>OY282593.1:27376939-28576939 GCA_958298965.1 Chrysolina haemoptera
TATATTCAAAACTGGTTAGTAGAGTATAACCATGCCCACTTTATTTATTTTTTCAAATCAATAGCTTTGATTTGATTTGATCAAATATGATTTGATTTTTTTTTTTTTTTTTTTTCATTGAGATTTATGGGAAGGTCAATATTTTTGGAATAAAAAAATAAAATAAAAATTGTTGTTGGTAATTGCTCTTTTTTAATAAATTTTTTCCACAAATTTCTTTTATGTAACTATGTTTGATTAAAAGGTAAATAAAATATCTACTTAACTAGCTAACAAAGGAACGTTTTGAACACGTCAGGATATCTGTTCTGTATAATTTTTTTATATTTTTTCAACATCAAAATCAAAATAAAAAGTACCTGAGAGAAAAACAAATTTATGATAATTGATTTTCAGTGTATTTAAACAATTTTAAATATATTTGCAATGTATTAAAACTAAACAGTATTTCAAAAATAACAGGATTTCTTCAAAGAAGTTATTTTAATGTCAATTATTATATTTTATATTAAAATAAATTATTATTAATTTAATTTTAACAGGGTGTCTAAGTTTGAGCAGCAAAAACATTATAAGTCTTTAGGTCTTTGGTTATAAAAAAAAATCTGGCATGAAGATATCCATTTGGAAAAGGAAGTTTGCATACATCTTTATCCATAGCTATGGATGACCAATACAAAACAAAAAAATCAGGAAATTGGCAATTTTTCTAGTATATTTTGAATTCAGAGAATTTATAAAAACCGAAACATAATCATAAATTTTTGTTAAAAGTTTCCAACATATTCACCAGTATACTTATGTTGTATTTAAAATAGAACGTTCTTGATTTAAGGGATTAAAAAAAATAATAAATAAAATGTGAATTGCAAAGCCATGATAACAGAAAACTCAAAACTGCTCTCATCCAAATATAGACCTCTACATGTTGTGTAAAAGATATTCTTTTATACTTCTTTAATAAATATATTTTCAAGGAATTATTCGCTCAAACCTAGTCACATTTTATATACACCTACTACCTAATGAATAATTATAAGTAAATTTTGAAAACCATATTTGTATACCTACAATCTAACGCGGTGAATATTGTATTTTTTTGGACTAGCTTAAAAAACACGCGTATATTCTGGTTTTTGTGCTTTAAATTTATATGTGGTGATGATTTCAAATGCTACAATAAACAGTATTTTTGGAAAAGGCCAAGATACCAGAAAAGGTATTAGAGCAATTTCTAATATCTTGTCCATTGTTTATGGTAAATTTTCAAATTATCACGCAATACCTGAATAAATAAATAAACAAAACAAAAATGGTTGTTTACCGACACTCGACCCGAACATTCCCAAAGAAACAACATCCCTCAACAGTAACAGATTCCGGGGAGAGCTGGAGAATAGCGCCGTGAGGAAGCTGATCCAAAAAATATATATAGAGAGAGAGAGTAACAGATTCCCGAATCCCCTTAGGAAAAGCACGACTCACCAATAGTTGACGAAAACGGCGTGAAAATCTCATTGGGATACACCGGATTGTTGAATGGCGGTACATAACTTATACTCTCAGTCTCTTCGAAAACAGCCTCGGGCTGAACCTCTTCTTCTTCTCCCTCCTCTTCCTCTTCTTCTTCTTCGTCTTCCTCTTCCGTCGCTTCCTCCTCGTCGGGCGTATAAAACAGATTCGGCGGCGGCCTAGCAGATTCTTTGGCGCAGTCGCTCGCGACGGCCGGCGCATCGTCCGTTACGGAAATCTCTTCGGTTTCCATTTCCTCCACGTCCACCAATGGCGAGTCCGTCCGAAGAGACGGCAACACCGACGAAGACGAACTGTCGGGAGAGGGAGAGGGGGGAAGCGGGGGGGCGGGTACGTCTCGCATTACAATTTCACAACTGCCGGGAATAGGAAACGTCGGACTCGGCAACGGCAATACGGGCTTCACCTTCGGAGGTTCTAGCTCTAGACTGAGAATCGTTTCGACGTTTATAGCTGAAAGTACAATCCCTATCAGTATCTCTGAAGACAGACAGATGATTTTAGAATATAATAATATAATTGCCATTTTTTATAACGTTTTCTGTCAGTCCGAGAAATCAAGATACATACTACATATTTGGAATTGGTTTTGATCATTCAGTAAATATAATAATAATAATTCGTCTCTATTCATCATGTGCAGAAACAAATAAGTATATATAACATAATATGAATAACTATATTAAATAATATGAAATTATTTAAAATTAACCGAATACATTGTCTGCAAATATAAATGGGCGAAGTATCAGCAGAGCTGTTTTTCAACAAAACCCGATTCAGTATTAGCAAAATCATTCATAATTGCATCAAGATTTCGTATGAAGAGATATGCTATTAAACAACTTGTTTCCAAACATAAAAAACCAGGTTCATACTATAAAACTCATGGTATTAATAGTATCAATAGCAGAAGGGACGGAAAAATAAAAATTTCATCTAGTCATTTCTTATCCAAACGTTATAATGAAAAATCAAGTTTCACTCACCAGGTCGATGTTCTCCGTCGACGGTCAGCCCGAAAGTTTTCTGCAGTCGGAAACTGGCGAGTTCTCTTTCCCTTTCGAGCTCTGTCGGCTCAGAATTGAACGCAGAAGCTATAAAAATGCAATATTACGCAGAGTTAATTTAATCCTAACTTTTCATGCCGACACAAGCATTCTATTTCATCAGCAATTTTCGTATGATTGAAACGACCGTCACTCACTTTTGGTTATTATCTCAGAGGGAACCGCTTCATCGTCGCTGGAGGTCGCAGACGTGCCACTACTAGTGCTAGCAGACCTAGGCCTGATAGTCACTTTGAACGACTCCGACGAATTGTTCTCTTCCAAGCTGTTCGCTTCAGTCTCCTGCTCCATGTCCTCCCCCTTATCGTTGGTGTTCAATTTCTTCCGCTGCCTGTATTCAGTTATAGAGAGCTAAAACTAAAACTGTTAAGACGAAGACTTATTAAGAATATCTTACTCAATTACCTTTACCTTTCTTTTGGGCAAGGCCGGTGCGACGGGCTTGCTATTTTCCAGTCCCAGAATACTCAGGGTTTTCTCCACTGTGCCGACTAGATCGGTGTTGAAAATCTGCCCGTCTCTCGACAGCCTCGGGTCCATGCAACTCAGCGGTCCCAAATCGGAACGAGGAAGTTCCAGACTCGACGGTACTAAAGTCTTACCGAATTCCTGCTTCATTTTAGCTGCGCGTTCTTTCAAAATGGAGTCCGATTCCAAAGATTGCAACGGGCTGTCACCTCCGCTATTGTTGTACACTATTTCTACACACCCCTCTAGATTCACCCTGTCATTCAAGGGATTCTGAAAAAAGAGATTACTAAGTTTACCATGGATTTTCAACAAACCCTCACGAATGCTTACATTGAAAGTAGTTGGTGGGACAGTGTTCGTTGGAGTACTAGGAGGTGAATCCAACGACAATGATTCTCGAGGTAATCTTCTCTTCTTGGGCGGGGCTACCATGTCACTCAATGGTGGGGAATCTGTAAACAACGAATAGTTAGATAGGGGTTGGTTTAAAACTTTCCTGATTCCAAGATTTGCTAAAGTATAGACCTATAAAAATCCACGACCGACATCAGTTCCCGTCAAACACTCCTCTACATGCTTTTTTTCCATATCAATTCAAATTAGCGTAACATTTCCAATACACCGAAAGATCCAGACTGAATCTGATTCATAAATAATCAAAACTACTCACCAGGTCTACTCGAAGGACTATCGCAAGAATGATCCTCGCTGATCGCCTGTCGCAGCCACCTCTTCTTCGCGCTGCCTCTGGGATGAACGTTCAAATCCGACGGCACCGTGACGCTCCTCATCTGCGGGAACCCAACGCCCGCGTCCTCCAAACCGCCCATGAGCGGAGTCAACGAAGAGGGCGACATCGCGCTAGCCGTCTGCACGGGCTCGGGAACTTTGTTCAGCCATTCGTTCATCAGCCCCTTCTTGGTCTTGGGGAACTTGAAGCCCTGTTCCAAGGGCTCGACGGCCGCCTGGACCAGCAGACAGGCCGACGACAGCGGAGTCTCGGGCGAGGACTGCGCTGAGTTGGAGTTGGAATCCATGTCCCTCGCCGGCGACTTCTCGTCCTTGACGGGAGTCTCGCAATTGGAGGACAGCGCCAGCAACAGCCCGACCGCTTTGTTGTCGCTGTTGTCCGTGGAGCTCTCCTTCACGGGCGTCTTCGGATGCGCGATGGAATCGTTCGGCGAGAGTAGGTTCTCGTCGCCAGACGTCATGTAAGAGTCGGTGGAGTTGAGCCGGTTCCGCCGCGCGGATTGGCTCACCGTTCTGGACCGCCCCTTCCGCCTTCGTCTTTTCGACTTCGGCTCTTCGTCTTTCGGGCCCGGCGGTCCGGGACCGGGTTCGGATTCGCGTCTGTGAGCTTGCTTGGCCTGATGCTCCTGCTTCCTGGATTCGGCCTTCTCCATCTGCTCGATCGCCCTCAGAATAGCCTCCAGCTTTCTCTCCTCCCTGTTCAGTTTCTTCGACTTTTCCTTCTTGTCCTCCTTGCCCTCCTTGCTGTCCGACTTGCCGTCAGACTTTTCGTCCTCCTTGTCGGATTTGTACTGCGAGCTTCTTCTCGTTGACACCGGCGTCGACTGGGGACTCTTCAGCTCATCTTCCTCGTCCATTTCCTCGTCCTCTTGTTTCACTTTCTCCATCTTCTTCTCCTCCTCAGTCTCAGAGGGCTCTTCCATTTTTTCTTCTACTTTCAAGTCAATGGGTTCCTCTTTTATCTCCACTTCTACCTTGATTTCGACTTTCACGGGTTCCTCTTTGATTTGCACTGGCTCTTCCACTGGTACTGGCACTGGTTCTTGTTTCACGACTGGCTCGATTTTTTCCAACTTCAGTTTCACCGGAGAATGTTCTACTGGGGGGCTGGGGAGCGGTGTTGGGGGCGTTTGTGCACGGGGAACGGGCGCAGGTGCGGGAACTGGTTCTTCAACAGGTGTTTTGGGCAAGTCGAGTTCTGGAATATTGGAATTGACGGTCCGTCGCTTTCTTCTCTTCCTGCTGTGTCTTTAAAATCAAAGACCAGTTAAAATATTGTTCAAATTGCTGTTTTTTTTTTTGAAAACAATGGTTATAAAAAATACCCTTTTTTCCACCCCTCCATTGGAAAGAAAAAAAAAAGGTTTAGCCACAGTCTTGGTTGAGCTGTAAGTGCTATTTGTTCAGTTATGATATACATGGTGTTGAAGATATAACAGATAATACCTAAATTCAAACAAAGTGAAACAAAACTTATGTCCTACAAACAACCAGCCACACAATATTCAAAATTCAATATTCAAATATTTCAATATTCGGTAAATTTCATAATACTATATTGAATAACAAGGGACCAAAGTGGTTTTTTATTCCCTAGGTGAACTTTTTGGCCTGAACATTAGCGAGATTATTGTAGCAACATTAAAACCTACTTTCAACTCCATAGATTAGATATCAAAAGTGGCTCTTCAATCCAAAGGTTTTTCATGGTTTCAAAAATTGCAGGTTCCGAGACTGTCGGGACCATGCAAAGTTTATAAAAAGTTGCAGCTAGGTAAGCTGGAGGAATTTTTGAAGACGACTTGCGTTATCAATATTTTTCCCAAACTTTCAGTTTTCCTTTCAGAAATATATTGGTAATTTTCAACCAAAACTAGAGACCGCCCCAAGTTGGGCCCCGGATTATGAAATTACTATTGGGAATCGCCAAAAATTTCAAATTGGTAACTAGCAGTTTCTAAGTTTTCAGGCAACCAGCTCCACTTTAAAAACAATCAAATCTAATGACTTCAAACCTAATCTTTACTTTTCAATCCAAAGTTTGAAAAAATGAAATGAGTTTAATTGACATATGACAAGCCGTTCCCAAACTATCGAGGTAAAAGTACAATGGCTCTGGTGACAGATAAGTCCCCGAATTTTCAGGAAATATTTACGGACCGACGATTTATTAACCAGAGTAACCAAAGATATATAAAACTTATAATGCAAACTCGCACCGGGTAAGAGCTGAGAGGTTAAAGTACAAAGTGTTCAATTTTCGTTTCCTTTCCATCACCTGCGCATGATCCCGACGACCCAGAACCCGTAATTCTTGAAACCAGAACAAACACCTCATAAAATCGGACAATCATACTCATCGTGACATTTTTCAGTACAACAAATAAACAAAACGTAAACTACGATTACTTACATTTGCGGCGCCTCCCCGTTCTTCTTCGCGATAGGCTTGTTGACGGCGCACTCGTGCGGATTGCCGCACGCGCACGCGATGCGCGAGGTGCCGATAGCCGCCAAATCGTGCGACTCGTGCTTGATCGTCAGCTCGCAATTCTTGTCCACGGCCGCCGTCGATACGACGTAAATGTGCAGCACGCCCTTCTCGATGCAATGCTTCAGCTCGGCGTTGGGCCGGCACGACCTTCGGATGAAGCGCGCGCTGTTGCCGTACGTTCTCGTATCGACGCACACCTCCGTGTTGTCCTTGTTGAGCCGATAGAAAAACAGAAACGGACCCGGCCGTTGCGAATGCTGGCGCGTCGTCAGCGAGCCGCCGGACGTTCGGTGCTGCGTCGACAGCATGTACTTGCCTCGGAGTTCGACGACCGGCGTGTTCGGAGGCAGACTGGCCGTGGCGACGAGGAATTTGATCTCGGACAGCGGATGGGTGTGCACGCGGCATTTGTGCACCGTTGAGTCGAACTGAACGTTCTGGTCCGAATGGGCGCCGTTCACTCTGATGCTCGATATGCGAGCCCTCAATTCGGGAGAGTAGTGGTTCGTTACCGCCTCTTCGTATTTTTCGATCCACTGTCGCAGCTGAGGCAGGAGGGTGGCCCAGCTGTCTTGGTTTTCGTCTTCGCTGACGGATTTCACTGGGGGCTTGGGCTGAAACCGAAAGAATACAGAGTTAGTCTAATGCTTATTCCGTGGCTCCAACTTTTCATTACCTTCTTCCTAACTGTTTTACGTTCCTTTCTTTTTTGTCGCCTCTGAACGACTTCCTTCGCAACTTCCCTCCTCTGTCTCGAATGTGCCTGCTTTTGGTGAAGGTCGCTCTTCCTTCTATTGGCAAGACTTCTGTTTTTATTTACAACGTTATTGTTTTGTGCTGTAACAAAAAAAAACATTCAGGGCAGGTTTCTTTTCTATTCTCTCAAACTGTTTTTTTCCAATTCTGCATTTTTTCATTGGTCATTATTTCATCAGATAGATGAATGATGTTTGAAAAAAAACATTCGCTCACCAACATGTTCACCATCTGACGAATCCGTATCACTGATGGTTTCTTTAGGTTTGAATGCTTCCTTGGTTTTGGGATCTTTCCTCAACTTAGGATCGACAAACTGCCTTTCTCGCAGCCACTGTTGCTGAACCATCCTAGCTTTCTGCCTGTCTATGGGTTTGGTGGGATCGCAAGCTTCGCACAAATATTCATCCGGAACCTGTCGGTTTTTAACAACACACTGAACGTGCTGCCACACTTTACATCTATCACATTCCACCATATAGCCGTCATCATGAAGGAACCCACTAAAAAGAATATGTGGTTGGTTAGGCGAATAGGAGACAAATAAAAACTTTGCTTTACTCACCAAATACACCGAGTGACATAATCACCGTACCCATCGAAATTTTCATTGGTTACAGCCTCTGCTTCGGGCGCTGTATCTGTTTCTTCCCCTTCGGTGTCATGTTTTCGCTCAGAACCGTCTGAAATATCTGATGCCGCATCATCATCTTGGACGGCCATCAAGGAGCTGCCGTTACCAGCTGGTAAAGAAATGTTCGAAAGGTTTGAAGCTGCTGACAAGGTACTAGAAAGTGGCATAGGTCGCCCTAAAAACATCAAGAAATGTCAGCGGATCCATCTTTTATTGCAGACTTGGTAATTTGCAACAAAAGGAATATCTGGAGGTGCTTTGGTCCATACGCATACTTTTGTCAATTCATCAACGAATCTACTTACGTTTCACCGCCCCTGGAGAATAAATAGAGGGCGGGGAGATTCCGTTGATCTGCGAAGATATGTTCAACGTCGGTGAGGGTCTCGTAGGAGAGGGTCTCGCTGGAGAAGGTCTCGTCGGAGAATCGGGCGGCAAAGTGGCGTTGTAGTTGTGATCCAAGAGGACCGCCTGGCATATGAGAGATAACGCGTCTAAGCCCGACTTGGATTTATCTTCTTGTTGTTTGTGCAAGTCACTGCAAACAGATATTTCAAGTGTTTGTGGGAAGGGACTATTAAGCGTTTAACAAAAAGTGCGCACCTTAATATCTCAGAGTCCCATTGACTTCAAGTATTCCAAAAATGTTATGTGATTAACTGTATCAAATGCTTTTTTAAAGTCAGTGAATACAACTACAACATGGTACTTATATCCCATTTTTTGGCTAGTCCGATAAGAATGCATATGGGTTTGATCTTTTTTCGTATTGAATATATATGTATTTTTTGTGAGGAATAAACTGATTCTGATTCTATTGTTAGTATTGAGCACCAATATATCCACCAAATTTTTGAAAAATTAATAAAAAGATACCAATCAATAGAGTTTTTGTTCAAAAACAAAAGAGTGATGTTTCTATTATGAAAACAAATAGTACTATTCAAATGTGTTTGTTACGTGAATCCCATAACACCGTCCAATATCATAACAACTCTCGCGACATCAAGACATTATTATATAAATATATATAGATATATATACTTACTGAACTTGCTTCTGATCGGGACAGTTGAAAGCGTTATCGTACCTCGTCGGCATGATCTCGTACCTGTTGCTGGGCATGGGGACGCTCGAGTTACTCAACGTTTCGATAATCTGCGCAGTCAGAGCCTGATTAAAAGTTAATTCGGTTAGTTTATCTGGCATGGAGGGTGCATGAATGTTGTACGGGACGTTCGAAGGAACTTTCCCTCCCTTTACCTTTCCGTGGGCTTGCCTCATTTTCTGCGCCTGAGCAGCGTGCTTGCCGATGTAATTAGGCTTGTTAGGGATTTTGTGGGTTCGCTGAGGGGGGATGGTTCGCAGACCCGAGCCGGTCCTCTGCACCTGTCCCGGAACCTGTTTGTGATGCTGGTGCTGCTGCTGCTGCTGCGGAGAAATCGTCTTGACGCCTTGCTGGGGCTTCTGCATGTAATTGTTCACCGGCGGTATCGTTTTGATGTGGCTTTTGTGAGTGGGGTACACCATTCTGTTCGAGGACTTGTCCTGCAGCAGCTTCATCGCGTGATTAGCGCTGGGTTTCATCAGGTTGTTTGGGGGTTTGTTCAGGTATTTAGAGATGGCCCCGTTGGGGCTGATGAGTTTTTGTCTAGGAACGTACCGCTGCTGGTTTGTTTTGTTCAACAAAATGTTGTTGGCGATTTGAGACGTCCCTGGCATTACTACGTTACTAACTATCTTCAACTTGTTCCTCTGACCATTGTGAGTTTTGGTTTGTTGGCTTGCCAATACCTGAAAGACGACAAACAAATCAACATTGAAATTATGTGCAAATAAAACGTGTACACACATATAACGCACAGGTTGCAAGTGTAAATTTTCATCAGACTAGTCACAAACAAAAAAATGTATAAATACCAAGTGATAAATGGTTGCTGAAATTGTTGGCCATGATCTACAGTCAAATTCATCACGAAAACACATTGAAGGTGTCATAGAAAGACTAGGCGGCGTTGCTTAATGATGAAAGAATCAGTCTGGCAACACTGTCCCTAGCTTCCAAATTTTAAATAAGTGCTGTATGACATCCGCGCTGTTTTTTCGGTTTGAATTCAACTATAGAATTGATTATATCTGATTTTTCATCTACCACTGCGGCAGAAATAATCAAAGGCAATGGGGTAATCGCCGTAGTATACCTGATCAATTATATTCTTGGTTTCAACAGATGATATCTTGATAACTTCAGAGTCCGGTCCAGGAGAAAACAGAAGATAGAATAATCACAATTTAGAACATTTAAAAATATTAATTTCTTGAATTTTAATACATTAAATTTTTTATTTTCGAGGTGATTTTGAATATACATTGTGTCCATCAGAAATTATATTTATTTATTTAGAATACAGTTCTGGTATAAAGAAGATAATACATTGAATATAAATCTTCAGTTTTTTCAAAAAAATATTTATTGGCTTTAATTTTTTTTATATCATCTGAAAGTTTGTCAAAGTCAAAATAGATATACTTTGTCAGAAGTTATAAAACCTCATAGACAAACCTTTTTACTACAAGATTATCATATTGATATTAAATATCTAATATGTGAGAGAAATCAATAAAAATAAGATTTTGAATTTGAATAGGTATATAGAAAATAAATTTTTCTTATTACTCCAACTAAAGGAATAATTTATTTGTTATTCACATGGCTTTCATGATTTTAATTCTTATGAATCATCAGGCCTAAATATTTGTGTTTTTTAACGTCATTTGACATTTTATTTTTTATTTTTACTCGAAACAAAAATAACATTACTATTATATTTTTGAATAGCACTAGAGCACTGCCTTATGCTAACAGTGAAAGCTTGATTTTTTTTTTTCAAAATGATCTGTGATTCTACATATTCCATCTTCAGCCAATTTTCAAACCAAAAAACTTTTGCCTTACTGGATAAAAAGGATAATTTACAACTGCTGTTATTGATGATTAGTTTTCAGTACTCGTGATCCTCCTGTTCTTACCTACAGCTCGTTTAAATACCTCTTCACATAAATACTCGAGTGGTTTCTATTTATGTTTGATAATTTCATCGTCAACAGACACATAAAACATACCATTTGACGAAGTACCTTCGGATATCCCTGGTTCGTCCCTATCACTATGATTACCTCTAATTCTCCTCAACGGAAAAGCTGTGCACTATTTATTTCTTCCTCGGGGTCCCTCTATCATCGAGATTACGGAGGCAATGCAGCCAAGAAGGCTTTTTGTGCTCAACGACACTGATGAGCTGAGTAGAACGCACTGAACCTTCACTGTACGTACTGCCATCATTAAGTCTCTGAAAGTTGTCAAGTTATCATCTGAAAAATTACACCTGCAGTTCCATCATAAATAAAAAGAATTACTTTGTGACCGTTTCCCGAACAATTTGAACATATCTGCCTCAAAATTTGTCATACTTACATTACTTTGTGAAAAACTGGCAGCGGTAAGCAGTTTGTGGCTGTGCGAGGTATCCTGGACCGTTGGGTCGGGACAAGTGTTTTTGACAAACACATTATGCCCCCTGTTCTCCACGATATTGGAAACAGCCGGAGAGTTGCCCGACAAACTCTGGCCGATCTGCGACGTTTCGGCCGTCAAAATCTTATCCACGGGCTGCTGCGGGGCGGTAATAGCCTTGACGACAGTCACCGGAGCATTCAAAAGCGTAATAGTCGGAGATTTGATTGCGGCATTCGCAACCGTCAACGGGGTAGAATTAACGAAAGTAAAATGAGGCGCGCTCGAAACTCCCGAAGTGACACAGAGCGTTTTAACGACAGTCAAAGGTCCCGAAGGGTTCAAAACGGTGATGAGCGGAGGGTTGACGACCTTCTGCAAGATGGGGCCGCCGCCGCCGCCTCCAGGCGGGTGGTTCGTAACGACAAGCTTCGCTATGCTCTTGGTCGTAGGGATCTGTTCTATTTTGTCGCAGCTTGTCTGGATTACGCTGGCTGCAACAGGCTGCTGGATGAAGTTTGTCGCGACTGTGTTGGACTGATTTACTGCAACGCCCAGCGTCGATTGGATAGTACTGGTTTCTGCCAACAGATGGACCGGAGCCGAAGATGTGCCCACCGAGCTGGTGAGCACGTTCGGAGGCTTGAAACACACATTCATGACTTCAGGAGCCACTGGGCTTGATCCATTTTCCTTGTCTTCTAGTTCGAACTGTACTCTATAATCAGTGGTCTCCCCACCGCCACCCTCGGATACTAAGTTGGAGGTATCCAGGTCAGCAGTGTTCTCTAAAATTCAATAAAGTTTTGAGTTACTTCAAACAGGGAATGAATGAAGTGGAACATTACCATTATCAACATTACAATTATTTTGGCCTGATTTATGTTAACAATTTGTACATACAGCAAAATTATCACTGAATATAAGTAAGAGCTTCTTTCATTTTACAGGTAGTTTCAAAAAGTTTGCACCATATGGGAAACTTTTTTATTATGCATTTGTCAGAAAATTTTATTCTCCATATAAGTTGGTGCCTCGCGAAAAACTTGTATTTGAGTTATCAACATTCTGAATTTCCAAACGGTGTACAGGGAAGAACAAAAAATAGAAGTTTTGATTAGGAGTAATTTACTCTTATTTTTGATATTATCGAAGAAGTTTATTTAGAAAAGTTGTTTAGAATCGAAAACATTATTAATATTTGGAATCACATCCACCTACCACCTAGGCAACAATTTTTTTCCTTATTTTTTATAGTTCTAGCCTCATAAAGAGAACTAGTATCTCATATGCACCTTAGGCACCTCCCTCCTATTCCTACAACGATATTTCAATGCAAAATTTGCTACAATTTATCATTTGTACTAGAATATCGACGTTTGTTGAAAATTGTTTGAAGTTTTACTAGTTTTTTCACTATCAGTATGATTTTATGGAAGGAAATTATTGAATAAATCAATTAATTATTGGTAATCGATTAAAATGTACAATTTTTTAAGATTAAAGTGATCGTAAAGCTGCAGATTTGTATTATTTAATCCTTTACAGTAATTAATTGATTTATTCAATAATTTCCTTCCATAAAATCATACTGATAGTTGATAGTATTTTTAAACGGTTCTAAATTGGATTGAAAAGCTAAGTCTACTTAATATATATTTGCCAGTCTTAGCATTACCTATAAACTCTTTCTGGCCGAAGTAGATACCATAAAATGGCACTTTGAAGATTTCTGTATTTCTATTTTTCCTTCAAATCATATTCAAAGCCATAAGTTTAACAATTTCTGGGGAATTTATACTACAATTAAATATTTAGTGCATTAGTGTAAGGTCTAATTCCAATCTTCTATGAGCTAAAGTATTCTAGTTAAGAATGTCCAATATTATTTTGTAGGTGTATTCGCCAAAATGATATACTACTAACTTATAGGCAGAGTAACTCAAAAACTTTAGAACACTCTCAAACAAATATCCACCTTATGTGAAGGAAAATTTGAACAATAAATTATTTTCAAGGACGAGAAAGATAATTCATTTGGTGATATGAGAGAAAAACCTTACATTTTTATAGCTCTAGAAATTACATTTGCAATGTGCGGTTTCAACGACATTTTGAGGCAAGAATGATTCTAAATCTTTTATTGTATTTCGAAAACTTGAGCCTTTATCACAGTCAGCGGAATATAGTAGTCCAGAGCTATATAAAACACACTGTAGAATTTTGTTATTTTAATATTCATACTAAGAATAAACGTTTCAACTGATTTTACACTAAATACTCATACTATTCTTAGACTAACGCTTTGAAATTGTCTACAAGAACTATTTCTTTGAAGAAAATGCATGTTCTATTTATAAGTATCAAAATATTGATGTTAAAATTACATTGAACTGAATTCTCTCTTACCCAGACGTTTGGTGTGTTGATAATAATAATGAATACTCATTCATTCACATAAAATATAAAATAACAGGTATGAATAAACAGACAACTCCAGAAGAAAATGGTGGGAAGTGTGTATATACAATTAAAAACAACAAAGTTAAGGAGACACAACAAAAGAATAAATAAAAACAATGTAGTAGGTAAATGCTTTATTAACGGTACGATACATAATACATTACTTGTACGAAGCGAAAAACATAAAAAAACATTGCAGAATTCCAGTGGGATACATAGAACGCTTATTTTCTAATATATTGGAAAAAGTGGGTTTTATATATAGTACAGTAACCACAGACAAATGTAAGCTACTAGTGAAGAATGAATCGTAGCACTTTGAAACTCGGTATGACTTCTTGACATCATGTTTTGCTAGAAAAAAAATTATTTACCGAAAAATCAAGGGTGAAACCAAAAAAAAAATTTATTTAAAAAGTTAATTTTTTTTGCTGTCGTTTCGGAAAGTATGAGATTTATCAAGAAACGATTTCAACAGGGTGAAAGATAATTCAATTCTCCACAAGAAATATACTTGGTAACCTGATTGAATTCCGATATCAAATTTCAGGCTCGCTTTAACCCGCCACTACCATTTCCACCAGGGGCAAAAATTAGATTTGTCATAACTCTGCTAAAAATTATAGTAGAAGGAAAAAATTATGTCACTAAACCAACCCACCACTTCAATTTCAGAACTTTTATCAGAATTGTGTATACACCACTGGATTCAGAATATTTCGAAATATGTTTGGCCAGAATTTCATCGAAATCTGTTCATAAATAAACAAATTATAAAATAATGAAATAAAATTTTTCTGAAATTCCCTAAATAACGTTCTTTTTAAATTTTATTATTTTATAATTTTTTATTTATGAATAGATTTCGATGAAATTCTGGCAAAATATATTTCTAAATATTCTGAATCCAGTGGTGTAGTCAGAATTTTGGTAAAAGTTCTGAAATTGATGTTTTGGGTTGATTTATTGACATAATTTGAATCCCATATAACTTTTTTATTGATGGACGCATTCCTATGTAATTTTCACATTTACCATTTGAAAATGTCGTGAGCCTAGTCGTGTCGTCAAATTATATTTAAAACAATCGCTAGTATGATTTTTGGATTTTTGACCTTGAAAAAAATTCGAAGTAGGCCTTGAAATTTTTATTTTTATTTCGAATTTATGGCACTCAATTAGAACTATTAATGCTCTATCTATTGAAAAAAAAAAACTTCTGAATCGGATAATAAATAACAGTTTTAAAGAGGTGGCCCGCTTTCAATTGGGTCACTCTGTATATGTTCCAACCCTGGAATTTCGGTACACAATTTTTTTTCGTGTTTATCATGGTTCCAACAAATAGCATACCAAGTTTGGTTGTCGATCCTCGTCTAAAAACCCAATCGTACTGGATTAATAGAAAATTTGATTCTGATACTAATTATGTGCGAATCAATCTGGTAGCTAGTGAACACAATTTCCTCATCAAAAAAATATTAGTTTTACCGTCATACTATGGAAATGATATGCCAAATAAATAATGGAACAAAGTGAAATTTAAATGACCCAATGACTTATGTAAATTGTAGGAATGCATCTTTAATTTTATTTGATAAATTGACTTTGACTAATAAAAATTCGATGTTTTCAACAAGTTCATTGAAACATTATCCATAAAGTGAAATATCATCGATAATATCGTAAACTCATCCGTGTGAACGAAATAAAAACAGAAAAGTTTTATCTGGGGTCAGGCTTTCAAAGGATAAGTTCATTAACTGAATAGAAGTGGTGTTTGCATGCATTTCCTTATCTCAGCAACTGCAAATGGTACATACAAACCGAGCTATAGTAATTATTTTTAATTGTTAAATTTTGCGCTGTAAACTATCAATATCCTACCTCTCGCTTTAACGCGGTATCGCCCCCTCACCCTCCCTAGCCGCTACAAGAGAGCATTCCTTTATTTTTACATACAGCGACTGCGCGAGTTTGCGAGGTCGCGCATGCGCAGAGATCCTGTCTGCCTGTGGGGCCCGTGAAAGGAGAACCAGAACGTCAAATAAACACAAAATAAACTACCTAGTCGAATTTTTACATTTTTGATAACCCGCATCATTCTTCCAAAAAATCTGAAATGATATCGATCCCGAAATGGCTTTGCAAAATTCTCTTCAAGCTACGCATTCGACGACTTGATCAATAACTGTTGATTTTCATTTTTTTTATTCCAAACCAACTTGATCTATGCGAATAAATTAATATTGCGCAGGCAAAAATTATGTAATATTATTGGCGGTTGCTACAGATTGTTGATATCTGATAAACAATGGCAATACGGAATAATCACATAAAATCATGCGGAAAACAAGCGATCGACGTAAAATAAACGTTTGCTTGACAACAAGCAAATCGCACTAGCTGTGGCTGTCCATTTTGGGACGAGTTAAAGTTCAAGAAGGATTTGACATTCTGAATATAACTTTTTCACTTTTCTGGAAGCGTTGTACCAAATAGGGTAAGCTGCTAGTTAGGAGTGTGCCAAAAATGGTTTTATGGTTTTATTGACCCTTTAATGCAAACAGATCTAGTCCAAATGTATTAGAAAGTGACAGGTTTACAACTACTACATAAGACATCTATATGGGAGCTTTAGGATGAATCGAACACAAATAAACAGACCGCAGTCTTGTTATTACAGACATTTCAAAATGGAAGCTGGTCTAAAAATATACCCAACATAACATTATACATTTGCATCTAATGTGCGACTATGCCGAAAATGAAATAAAAACAGACACAAACGGCACAAATCAAACTAGTAATCGTTTGCTAGAAGAAATTAGTAACGTACTTCAAGCTCAGGCCAATAAAACCAAATATTTCACGAAATGTATAATCATATTTGCACAAATCAGGAACTGGTAGTTACTGTCGACTAAATCAAACTTCCTATACTTTGGACGTAATAATGACATCAAATACGTATAACTTACCCCAAAATGCCAAAAATGAAAGAGAAGTTTATGGTATCGGATGTAAACACTAACATTTTTCAGCAAATCTAGCAGGATTTCAGATTGTACAATGATATATTACAGTTCCGACATGTTTCACTGATTACTTCCACAACTCCTTCACTCTTTCGCTATAACATTTTAATATATTTAGCAAGGATTTTACAACACTTTTGAAAACAGACATCTAAACTAAATATGGCAGCCATATTCTGTACAAAACAAAGGAAATCTAGCTACGAAACCTACTACAATATTTCGTAACGTGTCCGTTTTCCGGTCTACAGCTTCGTAGCGGAATTCGTGAGGGCGCTTTCGAGTAGCTACGACCTTAAGGTTGATTTACATGCAGTTGTGCACGTACGTTTTTTTGACATGTGACGTCAAAAATAAAAATGTCTCCTATTTTGAAAATATCTTTATGATAGATCCATTTAGTGCTTACAAATGATTGGTAACACTACCCAACAAATAACGAAAGTCGTTACTGACAGATATTTCAGACCTTTTACTCCCATCCACCTAGAGTGTAAGATGTTACGACAGATATCTGTCAGAAAACAACTATTCCCAGGGGTAATATGACGACAGGTATTGAATTATGTAAAAAATGTATTACCAGAAGAATTTCGTTTTGATTTGGACAGATACTTCTGCAATGTTCCCGATTGCGGAGGGCACTATAATACTCTCAAGCAGAATTTTGCTTTGAAACGAAAAAGAGGATCACCTATAAAGACTAGTTTCGACGTTCTTGACTCTCTCATCAATGTTAAAATAAGTTAATGCAGACTGCTCTGACGCCTATAAAATACTACTATATGAAGAAAACATATCTGTAACATGACATCTCTGCGATGTAAAGAAGCAAATATATCTGTGATTGGTCCTCTCTAAAATGTTGCGACTGCGATTTCACAAATTTTAGATCGCTGTGTTGATGTTATCGTCTTGTGTTTTTTGCGATGTAACACTAAACGCTATTGCACATAAGCTACAGATTCATTTTATTTTATTTAATATTTGAATATGGTTGTGGATAATTGATGTTTACCAAAATATTCCAGGACATTGATGAACACTTCTAAATCAATGTTTAGATAAATATTTTTCATCCAAGGCTTTAATTTCATTAATATATTTCCATATGTCCTATAACCACTCTGCATAGCCAAAGTACATCACTGTGTCGTCACGACATACCTGCGTGATCGAAATGGAATCTCTCGTACACATTGCAAAAAAAATCGCAGTTACATCTCAGAGAACGAGGTGCATGCTTAGGGTAATTCAATGGGGGCAGAGGGGGTAATCAATCACAGAGGCACAATTTATGAGATTTATTTCATTTTGTTTTCGTCAGCTAAATCCCTAAAAGGTCTCGCATATACGTTCAAAAGTGTTTAAACTTCATTGAAGCTAATGCAGTCATATGCGTCTTGGAGGTGGTAATTACCCCATTTTTTGTCCAAACAGGCACTAGACCCAATTACAGGACACATTTTCGGGTGAAATTGTTAAATATAGGAAATATATATCGTAATATTAATACATTCATAGAATATTAAAAAAGAAAAGTAAATTACAAAGTTATATTTATGAGATATAACAATATTGTAATAATAATATATTTATGGAATATTAAGAATAAAAATAAAATGAAAATATATCAAATAGGTGTTTGTTGATTCGCAAACAATGTTTTTTATCTCTTTTTTGAAAGTACTAATAGTTTTTGAGGAAAAAATTAATATAAAACCAGCGTTTTTAGTGTGTAATTTGCAAAACCAACTAAAAAAAATAAAATAAAAAAAAAATTATAACAAATGATGCACATGTGAATAGTTTCAAAACTTTACACCAGAGGGACTACCTGTTTGTTGAATTTTGAATTCCCTGTGTCTGTGACCTAATTTAATTTTGGCGTAGACTTCGTAGCAAAGTCATTCTATCATGGCCGCCCTCTTTTTGTTTCACGATTCTCACGGACCTCACGATCCTGTATCCTGTCAGATGTCAATCGTAGAGGCGACATTTCGATATCTCCTTTTTTTTTAAATGTTAAAATTATTGATTGCTCCATGATAACAGATGTTGGCATATTGAGCATAGCATAGGCCATGTTTAAAGCAATCGAAAATGGATAAAAGAAACATCTCAGTAGGGTTGTAATTTGATTTCTGAAAGGCTTTTGAGTTTTGATATGTGGATTGTGGAACGATACCCATGAAAAGCTATTGATCCCTAGATGCACTAGAAATAAGCTCATTGAGTTAATGATCCCGCAAATCCGGTGTGATATCCATCGAGGAAGATCATACATTAGTCTAATGAGGTCACTGTCGGACTTCAGTTATATCAATAATCTTCAAATGCACTACTGCCACTACTTCTGTTTCATGTTGGATCTTCCAATCAAATCTAAACACTATTTCAGATAACCTGAACAGACGGCTGCAGAACATCAACAAGGTTGTACACAAAAAAATAGGCATTGTAATTAAAAAAAACAAACTGCAGTGAATCCACTTCTACTTGAAGGCTGCAGAACATTAACTGTTGTACACAAGAAAAATTGGTATTGTTATGTTCAAAGAACTAAAAACTGCAGTGAATCCACGTAGGTATGTGAAGATACAAAAGAAATTGTACCGTTAACAAGCATTTTCAAGTTTCTTTGTGCTGGGAATATTAGTTCTACGACAACCCACATCAAACTGAGAAATTCCGACTAAGTAACTGAGCATTGGCTAATTCCGAGATACCTTGTCCTAATTCTGGAATGGTATCTTGGAATCAGTTAATTCTGATAAACTGAGTCGGCATTTTCCAACTTAGTAACTCAGCATTTGCTTATTGTGAAATAATCGTTCTTATAATTCCGAATATGTACATCGGAATTTGCTAATTTTGGCTGTCCATCTCGGAATTAGCTAACTCTGCTACAACTGCTATTCAGAAATCCCACGTAATACTAAGAATTAGCTAATAAGAAAAACGGCTCTACGATAGCCATCTTCATCTTTAAAAATAAATAGATTTTTATCTTGAGAACCAGTAAATAAAAAACAAGCAACTTTATTCAGTTTTTTTTTATTTTGTACCTTTTTTGTTGCTATATCCTAGTTAATTGTATAGTAATGAATATTTCATAATTACTTTAGGCAAATCCATTCATGATGGTATATTCAGAATAATATTTTTTACACTCTACCACACACTGTTAAATTAAAAACAATATATAACAAAGATAACTATTTTATACAGTTCATTATCCAAGAGAAGGGCTGAAAACCTCATCGCCTGGTCTTTGACAAAGCTGTGGACTGTTGTTTATTTCCAGACAAGATTACGAAAGGTGACTGCGTTTCCTTCTGCTTCGCCTGAAGCATATTGAGTGTTCCTAGTGGAGTGTCGGTTGAACTCATCTTTTTCATGAGCTTAAAAATAAAAAACAAATTAAAAGTGGTTTCATTTTTTTATATACAGTGTGACCCATTTAAAATCGAAGCACCCTTATAAAATATGTATTTTTCAACCGATTGAAATGATTTTTTTTAACTAGTTACACATTCAAAAAGTCCAGTAGGACATCAAATTTCATTAATGAATGTTCATTTTTAGGGTCAACTATTCCTATTTTTCCTGACTACACCAATGGTTTCGCAACATTTTCAAACGGTTCATGTGGAAATTACGTTGAAATGCGGCAATCATTAAAAAAGTTATAGAGGAATGAAACTTGAAAAATATGTTCTTGAATCAACCTACCATTTCAATTTAAAAATGTCATTGACTACACCACAAGATTCAAGTAGTCTCGAAATATCACTGATCAGAACTTCATTGAAATCTGTTAATAAATAAAAAAATAATAAAATTATGACATAAAACGGTATTTCCTGAAATTCCATTATCATATTAATCAAATTTTATTATTTAATAATTCTTAATAATAATAATAAATGTTCTTTATTGGTAATAAAACCAAATGGCCATCGACCGGGTCCTTCAGCCAGGGTAATAATTCTTATTTATAAACAGATTTCGAAGAAATTCGGGCCAGTGATATTTTGAGTCTTCTTGAATACAGTGGCGAATTCCGAATTTTAATAAAAGTTCTGAAATTGAATTATTGGTGGGTTGAATAAACGGCATATTTTTCAAAATTCATTCTCCTATAATTTTTTTATGATTATCACATTTCAACGTAATTTAAAAAAGAACCATTTGAAAATGTCGCGAATCCAGTGGTGTAGTCAGATTTTTTCTAGAAAATCGCTAGTATTTTTTTTAGATTTTTGACCTTGAAAAATAAGAAACGTTGTCTCTGAAAATGGAGATTTATTAATGAAATTAGGTGCCCCAGTGCACATTTAAATATCTACCTGAAAAAAAAATTATAGTTTTTAAAAATTAAAGAACACGCTTTACTTCCCATGGGCTAAAAAATTATTGACAATTTAATTTCTCAAATGTAAAAAAGCGTGGGTGCTTTCAATCCATATTCTCATATTTTTCAGTTTAATTTAACAATACTGAGCGTTCAAGAGCTCAAGATAACTTTATCAGCACCCCACGCTTTTTTTACATTTGAAAAATTATTTTTTACTTTTTAGTCCATGGGAAGTAAAGCGCGTTCTTTAGTTTTTTTAAACTATTATTTTTTTTGATTGAAAAATCGAAATCTCCGACCCCGAAAACCGTACTGGCCGCCATCTTGAGTTTATGAATTTTGGCAGAAAATTCGAAATATACGACGTAAAATAACCTCAAATACCAATTTTGAATCGAATCAGACCATAATGACATCTTGGAGCCGCCATGTTTAATTTATGAATTTCGACAGAAAATTCGAAATATACGACCTAAAATAACCTCAAATACCAATTTTGAATCGAATCTAACCATAATCACAAATCTCGTCCGCCATCTTGGAGCCGCCATTTTGAATTAATGAATTTTGATTAAAAAAATCATAATCGCTGTCTCCGAAAACTCTTATATACCAATTTCGAATGGAATCGGACCATTATCACAAATCTCGTCCGCCATCTTGGAGCCGCCATTTTGTTTTTTATAACAAAAAAATGTCATATTGCATTGTCACCGAAACTATGAACACCTGCCAAATTTCAAGTCATTCGGACGTCTGGAAATGGGTGAAAATCACGCCCTAAGGAGTCTGTTAAAAACATACAAACAAACAAACAAGTGAAGCTAATATAAAGCGTGTAATGAAAAAAAATCATTACAATCAGTTGAAGAATGTAAGTTTTATAAAGGCGCCTCCATTTTAAATGGGTCACACTGTGTAACTCGTCCTGCGGACTCGTTGTATTTTCAGCTTTGGGATTGCAATTCATTAATATTCCAAAAAATTATCGGTAATAATCATACCACTTATTATATTACCCCTGAAAATAAAAGCTTTAAGTTTCAATTGACAATTTATTACACAGTGTTACCCTCGTCGCTGCGCGACTCGGGTAATTTTCAAAAAATTCATGTACTCGAAAAATTTCCCGCAATAATTCAAGCACTAGGGAGATTATAAGTGAAAATACAGCGACAAGCTATATTTTCACTGTAGTTCCGATTCTATTGGCTGAATTTCAAAATTTGAAATCCACTGATTGGTTGTAAAGCAAGGAAATATATTGTCTTTTAATTATAACTTTCCAGTAATTTTAATTTTAATCATGATTCAAATCGAAAAAAATCATGCGATTTGAAAAACTACCTACTACCTACTAGACCACTCCGAAAAAACAAAACAAGTTTTGAAAAAACAACCAACCTGTTCCTGCACTCCTTGCTTGATCCTCTTCTCGACCTTGTTCTTCCCAGGCCCCTTTCCGTGGAACTTGTGCGACAAGTACCTGAAAGCCTCCTTGGAACTGAGAATATGCCCGTCGTCATCGATATACTCCAGCTTGACGTTCGGTTTGAAGCTGTCCTTCTCCCTGAACTCCGTGATGGGCCCCGCGTAACGCTCTCTCCTGTTCTGCCTGTCTCCGTCTTCGCCGTACGATTTGTCCTCTATCGAGTAGTGCTTGGCCTGCAAGTGAGCGAAGCGCGAGTTCGACGGACGGTTGTTCTGCTCCTTGTCCAGGTAGCCCTTGCTCATGGCGAGCTTCAGGGCGGCGCCGACGCCGGTACTGACGTCGGGTTCTTCGTCTAGGATTTGAACGTCCTGCGGGTTGATTTGGGACGAGTTGATGCCTTGGTTGGAGGGGTCCACCGAGTTCCAGCCGTTGGAAGGTTCTATGATTTCGCAGTCGTCGTCGCTGTTCTCTTCGGGTATCATGTCTTTCTCGTAGTCCTCCATGAGCTCGTCCGCCTCTTCTCTGTTGCCGGCTTTTCCGTATGTCGGGATATCTCCTGAAGCGGGAATTCGGGATTAGAAAAGTTCGTGACGTTCGAGATATTGTCAAATACATAAAAACATTTCTCGACATAATTTTTTGGGTTTATGACCTTCCACAATCTGAAAATGAAAAAAATTTTTAATCCAAAGAAATCTGTACAAGTGTAGAAGGCAAATTAATTAATTTGCCCGATAAGTTACTGCGTTCACAAGACTGCTGTCTTGAAAGAAATTAATTTTTGTCAGTAACGTACCCTACACTGAATTTGCCTATCTGAAAAAATGAGATCGAATTAACAAAGAATACTTCTCTTTTTTTGAAAACTGTTGACGTTTCGGAGGCTGTATCTGCCTCCATTATCAAAACTTCTTAGAAAGACGCTGAGAAAACTGAATTTGAATTGCGATTTTGGTAATAAGACCTTTCTTTGACAGAGTCAAATGAAATCTGTCATACATTCTTTTGATTGACATTTGGTATCTTGATACATAGGGTGTTCGGTATCAATCAATCACCATTCTATTAGTTCTTATTTCATCTCTGAGGAGGGGTAACCAGGTGCGGTCCATTTCGATGGAATTGGTTGAAAAGCAGTTGTTCGATAAATAATGCACGCAGTTTCCTTTAACTTTCTTTTTCCTTGATTTGATTCTCTCAATAAAATGTTGGTATTATTCCATTCCATCATATGATCGCCATCAGATGTTAGAATATGTTCGGATATTTTCGAACCCGTTATTTTTCGATTTCTGATGTAACTTTTATGTTCTTCCTGACGCACAATCAATGTTCTTGATGTTTCACCTATATAACTCTTACCACACGAACAAGGTATGTTGTAAACACAATTTTTTGAACATTCACCAGCGTTTTTGGGTTTTGTATGTGTGAGTATTGATCTCAGTGTATTGGTTGTTTTAAATGTTGTTCTTACATCATACCTATGACCAATCCGTTTTATCTTAAATATCCGAACATATTCTAACATCTGATGGCGATCATATGATGGAATGGAATAATACCAAAATTTTATTGAGAGAATCAAATCAAGAAAAAAGAAAGTTGAAGGAAACTGCGTGCATTCTTTTATCGAACAACTGCTTCTCAACCAATTCCATCGAAATGGACCGCACCTGGTTACCCCTCCTCAGAGATGAAATAAGAACTAATAGAATGGTGATTGATTGATACCGAACACCCTATGTATCAAGATACCAAATGTCAATCAAAAGAATGTATGACAGATTTCATTTGACTCTGTCAAAGAAAGGTCTTATTACCAAAATCGCAATTCAAATTCAGTTTTCTCAGCGTCTTTCTAAGAAGTTTTGATAATGGAGGCAGATACAGCCTCCGAAACGTCAACAGTTTTCAAAAAAAAAAAGAAAAGTATTCTTTGTTAATTCGATCTCATTTTTTCAGATAGGCAAATTCAGTGTAGGGTACGTTACTGACAAAAATTAATTTCTTTCAAGACAGCAGTCTTGTGAACGCAGTAACTTATCGGGCAAATTAATTAATTTGCCCTTCTACACTTGTACAGATTTCTTTGGATTAAAAAATTTTTTCATTTTCAGATTGTGGAAGGCCATAAACCCAAAAAATTATGTCAAGAACTGGATTTCCTCCACAAAATCAAACTTTTAATCAATACATAAAAACATCTTGAAATAATTAAATTCTATTTAGGCAAATGCCTAGTTTGAAGATCCATGAACATCAACTCCAATATTCAAGAATTAAAACACTCAGTATTCACAATTCCATAATTTAATCATTCAAGTTCATAGACATGTAAATCGATACAATTACAGGATATGGAAATATAAATCAGCTCATAAGTTACAAACTTGCAAGGAAATATGCAATAAGCATTTTGTCTCGGTACGGTGACCGAACAGAAATGCAACTCAAGCATAATATTCTATATATATATTGGTAAAGGTCAGGATGCATGGCATTCACAATTCAGATTAGCAGTCATTATTGCATTAGTATCGATATATGATAGATCACTCTTTAAATTATCAGTTACCAGAGTAGTATAAAAAATGCAGTACATCTCCCCATCTGTGGCCCTGCTGGTTAGCAGTTTATTGTAAGTTTGGTTACATTTATTTTCATCTTTTTATTTGTCTCAATCATTCAAAAATGTCAATTTATTAATTCTCCTGCTTTAGGCAGCCTTGTTCATTTCTTGTGTTGTTTATTTCAATAAATATTTATAATTTTACAAAATGAGTTCTTTCATTATTTGGATGAATGTGGGTTGGGTGAATACAGCTTAAAAAACCCTCTCGTATAAAGCCAAGCGAGTATTGAGTTGCGACAATATTTTTAGGTGCAAAATCTCAATTGTTCGGTAGTGATATGTCAACGTATGCTCCAACTCAAATTTAGTCTACTTGTGTTGGGCGAATGACAAAATTTCAAAGCCATAAAAAATGGATTAATAATAATAATAATAATATTTATTCAGCTCTGAGATCGTTACATTAACATCACAAAAAATGTGTAGACATAAGACCTATTAGCCTTGTCAAAAGCAACAAAAAAACCATAAAAAATGTATATAAACAAGTGTACATATTGGTTTTTATATTGGGATACCAACACGAGTCATTCACTGTTTTTGAAAAATTCATCATATGAGTAGTACGCTTTCGAAGACAAATATGCATAAAGTTTGTTTTTAAATGTAGTTTATTTTGATCGTTTCCACATATCTTTGTATATCTGTTGAAGCAATCAATTCCCTTGTATATATGGGAGTTCTGACCAACTGATAGTCTTGAGAATGTTTGATGGAGTGCAAATCGGTTTCTTGTATTGTAGGTATGAAAATTGTGTGTTGAGAGATAGTTTTGCTTTTTAGTATAGATAATTAGCTGATAGATGTATAAGAATGGTAGTGTAAGTATATTATATTTAATAAAATAGTTTTTGCAGCTTGTTGACTGGGAAATTTCTGCCATACATCTAATTATTTTTTTCTGTGAAGAAAAAGCGCGTTGGATGTGAGCTGAGCATCCCCAGAAGATAAGTCCATATGATATAACCGACTCGGTGAGGCCAAAATATGTCATTTTTAGGACATCAAAATTTACCGTGTTCTTGATTTGTCTCATTAAAAAGCATATGCTGCTTAGTTTGGCCGATACATGGTCAACGTGATTTTCCCAGGTTAATTTGCTGTCAATGACTAGTCCTAAAAATGTACTAGCAGATTGTGTGAACAAATCAAGATCCAAAATAAAAAATCTACAGAATGATCCAGTCGACAGACAAACTCGAGCCAAAAGTGAAGAATGAATTGTAGCACTCTGAATCTCGGCACATGACATCTCGACATCATGTATCATTAGAAAAAAAAATTGTTTACCAAAAAATCAGGGGTGGAACCTAAAAATTTTTCATTTAAAAACAATATAATTTTTTTTATTGTTATTTCAGAAAATATAAGATTTATCAAAAAACGATTTAGATAGGTTGAGAGATAATTCAATTCTCCACAAGAATGATTATCAGTAACACCGACATCACATTTGAGGCTCGCGCTAACCCGCCACTGCAAGTTCAGGCAGAGCCGAGAATTAGATTTGTCATAACTTTGCTGAAAAGTATAGTAGAAGGAAAAGAAAAAGTGTATATCGTTCTTGAAGACTTCTACTTCCTCATGCAAATATAACATTTGAGTATCTGAGTACCTAAAATGTGTTTTGTCCCACTTCACATAACCCTTCTACGATTTTCACGGAGGATCCGAAAATCATGGATATTTTAGTTGATATGAAATAATTATACTGAAGCAGGAATAAGTTCCACCCCTGGAATTCTGGTAAACAGTTTTTTTCGTGTTTATCATGGTTCCAACTACTAGCATACCAAGTTTGGTGGTGCTACAATCGATTCTTGTCTCAAAACATAATCGTACTGGATTATACGTAATAAATCACTTCTATAGTGATTTTTCGATTATTGCAAGGGTGCAAAAGAAAAGTATTAGTCCATCCCTCACTTTGGATAAACTTTCATGTCTAAAATAATTCAAAAAATCTGTTCTCTCACCTAACGTCCTGCAGAATTCAGCTGTTGCATTCAAAATGATATTTCCTCCGTCTATATTCTCCTCCTGAGGCTCATTCTTGACCTCTGTCTTGATGACGTTGGCAATAAGATTTTCTTTCTGTTTTATGCTCCTCGCTCTGTGTAAAGCTTTCTCCAACAGATCATCGTCTTCGTCTTCGACTTTCATATCGGTAGAAATATTCACAGCTGGTATGTCATCGATGTCATAGTCAGTTTCATTCTTGAACTTCGGTCTCCTCGAGCCAATGGCCTCTATTCCAGCATTGTCGGGTTTCAACTCATCTGTGGTCAGCAGTTTCCCCTTGGACCTGATTTTCCTGACTTTCTTCTTGGTTTTCTTGAACTTGGACAGCTCTTCATCGTTGTAATATTCTGAGGCTAGGGTGAGATTTTTCTCGGCTATACTCTCTAATGTCTGTTTGGCTAGTTTTGCTTTGACAGATTCGATAGCAGCGTGTTTTCGTTCGACAGAGTTATCGTAACCGATTCTGAAAGCGCTGAGTTTCTCCCCGTCAATTTCCTCATCATACTTCGAAAGCATTGATTTTCCTTGGAAGTTGCCATACTCGTCGTATTCTTCATCATCATAGGCATTGTACAAGGTCTTTTTCTTTTTATTTTCGATATTCTACAAAATTAATAATAAATGTATTGCACTATCACATTTTTAAAAAAAATATCCTCATATGATAACTAGAAACAATTGAATTGAATATAAAACTTTTGTGCACTTACCTTTTTGTAGCGTTCGTCTTCAAGCATGTTAACATTTACCAAAACATCATCGTCTTCTTCAAGAACACCTTTATCTTTCAGAGTTAGGATAACAGAACGTTCTTCAGCAAAAGTATCGACGTCGTGTTGAACCGTAAGTCCTTTCAGATCCTTGGCAGTGTACTTGGACTTCATTTTATCACGTTTCTCCGATTCAAATATATCACTAATGCCAAACTGGGCATCAAGTTCTTCCAACATCTTTGCCTGAAAAGAAACGAGTTCGATTTAAATTTGAGATTTCCTGTAGGAAAGAGAAAAAATGTATAATTTCAAAACTAGAATGTATTCTTGACATGATTTTTTGGGTTTGTAATCTTCCATAATCTGAAAATGAAAAAAATGTTAATCCAAAGAAATCTGTACAAGTGTAGAAGAGAAAATTGATTAATTTGCCCGATAAGTTACTGTGTTCACAAGACTGCTGTCTTGAATGAAATTAATTTTTGTCGGTAAGGTATCCTACACTGAATTTGCCTATATGAAAAAATGAGATCAAATTAGTCAAAAATACTTCTCTTTTTTGAAAAATGTTGATGTTTTGGAGGCTGTATCTGCCTTCGTTATCAAAACTTGCTGAAAAAGCTCTGATCAGAAATACTTACTCTTTTATCTGCATCTTTTTTGGCTTGTTCAATTTCTCGATTTTTATTCACCCAAGACAATATATCGTCCTCGTCGTGGCCTTCTCCAAGACTCCTCACTTTCGAATATTTATTATTCAGCTGTCTCTTCTCCCTTATCTCACTCAACTTTGCCTTCAGTTTTTCTTGCTGTGCCTTCGCCTTCAGGTTCTCCGCAGGTTTGTGATAAAACTCACCCAAGTCGTCTTTTTTCAATTCATTATCTTTCTTTTTCGAATTAGAACTTGAACTGCTTCTGGAAGAACTAACTTCCAGCGGCTTCAAGCCTAGTTTAGCCCTAAGTCTGTTGGTCTCTTCGATGGAAAGACTTTCAGCACTTTGTCCAGAACCAGATGTTTCAATCTCTTTGGTGCTTAGTGGTGGCTGCGGGGGTAACATCGGTGGAGTTGGAGGAGCTGTGGGGACATTGTCGATAATTTCAACCACATCTGACCCTGAAAATAACATTTGTTTATACTCTGCATAATGACATTAATGTATTCACTCTTACCATCAGAAAGGTAGTTATTTCTGGACGTTCTTTCGTCTGGCTCATAATGTTGCCGGGATGAATTTCCATCTGCCTCATAAGCATGTTTGGAAGACTTATGTTTTTTCTCTTTATGATGATGCTTCTTGTGTTTATGTCTCTTTTCTCTTGTTCCATCATAAGTTTCTTCATGGCGACGCTTACGGGACTCTTTATCCTTTTTCTTGCTACTGGATCCCATATTTAAACAAAGTTATAATATAAATAAAATATTTATTTACTCACAATTCTTTTTTCCAAATGGATATTAATCATTTAATTTTGGCCAATCTATAACCTCACTTGCCACTATGGTCGTACTGTCAACTGTCACGTGTCACTGGGGTCTGTGACAGGTCAAATGTCAATTGGACACAATACTTGAGACGCTTTCCAGCAACGGGCTTGACGCCCTCGAACAGCCCATATTCTGCCCCGGTGCATCAGCACGCCTCAAGACTGTCGCTACACAGAGAAGGTGCACACCCAGTGCCACATGGAACAAAGTTATAATCCCGTGTGTCATTTCTGCTGTATGATGTGGTTGTGTGTACGTGACACGGTGACAGGTTGCTGGCGCTTAACGAATTTTGTTGTCATCATAATCATACATTTTTGAAGTTTGAACTGTTTGTGATTTGAACTAACAGTTAGTTGCGTTAGTTAATCGACAACAATGCTAAAATCTTGGTGCATGAGGGGAAGGGGAAATGAGTACAACAGCGCCTATGTTTGACGTGACTCGTACCGAAATGAGCGTCGAGTTGGAAACCCATTTTCACATCGTATCAAAATCAGTTTACCTTTTTCTTGTCTTTCATTTAAACATCCTGCTATTACAGTGACCGCAGTCATGCGCAGTTGGATTTTAGTTTGGCATTTAGGCGCTCTTCTAAGGCAGGTCAAATGTCGAATGGACACAACTGTTCTGATTGGTCCGTGCGGATCGCCTATGTGAAGTCAGGTCGATAAAAATTCTTGTGGCACTAAGGGAACGATGTTTGGCAACGCCGCACGGTTGAGTTTGTGGTTATGTTAATTACATAACAACAAAGTCCATATTTGTTTTGGTTTCGAGTTAAAAACTTTGAACGATCTCGGAGCCGTCTAAAATAATAGTAAAGCAGTTAATACATAACAAATTTTGGGTAAGTAGAGTTCCTTTACTTGAATGTGCTATTGTAAATAATGGTGTCATATGGAACCAAAACAAACCTAATACTCTGAAATTCAGTATAATAGAGACAAGTATTTTGAATTTGTCACAAAATACATTTATTTTAAGGGTTACCAATACTATGGCTGGTGTTACGAAATTGACTACGGGATTGACTGGCTTGGCCGTAGCAAAAAATCCTCACCATACTTTGGGGGTTTTGTATGGCAAAATTATGAGAACACTCCAAAAAATTCCAGAAAGTGCTGCTTATCGAAAACATACGGAGGCTATAATCAACGAAAGATCTAAAATTGTAAAGTCGACAACTAACATAGAGCTTATCGAAAAACAAATAGGATGCGGTCAAATAGAAGAGGTCATCGTGCAAGCTGAAAATGAACTGATTCTATCAAGAAAAATGTTGGTCTGGAAACCTTGGGAACCCTTAATGAAACAGGCCCCTGCTAATCAATGGGCTTGGCCTCCAGCTCAACCCAAGGCCTAGTGTTCAATATGTTGTAATTAGTATTTATATATATATTAATAAATTGAATTTCGTTTAATTTTTATTTGGAAGAACCCAAAATGACTATAGTAGAAGTTGGCCCAATTTAATATCACAAACTGTTTGAGTTTTACGTCTGTAGTTGAATTAACCCTTTGCGGTCTTTTGTCGGGACAGCCCCGACAGCAAAATTTTACCGTTCCGGTCCAATATTAGGTAATCCTCGAAAGTATCACGTTCCAGTCCGATGTCGGGTCAGCCCCGACACCGGCCTTGGTCGAAGTCGCTACTTGTTTGTTTAAGGTTTTTCCCTGTTTTTTTCTGCATGATTTGAATGGACTGCTTTTCATTTCTTTGATTATGAAAATATAACTGGACCGCAAAGGGTTAAATTCGAAAATGAGGTTTTCGCATAGCAGACGAAAATATGAAAATTAGAACTGAATTACAAAAATGTGGATCAACCGGGATTCGAACTTGGGTCTCATGGTTTCTGGTCATGTGCGTTAAACCGGTGATTCACATTTCAAATTCAGATCTGTGTTTTTAATGAGACGATGATGAGGGTTAAATGAAAAGATGGGACCTTCTTTCATACCCTAAAACCTAACATTGAGACACAATTCAATAGTTTTATTAGTTTTCTGGCTTGGACATTACTGGCATTACTTCGAGGTATTACTTGGGTATTAGAGGCATTACTCAATAAATTTACATTGGCGCAGCCAGAGGAGGGCTTTGTGGCTGCAACCCCCTCCCACCCCCCCAAGCCAACAAATGACATTAAAATGATGGCGTAGAATACGAGAATAATATTGAAAAAATTCTAGAACTTTCGGAAGTATTTTTTTGGCGGTTTTATGTGCTGGGATGCTGGATCCTAGCGCACCTTTTACATTTATCGCATTTTGTGACCATAACGAGACACATTCATTAAATACATATGTATATAGAAAAAAAGCTAAGAAAATTTCCTACAAAAGAATGTTATTGTTTGCTGGCCTTATACAATGCAATTATTTTTGTTAAATGGGCTTTGTTGGCGAAACCCGCGTCGAGTGAAAGTGACGTAGTTTTGTGTAGTTTCTGTTTCTTGAATTGAATACAGATAAAATTTTGGTATTTTTTCTTCTGATAAATAAGAAAACAAACATTTTGCGTCAAATTCTTCAAATTTCATATAAATTTACATATATACAAATATCGACACTTCACAATTACACTTAATCATTGTACAATGAACTTAATTTAGAGCCATTGAATGGAAACGATTTTACGTCTTTTATTTCCCAACTCTCTTTCCAGAAGGAACGTAATCGATTTCCAGAATTACTGCAGAATTCTCTGAAATCTTTGAGGATTTTCAGCTGGAAACTGGTATCTACCCCTTGGTTGGTCCTCCATCGTTTACTCACCATATGATTCCAAGACCAGAGGAAACCCATCTGAAAGAAACAAGTTCTTTAGTTTTGTTTTATGTATTATCAGAATACCATGATTATCACTTAAGTAACATTGTTGTAGTTGAAGAAATAGTTGATCATACCATCTTCATGGAATGGTTATTGTTTCCAATAAAACCAATATGAGAGAAGAAGAGTAAATTGATTGCTAATTACAGATTGTTCCCAAATGTCATGTAGATATTCACATTCATGGCTAAAAATTAACATAAACAGACGCACTACTGTGCGCCTCTCCTGTTATCCCACCCCACGTATTAACGCGGCAATGCGACACACCGCACACAGCCCACGTCGATATCCCTCCCTCGAGCGAGTAGAGGAGAAATTGTAATGCTCTCTCAACATGTAGTTGAGAGAGCAAGCTATTATTTACGCTCCCAAAACTGTGTTCAAACTACAGAATTGGTGATATTGAGTATTGACACAGATAAAGTACTCTGTGGTATTGGGTTGGCATTGATGCCAAGATTTATATATTTCCCTAGATGATCGGAAATAGAATTCCCTGACTTCGGACATTTTTTAACGTTTTTCTCCGACTTCCAGGACCCATAAATTAATTCCCTGAATTTTCCAGGATTTACATGTTTTCAAGGTTGGTGGGAACCCTGTTTTTATTTTGAATTTTTTTTTTTCTCTGGTGGGCTATGAATACATATGAAACGTAACGTGTATGACAAAACACTCTCAACTGAAACTCGTATTAATAACATACTATTGTTGAAAAGGAGAACATTCTCCATCGTTCAAGAGGTTATCTTGAACGATGGAAAATAGAAACTAAACTTCGTCTTTCAGTCGCAGATTATTCCACAACAAATTTTATGAATGTCCTATTCATATTTTCGAACTAAAATCAAAATACATACTATTGGTTTCGTGCACAACTGACAGACCCTGGAGGTAAAACAAACTCAATCATAGAAAGAGAAGAAGAAATAACCCCACTTTTCCATTTTGTTTTGTTTGCTGTTCTTCTATTCTTGAATAGTTTGTTAAAATTTGTGATTTTTTTACTTAAAAAGTGATTGCGTGTCTATTGAGAGACTCTAAACAACGTTTCGGTATAAATAAAGCGGAAAAGTGGGGTTAGATGGGTAGTCAGATATCATAGGTTAGGTTGTTTTACCTCCAGGGTCTGTCATTTGTGCACGAAATCAATTGTGACCCACCTTTCTGGAGTTATCGTAATCATCCTTATTTTTCCCGGAAACATGTCTGGTGATATAGGCCTCGTGAGGACTGGGCACGATATCGGCGTGCACCGTATACCGCCCGGGGTGTCTCGCGCTGGAGTTTATTCTGTTTCTGGACCTAGACGAGGCGCTCGACACCAGCACGAACACCGTCCCCGTGGCGTGGACGTACTGGTGTTCGCGCGAGGTGTTCGTCTTTTTGGGCGGCTCCACCAGACACGAGATGAAACCGAACCGCTGCAGAATGGCTTCTTGGAAGAGGAACAGCCTTTCGATGTATGTGTCGGCCGGGAATTCTGAAACGAAACAAGAAAAAGTATTACTGAATCAATCAAAATATACTTTGTTTTCCAAAGAATCAGAATCTCATTGACAAAGCGTAGTGTGCCACCATGCTCTTTGCGCAAATTAACTTTACCAAATAATTGGCCTTATTAGCACTGTTTGGATGCGACCCTCAGGAGTGGGATTCCGTGTACCATAGAATTCTATTGTCGACAGAATAAGTGAGATGACATTATGGTTCGATCCATAGGAGGTTCACATCCAATGCCTGAAGTATTAATACTCCTCATACATATGTAAACGCCGTACGCTATGATAGAAGAGTCGCAAAATATTTTTATAGCACTCTTCAAATATTTCCACCAGGTGGATAATATGAGGCAAACATCTCACAGAAAACAACTACTTTCCTGGCTAATACCCTTTATTGGTTTAATCATTATTTTCTTCGAGAAAAAAGTTTCAAGACATGGAACTTTTGTGTCTTTTTAGACACCTTAGTCAAGGAATATTCAATAAGATTTATTTTTATTTTTTTTATTAAATTAAAAGTAGATAAAGTTGTAGACTATGTTTTTCACGGCTGATGCAGAGGAAGTAGATAAAGTGTAAATTAGTAAAAAAGTAAATTATTAAAGATCATTTCATGTAAGAGTTATGTTATTGTTCTTATCATTACAAGTTTTAAAAGTTACCTTTAAATAAATGATGATCTTCTTCCAAACACATGATATTGAGAGGGACAAAAATAGGTCCTCTCAAAGGGTCCGATTTGTCCGAATATGGAAGTGCCAATGGGTCATGTGGTATAGGAACCATTTGTAATCCACACGTCTGAGCCTTTCGATGCCATCCAAATAGCTAAAATATTCAACAAAAACAATTATTTGCAGATCAACTTCAGAAATAGGTCATTGCAATATAGTAAATATTCTGTTATTGAAGATTGTTGCAACACTTTAATGAATAAAAATATTTATTCAGATTGACCCGCAAAGTATTCAAAAATGATAATTAAATTAGTATACTCGCGAATGAATACATAATTTTTCTAAGTACCTCACGGAGAAAACTGGTTGGAAGATTATATAACTTAATAAATTACATAACTTTAAGAAAAACATCTAAACAATTTTGTAGGTAAAATTTTCCAACCTTATTTAACACGTTATTTCCGTCCGATTTGGATATTGCAAAGGTTTCTTCGTAAATTTATAAAAAAAAATCATTCAGAACTTATGAACGCTTCTGACTCTCCTCCAATCCAAAACGAACTATCCAAACTTTGAATAATTCCTTTCAAATATCGATGGCTAAGAGGACACATATTGTATGTTCATTATCGAAAATGAGATATGACTATTAATTCAATCGAGGGGAAATATTTATGATGCCCCTATATTGTACACCCACATTGAAGTAAATTGATGAATCTATAAATTGATTTTACTCATTTTACATAATTCTTTTATCGAATTTATAAACCCCCCTGGTTTCAAGCGATATTTATACACACCAATTCGAAAATTATTGATCCGGAAGATGTCAACCACTCTAGAATTAATTCGTAGGCCTGATCCGGCCTAAAAACCGTTTGATAACGTGCGTGACCCCATTCTATACGGTCGCTTTTATTGAATACATCGGTTTCCAATCTCATTCTTTGGTACATTGATCCTGAAACAGACATAATGTTCATTATTCACTCAATTTAGGCGAAAATCAAATCAAATTTACTTCCTAAGACATAGTTTTGAGGTCGGTATTATTTTTTCCTACAAGCGTGCGTGATTCACCCTCTACCCGCACGCAATTCAGTTTGGAAAGTGTCATTTTCCCACAGTTGTGCGGGAAAAGTTTTCCCACACTAGTGCGGGAAATTTTTTCCCACACTAGTGCGGGAAAAACATTTATATGATATCCTCGTAAAATATAAGTGGTAGGTGACAAAATATGAAAGTTCAAGCTTTTTTGTTGCAATACTAAGTGAGTTTGTTCAAAATCATCCATGATTTTGCACTATTTATTGAAAAAATGAACAAATATTGATAAATAAAAATGTATTGTTATGAAAATCACCCTATATATAGGCTTTGATTGATCTGATAACGAGTAGGTAACAATTGATGTTGTCATGCCGATCAATGCACAAATTTGTTTGTAATTGTCAGAGTGACAGACAAAGCTTATATAACTTACTTATATAAAATTTTCGATTCAGTGAAATTGCCACAATGGATTATTCATCTGATAAAGAACTTCCACAAGAAATCGTGCAAGCAGCTACAGATGCGAACTTAGAGTTATTGCCAACGAAATCTAAACAAAGGTATGAGAAGCAATACACGAGTTTTATTGAATGGTGCAACAATAAAAAAGTGAAAACACCAAATAAAGAAGAAGTATTCTTGGATTATTTTCTAGAAATGTCTAAAACATGGAAGCCGAACACTTTATGGGCAAGATATTCAATGTTGAGGAGTGTATTCAAAGTAAAGCAAAATTTGTTTCCTACGCTTGTAGAAAAGTGTCTTTCCCGCACTCTATTTCCAACAATTAGTCTCCTTACCGTCCAAATCGCAGTCGGCATACTCGGCATCGATATCCTCGCACAAGAAATGCGGCATTCCTTGGTCTCTTTCTGAATGGGTATTCGGAACTTGAAGTGACGTAGGTGGGCTGGTTAGTCCCCAATTTAAAGGCGGCTTGACTTCCACTTCCATCCAATCGTTTTGGAAAATTTGCAAATCGCCGGTAGGTTGGAAATTCTCCTTGTCGTCTGGACAAAATATTTTACTATCGTTCTGGGGCGAATGAAAACGAATGATTTCGACTTCTTTCGACCAAGACGAAATCCCCTTCTCTCCGGTCACAAATAGATGTCGGATGTAATTCAATATTTTTTGGGGAAGTAGTGGTTTTCTGATATTTTCTACTTTGAAGGGGATTTCGACTTCATTGACTTCATTCGTTTTCATTTATTTGAAACTCTCCGGCACACTTTTCGAACTTTGTTCGAATCATAACGTTCTAGGGGTTGGATGAAATCATGCTACTTTGTCACCACCCTTTACTTTATCGTTATAATACAAAATAATGACAGTTTTGGAAAAGCTCAGTTTGTGGTACTTGTAGGTATCTATCGAAATTATTGCCTTTATTACCAAAGCAATATAAGGAAGAATAATCATTATACATGAATAACTAAATGCTTGAGGGAAAAAAAAAACTTCCACCAGTAGCATTCGAACAAGAAAATTTCATCAGGAGCTAAAGTTAAAACTATGAAAGAACACGGTCAATCTGACATTCGCGGACGCCAAGCCGTGACAAGTCCAATGAAGCAAAGCCTTCTTGAGAAATTGGAGTGCCGTTGAATAATGAATTAGGATCCACGGTGCCTTGGAATCATCTTCATTCTTCAACTAATAATCAATATGCAATCAATGTAGAATACAATAGTCGTAGAGAAAGAGTTATACATGATTTCATTCACCAATACCTTATGTAGAATAGCTAAAAATCCTACCTTTCTCGTTTGATACGATGTAGAAAAGATAAAAACCATAGACGAAATGTTTTTTAGGATCCCCTGATGCATGACGTATCAATTGGTCTTTATAAAGTGTCTGCATTTTCTGAAACGATTTGAAAGCGTTTTAAGATAACTAGAATTTGGTGGAAAAAAATAGAAAACAAAAATAACTACAAGTATTATAGACGATATGCGAGAATACTATACAGAAAGGAAATTTAAGTTAAAATGAACAATGTCCAAGAATCATCACTTTGGGTTTAACCGGAAGTGACACTCAACTTTTTTTTTAATGACACCCTGAACAATTCTTTTCATTATCCGGAAGAGCACGCAATTTGTGATACCACTTTTCTTAAAAATTGAAAATCGGTTGAAAAATGACGGCGATACAGTTGATTGTTCAGTCGAACAAAGTTGGCCATGGCCCATGATACTCTTTTTTCCCTTTTTTGGATTTTGCTTCCTTCCGGCTCATTCAGCCAGACATGATATTCAAACTTAATCATAACAACTGACAAATGACATCAAGTTACCAGAGGTTTCGAAATGCTATACAGTTGAAAACTACGAAAGCGTAATCCATGGATTAGTAGAGATGAAACAATAAAAGATTTCTTCAACAAAATTTCCTTAATTTGGGTGTATATTAGTTCTATGCTTCCTTAAATTATGTGTGGTGCAGCGTGCAGCAGTTATATAGGGCACTTGTAGCACAATGCATAAATGTCAACTAATTTGGTAGATTCACACAAAATCAAGTGGTTATCATTAATCTTTTCCTTCTCTCACGTTAACGTGAAGCAATATTAGAACCAAGTTATATATTTAAAATATTGTACAACGGACAATCGATTACTGGAATAAAAAAACATTACTTACAAAAAATAATATTCGAAAAACAACTATATCAATATTCATACTTCACTCATTTTAAATTCAGTAAGGTCCTTTATAACAGAAGACAGATGTTTTACGTTCAAACTAGTTGGAAAACTTTTGAAACTAATGTTTATGGAGAAAATAAATAATAAATCACGGACGAAATGAGAAAAACAATGTAAAGCAAGAGCGAGGTTATGTTTTATCTGCCTTGTCTGAAGTGTCAAATCAAAATTCCGAGATGCAAGTCGGAATTCCCCGAGATCTAAGTCCGAATTCCGAGATGCGAGTCGGAATTCCGAGATCCAAGTCGGAATTCCGATATCTAAGTCGGAATTCCGATATCTAAGTCAGAATTCCGATATCTAAGTCGGAATTTCGAGATGCAAGTCGGAATTCCGAGATGCAAGTAGGAATTCCGATATCTAAGTCGGAATTCCGAGATGCAAGTCGGAATTTCAAGATGCAAGTCGGAATTTCAAGATGCAAGTCGGAATTTCGAGATGCAAGTAGAAATTCCGAGTTCTAAGTCGGAAGTCCGAGATGCAAGTCGGAATTCCGAGATGCAAGTCGGAATTCCGAGATGCAAGTAGGAATTCCGATATCTAAGTCGGAATTCCGAGATGCAAGTCGGAATTCCGAGATGCAAGTCAGAATTCCGAGATCTAAGTCGGAATTCCGAGATGCAAGTCGGAATTCCGAGATGCAAGTAGAAATTCCGAGTTCTAAGTCGGAATTCCGAGATGCAAGTCGGAAGTCCGAGATGCAAGTCGGAATTCCGAGATGCAAGTCGGAATTCCGAGATGCAAGTAGGAATTCCGATATCTAAGTCGGAATTCCGATATCTAAGTCGGAATTCCGAGATACAAGTCGGAATTCCGAGATGCAAGTCGGAATTCCGAGATGCAAGTCAGAATTCGGAGATGCAAGTCGGAATTCCGAGATGCAAGTCGGAATTCCGAGATGCAAGTCGGAATTCCGAGATGCAAGTCGGAATTCCGAGATGAAAGTCAGAATTCCGAGATCTAAGTCGGAATTCCGAGATGCAAGTCAGAATTCCGAGATCTAAGTCGGAATTCCGAGATGCAAGTCGGAATTCCGATATCTAAGTCGGAATTCCGAGATGCAAGTCGGAATTCCGAGATGCAAGTCAGAATTCCGAGATCTAAGTCGGAATTCCGAGATGCAAGTCGGAATTCCAAGATGCAAGTCTGAATTCCAAGATGCAAGTCGGAATTCCAAGATGCAAGTCGGAATTCCGAGATGCAAGTCGGAATTCCGAGATACAAGTCGGAATTCCGAGATCCAAGTCGAAAAAATCTTTAAAATAAAAATTAATCCCCATCTGCCATTTATCAAATGGTAACATGTTCTTTTCACTTCGTCATGATGAAAAATGATTAATTATCAGTTTACTCGTGTAAAAAGTTTTGGAGAGTTCCGAAAGAAATCGAAACTACAAGATGTTTTATCTTGAGTGTTCTCAAAATTAGATACTCTTCAACGAAGGCGGCAATGTGAACATAAAAAGCGAAACAAATAAGCAGCATTAATTAAACGACTAGAACAAAAATTGTGACTTCCTTGAAATAAAATGAGTTTTTGGGTATTGCTTTCCTAATTGTTTGTTGATTGTTGATAAAAATAGATCATTACAGGTATTCATTACTTACCTGTACTCCCTTTTCCGACGTCGTAATACCCTCCATGTGGGTCATTAACCAATTCACAGCATCGGCAGTGACAAAAGTCGAGTTCGGGAGATTCGGTTGCAGGTTTATGAATAGCAATCCGTTTGTCGGATGTTTCATGGCCTCGATGATTTCAAGAGAAGACGCAGTGAATTTAATCATAGTTATAGGAGGGGCAATACTACAACAAGAAATTCAATCACAGAATGTTCGTATGTAAGTATGTATACAGTATCGGAAAGTTTTCATCTTGGATATGGCGGTTTTATGAGAGCGCGAAGAATAGCCTGCTATATGTTGAGAGAGCATCAAAATTTCTCCCCTACTCGCTCGAGGAAGGGATATCAACGTGAGCAGTTAATTTGTCGGGCGGGGTAACAAGAGAGGCGCGCAGTAGTGCGTCTCTCTTATTTATGTGGTATTATCATATCATTGCGTTCCTTGTTGCTCGCGTAGACTTCTGTCTATACCCCAGACGAAAAGTTTCCGATACTGTATGTTCGTTTTTGTTGTCATCGTGAGAATATAGTTTCAACAAGCTTTAAAGTGAGCTGTTATAGATCGACCGATAATGACACATTTGTTGCAACGTTTTTTTAATGCGAGCATACCTACTATCGAACGATTTGAACATCAATAACAACTAGTTTATCAACAAATTCAACACGATTATATCCAAAGAACCGAATAGATATTACAAAATCTACTTCAATTATGAAACTTACCATTCATCTGCGGTAGTTTCGAGCCCCTCACGAATATCTACAGGCGTATCTTGGGATCCTTGAGACATTTTACTTCTATCCATGACCTTCGATCCAGACCTAGTATTTTTATTTCATAACTTTAAATTAATCTACGCACTTATCCACAATACGAATATTGATGGGAAAAAATCTAGTAGTTTAACTCTTTATCGATCTATTTATTCATGCACGTTAGAATATAATGAAATATATTCCTAAAAACGAGATGCAATAATTGAAATAATCGTAAAAAATCGAAAACTACTTCTACCTTAACAAATACGATGTCAGGCTGTTAGGAAACCGGCCTAGGCAAGAGATGGCACTGCTAGTATCGAAACAATGTTGGCTTTGGTAATTGACATACTTCAAATGTCTCCAGGGAAATTTTACATCGGGAGTGTCGGGTGATTTATGATCGGAAAATATATGGTGTATATCATGACGCAATAATTACTTGAAACACCTAAATATGTCTATCGTCCCTATCGACATCTTTATGACGTCCCATACAAAAATATGATCTTCTTATATTCTGTTTTTCACATATCACGTCGTCGAAAATAAAGGCAGACTTTGGTTTAGCATTTCACTATTTTCTGAATGTATGAAAACATAACCCTTTTATAGGTTCCAAAAGGTTTCGTAGGGATTGGTATTTAAGGACAATTTTGAACTGTAATTGAGATTTGCTTTTCTTGCCTAGGCCGATAACGCATCAGGCCGAAATCGTATATCATTCTTATCTTTACATATTATACAGGAACTTACATAGGCCGTGCATTAGAAGTAGTTTAACTCACAATTAGATTAGAAATTTGAAAACTGGTATGCTGTCAAAATAGTTTATGTCCGTTAATAATAATAAAATAAATAGACCTAGAACTAACAATCCGTTACAACTTTCTTATTTTGAATGGAAAATTCATTTTTTTTTTTGTTTCATATGGTACCATTGGCCTTCTAATTCGGAATGTAGACAACCTGAGTTATGTAAACTCATCTACCACAGTTTTTGACTCATGTCGAAGAAAAATGGATGTGCCGGTTAATATAAAGTAAATATCTTCGAAACCAACACCAAGTTAACATGGATTAGTTGTGAATACAGTTGAGAGAATATGTTTTCATCACCAAACATTGAACATTTTTATATTTCAGTTCTGAGAAATATTAAAAAGGGAAATTTGCAGTAAAAGTATGCAGCATTGAATACATCATGAACGAGAAGCAATAAAGTTAATTATTGCTCAACAGCATATCCTCTTCATTAGTACAAAAAAATTTATGAATTTGAAATGTACGAATTAAATTTGAATTTGATTCAATCACAAACTTGTGAAAAGAAAAATGAAGAACCCTTTCGCCAGAAATCAAGATTTTGTTGGAAGATTTAGTTTATGAAATTGGTGATATTAAATTTAAGTAGAAATAATTATTTATTGATCTATGGCATTCAATATTTGAATGAAATGAAAGCATTGAAATTATAAAAATTTGTTGGTTGCTTATAATACAAGGAAATAACAAGAAACCTCAAAAATATGAAAGAAATTTGCTGAACAAACTTTTAACAAAGTAAAGCCCAAACTAGATTTCAAATTAATTCAAAATATTTAGAGGAATACAAACGATAAGGGCCCCTATTATTACCACGCTTAAGTACGGCCAATTGAGAAGACAGGTAGTCCTCAAGGCATATGAAGTTCCTCTCATTGCTCTGGCCGTCAGTACACACTTGACAACGATCGGAGATACTGAACCTATTGGAAGACCGTGCTCGTAGAAACAATCCAGACAATGGAAGTCCACTATAAAAGTAATCAATTTACATCATGGTCTAAAACTTTCAAAAGAATTCTTCATTTTAGTCTAAATAAAATGAATTTCCGTTTTATGACCGATGTTCCTCATTTCTTTCATATTTTCGGTTTTCAATGCCGAACTATCAACAATAGGCCGGTCATTTTAGCGTTTGAAATAAAGAATGGGAAAAAAATTACAAAAGAAAGGAAACTTTCACAAAAGTTGTATTTTAGTTCTCAATAAAACTATACAAATTTGCCACCTCGAACAAGGCCGGCAATTTCGTAGAAAAGATGCAAAAGAGTCGCAAAATGATGAAAACAAAGAAAATACCATCTTACATCGTTCCCCAATTTTCGTTTCCCTCTATGTCAAAAGTCTCGCCGAATAAATAATTTTCTCGTGCCAAACTTGGACATGGTCGCAAACTTTGGGAACGATAAAGGATGATATTTTCTTGGTTTCCAATGGAATAACCACAATTGTTTATAATAATTTTTTGTAATGCTGTTGCCGAGCTTAGGGGACAAATTCGTATAGTTTTATTGAGCACTAAAATGCCACTATTGTGAAAGTTTCCTTTATTTTGTAATTTTCCCCCCATTTTTGCTAAAACGATTGGCCTACAACATAAAAAAATATTAGTAAAGAAAAGAAAAGTTACCTAAGCGAAGGTGCAACACTGCGCTCACTTGAGCGAGATGAAGTACTCTGAAAGCAAGCATCACTATGATAAATACGGTAATAAACAGAAAACAAAAGTAGGGCTCGCATTATTACGAAAACCAAAACCGAAATGCACGAGAAGTGTTAAAGACTACACATGCCCTCAATCCGTCACTCCAAGCTGAAAAAAAAAAATTCATAATCAAACCTTGGGCGTGGTCGATCCGACAATCGGTTGCTACCCAGTCGCTCGCGAAAAGGCGAGCCGGATCCGATATTCTGAAAATTATACATTTTAAAGTCGGTGACAAGCTATATTCTACATACACGGGATATAATATTCAAAAGTGCGGTACTGTGGTAAACTCCATTATTCTCGGTCAAAGTTAGGAAAGGTCCATTGCTCAAATAACCACCAATATATTTATTAATTGTAGCAATATATATTATTTTGCGTGCCGATATATTTATTTTCTATCAAACACAATATATTTACATTCAAGTGTTACTAATTTACAAAAACGTGAAGTCTCATATATTTACAAATTTGATCTATTTTATGTTGTCAAGAGATGGCGCAATCGACGCGATTTGTGACACGTTCGAGCATATGGCAACATGGGAACGAAGCAAAGTCATTAGTACAGCAATTGCCGAATAGATGGCGGCAGTATAATATTTCAGATTGGGTCATTTAATCCTAGAGGGCCTTTGTTTGACCCACACATAGGGTCACTGAGTTAAGAAGGCCGTGCCGTTCAATTAAGTGCCCAATTGTAAAGTAGAAAACTACACAATAACAAAACTGCCAGTGCTACTGCTATCTGTTAGCCACTTTATGTACTAATGACTGCCTAGTTGCCATGTTGCCACATGCTCGAGCTTGGACATATCGCGTCGGTTGCGCCATCTCTTGACGACATAAAATAGATGGAATTTATAAATATATGGGAATTAACGTTTTTATATATTTATAATGCTTGGAATATTGAAAAATATATTGTGTTTTATCGAAAATAAATATATTGGAAAGCAAAATGAAAATATTTGCTACAACTAATAAATATATTGATCCAAAATTAAATATATTTGCAAAAACACTTTTTACCCGAACGGCGCCTCATATCCAAAGATAATTATTGTTGATGTGAATTGCGAGTCGTTAATAAAGATTTTAACTTCAAATAAAAATAAAAAATAAGGGTAAGAAACAAGATGTTCTGGCCTACCAGGACTCGTTGCAATAATCCTATATGATAGTAGTAATTGGATCAAAAATCCATCAGAAAACCGCTACTTCCTGGCTAATACCACGACGAACGTTGAATTACATATGCGGTAGGTCTATGGACAATAACTAATGTCTGCAACAAATTGATTGATCAAATCTCCATTTCAAAGCCTCAGCTGAAACTGCGCCCGCAGAGTAGTGTTCACTAAACTACGAGCGCCATCTCAACCTCAGCCTTCCAACTTGTGTGATTGTCAAAATGACCCTTTTCACTTCGCATAGAATAATGGAGGTTACACACGCGACAAAGTTGAGACAAGCTGTGGCAAGGCTAAAGATTTTTGCTCATTTCATAAGAAACATGTGTGCTAGTGTGCAAACTTAAAAGTCGAACGACCCTCTTCCGATATTCATCAGTTCAAAATAACCTGAAGTTAGATGAAAAAATATACAGGAAATATAATAAGTACCTATTTATACAATCAATTGTGGATTTGTTTGGGAGGACAATAATAATAAAGTAAGAATTATTTTATTTTCCTTGTTCACATTTCTGGGAGACGTTCTCTGTAAAACATTGCTATGGCCATTGAAAATATTAAAATATCACTATAATTAATGATTTGTATTACATAACTAATTGCTTCCTTCAAGTTTATTGTCGATAAATTACTTCTAGCAACTAAAGATGTTTCAAGTGGATCAAATATTTCAAATCATCTGCTAGTTTGGATCAATCGTTTTATTATTCCAAATAACCTATATTGAACAGTCACATCCATTTGAAACAGAGCCAAGCAATAAAGAAATGTCTGCTGAGACAATTCAAACAGTGAAGCATACCCTAAAAATCTTGGTTTTAGCTTATATTTTCGACACGAAGAAAACTATACTAGCTAAATTTTTGAGGTTATCTGTATCTAATTTTTTTCACCGATGAATCTCGAAGAAAAAATATAAGTAATTGGAAATAGCTGAAGAATAAGTTGAAAAAACCTACGCAAAGCATATTACTGTGCATCTACGTTATTTGTATCTACGTTATTTACTGTCACGTTATTTACTATTTTACTATACAGTAATGATGAAAATTATTTGGTCTGTATTAATGATTGAGTTAGAAGTTAACCACTGTGTCAACTAACAATTTCTACTGAATCCTGATTGTCAGGCAACCGTCATCTGATGTAACCATTTGTAACAAATCGGACCGAGGCTACGGGTCTTCGATTGAAAAACTATTCGAATCACTTAAATCATAATTGTCTTGTAATAAAATTGATTTGTTATACGTAGAAGTACCTCAATCCATGTAGGAAGAGTGGTTTTTATCATACTAAAAAAATATTTGGAGGACGGTTGCATGATAATCTAGCATAATGTGGAAATCTGAATTAGGTACTAGTTAAAGAGAAATAAAATCACATATCATAAAGCTTACAGTTTATGAATTCTGGCAGAGCATAAAATAGTTAAACTTATTAATTTAAATTAGGTTTTAGAGAAAAAGTATAACAAATTTGAAATATCCCATTGAGAGTTATTTATAAGTATTACATGTAACATTAATATGTCCGACATAACATAGGATAGAAAAATTCATAGAGTATGTGAATGTTGCTTTCCTATTATTCTAAAATCTCTCATTTTTGGAAATAAGAGTAAAATATAGTTTGTCTTGGGCTTTTAAGACTTTAAATAACTAAAGATTCTGATTTTGTAGAGACAAATATCAAGACATGACTGTTTCCTAAAGAATGACAGAATCAAACACTGTTTTTAGTTAAAAAAAAACAGTTCACTATCTTTTCTAGATGAATTGTGATGGTATTTTATTAAATCTATTTTGTTATCCATATATTTATTCTATTTTGTGATATTATAATGTCTAATATATTTATATTTTATTCAAATTTAGTTAAGTTTAATTAGTTTAGTTTGTAAGACTAGATGTATTTTTATAATTATAATTATCTTTAATGATTATGAAAATGTTTCTAAATTAGATTTATCTATTTCAAATAAATTACTACTACTATATGATTTCATTTATTGAAGAATTAACTTCCAGTCAGAACAAGTTCTGGTATAAGAAAGTTAAAATGTAAATGTACATTAATAATTGAAAATTGTTGTTGTTGTAATTTCCATCAACCGGTTGCCCCCTTCTCAGATAATGTAATATCTTCTAATTGATCCTATAAGAGGAACAAAACATTTTTCGTATTCTTTTGTTTACGTATTATATGGAGAGAATTTTCCGAATTAATAGTTAAATTTACTTCATTTAACCATATTCCAATTTTTTCCAGATGAGCTTTAAAAGTTAGGACATTTTCAGATGTGTGATAGAGTACAGTATCTTCTGCAAAAGAGGTTTACCAATTAGATTGATATTCATAATACTATTCACATAAATTAAATTAAGAATTGGTGCCAAAAGTGAACCCTGTGGAACTCCAATTGTTGATAATTTTTCGTAACTTCAATAAGTGTCCGTTATAAACGATTTTGAAATGATGAATGATTTGAAATATATACAATGCATGTCCCCTAATACCCAAATTGTTTACAGTGTCTAAAGATTTCTTAAATGAATGAATATTGCAACACCATAATAACTTGTACCTACAGTTCCATGATGAAGTCAGTCACTGCTGCTTGGTTATTTTGGAAATGCATACTGAAATTTATCAAAACCAATATTCCCAATAATAAAAAAATAAATTAACTGAATTTTCAATAATTTTACCAAAAGCATTCACCTCCTTTATAAATAGGACATAAGAAATATGACAATGATATTAGTCAAGTTATGCGAATGAATATTACATCATGATACGCTTGAGTAAAATCCCTGCCAGGATTCACACAGAAAAAAATAAATGTTTCAGAGTTATACCTGATGAAAATTGCTCATACTGTTACGCCTAGGCTGGGTCATCGTCGGAAGGCTAAATATACTCAGTGACATCTACAACATGCAGAAACAAAAGTAGAAGCGTCTAGAACATGCAAAATAAGACGTTAATATATTATGTAATAGAACGCAAAACAAAATAATCGAGAAAATAAATTAAAAAGCGCGATGAGGCAGTAAGTACACAAACCCTCGGTTTTTTCGCCACTGGTGCTCTTTTGATCTTGTTCACAGCCGTCTCTATGAACTTCATAAGTCCGTCCACCATCTGTTGGTGCTCCGAATTCGTCTGGAGCTGATAGATGTCGCAGTGATCGGAGCCATCGATGATCTTTTTCGTAGCAGAGTTATTTAAAGGCAACAGATATACCCGAAAGCTAGAATATTGAAACTTATTGTATTGAGAAGTATTTCATCATGATTGAGATTACCGCAAAACAAAATGTTTATTATATTTCATATTCATTATTATCTTTGTATTTCTTACTCACCGCCAATATTTCAGGGCATCAACCAAAACAAATTCAGTATCTCCGCCTGTGCAAATATAGTGGTCTAGATAATTCCAATTATAATGCTCTAATTTTTCAGTGGTAAAAGTGGCGTACGATTCTTCGTAGGTGTCATGCCAGGGGGCATGAAATCTGTACCGATACTGATAGTTGAAACCTGGATATGGATGCCTGAAAATAATTTTAAATGTTTTCCTACAACGAAAGTTCCATGAATTATCACTAAATGATTTTTGTCCCATAAACATTGTTTGTAATGCATTCATTATCATTACACCTTCATTGATGTACAATAATCAGTGGTTCCAAGTCTGAGACCATCTCTCTACTCTAGGTGTTTACCGCATTCCTTGAAAACTGAACACAAGAGCAACTACAGGTATGGAACTCCGAGAAATCCCCGGGTTCAGAGCATGCTCTACTTACTGAGGACAACCATATAATTATGTTTAATGAAACTCAGGTATTGGAATATTCCGAGATAAAAGTATTAAAACCATATCATTTCGTCGAATTAATTTCAAATAGGAACATACACCACCATTCAGTTGAATTTATCACCTACTTTTCCGAACAGTACTAAATTCCAAAATATTTCATTTTCAACCTTTCGCATAATCTTTCAATTCTATCAAAATCATCCATCAATCACTCTTGCATTCATAAAATATCACCGTTTTTAAATTGAAACTTCCTTCTAAGGGTCACCTGTCCTAAATCATAGCGGTAGGAGAGAGATACCGAGAAATGATGAGAAGACAGTCAAGTAGGGCCAAAACAATGCGTGCACGGTTTTGACAATCGAAGTAGTTTTTTTGTTCATCACCGGCTTTTTTCAACAATCTGCAGTGCTGCATTCGCATTCTTAATTGGAATTATTAAATGCATTGTTGGCAGCCGCCTTTTGCTACGTACGATTGATGAAACAAATAGTCAACTGCGCCAACGTCCTTAAAACATGTTCATCAAAAATTTACCTTGGTCTGTATCTAGTAACAGAAATAGTATTCCCGGACAGCGATATTATGTGGAACAACCTGCCGATGGACAAAAAATGACTCTCGTCGTTATCGGCCGGGCTTTTACTCATCGCGGAGCCTCTCATTTTCGGATTCGGGACCGCCATGACGTTGTTCAAATCTATGGTGGGATCCGCCATCAGGATCAGCTGGAACCCTTGGGACAGCCGTTGGGACACGAGCTCCCTGAACACCTCCACGGTCGTCAGGGGCCTCTTGTAGGTCGAATGTTGGTTCGCGAAGTCCGCGTTGACGCTGTCCGGAAGCAAGTTGTACAGGGACACCACGTAGTCGATGTTGAGGGCCCTTCTGTCGGGGAAATAGTCGGTGGTGATCGGGAGGCAGGCGGGGATCGTTAGGGACTTCCAATCGACTCCTAGTGAAAGAATTTTTTAGTAAATTGTCGTCAACGGGATCGGAATTTGCATTAGCAGAGGCAATTTTCAGGTTGAATTAATATTATTAAAGTTTGAAATAATGTTCTTACTTTGGTATTATATATTTCTGGAAGTGGTTGTTGAATTTTGATTCAAAATAAAAATAAATATTTGGTTTGTTCAAACGCGTTTTTTTTTTTCAGGAAATACGCCTATATAGATGAACTTAAAAAGCAAACCTTATCTGAAAACATAGTTTGGTCCAAATCATTAGAGCCATTTCCGAAATCCAAAATATAAATATATACAGAGTGTTTCCGAATTGAAGCGTTAAATAAATGCATAAAAGTGGGAAGTAGAAGATGACGAAACAAAACGAAATAAAACAATACAGTTCTGTAAAAAAAAATATTTTGCAAGATATTTATTTTAAAGTATTCAAAATTGTTTGGTAATCACTGATCAGAGGTCTACAGCTTGCGCAAACGGCGCTGAAACACGCTTGGAAAACAAACCAGTGTCTCCCAAACAAAAGTAACTGAAAGCCACTTCATAAAAATTTAAAAAAAATTTGATTGCTTCAAAAACGAAAATTCTTGCCATTTATTACATAAGGAAAGATTATTACATACCTCAAAGAGAATCACAAATCAATAATTTAAAAATTATAAAACAAATATTTATTTTACGAAAAATCAGCGGAAACCATATTTTTATTTTTTTTTTAAATTAATAATTAATAATATAAAAATTTTAGTTGCCGCTGCCGATTTCAAGGTAGCACGAAGCCCTATTTTCAACATTAAACGAAAAGTCTCAATAATAGCGGTAAAGTCGACATTATTTATTTCTTCCTGGTTCAGATTTTTTTTTAATACCCGTTAATAGTTTTCCAGTTAGTTGCAAAAAAAAAGACTTCTTTTTTTTTGAATCTTCAATTGTTTATAATTTTTGCAATTGTTTATGTGCAGGTTTGAAACTTTGGCACATTTTTTATCTGTCGTTACGCATCTAATGAGCCATCGCACGTATTTTAATTCGCATTAGCAAGAATTAACACGTTTTTAACTTTTGAACTCGTATAAAATAGCTCTTACCACATAGCCACGAAGAACTTTTTAAACATTCCTCAGAGATGGGCTCAAATCAGCATATTCATGCAAATATCTTGATGTAACATACTTCTAAATTACCTCTTCAAACTGAAAATTCTATTTTAACAGGCATAAGCAGGTTAGAGATTAGTTAGTAAAAAGTAGTAGGTTAGTAGAGAGATAAAACGTATAAAAATTCAAACAAAAATCATCAACAATTATTTACAAAATTTAATATGGGATGATGTGAAAGCAATAATAGAAAATAGAGAGTCCCAATCACTAGAATTACCTGATGCAAAAAGTGGACAGCATGTTTTCGGTATGAATACCATAGATTCAATTTGAGGTAACTGTATTCAGCTCTGCAAACAAATAAAAACTCATGAATGAACAATCAAAGTTCATCTTAATGCAGTTATTCGACTATTTTCATTACAGAAGAAAAATAGTAAGAAAATAATATTTGATTTGAAAATTTGTAATTTTTGAAGTGTTGTCCAATTTTTGCCTATAGATATGATAGAAAAAGGACAGAATGCATACAGTTTTCATACAGCAACAGATCTGTATACCAATACCAACTTCTGAAAGAAAAAATTTCACTGTGCAAAGAATGAGTTGGAAAAGCAGATTGTTTGAACATGGCACACGTACAATTTTTTTAGTCTTTCAACTCAAAAGAACGTTGGACTAAAAATCCATTGAACATTCATTCAAAATCTTATATGACATAGAAAATATCGAACGAAAGTCCAAGGGCTGTAGTAATTTTGCGAAATACCCAAAAAACCGTACGCATTCAGTCGAGAGGCTTACACGTACATGGAGGATGATGCATGTGAATACAGAAAACTATACAAAAAATATATACCCAAAAAGCAAAAAATACTAAACGGTCCAACTACGAACTAAAAAGTTCTCAAAAAAATGACTACCTAGAAAAAATCTTTACAAATAATAATAATTCAAACCTATCAGGACATCATTGACTGCATTTCGGAAGATCCCCGTGAAGACCATGGAACAGAAATTGGCAATTGATCACCGGTAGTAGACAGGGTAACAAGATCCCCATCTCATAACACATAAATATAATATAGTATAGTCTCTACTGAGTATGACTTTTGCTAATTTTTTTTTTTTTCATGCACTACCCATTGCTAAGATTGAAAAGATTGGGTACTGTAATCAAAAAATAGATAAAATGTGCATCCCACAATACATGTAAAAATAAACGCAGTAATCTTTGTAAAAAAATAATTTTCCGAAATGAAAATACATTTTACAGTTTGAAAGATTCTAAAGGAACATGGAAGGGGTTCCATTCAAAAAACTTTTAACGTAAAGCTTGTATTCTTCTTGAACATCAGGCAGTGCATTGAAAATGGAGCCAAAATAAGTTGGTTACTTCGAAAGGGAACCACAACTTCCTGTTATCACTTTGGATATTTGAACAATAGTACCCTTAGCTTTTTTTTGTTATTCTAAGAGGACACATTAATATGATATGAAATAAGACACTTTCAAAGTATACTCTGACTATTATTATCGTTTTTTACCAATCAACATCAATAGTTCTGATAAATACTGAACATATAGGTATAGTTCAGATCATATAATATTTTAATCAATTAGCTTTTGAATAGCATACAACGTATCAGAAATAAAACCACTTTTTCTTAAAGACAATGTTCCATAGGTTGACCAATTATTTTGAATTCAATAGAAATTACCGAATATGCTAAAATATGGTTTAGTGAACTAAATAACTAGGAAGGTAATGATCACCTGAAGATATTTTTTTCGATTCATTTTCAATGGAAATGACGAAAATATTAAGCATAGTATACTTTTCAAAATGTTTTCCGACTTCAACTTAAACAGGATAATGAAAATGATAAAGCTGAACATTTGTACATAACACCTGACAATAAATGGTGATGATGCCAATGATTTTCATTTTATTGAAAGAAAACAATGCAGTATATTATTTAGAGATGTGTCGAGTATGATTTTGAATATTCAGTCTAAGTGTGATAGGTTTCATTTTCAAAAGATTTGTTCGAAATTTGATGGATTTTGTATAAAATCAAAATTTATATAGCTTCTTGAATGAATTGACGTGGAGTTTGACCCCCTCCATTATATAAAAATGATATATTGAAATTCTTACGGCTCACTACCTTTAAAAAACGTTTTTAAAAAAAAAATTACGAGTACATTGACATTATAAATCTATTAATCTATGACACCAGTAAAATCTGCACCATATGAGAATTTTTCAACAATAGATTTTAGTAGAATTCGACTTACCAGTGTTTGCTTGGAAAATAGTAAGCAATCATTCAAAAGTAACCACGATGTGTGCTTCTTAGTTAAATTTTTACATATTTTCGCACTAAAAAATCTAGTTTTCCAACAAATTTCGAAAAAATAGACAAAACCAAGATTTTCATTATCGTATATACAATCTCTTTCAACTATTCTCACTGTTACGTCAACATCAAATACAAACCGTAAGTACAAACAACCTTCATCAAGGTCAAACAACATTTTCAAAGTTATCCAAGGGCATCTCAAGGTCATAGCAACACAATGGCACCAAATACACCCCAAAGGGCACTTGTAGGTCAATGAGGACGACAAAGTGGTGGGGTAAGGCCCAGAACTGACTTTAGTACTCTACTAGTATTAAGCCGGATGTGATCTACGTCATGTGCAGAAGAGTTGAGGATTTGAAGAGATGTAGGGATTTGGTGGTTTTTAGGTCCGTTACTGAGATTATTTTGTTTAAGAAAAACATGTTCTTCATTTATCACTTAAACTTTTTTTTTCGGAACATCTGTCAAATTTTTCAGAAAAAGCACACCAAGTAGGTAATTAACTATGTAAGAATAATTGTGTACATCATTTCAATCAAAATTATATGTGAATCAAAGATTAAAGAAAACTCTATTAGATAAATATTTTACCGGTTACAATGTATTTGAAAGAAATTTCATTTTAATTCCAATAATAATTTTCATTTTCACAGAAATAACGCATTATCTAACTACTACTTTCCTAGCTACTATTTATATTAATTTGTTAAATATTTGACACGGAATTTCAAAAAGCTATATTTATTCAATACTAGTTCAGTAACTAAATTCGCTTTTCAGACAGATCGTTTGCCTCTTGTAGTCTTAGAAAATCACATCCAAATGACTGAAAATTGAAGTGATCAAAATTTCGAAGCATCTCCAATAAATTAATGATTTTAAAATGGGAACTCATATTTTCTTCAAGCACGTTAAAAGCCGACTGTAATGTAAAATTCAAAAACTCAATTTTGTTCAAATGAAGAGAATAGTAAAGTATCATACCGGTTGTAAGAGCCGGTGTCCACTCTTGCTCGCCTGTAGCCCCCCATAGGAGGGTTAAGCTCTTCGTGGAATTCTTCGGAGGTCCCGAAATGTTCTGGCCCATACTGTGCGAATTCGGTCGCTTTTTACAATCTAATTTGGAGAAATAAACACACTTTTATGCTTCTAAAGTTGCTGAAAGTTGAGGTGTTAGTAGATAAAATTGCAGTGAAGAGTATGTTGGGCCATTATTGCGATCTATAAAAACTCCTTTTAAATAACACTTTCAAACAGTAATCAAGTTTTCAATTTTATCAAAACCCTTAACATATGAAAAAAAATTTCTAAAAATCTACTCACATTCTTGCAAAGCCGTTAACGTACTGTAGGACTTGATGCCCTGCGAGGTCACCTGACCCTCGTTTTCATTACCATCGACATTCTTCTCCTGCTGAGCTGGAACGGCTTGGTAATGATGCTGCTGGATCAACACTCCCGTCGGACCTTTGGGGAATATGTGCGTCCAACGTCTGCGATTAGAGGTGAGCTTAATGGTCACGTGGGAAGGATCAAAAGGGTTTATCAGAGCCCTCGACTCGAAGGGAGGAGACCCCTCTGAGCCCACGACCATTCGGACTGGGGGAGAGAGCTCCTTTTCTGAAAAACGAATAAACATGTTTGTGTTACAATATTTACTACTTCATGAGTAACCAGAGAAGTTATGAAAAAAAAGATTTTTTTTTAAATTTTATTTTCAAACGTGAATAAACAAAAACCTACCCCTGCCCATCCCCCCACCGTTTTGATACTTGCAAAGAATTGGACTCATCCGATTCACTACAATGTTTATGCTACAATTTGTTGTAAAACTAACCCTTAACTCACCCAATCGCCTTCATTGTTTTTTTTACTATCAAAATGATCTTCTCGTTTCTTCTGTTTTATTTTCACACGATTCTTCAAATCTTGATATACTTGTTTAAATAATGAATCAAAAAATGTCACCACACCACACCACACCACACCTAAAGACTTTTTCAGATACAATCGTGCTCCTTTCGGAATAGCTAGAGGTCCAGCTAAGTTTCAAATAATCATTGAAACATTACTGCAAGGTTTACTTAGATGGTATTGCAAGTTTCATGGATGTTTTGGTGAGGGGTAAGGATCAAAAGGACCACACTGATCCTTTGGAAGTTATGCTGAATCGTTTTAAAGAAGCTGAGGAATTCCGTGTACCATAGAATTCTATTGTCGACAGAGTAAGTGAGATGGTATTATGGTTGAATTCATGGAAGAGGTAGAGACAAAACTGTCGACAATAGAATTCTACGGTCCACGGAATCCCCGCCCTAAACTCTCAATCGACTTTTGATGCGTTGGTGTAATATGCTCAAATCTGCTATTGATATTATCAACTGATGCTTGTGATGATGGTTTAGAGTCAGTTAATTCACATACTTGTCAAAAACCCGTCGCTTTATTATTCGAAAAAAAAAACTGTTATATTTGTAATAAAAAAGGACATTTTGCTAATATGTGTCCAAACAAAAAAGTGCAATCAGTCAAACAAAATTTTAATCCGGGCAATTTTTTAGACGCAAACGATAATTTCCTATTCACTTCGAATGTTGTTAAGTTGAAAATGAAGATTTTATATTTTGTTTGTATACAGGAGCGAGTTATACTGTGACATCGAACACTTTTTATGATGAAAATTTCAGCAAAAAAAACTTGTGTATCAGTGACAAAATTTTCACCTTATATAGTGGTAGAGCTGACACTATTAGGAATGATAATGGTGAAGGTTGAATATAGAGATAAAATCTTTGAATCACAATTTCTTGTTAATGAAAACAATGGTCCACTATTCCGAATGGCGTTATGTTAATTTGCTAGATGATTTGCAATATTTTATGGATGAAATATCATTGAAAATCGACTACTTGAAGTGAAAGCTTTCATTGATTGGCTTTTTTGGACAATCATTGATGGATAATCAGTGAGTAGTAGTAAATAGTCAGCTTGAATGGGTACTCACCATCGTGATGAGGAGATTCCACGGGACTACCCACAGTGGGAGGTATTGCGATGGGTTCAGAACGAGGATTCGAGTCACTCCTGTGCAATATATCCGGATCAGACAACTTTCTTCTTTGTCCTTTGCTGATTTCGTGAGAGTCCAATAAACTACACGAGCTCCTTTTGTAACGCGGAGGTATCCTATTGTGTAGCGCACTGAAATCGATCAATTAAATTGATCACTTACATTTCGGTCAAGTCAACCTTCTCAATACCTCAACGGTTGAAAGATTTTTACTTTTTTCTGAATACTGACAAATCAAGAAGCCACGTCAGAGAACCCAAATCGTGAAAACGAATGGTTTCTCGGGAATTGGCTCAATTAGGCATGGTGTTCCACAGGGCTATGTTCTTGGACCTATCTTGTTCTTACTGTATTTTAATGACCTGGGTAGTATAAGAATTGAGGGCAATTTTACTATATTTGCTGATGAGGTAACTATCCTGTGGCATGATGAGAATGTATATAATCTTCATAGCAAAATGACTCGAGATATTGCTGTTGTTGAAGAGACCAAGAAAAATAGCCGACAGAGCACCACCGAATCCTTTGAGACGAGGCTAGTGTTCTTAATAGGGAGAAACTTAAATTTATAGAAACCTCCTATATTGAGACCGCTGATGGAACGTTACGTATGGAGAAAAAGCGCGAAGCAACGCGCGCCACAAGACCGCGCGTAATTTCACCACACCGAGAATCCTAAAAAACATCGCGTAGCTTCCTAATTTGTCAGTATTCACCAAGCAATGGCATGTATTCTCGCAAGCTGCCAGTGGAGGTCCTGTTGGTATTGTTGAAAAGTGTAGGTTGGTGCTTATAGGAATTTGAGAACGTATCGTTTTTATTTATAATCATGCCTCAAAATAATTTTGTTTTAGAGTAGATTTACAGAATAAACAAAATTCCTAACCTATAATTATTGATGAGAGTTTATTTGCTTTAAGCAAAATTATTACTACATAAAGGAGCTATACCAACTAGAAATCAGTAAAGTGGAGCACCTTTATCACTTTTATCGAAGAGAGCAAAAGAAATGTAAAAAATACGGACAAGGTAACCTAGAAACCGATGTTTCACCGTCGAATCCAGTAAATAACCTTCGAATCAACGGCTCTTTGTGGCCGAATGTTTTTGATCCTTCCAATATAAACTTCTCACATTCAGATGACCGTATTTTTCCGTATTAGCGAATAATTTAAGTGATATGCTAGTATTTACTTGATATACCCAGGACCTCCACTTACACCAGCGCCTCTGGTGGTACTCTATGATACATACTCACCTGGATTCTGTAGTATGATGCGCGGGAGGCATCTGGAATACCTTGGCGTCGTACGCGTCGTAATCGAAAAAAGTGTTGTGGATGCATTCGTCTTCGGGAAGAAGTTTCGTTCTAGGCGAATCTTTCTTAACCTCCACATCGGGTAAAAGCGGCGGCAGCTTGATTCTCGGGACAAAATTGGAATAGGCGATTTTTTTATTAGTTGAATAAAACGATAAATTGATCCAGTGCGGCATGGAGTAATCATCGGGTATGTTGAGGTGGGTATCTTTGTTGTGAAACTGAAAGACGATTCGCAGGAGTAGAGTAGAAGTTTTTTTTAAACGTAAGGTTCATAAACGAGACGATAAACAATATTTATAAGGAAATCGATGAAACACCTGACGAACAAAACAGCATGGCAAAAAAAATAACGAAAATTGAATTGAATAGCGGAAAATTAATACAAAAAAAGAATATAATATATTCAAATTCAATGACTTTTACTTACAAGTAAGGGTTTCGAAACCACCTGTATATAAAAAGAAAGCTAAGAAAATTGGCTAAGAGTTCCCTTGTAGATGTTATAGGTGGTTTTGTATGCTAGGATTTTGGATCTTGGCGCACCTTTTACATTTTTCGTATTTTTCGACCATAACGAGACACATTCGTTAAATACATATGCATATAGAAAGAAAGCTTAGAAAATTTCCTACAAGATGAAATTATCGTTTGTTTGCCTAAGAGTTCCCTAAGAAATTACTGGGAATAGTCTTTGTGAAAAATGAGGAGAATTAAATGTTTAGGTAATTTGAGTATTGCAATGTAATCAACGTGTGTACTTTTTGTGCGTATATTATATATGTTTTCACTCGTTTTTGTTGTGGCACTGTACCTATTTGTAATTTTTTACGTATTCCTAATTGGGCTAGCCCTTAAATAAATAAATAAATAAATAAACAAATAAATAAATAAATGAATAAATAAATAAAAAATTACCTTTAGCAATGGGACAGCATGTAACGGTTGTTCACCAACGCAAACCAAATCACTGCCGACACCATTATCTATAATTCGCTGTTTTGTGATATTCGTCAACTCCCGGTCAACTTCAAAAACTCCCACGCCTGGTGTAATCACAACGCTCAACTGTCCTGTTCGGTCGGAACTGCGGTCCAAATAGTGCTTCTCGAAAACTAGAAAAAATATCGAAAAATTATAACTTGCAGTTCCATTATCGATGCTTGGTAAACTTCATCTTAGACATAAAATACACATATCAAAAACCGGACACTAGGAACAAAATTTATTCATTCATAATATCCCAAGAAACAAGATTGTTTATGATAGAGATACAAAAAAATAATGATAATAACAATATACATAAAAAATAATATACAATTGATATAGATACATTTCAAAAGCAACTTAAAAAGAGAAGAAAAAAGTATTCATGTTGATTGAATTCAAAATAGTTAGGCAGGAAAACAAAATAAATTATGGAAAAATTAAGCCATTTTAGAATAATTAACAAAGAAAATAGCTGTTAATTCTATTTTTTTAAATCGTCACTTTTTTTATTTTTTATATTTCTTTTGGTAGTGAATTGTAGGTATCTATACCATCATGGTATATCGATTTTTATCCAAAATTAGTTCTGAAATTGCTGAGGCTTAAACAGTTTGCTTGTCTTGTTTGATGATCATGTATGTTATTAATTTCAATGAACTTTAAATTAGAAACTTTCTGCTTTAATAGAATTAAGTGAATAAATGAAATAATTTTTACTTTATAAAGGGAATTCAAATTTAGTAAATTATTAGGTTTATATAAGTTTACTGTTGGTTCTAAAAACGGTAAGTTGTAAATACATTTCAAAATTTATTTTGTAGTTTTTTTAGAGGTTTCAAAACTGAATTATTAGCGGCTCTCCAGATTGATATCAAATACTGTAGGTTAGAATGGATAAGACAAAAGTAAATATTTTTAAGGTATTTGAGGGGAACAAATTTTCTTATTTTAAACAGAACACCAATGACTGGATTGATTTTTTTTTCTCAATTTACCAACATGATTGTTCCATGATAGTTTTTCATCAATAATAAGACCTAAAAATTTAGTAATTCTGGTGTATTTTATAGAGTTAGATCCAAATAATAGCGGATGAATGGAATTGTTTGTGGTTTTTTTAGAAACAAACATAAATGTTGATTTATTAAAGTTTGGAGTAAGTTTAAAACGTTGTAACCATTTTGAAATTACATTCTTTTTCCATATTTTCACGTATCTCTTTGAAGTCAGTGGCAAAATATATTAATGTGGTATCATCAGCAAATAGTTTTATTTTTCCTTTCAATTTCATATTTGTAATGGAGTTAACATAAATTACAAATAAAACAGGTCCTAAAATTGATCCCTGTGGAACAAGAAATGGTTAAAAAGAACTTTTTTAGTTTTTTTTGCAAATATCTCAAAAATTATTGGAGGAATCGTTTTACAGTCACTAAAGGTTTTGCAGTGAATTATAAAACCTAGAATAGTTATTTTTGTATCTCGTGCGCGATATGCAAAAAAATGTACTAGTACCATTCAAAGACATATTGAGAACTTCCAAAAAGTTTCCCTGCGCAGCAGTGCTGTTGGTGGCATTTGGTATCATAACTCCTTCCCGATAATGATACTTCAGGACAATCTTCAAATAGTCCTGAAAAATACGCCTCAGATGCACCAAAACCACACTCCAGTCATCGTACCGTTCGTTTTGAACAGCAACCCTACAAAAGATCAGAAATAAATGGTCGATACAGTAATTATACAGGGCGTTCCAAAATTATTATTGAAACTGGAGAAGCATCTCGAAAAACAAATACGACGTTCTTTGTTATCCAAAGATTCTTTGTTCCTGAAACACAGGGTGTTGAAGATAGACAATGATAGCTTCTAAATGTTGGTGGGATATTATTTTGAAAGGTTAGAAAGAGCGGGAGAGCCCTATGAAGTTGAAAAATGAACATTTTAATTTTTGACATGTTTATTTGTACAAAGAAGACAATCTTAATTAATTTTATGGTTGAAGAAGGAAGAGTTTTTTATATATAAAAACAGTCCGTCAGTATATCGAGAATATTAAAATTATAGGGCATAGTAGTAGTAGCAGTAGTAGTAGTAGTAGTTCTAGAGTTGGTCGGCTCTGAATACGTTTTCAAGTGGTTTTTTTGTCGCCAAAAATATTTCCGATCGGTTTACGACATTTTCGTTAAAATATTCGGATTCAGCACGTCAAAATACGTTGGAGGACCAAAATTTGAAATTCGAAAAATGAAAAATAAAAAAGTTCAAAAATTCATCTAATATCATGAGATACTCGACTTTTTTGTCCGTCAATTTTTTTCGTTTAAATTCTCAGTATATACTAATTCGAACATTCTGAATCGATTGGCGTTCGCAGATTTGGTCTAGCTCTAACCGTTCTCGAGTTGGTCAGCTCTGAATCAGTTTTCAAATGTTTTTTTTGGCGCCAACAATATTTCCGATGAGTTTTCGACATTTTCGTTCAAAGATTCGGAATCAGCACGTCAAAATACGTTGACGGACCAAAATTTGAAATTCGAAAAATGAAAAGTAAAAAAGTTCAAAAAATCATCTAATCTAATATCATGAGATACTCGACTTTTTTGGCCGTCATTTTTTTTCGTTTAAATTCTCAGTATATACTAATTCGAACATTCTGAATCGATTTGCGTTCGCAGATTTGGTCTAGCTCTAACCGTTCTCGAGTTGGTCAGCTCTGAATCAGTTTTCAAATGGTTTTTTTGGCGCCAAAAATATTTCCGATGAGTTTTCGACATTTTCGTTCAAAGATTCGGAATCAGCACGTCAAAATGCGTTGGAGGACCAAAATTTGAAATTCGAAAAATGAAAAATAAAAAAGTTCAAATATTCAACTAATATCATGAGATACTCGACTTTTTTGTCCGTCGATTTTTTTCGTTTAAATTCTCAGTATACACTAATTCAAACATTCTGAATCGATTGGCGTTCGCAGATTTGGTCTAGCTCTAACCGTTCTCGAGTTGGTCAGCTCTGAATCAGTTTTCAAATGGTTTTTTTGGCGCCAAAAATATTTCCGATGAGTTTTCGACATTTTCGTTCAAAGATTCGGAATCAGCACGTCAAAATGCGTTGGAGGACCAAAATTTGAAATTCGAAAAATGAAAAATAAAAAAGTTCAAATATTCAACTAATATCATGAGATACTCGACTTTTTTGTCCGTCGATTTTTTTCGTTTAAATTCTCAGTATACACTAATTCAAACATTCTGAATCGATTGGCGTTCGCAGATTTGGTCTAGCTCTAACCGTTCTCGAGTTGGTCAGCTCTGAATCAGTTTTCAAATGGTTTTTTTGGCGCCAAAAATATTTCCGATGAGTTTTCGACATTTTCGTTCAAAGATTCGGAATCAGCACGTCAAAATGCGTTGGAGGACCAAAATTTGAAATTCGAAAAATGAAAAATAAAAAAGTTCAAAAAATCATCTAATCTAATATCATGAGATACTCGACTTTTTTGTCCGTCGATTTTTTTCGTTTAAATTCTCAGTATATACTAATTCGAACATTCTGAATCGATTGGCGTTCGCAGATTTGGTCTAGCTCTAACCGTTCTCGAGTTGGTCAGCTCTGAATCAGTTTTCAAATGTTTTTTTTGGCGCCAAAAATATTTCCGATGAGTTTTCGACATTTTCGTTCAAAGATTCGGAATCAGCACGTCAAAATACGTTGACGGACCAAAATTTGAAATTCGAAAAATGAAAAGTAAAAAAGTTCAAAAAATCATCTAATCTAATATCATGAGATACTCGACTTTTTTGGCCGTCATTTTTTTTCGTTTAAATTCTCAGTATATACTAATTCGAACATTCTGAATCGATTGGCGTTCGCAGATTTGGTCTAGCTCTAACCGTTCTCGAGTTGGTCAGCTCTGAATCAGTTTTCAAATGGTTTTTTTGGCGCCAAAAATATTTCCGATGAGTTTTCGACATTTTCGTTCAAAGATTCGGAATCAGCACGTCAAAATGCGTTGGAGGACCAAAATTTGAAATTCGAAAAATGAAAAATAAAAAAGTTCAAAAAATCATCTAATCTAATATCATGAGATACTCGACTTTTTTGTCCGTCGATTTTTTTCGTTTAAATTCTCAGTATACACTAATTCGAACATTCTGAATCGATTGGCGTTCGCAGATTTGGTCTAGCTCTAACCGTTCTCGAGTTGGTCAGCTCTGAATCAGTTTTCAAATGGTTTTTTTGGCGCCAAAAATATTTCCGACGAGTTTTCGACATTTTCGTTCAAAGATTCGGAATTAGCACGTCAAAATGCGTTGGAGGACCAAAATTTGAAATTCGAAAAATGAAAAATAAAAAAGTTCAAAAATTCAACTAATATCATGAGATACTCGACTTTTTTGTCCGTCGATTTTTTTCGTTTAAATTCTCAGTATACACTAATTCGAACATTCTGAATCGATTGGCGTTCGCAGATTTGGTCTAGCTCTAACCGTTCTCGAGTTGGTCAGCTCTGAATCAGTTTTCAAATGGTTTTTTTGGCGCCAAAAATATTTCCGATGAGTTTTCGACATTTTCGTTCAAAGATTCGGATCAGCACGTCAAAATACGTTGGAGGACCAAAATTTGAAATTCGAAAAATGAAAAATAAAAAAGTTCAAAAAATCATCTAATCTAATATCATGAGATACTCGACTTTTTTGTCCGTCATTTTTTTTCGTTTAAATTCTCAGTATATACTAATTCGAACATTCTGAATCGATTGGCGTTCGCAGATTTGGTCTAGCTCTAACCGTTCTCGAGTTGGTCAGCTCTGAATCAGTTTTCAAATGGTTTTTTTGGCGCCAAAAATATTTCCGATGAGTTTTCGACATTTTCGTTCAAAGATTCGGAATCAGCACGTCAAAATACGTTGGAGGACCAAAATTTGAAATTCGAAAAATGAAAAGTAAAAAAGTTCAAAAAATCATCTAATCTAATATCATGAGATACTCGACTTTTTTGTCCGTCAATTTTTTTCGTTTCAATTCTCAGTATATACTAATTCGAACATTCTGAATCGATTGGCCTTCGCAGATTTGGTCTAGCTCTAACCGTTCTCGAGTTGGTCAGCTCTGAATCAGTTTTCAAATGGTTTTTTTGGCGCCAAAAATATTTCCGATGAGTTTTCGACATTTTCGTTGAAAGATTCGGAATCAGCACGTCAAAATACGTTGGAGGTCCAAAATTTGAAATTCGAAAAATGAAAAATAAAAAAGTTCAAAAAATCATCTAATCTAATATCATGAGATACTCGACTTTTTTGTCCGTCAATTTTTTTCGTTTAAATTCTCAGTATATACTAATTCGAACATTCTGAATCGATTGGCGTTCGCAGATTTGGTCTAGCTCTAACCGTTCTCGAGTTGGTCAGCTCTGAATCAGTTTTCAAATGGTTTTTTTGTCGCCAAAAATATTTCCGATGAGTATTCGACATTTTCGTTCAAAGATTCGGAATCAGCACGTCAAAATACGTTGGAGAACAAAAATTTGAAATTCGAAAAATGAAAAATAAAAAAGTTCAAAAAATCATCTAATCTAATATCATGAGATACTCGACTTTTTTGTCCGTCAATTTTTTTCGTTTAAATTCTCAGTATATACTAATTCGAACATTCTGAATCGATTGGCGTTTGCAGATTTGGTCTAGCTCTAACCGTTCTCGAGTTGGTCAGCTCTGAATCAGTTTTCAAATGGTTTTTTTGTCGCCAAAAATATTTCCGATGAGTATTCGACATTTTCGTTCAAAGATTCGGAATCAGCACGTCAAAATACGTTGGAGAACAAAAATTTGAAATTCGAAAAATGAAAAATAAAAAAGTTCAAAAAATCATCTAATCTAATATCATGAGATACTCGACTTTTTTGTCCGTCAATTTTTTTCTTTTAAATTCTCAGTATATACTAATTCGGCCATTCTGAATCGATTGGCGTTCGCAGATTTGGTCTAGCTCTAACCGTTCTCGAGTTGGTCAGCTCTGAATCAGTTTTCAAATGGTTTTTTTGGCGCCAAAAATATTTCCGATGAGTTTTCAACATTTTCGTTCAAAGATTCGGAATCAGCACGTCAAAATGCGTTGGAGGACCAAAATTTGAAATTCGAAAAATGAAAAATAAAAAAGTTCAAAAAATCATCTAATCTAATATCATGAGATACTAGACTTTTTTGTCCGTCATTTTTTTTCGTTTAAATTCTCAGTATATACTAATTCGAACATTCTGAATCGATTGACGTTCGCAGATTTGGTCTAGCTCTAACCGTTCTCGAGTTGGTCAGCTCTGAATCAGTTTTCAAATGGTTTTTTTGGCGCCAAAAATATTTCCGATGAGTTTTCGACATTTTCGTTCAAAGATTCGGAATCAGCACGTCAAAATACGTTGGAGGACCAAAATTTGAAATTCGAAAAATGAAAAGTAAAAAAGTTCAAAAAATCATCTAATCTAATATCATGAGATACTCGACTTTTTTGTCCGTCAATTTTTTTCGTTTAAATTCTCAGTATATACTAATTCGAACATTCTGAATCGATTGGCGTTCGCAGATTTGGTCTAGCTCTAACCGTTCTCGAGTTGGTCAGCTCTGAATCAGTTTTCAAATGGTTTTTTTGGCGCCAAAAAAAACAGTTTTCAAATGTTTTTTTTGGCGCCAAAAATATTTCCGATGAGTTTTCGACATTTTCGTTCAAAGATTCGGAATCAGCACGTCAAAATACGTAAGAGGACAAAAATTTGAAATTCGAAAAATGAAAATAAAAAAGTTCAAAAAATCATGTAATATCATGAGATACTCGACTTTTTTGTCCGTCGATTTTTTTCGTTTAAATTCTCAGTATATACTAATTCGAACATTCTGAATCGATTGGCGTTCGCAGATTTGGTCTAGCTCTACCCGTTCTCGAGTTGGTCAGCTCTGAATCAGTTTTCAAATGGTTTTTTTGGCGCCAAAAATATTTCCGATGAGTTTTCGACATTTTCGTTCAAAGATTCGGAATCAGCACGTAAAAATACGTTGGAGGACCAAAATTTGAAATTCGAAAAATGTAAAATAAAAAAGTTCAAAAAATCATCTAATCCAATATCATGAGATACTCGACTTTTTTGTCCGTCAATTTTTCTCGTTCAAATTCTCGATATATACTAATTCGGCCATTCTGAATCGATTGGCGTTCGCAGAATTGGTCTATCTCTAACCGTTCTCGAGTTGGTCATCTCTGAATCAGTTTTCAAATGGTTTTTTTGGCGCCAAAAATATTTCCGATGAGTTTTCGACATTTTCGTTCAAAGATTCGGAATCAGCACGTCAAAATACGTAAGAGGACAAAAATTTGAAATTCGAAAAATGAAAAATAAAAAAGTTCAAAAAATCATCTAATCTAATATCATGAGATACTCGACTTTTTTGTCCGTCAATATTTCTCGTTCAAATTCTCGATATATACTAATTCAGCCATTATGAATCGATTGGCGTTCGCAGAATTGGTCTAGCTCTAACCGTTCTCGAGTTGGTCAGCTCTGAATCAGTTTTCAAATGTTTTTTTTGGCGCCAAAAATATTTCCGATGAGTTTTCGACATTTTCGTTCAAAGATTCGGAATCAGCACGTCAAAATACGTAAGAGGACAAAAATTTGAAATTCGAAAAATGAAAAATAAAAAAGTTCAAAAAATCATCTAATCTAATATCATGAGATACTCGACTTTTTTGTCCGTCAATTTTTTCCGTTCAAATTCTCGATATATACTAATTCAGCCATTATGAATCGATTGGCGTTCGCAGAATTGGTCTAGCTCTAACCGTTCTCGAGTTGGTCATCTCTGAATCAGTTTTCAAATGGTTTTTTTGGCGCCAAAAATATTTCCGATGAGTTTTCGACATTTTCGTTCAAAGATTCGGAATCAGCACGTCAAAATACGTAAGAGGACAAAAATTTGAAATTCGAAAAATGAAAAATAAAAAAGTTCAAAAAATCATCTAATCTAATATCTTGAGATACTCGACTTTTTTGTCCGTCAATTTTTTCCGTTCAAATTCTCGATATATACTAATTCAGCCATTATGAATCGATTGGCGTTCGCAGAATTGGTCTAGCTCTAACCGTTCTCGAGTTGGTCATCTCTGAATCAGTTTTCAAATGGTTTTTTTGGCGCCAAAAATATTTCTGATGAGTTTTCGACATTTTCGTTCAAAGATTCGGAATCAGCACGTCAAAATACGTAAGAGGACAAAAATTTGAAATTCGAAAAATGAAAAATAAAAAAGTTCAAAAAATCATCTAATCTAATATCATGAGATACTCGACTTTTTTGTCCGTCAATTTTTTCCGTTCAAATTCTCAGTATATACTAATTCGGCCATTATGAATCGATTGGCGTTCGCAGAATTGGTCTAGCTCTAACCGTTCTCGAGTTGGTCATCTCTGAATCAGTTTTCAAATGGTTTTTTTGGCGCCAAAAATATTTCCGATGAGTTTTCGACATTTTCGTTCAAAGATTCGGAATCAGCACGTCAAAATACGTAAGAGGACAAAAATTTGAAATTCGAAAAATGAAAAATAAAAAAGTTCAAAAAATCATCTAATCTAATATCATGAGATACTCGACTTTTTTGTCCGTCAATTTTTTCCGTTCAAATTCTCGATATATACTAATTCAGCCATTATGAATCGATTGGCGTTCGCAGAATTGGTCTAGCTCTAACCGTTCTCGAGTTGGTCATCTCTGAATCAGTTTTCAAATGGTTTTTTTGGCGCCAAAAATATTTCCGATGAGTTTTCGACATTTTCGTTCAAAGATTCGGAATCAGTACGTCAAAATACGTTGGAGGACCAAAATTTGAAATTCGAAAAATGAAAAATAAAAAAGTTCAAAAAATCATCTAATCTAATATCATGAGATACTCGACTTTTTTGTCCGTCAATTTTTTCCGTTCAAATTCTCAGTATATACTAATTCGGCCATTATGAATCGATTGGCGTTCGCAGAATTGGTCTAGCTCTAACCGTTCTCGAGTTGGTCATCTCTGAATCAGTTTTCAAATGGTTTTTTTGGCGCCAAAAATATTTCCGATGAGTTTTCGACATTTTCGTTCAAAGATTCGGAATCAGCACGTCAAAATACGTAAGAGGACAAAAATTTGAAATTCGAAAAATGAAATAAAAAAAGTTCAAAAAATCATCTAATCTAATATCATGAGATACTCGACTTTTTTGTCCGTCAATTTTTTCCGTTCAAATTCTCGATATATACTAATTCAGCCATTATGAATCGATTGGCGTTCGCAGAATTGGTCTAGCTCTAACCGTTCTCGAGTTGGTCATCTCTGAATCAGTTTTCAAATGGTTTTTTTGGCGCCAAAAATATTTCCGATGAGTTTTCGACATTTTCGTTCAAAGATTCGGAATCAGCACGTCAAAATACGTAAGAGGACAAAAATTTGAAATTCGAAAAATGAAAAATAAAAAAGTTCAAAAAATCATCTAATCTAATATCATGAGATACTCGACTTTTTTGTCCGTCAATTTTTTCCGTTCAAATTCTCAGTATATACTAATTCAGCCATTATGAATCGATTGGCGTTCGCAGAATTGGTCTAGCTCTAACCGTTCTCGAGTTGGTCATCTCTGAATCAGTTTTCAAATGGTTTTTTTGGCGCCAAAAATATTTCCGATGAGTTTTCGACATTTTCGTTCAAAGATTCGGAATCAGCACGTCAAAATACGTAAGAGGACAAAAATTTGAAATTCGAAAAATGAAATAAAAAAAGTTCAAAAAATCATCTAATCTAATATCATGAGATACTCGACTTTTTTGTCCGTCAATTTTTTCCGTTCAAATTCTCAGTATATACTAATTCAGCCATTATGAATCGATTGGCGTTCGCAGATTTGGTCTAGCTCTAACCGTTCTCGAGTTGGTCATCTCTGAATCAGTTTTCAAATGGTTTTTTTGGCGCCAAAAATATTTCCGATGAGTTTTCGACATTTTCGTTCAAAGATTCGGAATCAGCACGTCAAAATACGTTGGAGGACCAAAATTTGAAATTCGAAAAATGAAAAATAAAAAAGTTCAAAAAATCATCTAATCTAATATCATGAGATACTCGACTTTTTTGTCCGTCAATTTTTTCCGTTCAAATTCTCAGTATATACTAATTCAGCCATTATGAATCGATTGGCGTTCGCAGATTTGGTCTAGCTCTAACCGTTCTCGAGTTGGTCATCTCTGAATCAGTTTTCAAATGGTTTTTTTGGCGCCAAAAATATTTCCGACGAGTTTTCGACATTTTCGTTCAAAGATTCGGAATCAGCACGTCAAAATACGTAAGAGGACAAAAATTTGAAATTCGAAAAATGAAAAATAAAAAAGTTCAAAAAATCATCTAATCTAATATCATGAGATACTCGACTTTTTTGTCCGTCAATTTTTTCCGTTCAAATTCTCAGTATATACTAATTCGGCCATTATGAATCGATTGGCTTTCGCAGAATTGGTCTAGCTCTAACCGTTCTCGAGTTGGTCATCTCTGAATCAGTTTTCAAATGGTTTTTTTGGCGCCAAAAATATTTCCGATGAGTTTTCGACATTTTCGTTCAAAGATTCGGAATCAGCACGTCAAAATACGTAAGAGGACAAAAATTTGAAATTCGAAAAATGAAATAAAAAAAGTTCAAAAAATCATCTAATCTAATATCATGAGATACTCGACTTTTTTGTCCGTCAATTTTTTCCGTTCAAATTCTCAGTATATACTAATTCAGCCATTATGAATCGATTGGCGTTCGCAGATTTGGTCTAGCTCTAACCGTTCTCGAGTTGGTCATCTCTGAATCAGTTTTCAAATGGTTTTTTTGGCGCCAAAAATATTTCCGATGAGTTTTCGACATTTTCGTTCAAAGATTCGGAATCAGCACGTCAAAATACGTTGGAGGACCAAAATTTGAAATTCGAAAAATGAAAAATAAAAAAGTTCAAAAAATCATCTAATCTAATATCATGAGATACTCGACTTTTTTGTCCGTCAATTTTTTCCGTTCAAATTCTCAGTATATACTAATTCAGCCATTATGAATCGATTGGCGTTCGCAGATTTGGTCTAGCTCTAACCGTTCTCGAGTTGGTCATCTCTGAATCAGTTTTCAAATGGTTTTTTTGGCGCCAAAAATATTTCCGATGAGTTTTCGACATTTTCGTTCAAAGATTCGGAATCAGCACGTCAAAATACGTTGGAGGACCAAAATTTGAAATTCGAAAAATGAAAAATAAAAAAGTTCAAAAAATCATCTAATCTAATATCATGAGATACTCGACTTTTTTGTCCGTCAATTTTTTCCGTTCAAATTCTCAGTATATACTAATTCAGCCATTATGAATCGATTGGCGTTCGCAGATTTGGTCTAGCTCTAACCGTTCTCGAGTTGGTCATCTCTGAATCAGTTTTCAAATGGTTTTTTTGGCGCCAAAAATATTTCCGACGAGTTTTCGACATTTTCGTTCAAAGATTCGGAATCAGCACGTCAAAATACGTAAGAGGACAAAAATTTGAAATTCGAAAAATGAAAAATAAAAAAGTTCAAAAAATCATCTAATCTAATATCATGAGATACTCGACTTTTTTGTCCGTCAATTTTTTCCGTTCAAATTCTCAGTATATACTAATTCAGCCATTATGAATCGATTGGCGTTCGCAGATTTGGTCTAGCTCTAACCGTTCTCGAGTTGGTCATCTCTGAATCAGTTTTCAAATGGTTTTTTTGGCGCCAAAAATATTTCCGATGAGTTTTCGACATTTTCGTTCAAAGATTCGGAATCAGCACGTCAAAATACGTTGGAGGACCAAAATTTGAAATTCGAAAAATGAAAAATAAAAAAGTTCAAAAAATCATCTAATCTAATATCATGAGATACTCGACTTTTTTGTCCGTCAATTTTTTCCGTTCAAATTCTCAGTATATACTAATTCAGCCATTATGAATCGATTGGCGTTCGCAGATTTGGTCTAGCTCTAACCGTTCTCGAGTTGGTCATCTCTGAATCAGTTTTCAAATGGTTTTTTTGGCGCCAAAAATATTTCCGATGAGTTTTCGACATTTTCGTTCAAAGATTCGGAATCAGCACGTCAAAATACGTTGGAGGACCAAAATTTGAAATTCGAAAAATGAAAAATAAAAAAGTTCAAAAAATCATCTAATCTAATATCATGAGATACTCGACTTTTTTGTCCGTCAATTTTTTCCGTTCAAATTCTCAGTATATACTAATTCAGCCATTATGAATCGATTGGCGTTCGCAGATTTGGTCTAGCTCTAACCGTTCTCGAGTTGGTCATCTCTGAATCAGTTTTCAAATGGTTTTTTTGGCGCCAAAAATATTTCCGATGAGTTTTCGACATTTTCGTTCAAAGATTCGGAATCAGCACGTCAAAATACGTTGGAGGACCAAAATTTGAAATTCGAAAAATGAAAAATAAAAAAGTTCAAAAAATCATCTAATCTAATATCATGAGATACTCGACTTTTTTGTCCGTCAATTTTTTCCGTTCAAATTCTCAGTATATACTAATTCAGCCATTATGAATCGATTGGCGTTCGCAGATTTGGTCTAGCTCTAACCGTTCTCGAGTTGGTCATCTCTGAATCAGTTTTCAAATGGTTTTTTTGGCGCCAAAAATATTTCCGACGAGTTTTCGACATTTTCGTTCAAAGATTCGGAATCAGCACGTCAAAATACGTAAGAGGACAAAAATTTGAAATTCGAAAAATGAAAAATAAAAAAGTTCAAAAAATCATCTAATCTAATATCATGAGATACTCGACTTTTTTGTCCGTCAATTTTTTCCGTTCAAATTCTCAGTATATACTAATTCAGCCATTATGAATCGATTGGCGTTCGCAGATTTGGTCTAGCTCTAACCGTTCTCGAGTTGGTCATCTCTGAATCAGTTTTCAAATGGTTTTTTTGGCGCCAAAAATATTTCCGATGAGTTTTCGACATTTTCGTTCAAAGATTCGGAATCAGCACGTCAAAATACGTTGGAGGACCAAAATTTGAAATTCGAAAAATGAAAAATAAAAAAGTTCAAAAAATCATCTAATCTAATATCATGAGATACTCGACTTTTTTGTCCGTCAATTTTTTCCGTTCAAATTCTCAGTATATACTAATTCAGCCATTATGAATCGATTGGCGTTCGCAGATTTGGTCTAGCTCTAACCGTTCTCGAGTTGGTCATCTCTGAATCAGTTTTCAAATGGTTTTTTTGGCGCCAAAAATATTTCCGACGAGTTTTCGACATTTTCGTTCAAAGATTCGGAATCAGCACGTCAAAATACGTAAGAGGACAAAAATTTGAAATTCGAAAAATGAAAAATAAAAAAGTTCAAAAAATCATCTAATCTAATATCATGAGATACTCGACTTTTTTGTCCGTCAATTTTTTCCGTTCAAATTCTCAGTATATACTAATTCAGCCATTATGAATCGATTGGCGTTCGCAGATTTGGTCTAGCTCTAACCGTTCTCGAGTTGGTCATCTCTGAATCAGTTTTCAAATGGTTTTTTTGGCGCCAAAAATATTTCCGATGAGTTTTCGACATTTTCGTTCAAAGATTCGGAATCAGCACGTCAAAATACGTTGGAGGACCAAAATTTGAAATTCGAAAAATGAAAAATAAAAAAGTTCAAAAAATCATCTAATCTAATATCATGAGATACTCGACTTTTTTGTCCGTCAATTTTTTCCGTTCAAATTCTCAGTATATACTAATTCAGCCATTATGAATCGATTGGCGTTCGCAGATTTGGTCTAGCTCTAACCGTTCTCGAGTTGGTCATCTCTGAATCAGTTTTCAAATGGTTTTTTTGGCGCCAAAAATATTTCCGACGAGTTTTCGACATTTTCGTTCAAAGATTCGGAATCAGCACGTCAAAATACGTAAGAGGACAAAAATTTGAAATTCGAAAAATGAAAAATAAAAAAGTTCAAAAAATCATCTAATCTAATATCATGAGATACTCGACTTTTTTGTCCGTCAATTTTTTCCGTTCAAATTCTCAGTATATACTAATTCAGCCATTATGAATCGATTGGCGTTCGCAGATTTGGTCTAGCTCTAACCGTTCTCGAGTTGGTCATCTCTGAATCAGTTTTCAAATGGTTTTTTTGGCGCCAAAAATATTTCCGATGAGTTTTCGACATTTTCGTTCAAAGATTCGGAATCAGCACGTCAAAATACGTTGGAGGACCAAAATTTGAAATTCGAAAAATGAAAAATAAAAAAGTTCAAAAAATCATCTAATCTAATATCATGAGATACTCGACTTTTTTGTCCGTCAATTTTTTCCGTTCAAATTCTCAGTATATACTAATTCAGCCATTATGAATCGATTGGCGTTCGCAGATTTGGTCTAGCTCTAACCGTTCTCGAGTTGGTCATCTCTGAATCAGTTTTCAAATGGTTTTTTTGGCGCCAAAAATATTTCCGATGAGTTTTCGACATTTTCGTTCAAAGATTCGGAATCAGCACGTCAAAATACGTTGGAGGACCAAAATTTGAAATTCGAAAAATGAAAAATAAAAAAGTTCAAAAAATCATCTAATCTAATATCATGAGATACTCGACTTTTTTGTCCGTCAATTTTTTCCGTTCAAATTCTCAGTATATACTAATTCAGCCATTATGAATCGATTGGCGTTCGCAGATTTGGTCTAGCTCTAACCGTTCTCGAGTTGGTCATCTCTGAATCAGTTTTCAAATGGTTTTTTTGGCGCCAAAAATATTTCCGATGAGTTTTCGACATTTTCGTTCAAAGATTCGGAATCAGCACGTCAAAATACGTTGGAGGACCAAAATTTGAAATTCGAAAAATGAAAAATAAAAAAGTTCAAAAAATCATCTAATCTAATATCATGAGATACTCGACTTTTTTGTCCGTCAATTTTTTCCGTTCAAATTCTCAGTATATACTAATTCAGCCATTATGAATCGATTGGCGTTCGCAGATTTGGTCTAGCTCTAACCGTTCTCGAGTTGGTCATCTCTGAATCAGTTTTCAAATGGTTTTTTTGGCGCCAAAAATATTTCCGACGAGTTTTCGACATTTTCGTTCAAAGATTCGGAATCAGCACGTCAAAATACGTAAGAGGACAAAAATTTGAAATTCGAAAAATGAAAAATAAAAAAGTTCAAAAAATCATCTAATCTAATATCATGAGATACTCGACTTTTTTGTCCGTCAATTTTTTCCGTTCAAATTCTCAGTATATACTAATTCAGCCATTATGAATCGATTGGCGTTCGCAGATTTGGTCTAGCTCTAACCGTTCTCGAGTTGGTCATCTCTGAATCAGTTTTCAAATGGTTTTTTTGGCGCCAAAAATATTTCCGATGAGTTTTCGACATTTTCGTTCAAAGATTCGGAATCAGCACGTCAAAATACGTTGGAGGACCAAAATTTGAAATTCGAAAAATGAAAAATAAAAAAGTTCAAAAAATCATCTAATCTAATATCATGAGATACTCGACTTTTTTGTCCGTCAATTTTTTCCGTTCAAATTCTCAGTATATACTAATTCAGCCATTATGAATCGATTGGCGTTCGCAGATTTGGTCTAGCTCTAACCGTTCTCGAGTTGGTCATCTCTGAATCAGTTTTCAAATGGTTTTTTTGGCGCCAAAAATATTTCCGACGAGTTTTCGACATTTTCGTTCAAAGATTCGGAATCAGCACGTCAAAATACGTAAGAGGACAAAAATTTGAAATTCGAAAAATGAAAAATAAAAAAGTTCAAAAAATCATCTAATCTAATATCATGAGATACTCGACTTTTTTGTCCGTCAATTTTTTCCGTTCAAATTCTCAGTATATACTAATTCAGCCATTATGAATCGATTGGCGTTCGCAGATTTGGTCTAGCTCTAACCGTTCTCGAGTTGGTCATCTCTGAATCAGTTTTCAAATGGTTTTTTTGGCGCCAAAAATATTTCCGACGAGTTTTCGACATTTTCGTTCAAAGATTCGGAATCAGCACGTCAAAATACGTAAGAGGACAAAAATTTGAAATTCGAAAAATGAAAAATAAAAAAGTTCAAAAAATCATCTAATCTAATATCATGAGATACTCGACTTTTTTGTCCGTCAATTTTTTCCGTTCAAATTCTCAGTATATACTAATTCGGCCATTATGAATCGATTGGCGTTCGCAGATTTGGTCTAGCTCTAACCGTTCTCGAGTTGGTCAGCTCTGAATCAGTTTTCAAATGGTTTTTTTGGCGCCAAAAATATTTCCGATGAGTTTTCGACATTTTCGTTCAAAGATTCGGAATCAGCACGTCAAAATACGTAAGAGGACAAAAATTTGAAATTCGAAAAATGAAAAATAAAAAAGTTCAAAAAATCATCTAATCTAATATCATGAGATACTCGACTTTTTTGTCCGTCAATTTTTTCCGTTCAAATTCTCGATATATACTAATTCAGCCATTATGAATCGATTGGCGTTCGCAGAATTGGTCTAGCTCTAACCGTTCTCGAGTTGGTCATCTCTGAATCAGTTTTCAAATGGTTTTTTTGGCGCCAAAAATATTTCCGATGAGTTTTCGACATTTTCGTTCAAAGATTCGGAATCAGCACGTCAAAATACGTAAGAGGACAAAAATTTGAAATTCGAAAAATGAAATAAAAAAAGTTCAAAAAATCATCTAATCTAATATCATGAGATACTCGACTTTTTTGTCCGTCAATTTTTTCCGTTCAAATTCTCGATATATACTAATTCGGCCATTATGAATCGATTGGCGTTCGCAGAATTGGTCTAGCTCTAACCGTTCTCGAGTTGGTCATCTCTGAATCAGTTTTCAAATGGTTTTTTTGGCGCCAAAAATATTTCCGATGAGTTTTCGACATTTTCGTTCAAAGATTCGGAATCAGCACGTCAAAATACGTTGGAGGACCAAAATTTGAAATTCGAAAAATGAAAAATAAAAAAGTTCAAAAAATCATCTAATCTAATATCATGAGATACTCGACTTTTTTGTCCGTCAATTTTTTCCGTTCAAATTCTCAGTATATACTAATTCGGCCATTATGAATCGATTGGCGTTCGCAGAATTGGTCTAGCTCTAACCGTTCTCGAGTTGGTCATCTCTGAATCAGTTTTCAAATGGTTTTTTTGGCGCCAAAAATATTTCCGATGAGTTTTCGACATTTTCGTTCAAAGATTCGGAATCAGCACGTCAAAATACGTTGGAGGACCAAAATTTGAAATTCGAAAAATGATAAATAAAAAAGTTCAAAAAATCATCTAATCTAATATCATGAGATACTCGACTTTTTTGTCCGTCAATTTTTTCCGTTCAAATTCTCGATATATACTAATTCGGCCATTATGAATCGATTGGCGTTCGCAGAATTGGTCTAGCTCTAACCGTTCTCGAGTTGGTCATCTCTGAATCAGTTTTCAAATGGTTTTTTTGGCGCCAAAAATATTTCCGATGAGTTTTCGACATTTTCGTTCAAAGATTCGGAATCAGCACGTCAAAATACGTTGGAGGACCAAAATTTGAAATTCGAAAAATGAAAAATAAAAAAGTTCAAAAAATCATCTAATCTAATATCATGAGATACTCGACTTTTTTGTCCGTCAATTTTTTCCGTTCAAATTCTCAGTATATACTAATTCGGCCATTATGAATCGATTGGCATTCGCAGAATTGGTCTAGCTCTAACCGTTCTCGAGTTGGTCATCTCTGAATCAGTTTTCAAATGGTTTTTTTGGCGCCAAAAATATTTCCGATGAGTTTTCGACATTTTCGTTCAAAGATTCGGAATCAGCACGTCAAAATACGTAAGAGGACAAAAATTTGAAATTCGAAAAATGAAATAAAAAAAGTTCAAAAAATCATCTAATCTAATATCATGAGATACTCGACTTTTTTGTCCGTCAATTTTTTCCGTTCAAATTCTCGATATATACTAATTCGGCCATTATGAATCGATTGGCGTTCGCAGAATTGGTCTAGCTCTAACCGTTCTCGAGTTGGTCATCTCTGAATCAGTTTTCAAATGGTTTTTTTGGCGCCAAAAATATTTCCGATGAGTTTTCGACATTTTCGTTCAAAGATTCGGAATCAGCACGTCAAAATACGTAAGAGGACAAAAATTTGAAATTCGAAAAATGAAAAATAAAAAAGTTCAAAAAATCATCTAATCTAATATCATGAGATACTCGACTTTTTTGTCCGTCAATTTTTTCCGTTCAAATTCTCAGTATATACTAATTCGGCCATTATGAATCGATTGGCGTTCGCAGAATTGGTCTAGCTCTAACCGTTCTCGAGTTGGTCATCTCTGAATCAGTTTTCAAATGGTTTTTTTGGCGCCAAAAATATTTCCGATGAGTTTTCGACATTTTCGTTCAAAGATTCGGAATCAGCACGTCAAAATACGTAAGAGGACAAAAATTTGAAATTCGAAAAATGAAATAAAAAAAGTTCAAAAAATCATCTAATCTAATATCATGAGATACTCGACTTTTTTGTCCGTCAATTTTTTCCGTTCAAATTCTCGATATATACTAATTCAGCCATTATGAATCGATTGGCGTTCGCAGAATTGGTCTAGCTCTAACCGTTCTCGAGTTGGTCATCTCTGAATCAGTTTTCAAATGGTTTTTTTTGGCGCCAAAAATATTTCCGATGAGTTTTCGACATTTTCGTTCAAAGATTCGGAATCAGCACGTCAAAATACGTAAGAGGACAAAAATTTGAAATTCGAAAAATGAAAAATAAAAAAGTTCAAAAAATCATCTAATCTAATATCATGAGATACTCGACTTTTTTGTCCGTCAATTTTTTCCGTTCAAATTCTCAGTATATACTAATTCGGCCATTATGAATCGATTGGCGTTCGCAGAATTGGTCTAGCTCTAACCGTTCTCGAGTTGGTCATCTCTGAATCAGTTTTCAAATGGTTTTTTTGGCGCCAAAAATATTTCCGATGAGTTTTCGACATTTTCGTTCAAAGATTCGGAATCAGCACGTCAAAATACGTAAGAGGACAAAAATTTGAAATTCGAAAAATGAAAAATAAAAAAGTTCAAAAAATCATCTAATCTAATATCATGAGATACTCGACTTTTTTGTCCGTCAATTTTTTCCGTTCAAATTCTCAGTATATACTAATTCAGCCATTATGAATCGATTGGCGTTCGCAGAATTGGTCTAGCTCTAACCGTTCTCGAGTTGGTCATCTCTGAATCAGTTTTCAAATGGTTTTTTTGGCGCCAAAAATATTTCCGATGAGTTTTCGACATTTTCGTTCAAAGATTCGGAATCAGCACGTCAAAATACGTAAGAGGACAAAAATTTGAAATTCGAAAAATGAAAAATAAAAAAGTTCAAAAAATCATCTAATCTAATATCATGAGATACTCGACTTTTTTGTCCGTCAATTTTTTCCGTTCAAATTCTCAGTATATACTAATTCGGCCATTATGAATCGATTGGCGTTCGCAGAATTGGTCTAGCTCTAACCGTTCTCGAGTTGGTCATCTCTGAATCAGTTTTCAAATGGTTTTTTTGGCGCCAAAAATATTTCCGATGAGTTTTCGACATTTTCGTTCAAAGATTCGGAATCAGCACGTCAAAATACGTAAGAGGACAAAAATTTGAAATTCGAAAAATGAAAAATAAAAAAGTTCAAAAAATCATCTAATCTAATATCATGAGATACTCGACTTTTTTGTCCGTCAATTTTTTCCGTTCAAATTCTCGATATATACTAATTCAGCCATTATGAATCGATTGGCGTTCGCAGAATTGGTCTAGCTCTAACCGTTCTCGAGTTGGTCATCTCTGAATCAGTTTTCAAATGGTTTTTTTGGCGCCAAAAATATTTCCGATGAGTTTTCGACATTTTCGTTCAAAGATTCGGAATCAGCACGTCAAAATACGTAAGAGGACAAAAATTTGAAATTCGAAAAATGAAAAATAAAAAAGTTCAAAAAATCATCTAATCTAATATCATGAGATACTCGACTTTTTTGTCCGTCAATTTTTTCCGTTCAAATTCTCGATATATACTAATTCAGCCATTATGAATCGATTGGCGTTCGCAGAATTGGTCTAGCTCTAACCGTTCTCGAGTTGGTCATCTCTGAATCAGTTTTCAAATGGTTTTTTTGGCGCCAAAAATATTTCCGATGAGTTTTCGACATTTTCGTTCAAAGATTCGGAATCAGCACGTCAAAATACGTAAGAGGACAAAAATTTGAAATTCGAAAAATGAAAAATAAAAAAGTTCAAAAAATCATCTAATCTAATATCATGAGATACTCGACTTTTTTGTCCGTCAATTTTTTCCGTTCAAATTCTCAGTATATACTAATTCAGCCATTATGAATCGATTGGCGTTCGCAGAATTGGTCTAGCTCTAACCGTTCTCGAGTTGGTCATCTCTGAATCAGTTTTCAAATGGTTTTTTTGGCGCCAAAAATATTTCCGATGAGTTTTCGACATTTTCGTTCAAAGATTCGGAATCAGCACGTCAAAATACGTAAGAGGACAAAAATTTGAAATTCGAAAAATGAAAAATAAAAAAGTTCAAAAAATCATCTAATCTAATATCATGAGATACTCGACTTTTTTGTCCGTCAATTTTTTCCGTTCAAATTCTCAGTATATACTAATTCGGCCATTATGAATCGATTGGCGTTCGCAGAATTGGTCTAGCTCTAACCGTTCTCGAGTTGGTCATCTCTGAATCAGTTTTCAAATGGTTTTTTTGGCGCCAAAAATATTTCCGATGAGTTTTCGACATTTTCGTTCAAAGATTCGGAATCAGCACGTCAAAATACGTAAGAGGACAAAAATTTGAAATTCGAAAAATGAAAAATAAAAAAGTTCAAAAAATCATCTAATCTAATATCATGAGATACTCGACTTTTTTGTCCGTCAATTTTTTCCGTTCAAATTCTCGATATATACTAATTCAGCCATTATGAATCGATTGGCGTTCGCAGAATTGGTCTAGCTCTAACCGTTCTCGAGTTGGTCATCTCTGAATCAGTTTTCAAATGGTTTTTTTGGCGCCAAAAATATTTCCGATGAGTTTTCGACATTTTCGTTCAAAGATTCGGAATCAGCACGTCAAAATACGTAAGAGGACAAAAATTTGAAATTCGAAAAATGAAAAATAAAAAAGTTCAAAAAATCATCTAATCTAATATCATGAGATACTCGACTTTTTTGTCCGTCAATTTTTTCCGTTCAAATTCTCGATATATACTAATTCAGCCATTATGAATCGATTGGCGTTCGCAGAATTGGTCTAGCTCTAACCGTTCTCGAGTTGGTCATCTCTGAATCAGTTTTCAAATGGTTTTTTTGGCGCCAAAAATATTTCCGATGAGTTTTCGACATTTTCGTTCAAAGATTCGGAATCAGCACGTCAAAATACGTAAGAGGACAAAAATTTGAAATTCGAAAAATGAAAAATAAAAAAGTTCAAAAAATCATCTAATCTAATATCATGAGATACTCGACTTTTTTGTCCGTCAATTTTTTCCGTTCAAATTCTCGATATATACTAATTCAGCCATTATGAATCGATTGGCGTTCGCAGAATTGGTCTAGCTCTAACCGTTCTCGAGTTGGTCATCTCTGAATCAGTTTTCAAATGGTTTTTTTGGCGCCAAAAATATTTCCGATGAGTTTTCGACATTTTCGTTCAAAGATTCGGAATCAGCACGTCAAAATACGTAAGAGGACAAAAATTTGAAATTCGAAAAATGAAAAATAAAAAAGTTCAAAAAATCATCTAATCTAATATCTTGAGATACTCGACTTTTTTGTCCGTCAATTTTTTCCGTTCAAATTCTCGATATATACTAATTCAGCCATTATGAATCGATTGGCGTTCGCAGAATTGGTCTAGCTCTAACCGTTCTCGAGTTGGTCATCTCTGAATCAGTTTTCAAATGGTTTTTTTGGCGCCAAAAATATTTCCGATGAGTTTTCGACATTTTCGTTCAAAGATTCGGAATCAGCACGTCAAAATACGTAAGAGGACAAAAATTTGAAATTCGAAAAATGAAAAATAAAAAAGTTCAAAAAATCATCTAATCTAATATCATGAGATACTCGACTTTTTTGTCCGTCATTTTTTTTCGTTTAAATTCTCAGTATATACTAATTCGAACATTCTGAATCGATTGGCGTTCGCAGATTTGGTCTAGCTCTAACCGTTCTCGAGTTGGTCATCTCTGAATCAGTTTTCAAATGGTTTTTTTGGCGCCAAAAATATTTCCGATGAGTTTTCGACATTTTCGTTCAAAGATTCGGAATCAGCACGTCAAAATACGTAAGAGGACAAAAATTTGAAATTCGAAAAATGAAAAATAAAAAAGTTCAAAAAATCATCTAATCTAATATCATGAGATACTCGACTTTTTTGTCCGTCAATTTTTTCCGTTCAAATTCTCAGTATATACTAATTCAGCCATTATGAATCGATTGGCGTTCGCAGAATTGGTCTAGCTCTAACCGTTCTCGAGTTGGTCATCTCTGAATCAGTTTTCAAATGGTTTTTTTGGCGCCAAAAATATTTCCGATGAGTTTTCGACATTTTCGTTCAAAGATTCGGAATCAGCACGTCAAAATACGTAAGAGGACAAAAATTTGAAATTCGAAAAATGAAAAATAAAAAAGTTCAAAAAATCATCTAATCTAATATCATGAGATACTCGACTTTTTTGTCCGTCAATTTTTTCCGTTCAAATTCTCAGTATATACTAATTCGGCCATTATGAATCGATTGGCGTTCGCAGAATTGGTCTAGCTCTAACCGTTCTCGAGTTGGTCATCTCTGAATCAGTTTTCAAATGGTTTTTTTGGCGCCAAAAATATTTCCGATGAGTTTTCGACATTTTCGTTCAAAGATTCGGAATCAGCACGTCAAAATACGTAAGAGGACAAAAATTTGAAATTCGAAAAATGAAATAAAAAAAGTTCAAAAAATCATCTAATCTAATATCATGAGATACTCGACTTTTTTGTCCGTCGATTATTTCTGTTCAAATTCAGAATATACTAATTCGGCCATTCTGAATCGATTGGCGTTCGCAGAATTGGTCTATCTCTAACCGTTCTCGAATTGGTCAGCTCTGAATCAGCTCAACTCTACCTGTGCTCTATAACAAAGCATCTTTGGGGAAATATATATCAGGAACAAAGTCGCAGTTATGTACCGAGAAGAATTTCCAGTTCAAATTTGACACACTACACTTTTATTCTAACCTGTAAAAATCTTCATAATATCTTCCCTTATAATCTTTCTGCAGACACTCTCTCATATGCAGAGGAAACTCTTCCAGCGTGCTGGCTTCATAGAACGTTCTCGAAAAGAGAACTATCGTCACTTCATGATTGCTGCCGTTCTTCTTCCACTTGGTGAACAAGTCCGCAAGGAAACCGTTCATGGCTTTCTCGAAATACAAGTCTCCGTATATGTCGAAGTCCCACATTTCCGAGGACATCTGCAGAAATAGATAAACCATCGAGGTGGACGAACGAAAAACGACTTTGGTATCGTCAGTGATAACGCCGCAGGCCACCCTGTCACCTTGTGCCCACATTTCGTACACCTGGCACCTTACGGCCCCTCCGCAAAATTCCAATTTTTTGTTCATGTAGGCGCAAGTATTGACCTGAAAAAAAAATTTACTTGGTATAAATTATCTCTTAGAGCGTCTGCAAATCCACCATTTGTCAATAATCATTTCAGGGATTTTCAGTAGTCTATATATCGAAAATTAACTTTCTGAACATTCTGAGGCAGGTTATGAATATTTTTTTCCATTCTTCATGGAAAATCTCCGGTTGTATAATTTATGAGCAATAATATCCTTATCACTGTGGAAGAAAAAGTTTCAGTGAAAGCAGATTTCTTCAAATCACCTGATTACTAGAGTTTTTTTCAACTGAGAACAAAAAAAAATTTTAAACAATTAATTTCAGTAATCAGTGACGAACTTTAATTCAAAATGAAACTAAATATTATACAAGAACAAAAACACTATAGTCGTCCATCCCTTATCACTTACCAGACTATTTTTTAACCTCCACATCTCAGATCGACCCATATATTGGTCTTTGAAGGTCAATTCTATCGATTCCAAGGCAACATCAACAGGATTCACGATGTGAACAATAACATTTTTGAAAGTTTGTAAGCCAAATGCAGTAACGATGCTCTGCTCCACACTGATAGTTTCTCGAGTTTGTAATAAATCATCGGAGAATGCTTTGATTTGCAACAGAAGCCTGGGAAACTCTTCTTCTGGTTCGTGTTTATTTTTGCTTTTTTGATTGTCCTCGTCGGAGAAAGGATGGTATATTTCAACAATATCATTTTTCTTGGCCTCGGGAAAGTCTTTTTGATTTATGATCAGGTCTTCCTCTGAAATATCGAATGGTTGTTTTGGTATTTTTTTCCAAATTTAAATAATTAAATAATAAATAATAACAAATATTTAAACGAGTGTATATTGTAACTTTGTAAAACAAAAATGTAAGTATATACTTTCTTCAATGGTCTAATCAACAATATTTTCTATTTTACTAATTGATTATTCACAAATCTACTTTACTAATAATTTACGATTATAGCTTACCACTAAAAGTCTTTTGATGGACTTTTAACCTGAACGATTTCATGTCGTTAGACATTGTTTACTGAAATTGTCTTTTCACAGGTTTTTCGATAACACAGTGGAAAATTTTCATCACCAGGAACAGACTCTTGAGAAACCTACCACCCACACCAACATTCAACAAATGACAATGGACCAGATCGAAAATATGATAAACAATATGATTTATCAACAAAAACTTTTTTATTTGACATTTTTGATACTTGGCTAACCTCAAATATTCTTCTTCTTCTTCTTCTTCTCTTCTCCTTCTTCTTGCGTCTTCGTCTTCTTATTATTCTTCTCTTTCTTCTTCTTCCTCTTCTTTCTCATTACTCTTCTCCTCTTCTTCCTCTTATTATTCGACGTCTTCTTCTTCTTATTCGACGTCTTCTTCTTCTCATTCTTCTTCTTCGTCGTCTTCTTCTCTTTCTTCTTCTTCATCTTCTTCTCAATATTCTTCTTCTTCTCATTCTTCATGTGGTGGCCTTAGCTGCTAGGGCTATCTGGCCAATGGGTAACGGACCATCCTCGAGAGCCCAGCGAAGTCACAGCTAAGTGAAACTGGGTCCAGCCCATCACCACTGGGTACCGAAACAAGTGAAAAGTTCAGGTTCAAAGAAATTTGCACAGATGTTCTGATAAAGATGGTAGGTTGCGCACAAGCATCACTATAGATTTATTCGTTTGCATCGAGGTGTAGAACTTTCCTACACCTAGTGTAATTTACACTCGATTTTAGCATTCGTTTCAATTACACTACACTTCACCTTGATGCAAACGAATAAACCTTATTATATATATTATTAAGCACATGCAGTACTGGTTTAAACAAATATTCTTCTTCTGACTGATTGACAACACTCTGAGCTGCGTTTTTTTGCCATGATTCATATCGTTTTATTAAACTGTAATTCCCATGGCTGTGAATGTTCATGTAGCTGTCACTTGTCATTATTCGATACAGAAGGAAAAAAAACGCAGGTAATGACGGCGTCTAACACAAAATCGTTGCGTCTACCTCTAGAGTAATAAAAGACATATATTGGTATTTTTCATCGTTGTCTTGAAATTAGCATAACTTTGTTTACAAGTGAGGGCCTTATACATGCTGAGTCCGTATTCAATCGGCTAGTTTTGTATATGCCCGCTCATTTCACTCGGATCAAGTTGTCAATCTTCGTTTGTATTCTGGTCCTACTTACTCTAAATTTAAACAAACTGTACATAACGTTTCACCGCCTGTCACTCCCTTCGCCAACAAATTGTTTATAAAAGGATAGTTCAAATACGCATGCTACTTTTGGCTTCTACCTCCATTTCAAAGTCATCTGATTCTGAAACTATAAACACTAGAGAAAATCACAAAATCAAATTTGTTGTCGAAAAATCGATGAAGAAGGCTTGACATTTGAAATATTTACGTTACTGCTTGTGACATAAAAGACCTGAATCACTTTTTATCAGTTCAACCAAATAATTATAGATGTGACGTACCCTTTGCGCATAACGCCAGCGATGAATGAATCTAAGCGATCAAACATTTATTGCTTGTCATAGAATATGTAATAGATATATAGAAATAAGTAACTGTTTTTTAAGGCCGATTCAGATACATGGCTGCAATTTACAAGCATAACCAATTTTGACCAGTTTTGTTCCGTGCTCATCCCTTTCTCACGCACACCAACAGGCACAAGTGTGATCGTCTATGGGTATGCATTTCTCATGCAGGGTTGAAAAATCAGGTTGGGCACCCATGTATCTGAATCGGCCTTACATACATAATTGTTTATTCGTTTGCATCAAGGTGTAGTGTAGTGTAAAATAATTTACACCACATTTTGAATCGAGTGTAGCTGTGTAGCTGAGTGCATATGGAAGAAATTTGGCACATCATTGTTGTTTCGTGGTTCAATTTACGCTCGTGCTCCATAGTAGTTGACAACACCGCAAAACCCCAATGGCATGCGCTTGAATATCTGCGCAAGATAGTGCGCAATCGATATTAGAAACCTTATCCGTCATCTGTTGTGTTGGTGTGTCAGTATTATTTAGTGAAATTCGAAGATAATTTTCATTTAAACAAAACCTGCTAGTTGAAATCGAAATTATTTTGTGCCAACGTGTTATTAAGTTCAAAAGGTAAGGTTGTCATCTACTCTACCGTAGCATTTAATTTATAACAGCTTCGTTTTTATTGGCGTCATGCTCATCTTCCATTTTTATTAATATTCTTTGTAGACCGGTGAAACCTTGTAATATTTTCAAAAGTTGATTTAAATCGTTCACATGTATGAAAAGTCGACCGGTTTGAAACAATGAAAATCATCATACGACCGACTTGAACCTCAAAAAGAAAAATTTTGCAATGCAAGAATGGCCGAGGTATGGCATAACATCACGTAGGCAACGATTAGTGAAAAAATTGAATGTATTCCAACGATGTTTTGTCTTATTAGCTAGGACAGTCGTCTCAGTTCTATATTTTCAAGTAGCAATCATGAAAACATTGTTTTTTTGGCCTTCTTTCTACTCTTGGAAAAATATCCTGGTGCAGAGAACTTGATAAGGTAATCGCCAAGATGCTTTCTTGAAAGTTGGTGTTTCAGATGTTTTAAACGATATTCCAATGTTTTTCAACTAGAGATGATAAATAAAACTGCCTTATTTTTCATTTGTTGTATTTAAACTTAAATCAAGTAAGGGATTCCTGTCGGGTTTTGGACGCAGTTGTTTGATATCAACATTGCCACTGAACTCGCTGGAAAGAAGGCCTCTAGAAAACAATTGAATGCTTCAAAGAAATGAGCGCAATGCCAACTACATTTATAGAACACATTATTTCAAAAAATAAATTTACAAATAAATGCTGTTGATTGTTGACGCGTCGTTTTTATTCAATATGGCCGTTGTTGAGTTGACCAATTGGGTTTAAGAATTGGCAATAAAAGGGCTGTGAGTGGCTGTAGCATCGATCGAATTTCAGGTTAATGCCCTTTGTAGTTTTGGCGCCTTTTGAAAGTTTCTCAACTATATCTATTTTTGTTTTAATTTGGCCACCTTGATAAAGACGAATGCCGATTGCCGAAGAATGCATTTGTTTACATTTTGTTTGGAAAGTAGGGCAAGGAAAAATGACGTAGGTACCTGCACTAGTGTAGATTTTGCATGGAATTTTCCGAACTCTTTGGGAACATTTTTACCTGTGGAATAACCTTCTGGAAGAATAGCTCTAATGAAAAATTGGAAGTGAATCTTTAATTTCGATATTTGCAAATGGATTTGAATGAGACTTCTTTCTGAATCGGACTTTCCCTTTCAGACATAATATGATGCAAGGTTATACTGCTTCAATGTCCTGAATTAAAAAATTAATTGGTGTGTTAACCATCACATTGAGCGTCATATATACTGAGTGTTCCATAAGTCATAGGTGTTTTCCTTTATCTATCACATGAAGCCGAAACTGGTCTTGTTTCTTTATTTTTGAGTTTCAGTTTCAGATTGTCGAAAATTAAAATTAATGTCTGGTTTTTGCGGATAATGGTCCAATTTTTCTAAAAGTTTTTTAATAGTGATGATTTTTCACCCTTGGTATGAAAAACAGGTATACATTTGAAGAGTGGAGATGATTTGATGTACAAGAATTCATTCAACATTTAGAACTCCTCTGTCATGAACTCTACAATACCAATGATGTGTATGATATTTGTTGTAATAATAATGTTGGTTGGCCGAGAGCTTTTTTCATTTTTCTGAATGATTGAATTTCTTCGCTGCGTTAAAAATTAACAGTGCTGCTCCTAAAGTGGCATAAGGAGTTAGTAACCAAGCCTACCCAGAAAACATGGCTAATGGTCATAGCAGTCGATGCCAAAACACAAGAGAGAAAAAAAATAATGTTGATTGTTTTAAAGAAAACCCTATAAAACGAAACTAGCTTTTTTATAAAAAAACTATTGACGTCAATAAAAATAATCAAAATTAATATATTCAGAAGATATACTTTGATGAAACTAATAAAAACTTTCCAACAAATAATATCAGGTGAAAGTATCTTCATTCAAAGAAAAAATTGAACAGTTTTATACTACTATTACTCTTCTCCCACTACATTCCTTAAAAGAAATAAAAAATTAAAGATCTCTATAGAAAAAAGTATATTCTTCAACGAGTGTATAATGATAGCTATTATTCTCGAGGATAAATATTTCGAAACGAGCCGTAGGCGAGATTTGGAATTATCTGAGAGAGAAATGCCCATTATACGCGAATAGAAGACTATACTTTCTCTCCGACTACAAGAAAATTTATAAATTTATGACGAAAGCTCAGTTTGTGGTACTTGTAGGTATCTATCGAAATTATTGCTTTTATTACCAAAAAGTAGTATAAATTACAAAGCAATATAAGGAAGAATAACAATTATACATGTATAACTAAAGGCTTGAGGGGAAGGGGAAGTTTTTTTTATTTTCTCCCTCAATTCAATTCAATTATACGCGTTTTGAAATGTTTGTAGCAAATCAAAAAAACGCAAGTGTATAAAAAAATAGCCAGCTTGAGAGTCATACCAACACAATGCATTTTCTACTGAATCATACCTACTTAATTTAGAAAATTTGGAGCCGTTTGGAAAATTTGTATATTAGCTATGTAACGAGGGTTATAATAATAACGAAAAATGTGTTGAAAAACCAAGTCTTCCGCTTTAACCTATGCAATAGGTATATACACGTCACGGCAAGTCTCTAAAAGAAAACAACTACTGCCCCATACGATCGTCGGATTATATCTGTTGAATTCTTGGCCAAGTTTTCTGAAAGAACTTATTTGCAATGCTAATAAACCTTTTCAAAACTGACATTAGCGTTTTTGAAATCCCATAAAAGTACGAAGAAATATTCTCTATTTTATTTGTTGTTATTGTAGGAAACAAGACTTTGCATATGTGGTTTGTAATATTAACTCCATAACAAATGAATAAAAAACAACATGCGAAAATCGGTCAATAACTGAAAAAGAACATTTCATTTTAATAATTCAAGAAATCCTCATTCCACCAGACACTTGATAAATAATTAATCTTAATAGAATGTAAATGGGTGGTGCTATCAGACTTAGTATTGCTTTTACCGTTTTTCAGAATGTCGGTAATAGCTCCAAAAGATAAGAATTAATTATTATTGTACCAGTGAAAAGAATATTATGCATATACCTTTGCTCCCAAATTTGTTTACAGTAATTCATGGTACATTTATTTTGATATCATAACATCTAGGTAAATTGTTGTTGATAATCCTTTGGTATCTTTAAATATTTTTTTCCTCTTATCTTCAGCTTGCGGCAGGTATTTATTGTTTACTTATGTAGTGATGTTATGGGTTATTATAGTTTGAAACATAATTTATTGATAAGATGATGTAATCAAACAAATGAACGAATACCTGTAAAAATGCCTCTAAAGTGTTTCGGTTCTCATTTTCACAACCTTGAATATTTTGTTTGAAGAATTTTCAGATTGAATAAGTTTCACGGTACGAGAGAATGAGGAAAATGTTTTCCATGGGGGAAAATATTTTGTCAAGAAATCTGGACTTACTGAGAAAATAGATTATTATTTTTCTATTATTCAACTACAACCACTCATACCGCGATGGGTATTGAATTATATTAAAGAGGATACAATTGCAAATACACTCTGTAACCAAATAGCAGGATTTTGTTTTGATTCTTCTTTTTTAACCAAATTATCCATCTTTCGGTCAAATTTATTAGTTTTTTGTTATTTATTTCTCCAAAATTTGCAGCAAAAAAAATGTTGAAGCTGCCACAAAGGAGGATATTTTGATTGCATCAAAAACTGTATGAAGCGACATATAAACTCTCATATTTACATTAGTGCAAATATACTGTCATTTTAACATTCAAAATCTAAACAAAAAGTCGCCATATTAAAACGAATTTTATATCTACCCCAGAAATTATGCAAAAAATTCTTAAATATTTTTTTTTGTATTGGAGGTTCTAAAAGTAATGAAAATAATTCTTTTACACATTTTTTTCCAAATCACTAGTATATAAAATAGTAAAGGACCCAGTATTGAGCCTTGTAGTACTTCCTCTTCAACATTGTCTCATACGCTGTCAACTATTGGCAGAGGAGAGTAGTCATAAATTCAGTTTTTCATCGATATGCAGTTCCAAGAACAAGAACAATATTAGCACTTTCTGGTGAAATATCAAACACTTGAATTATCGGTGACTTCTTTTGTTTCAGACTATAGCAATACCTCACAATGTTTTCATTCCATAGACCAAGAGTTTATAGATCGCCTACAGGGTGTTGTATCTGCAAAGCGAAATCAAGCAGGTAAGAATCATCAAAAATATTACACATCCGTATAATACTGGGCATAAATTATATATACAGTCCAGTTAGAATTCAGTAGTTCTTACTGATATAAATTGGCATTCAAATAGTAAAACTTAACATTAACATGGAGAATTTGTTTATTTTCAGTTCAAGGTTTACCGATAGTAAGAAATACGAAGAGGATTTCCTAGAGTGTTTCAAATTGGCAACTCCCAGACAAGGCGAAATTTGTAATGCATGCGTGTTGCTTGTCAAAAGATGGAAAAAACTTCCAGCTGGCTCCGAAAGACATTGGCAACATGTGAGTACTTTTTTTTATTTTTCAAAAAGCCATGTTTAGTGAAAATAAAAGATATTGTCTTGGGGTGATTGTGAGGTGGGCACTACTCAGTGATCATATTGTCGATTTCTCGATTTCACTTTAAAATTCTTTATTTAACACGCTAATTTATGTACACAACAATCATTGGGCTATATTTATCTCGAAACTCGATGCTTCCGTATTCAATACTTATAACAGAATAATTACACTACAAAACCTAATTTATATGTACTACGGTTCACTGGACTATTTCTATTTATCTTCAGTATCTTATAGTTAGAAACAGGTTCCAGATCTTTCGGGAAGTCTGCCATCCTTCTGGGCGTTTCTAGGCTTAAGCCACCGTTCTTCGTCCATAGGTGGCGTGATCACTCGCGTCGCTGTTATCATTTCGCTCTTCTCCACCTAGATGGCGCCAGGTCTGAATATTTCCGTGACAATATTACAGTAAATACTAATACAATCCAAGTGAAGTGTTAAAAGTAAAAATACTCGCAATCACCCAGTACAGATTTTATTATGATTCACTGTGTTGTAATTGTTCAATATTTTTTTAAAATATAACCCGTTGCACAGGTTGTAGATGCTAGGGCCGGTCCTGGTATCAAGTCGATGACCAAGTTCAAAGTCAAAAACAGGAAGATGAAGGAAGCAGAAAAATTCAAGGCAAAGAAGCAGTTCGACAGAGAGGGTAGTCCGACGATGTCAGATAAGAGCGCGGGCGATGAAGAGATGGAATTGGGCGAGGATTTTCTGTGTGAGGAAGGTCCTAGCAGAGAGTCAAGTAGCAGGACTACCAGTCCTGGAGCAAGTGATTGCGAAGAGGTTGTGGAAAAAAGTCGGAGGTACAAAGGTCTGGCTAGACACAGGGATGAAATTTCCAGAATCAGCGACTTCGTGGATCTCGAGTACTGGAAGAGGTAAGTGGAATAATATTATGGTTTGTCGCAGAATTCAGGTCTGTGTCATGTCAAAACTCACAGGCAAAAATGGTCCTGTTACTACAATTGACAATTTCTAGGATTTTTCCCCAATTTCCTAAATGTCTTTCTTGTTGTTTTATTAGACGACTCGTATCACAACCCCATCTCGGCGAAATCATTATTAATATAACAATAAAATAATTTATGGGAACGTTGGGCTCTCTTGACAAGAAATTAGAATCATACTTCACATAATTTCAGATGTTTGTCCTGCCTTGCTCCATTGCTACCATGCTCATGGCACAGATTGCTATATAATATATATCCGAGATATCTTGTCGCATTCACACACTTGATAACGACAGTAGATGTTAACCGTCGAATCGTCACTCAAACACAGCAGAGAATCAATTTTCTAGAATAGAATTCTACTGATGTATCAGTCTATCATCGGACCATACCCGTAACTGGCTAATGAGGCTGATATAGATTGGCCGACATAAACATATACTTTGAGATAAAAAGTGAATGAATATTGAATAATTTGATAAATCTCATACATTATTTCGAAAGTGTTCGAATGTTTTTTATTTTAATTTTTCTTTATTTTTCAGAGAAACTGTATGTTGCGGCATCGTGTTCAGAGGTTTGTATAACGAAATCATGATCGATCCGAGGTTTATCAAACCTTGCAGAAGCCGTCTGGCTAGTTGTAGGTTAGAAGCGAACGGCGCCAAGCCTCTCAAGGAAATTTCCGACAATACTACGACTTCTAAACTGTACAGCGATAGTAGCTCTGATTCCGGTTACGACGAATCGTCCAATCCGGAAGCGTCTCCGGATAACGCTTTGAAAAAAACCCAAGTCACTTTGGAGGAAATCAAGAGCCGAATTTCGTCAGTTAATTAATGTACGGCCGATTTTAGATTGTTTTTAATTTATTGCTGAGTAGATTTCATTGTTATATTTGTAACAAATGTTTACTTCGATATACAGATATATTTTATTAGGTTTTAATTTGTAGTGAGCAGCGTTACAGACTTTTTAAACGTTTGCATATTATGATGGGAAAGATTTTTAAGCAGGTATTCGAATCCGGTATTTTTGGGGTTGATTCATCTTGAATTTTGGTAGGCGATGATGATAAAACTGGCTTCTCTCTAGTTCTCTCGACGATACCAACTGCATTGAACAACTCAAGAACGTCCATAACTCGATCCTTCCAGAGTGGCCAATCTTCTGCTCAAAATCCAAATTCAATGCCCATGACAGGTCTATGTCAAAAAATAACTTTCAAAGTGTTACCGCAGAAGAAATATTTCCATGATTTCCATCTTTGATGTGTATGATGTGTATAATTGCTTCTGAAGAGCCTGCTTTTCAATTCTATCTATCTCCCTAATGAGCTTGGCAAAGCGAGATTTTCGTCGACCAAAATGTATTGGAGATTAAATGCGAGAGAAGCGAACCTTGCTTCAATTAAATGAACGATTTCTACGAGTGATATTTTTTAATAATATTCTCCCTATTTAATTTATCTAATGAATTTTCAATGAAAGCTAGAGAAAATTTAAAAAACCAACTATATGAATGAAAATGCCAATTTTCACTTTCAGATTCCTTTTTTTTTCAGTTAGAGTCTTTTCACAATATCTATCAGGTGTAGTTCAATGTCCAGCGTGGCTTTAGCCGGGGAAGTAGTTGTTTTCTGTTAGATATTACAAATAAATCACATTTTTCAATTTTCATAGAGAATGTTTCCCTTTTCAACATGAATACCTCCCAAGAAGTTATCTTGAACGTTGGAAAATAGCGACTAAAGTTTGTCTTTCAGCAGCAGATTCGTATTAATAATAATAATAATAATAATAATAATAATAATAACGTTTAATAATCCTAAGAAAAAATATTTATAATGTACACATTCTCTATCAAAACAAATCAAACACCCCAAAGACACCTGATTACTATAAATGCCTGCACAATTTTTCTAATCTTTAGCCTGTTATGTTTTAGAACATAGAATTCTGATTTGAAATATTTTATTTATAACATTCGGCTCTTAACATATTTATCCGCTCATATTTATTTACATCAACAGTACAAATAATAACACGTGAAAAATGACCAATTAGGTGCAATGCAAGGGTACACCTGATCTCAAAACTAGACAGTTTGGCACTGAAACATTTGCAATATCGTATATTTAAGAGTGGTAAGAATAATCTAAAACAAAAAGCAATCGTGAATGGTATTCGTTGAGTGAAGTCGAATATTAATTTGAGGGTGCAATTGTCGGATGGAATTTCAGTGTTTAATTGTGTACTTGACTAATTAAGACTGAAGGAAATATGTGGTTCTGTTTTGAAAAAATGTTTCGTCACTTTTGTGCCACAGAACTTAGCGCATTTTCTTTGAAATTTGATATCATATTCTCTAGGTGTAATGAAATTGGATGGGGGGATGTAAACGTGGTGGGGAGTGCTCCAGAAGCCTCAATGTTCCTCTACTCGATAAGAACCCCTTACGGTCGACACCCAGAAAGGCTAGATTTTACTAGTTTACCGTGAACAGAGACTATGATATCAAGTTCTTATGTTCAAGTTGAGTTACCAAAATTATTAGAGTTTTTTCGAACAGAATTACACAGTTTAGGGTAGATGAAGTTTGTGTTTGGTAATGAATTAGGTAAATAAAGTGAAGTCATTATTATTTATTTGTCATTAATTTGAGCAGTTTATTCAATTCAACTAGTAGTATTTGTTACAAATGTAAGATTCCCAACAGATATATTATTTTGCTATATTCCTACTTCGACGAATGTTCATTTGTGTGATATTATTTAAGAAATAGGCAATATAGTTTCGAATCTTATCATATCATTATTGTGGTGTCTTGATCTAAACTGCCAAGAGATAAACTTATGTGTTCCTCTACGAAAAACACAAACTAGTTGATTAGAGAGTATGTTTATTTAGTTATTTTTAGTTGTTATGGCAGTAGTGATGTAAAATGCTCATATAACGCAGGGGCAGTTTTCCCGATACACTGATTATTTGTTGGTGCCGTGGAAGCTCAGTAATAAAAGACATAGAAAGGCCATTTCTATCCTTGTCCGTATTCAATCGGGTTGTTTCGTGTATGTTATCCGCAGAAAAAAAAAATTAACGAAAACATTTTTTTTTTAAATAAGCTTTTATTTATAAACTATTGAACTGAAAAGTGAATAAGTATGATATTTAGTTTAAAAATAATAAAATAAATGAAAATTTAAATATTTTCTTTAAAGCTTATCACTTCTTTTTCATACACTAAATATTTTTTAAATTTATTTTATTTCGTACTTTTGACATAATTTTTTTAAATTATCTGTGTCCAGCTTCTCGACACATACCCTACCTTCATGGACACATACAGGTCAAGTTACAAAATTATTACCTACCTGATTTCTCTCACAATTTTTATAGATCTTTTTCGATTTTTTTTTTTTTGGTGTGTTGGCGTCGACTACTAAGGTCATTAGCCACTTTTCGATTTCATATCGCGAGTTTTCGCAACTTGTTTCGACCGAAACTTTTTTGTAGTATTTTTTCACGTCTCCAAACCGTCGAAAATTATTCCGAATTTCTACTGGTTCTCTATCATCAGGGGGACACGGTGCTAATTTTTTTTTTTTTTTTTTCATCAAATTATGCGATGGTGAAACTTTTCCGTTCTCTGTCTAGGCTTTTTGAATTAAAATTATTCGGTGTTACGATGTTTTTCATTATTTTTATTGATTTTTTCGATTTTATTTCCCACCTTTTTTCGATTTTATTTAAAATGAATTTTTCAGACCTATTTTTTAAAATTTACTTTCGCGATTTCACACATTTATTACATTTGCATATATTATATGTCAGGACTGAAACAGTCGGAATTTTTTTCTACCCGTTCTCTATTTGGCTGTCAGGCGGGCAAGAAGAAGATATTTTTGAAATGCATCTTTCCCATGTTTTTCACAATTTTTACGGATTTTTCCAATTGTATTTTCTAAATTTTCGCAAAAATTTTAGCCGTCTGAAATTGTAGGAAAATTTTCGCGTTCTTCATCTAGCCTTTAGGGAGACGGGGGGCAAAATTTCTTTAAATTACATGATTCGATAGTCCTATGTTTTTTACCATTTTTACGCATTTTTAGATTTTATTTTCACGAGTTTTACATTTTTTTCGACAAGGAGAGTTTCCGAGCAACTTTGAGTCTTAAAACATGTTCTAGTTTCTAATAATTATTTTCTATACGAGAAATATCTGAGAGCAATAGTTTGAGAAGTTACATTATTTCTTATACGTATCGGGAACACTGTTCCAATATTTGTAAAAATCCGAAATCTTCTGATATTTACAAACCCTTCCTGTTTTTACTACATCACTGTGTCTCATTAGGTATGATTGCGAGTTGCTGCCATGTTAATTTGTCCAGGTACTAATATTTTAATTTTAGTCAAAGTTTCAAAATTCTTAAACTAGAAGTATGGTGTAGTTCGATTCGATAGAAATGGAAAAGCATTTTTATTTTATCAAGTTTATTTGCATTATTTATTTTTGTCAGTATTTCTTTTGAAATCCTCATGCAGCTTTTATTGTGAAAAAATTGCGATTTGTGCAAACATGCCAAGACCAACTACATGAGTGTGGGTATCAAAATTAAAGTATTATTTATTTATTATATATACATTAATTGGTGGATTTAGAATATAGTAAAAAAAGGGAAAAAATCCTTTCTGTATTCAATTGAATATGATGAGAATACTTTTTAAATGGTAATTTTTTTTTTCAAAAAATCATCAAATAGATATAGATAATACAATTCTACTTGCACAAAATCTTAAGATAAGAATTTCAGTGACTAGAAAACTAATTTCCTTTTCAATACTTTGATTCCCATAAATGTATGTATGTAAAATTCATAGTCATTCAATTTCTTATGACTGAAATTTTCTTTTTATTTCATCTGGTAATATTTAATTTCTTTTCTGAAACCTATACCTCACAGTATAAGTTTCGTCTTGGCATGTTTCGTTTTCTCCACGATGTTTATGCTTTAATTTTCGGCGAGTGGAAGAGTTTGAGTTGTGTATTGACTCAATTTGTTTCATTTTTACTTGTAGATTGTTGGTAATTTGATTATGAGAAATGATTTGATTTACTTTACGCTTGTATAGGATTAGTATTCAAAAGTACCTGTAGGTTTTTTGCTGAAGACTACAGATATTTTGTCGCACAAACAGTTGAATTAATTATGGTTAGATTGGAAACGTATATCATGAATTATATTTGATTTATTTGAAGAGCCACTTTTTAATGTAGTTCTTAGCCGGTGTAGTGAAATTTCGATTCTGATTTATTTTTATCTGCTAGCATCTACAATAAAAAAAATGGCTTGTCTCATCAATGTTGTAAATCAACTTGACAACATGCTCTTCCAAATTGTTTTGGAAAATTTTTGATGTTACTAAATTTTCTAACGGAGTTCTTGTAGCAAGAGCAAATATTTTTGATAAAACAAAAAATCAAAAATGATAAAAAAGGCAGTGCAATACTTTTCTTCCGAATAGATGATTTATTTTTTACTGTTCAGTCAGGTAAATTTGTTCCTTCAATTTCTAACAGCTACAAAGAAATGTTGCCAAAAATAAAAATGTCCCTATCCTGAAATTTATTATTTAAGAATTGTTTATTGCCTGCCATTTGGGAACACACTGTATAGCTAACCAAATATTGTAATTGAATGAATTATTTCTTGAAAAGAAAATTGTTAGTATCTACTCATTGATTGTTATTGATAATGCAATAATATTGACATCAATAATGTTATTAATAAACATAAAGACAAAAAAAAACAGCAAAGTTGGCTGACGTACACTGCCATAAAATTGAATTTTCATTTCATTGAACATCAAGCTTTTTTAAAAAAAAACTAACATTTTTTGCAGTCTTGGATTATCATTAGTTGCTATTTTTTCAAATCCTTTTTACATGTTTTTTTTTTATGTATTCAGAAGTGGAATGAATGATAAACTTCAAGTAAATTCAATTTCGCATATCATCGCTCTATTTTAAAATTAAAAAAAAACTGGAATGGCATCGGTTCGTTTTCAAATTAATAATAACTTGGATTTTATTTTTTATTTCATTTAATATATTTTTTATTAAATTTTCTTTCCTGTATTCAATTTTATCAATTTTTATTGAATTTAATTTTTTTTATTGAATTTTTATATTAGTCAAAAAGACAGTAATTTTATTTGAATACAATTTGTTATATCTAGATTGTCCCAAAATTGTATCTAGTGAAATGTTTTCTTATTCCAAAAGATTGAATTTTCAAATGGATTAATTGTTTGGTAGAATGATGTTCTTGTTTGTGGCTGTGTATTTTAATCTATAAAATTTAGTGGGTGGAAACCTAGTTTCAAGACTTATGAAATTATAATATATATTTTACTTATAGTTTATGAATATTTATTTGAAATTATTTATATGTACGTAATAGTTTTATTCTTTTATTGTGCATTATATCCATAGTAAATGATATTTGAAAATTTATGGAATAAGTTCTGTATCTATCTGTATAGTATGTTTTTATAGCTAATTAAATTTAAAGTAATTCAAGAGTTTTATTTTGTTATTCTCACTTTGTCACTCAGTAATGTTTAGACTGCTAGAATGAATTATATAAAAAAATTATTACCTGCATTAATAATTAATTTAATCTCAATTTTGTAGAAGACTTGAAATCTATCCTGCCGATAAAGTAATGTAGATATGGAGCCTTCTAGAAAATTGGGATATATTTTGATGTGAAAGTTTTGTCTTGCTATGATAAAGACTAGTTCATGCAAATGCGAAATTCTTAAAAATAATATCTCTTTTTCATTTCAATTCCATGAAATGAAATGGAAAGAATTTCGCATTTGCTAGTCTTGCTATCAAGAAACAGAATTGACCCGAATATCAATAGAATAATGATGTGTGAACAAAAAATCATATTCATGAAAGAATAAAGAAATTATTGAGACATATTTTTATGTTTCGTCTTACACTTGATTCCATTTTTGAAGGAAGATATTTTGAATCTTTAGGTAGATATTCTTTATTGTCTAAAATGTAAACAATATATACTTATATACACATACAGAGTGACCCATTTGAAAGCGGGCCACGTCTCTAAAACTGTTATTCATTATCGGATTCAGAAGTTGTTTTTTTAATAGATAGAGCATCAATAGTTCTAGTAGAGTGACATAAATTCGAAATAAAAATGAAAATTTCAAGGCCTACTTCGAATTTTTTTCAAGCTCAAAAAACATACTAGCGATTTTTTTAGATAATACAAAAGTTAAATGGGAATGAAATTTGAAAATTATGTCAATAAATCAAACCACCTCTTCAATTTCAGAACTTTCATCAAAATTCTAACTACACCACTGGATTCAGACTACTTCGAAATATATTTGGTCAGAATTTCATCAAAATCTGTTCATAAATAAAAAAATTATAAAATAATAAAATTTGAAATTAGTGGAATTTTAGGAAAATTTTATTTTATAATTTTTTATTATTTATGAACAAATTTCGATGAAATTCTGACCAAATATATTTAGAAATATTTTGAATCCAGTGGTGTTGTCAGAATTTTGACACAAGTTCTGAAGTTGAGGTGGGGAGCTGATTTATTGACAAAATTTTCAAATTTTATACCCCTATAATTTTTTTGTTGATGGACGCGTTCCTACGAAATTTTCACATTAACCACTTTGAAATGTCGTACATCCAGTGGCGTCGCCAAATTCTATTTAAAAAAATCGTTAGTATGTTTTTTGGATTTTATTACTATGAGAGATTAGGTACAGAGGATGCATTGATTAATATTTAAAAAGAATATTATTTCCCAATAACACAAACAACTCTGATAAAATATTTTTTCTAGAACAAATCCGTTTGTTAGAGACTTATCTTTAAAAACAAATAATATAATTATAACGATACGGTATCAATAAAATTGAAAATAATTTCGTATAATAAAATAAGATACCTAGTCGATAGTATATCATAAAATCTATCAACCTAAGCTTGGTTATAGTGTGATTTCTTTATAAGCCATCATTGAGTTGTGAAGAATAAACTTTTATGAGGAGAATCCGGGGGCAGTCAGAGCAATTTTCCGGTGGGTAAAAAACATTTAATGAATCGAATAATTTCTTAAAACGGCCTTAAAACCTTTGAAAGACAACCTTTTTTTTTTCTAATGCGCTGAAAAGTGACTTACAAATTCGAAAGCTTGCCGCCTAAGTTTTCAGATCGAATAGGAAAGCGGCAAGCTTTTAAATATGTAACACATAGAATAACCTAGGTACTTCGTACATCTGAAAAAATTATGTTTTACTTTTTAGCGCATTCTCTCGCATTCAATCCAATACATTTTGGTCGACGAAAATCTATTTCGCTTTGCCAAGGTCATCAGGGAAATTGGAAAGCAGGCTCTTCAGAAGCAATTACACATCAGACACCAGAAGTGTCGCCATAATAAAGAAAATATTTCAGTTGGATTCCTTATGTTCTCTTCACTATCTCGAAAACATTTCAGAATCATATTACTTTTAGTTATTAATATATAAATCCGCCTTATCTCATGTAGATATAGGTACCCTGACTGCAATACAGTAATTTTATCAGGATTCAAAAGAAGAACTATTGTAATCAAAACAAATTTTTAAGAAAATACGTAAAACGGGGATTTATCGATATCAGCTGTTTTTCCTTCTGTTCTTTCAACGCCCTCTTATTCATTTCCTCCTGAGCAACTGCTTGAAGTCGGCTCTGTCTCTTCTAGTCATTTGTTTCCAAACACTATCTATTAATAAACCGGTTAAACGGAAAGATGTGGAAAGTTTATCCATTTAATTTTTTTACTTACTGTAATTATTGGCCTGATATGCGATTTTGTCCATCTGGTTCTCCTTGCAACTTTACGAGAAGTAAATAATACATTTTTATCAACGAAACCGGATTGCATTAAGCAATAACAAGAAGATAACATCGATGGACTGAATTTACATTTTTTAACCCTATAACACATATTTTGATCGATAATATTGAAAGTCATCATTATGGATTGAGTTTACATAGAGGGTATTCCCTGATTCTAAATGAACGTGCTTCATTATGAATTTTTATTGGCCATATTCACACTTTCGACATTTTCGCATGAATTGTCGGCAACGGGCAATTTTCAACTGTATTCAGTGACTCGGTTTTTCGTAGACAATTAATGAACCGTTGGAGTATTTGAACTGAAATTTGCTACAGAGGTGACTGAAGGATCAATATATGCCGTTTGACCCTTGGCAAACTCTGAAAACTAAATAAGTAGTCTGAAAAAAATTCTCAAAACTGATCAAGTTTGAGGTTATCAATGTGATATACTGAAATTTATTTTCAAGTTATGAGATAGCTAATAACATCACTCAGATTATCGAGAATGCATCATAACAAAAAAAAATCCAGAAAAAAATCTCGTTTTTAAATCTTCTTCGAAAAAATGATCGTGTGTACTTGCAATTTAGAGCGTTTTGGCACATTTTATGACTGGCTCAGTTCAGCTACCGACTAGTAGAGGGCGGTTTTACTACAATCGAAACAATGAACAAAAATTCGGTGCCCCGTAGTTGTTCATTGGACTCAATGAAATTTATTCAAAACATTGTCTCAGAATTCATTTGAATTTCAATTTTGGGCATTTTGTCAGATCATTCATTATGAAATATGAAAGCACTTTCACACTTTCGACATTTTCGCATAAATTGTCGTCAACGGGCAATTTTCAACTGTATTCAGTGACTCGGTTTTTCGTAGACAATTAATGAACCGTTGGAGTACTTGAACTGAAATTTGCTACAGAGGTGACTGAAGGATCAATATATGTCGTTTGACCCTTGGCAACTCTGAAAACTAAATTAGTAGTCTGAAAAAAATTCTCAAAACTGAGCAAGTTTGAGGTTATCAATTTGATATACTGAAATTTATTCTCAAGTTATGAGATAGCTAATAACATCACTCAGATTATTGAGAATGATCATAACAAAAAAAATCCAGAAAAAAATCTCGTTTTTAAATTCTCTTCGAAAAAGTGATCGGGTGTACTTGCAATTTAGTGCGTTTTGGCACATTTTATGACTGGCTCAGTTCAGCTACCGATTAGTAGAGGGCGGTTTTACTACAATAGAAACAATGAATGAAAGTTCGATGCCTCGTAACAATATCAGAATGTCCTCAAGAAAAGACTACACGTGGCGTTGCCAAACCTTTCCGTAGTTGTTAACTGGTCTCGATGAAATTTATTCAAAACACTCTCAGAATTTATTTAAAGTTCAATTTTGGGCATTTTGTCAAAAAACATTTTTCTTACTGGGTCCGGAAAAAATATTTGTACAAATTACTTTCAAAATATTTATTAGTACAAAACGTCCTAAAACGACATAAAATCTTTCAGAAAAAAAATCAAACAGTTCCTTGCTGTCCTATATCGCAGCCACCCGTGCAAACAAACCTGAAATGAAAATTTGGAGGTAAGTTACTATATATATATATATATATATATATATACTCTTTTTTTCATGTATGAAACAAAATGCTGTGAAATTTGTAAAAAACAGATTAGCACTTTCAATAGTTTCCTAATGGAGGAAAATTGCACAAATAGATGTCAGATGTAATTCAATGTTCGTAGCGGAAAGCTGTTGTTTTCTGACAGCCATTTGCCTCAACGTTTCCACTTTGTGAGATGGTGTGAATGGTGTGAATGGTGTGTTTATTATATGCTAAATAATGTTATTCATCTAAACAGAAAAAAATCTTATTTTTATGTTATTTCCATTGGTAACTGTCTGAGCAATTTTATTATTTTTGGATGAAGCATGCGGAGTTTGAAACGATGCACATGCTTTCCACAAAGAATAAGATTTTCTGAGAAATTTCAAATGAAAAACTATTCGATTTATACTAAATTCTGCTGGACACTACAAATCCCGCGGTTCGTGTCTGTTTACAAACGCGTATCGAGATACAACTCTCATCTGCGCCGAGTTGATTTCAGCGTATCGACATCGACACACCTCCTACTTGAAACACAGTAAAATTTATAAAATTATGCGATTCGAACATTCTCTCTCAGTCAAGCGAGCGTACTAGTCGGCGAAAAGTGAAAGGTGAAAGCGCGTCGTCAAAATGATAGACAAAAGTTTCGTTAACGTTCTCTTGTTGGGATTATCCTTCATGTTGATATTCACGGCCTTTCAAACGATGGGCAATATCGAGGCAAGTATCACCAAATATCCCGCAAGTATTCATTCATTGGACCGTTGTTGTAGAAGCTTTTCAGGAAATGACGCTCGTCAGAAAGCTGATGAACAACAATTTCGCTCGTTTAGAACAGCATGTAAATATTATGTCATATCGAGAGTTCCACGACTTCTGTTGTTCGACAGAGAGGGACTAAGGAATATTTGAGATATAAGATTCAAAACGAAGAACGTGGGGCGCAAAAATTATTTTTTTTACAACTGCTGAAAAGTAGCGTATTTCTCATAGCTTTCAAAACCATGTTTTGCTCATACTGTGAGGAATATTATTTCTCACGGCACTTTGCCCACACCTCATACATTTATATGGATAATCAACAAATATCGACAAAAACTAGTTGGCTGCTGTTAAGCTTTAAATAGTAGACACAGCTGTCAAGAACTGTCAGATTAAGTTTTTTAAATATACTGGTGGTAGTTTTTATCCGTGTTTTGACAAAGAAGTACACTATTTTCAGAATTTCTTTCTCTTTTTTCACGCTGTCACGCAAGGAACCTCTATAATAAACAGTGGAAACGGCTGGATGTTATGCAGAACAAAGTATAATCCTAAATAAGGACAGTTATACTCGTATGTGGATGTGCTGCGAGCGCTTGCGGGCGTCGCCTCCACTCCGACATATGCAAAACAAGTATCTTATAAGTTTTATAAATACTTTCTCCCCAGGAGTCCACTGACTAGAGACCTAACTAGGCTTAGGATAATGTTTCTAATCCTAAGTTCCTCGAATATTTCTGCAGATTAGAATGGAGTTCTACAAAGTTTGCGCTTCAACAAGCAATCTATACGTCGTCGTCTAAAATATTGTTGGCTTATTAAAAAATATACTATATATCCCTTTATCTATTTTTACGTTTGTATGTACGTTCTTTCCGCACGAGTTAGGATCCAGATTTTTTCAACCAATTTTTTCAGATTCATTAAATATGTCGAATATTTCCTATTGAATATAATTTGCATGAGAGAGATGAAAAACAAAAACACTTTTCATTTGACAATTTTGAACTCCCTGTTCGATTTTACTAATTTCTTCATGACTTTGTCCAAGTACAGTATGTTAACCTAATTTTTGGATATCTTACAATCAGATCATCCCAGCTTTAAAAAGAGATTAACACATTATCAATTGTTATTGTATTGCAGTTTACTGTAAGAAAAATAAATTTGATATTACTGATAACTTCTACAATTTCGTCATGAGACACACCTTCCATACAACCTGATCTTCGATCAATCAATGTCCTATTTTCTGAAAACAAACAAATGTATTGAACTATAACAAAACAAAACGAATTCCATCTATTTCCCGTGCTTGAAAGATAATGTTTCGAAATCGAAAAATTATCTCAAATACTGCCTGCTATCAACATAATTAAAAATAACTCAGAACGGCGCACTATAACAGGTTCTACGACTATATATATATCAAACTTTAAATTTTGTTATTTTCAATCAACATCAAATTGAAAGTGTCCGTATTTGTTACAGAAAACTATTCTCACGAGTATCGCAGAGGAAGATAAAGATTTCAAGGGCCAAGCATACTATAGTTTAGCAATTATTTACGTAGTTTTCTCTCTATTTAACTGGACAGCACCGTCTGTGATAAGTGTCATAGGACCGAAATTTTCTATGGTTTTGGGAGGATGTGCATACCTGTAAGTATTCATCACAATTAGGAGATTACAGAATTTATTTGCAGATGATCATGTCTTTATGATAAGTTTTTTGAACAATGGTTTACATGACTTGTTCCTCTGTATACCCACTTTTGTTTGAATTACAAGGTAAGCAAATTTCGAATGTTTTTTGGCATTCCCCAGATTATCAGTCCATATGTTATTGTACTATGGGATATGGCAACACAGGCCCTAGTAGCACAAAGTAGTCTTTTGTATGTATAACTATAACTATAATACAGTTATCGCCTTCAGGCGGGAAAACCTGATATTCTGACTTTAATCATTCAGACTTTCACATCTGAAATAAAAAAAACTTCGTCACGGCTGGGAATCGAACCTGGGACCTTTCGGTCACCAGCCGAGCGCTCTACCCATTGCGCTAATCCCCGCCTTTGATAATACTTTTTCTGACGGCACTTTTTTTTCAGATTATTCATTATTTCCTTCATCATACCGAAGACGTGGTTACTGTATTTAGTGAGTGCCATAATGGGTGTCGGAGCAGCTATGATTTGGACGGGGCAGGGTAACTACCTCACCCTCAACTCAAGTAAACGACACATTTCGAGAAACTCTGGAGTGTTTTGGGCCATGCTCCAACTAAGGTAATATTTAATAATTTCATGAATGTTGGTGAAAGAATTTATCAAGGTCGCCGTAAATTATGCTATTTCCTGGCAAGTTCAATGCAACGCAGTTTCGAATCTATCAAAGCGCATGCGTGTTATCATAATTTACAGCAAGTTTCATGCTAGTAGATGATATTTTCAAAGTAGAAACAGTCCTAGTACTTGCAGTAGATGATATTTCTAAAATAAAAACAGTAAGTAGAAACAGTCCTAGTACTTGCAGTAGATGATATTTCTAAAATAGAAACAGTTCTAGTACTTACAGTAGATGATATTTCTGAAATAGAAACAGTAAGTAGAAACAGTCCTAGTACTTGCGGTAGATGATATTTCTAAAATAGGAATAGTCCTGGTAATTTGGAAATACCATATTTCCAAAGTAGAAATAGTCCTAGTAGTTGCAGTAGATGATATTTCTAAAATATAAATAGTCCTAGTACTTTGGAAATATCATCTACTAGCATAAAACTTGCTGTAAAATATGTGCGCTTCGATTGATTCGAAATAACGCTGCATTGAACTTGCCAGGACAGCATAAAGTACAGTTGTACTAGCATAGCTGACACCTTGAAAACATGCACGCCCATAATGCGCATTCGTCGTACAACGGACTTATATTCCGTAATATATCCAGTCATAAGGCACTCAACATCAGCGTTCGCGCAATAAAAGAGCATTTCACATTTTCAGCTATGTTGGCAGAACTGTAGGGCGGCCTTCACTGAATGATCGGTTATTTTTGTGTAGAGTGCCGTCGATGAAGAATAATGAATAATAACGATTTTCGGTAGAAAGGTGATTATCGTGGGAGAAACGTGACTTGAAATACAAAACATTGCAATTGAGGCTCGATGACCTCGGAGAAAAGAGAGGAGATGTTCGATGATTGTATCCTTGTTGCCGGCCAGGCAGGGCCATATAAAGTACCAACCGAAAGTTGAATATGAACGGAATATTAAATAAATATGAAAATCATTTTGAAAATCAGTCTCATCGGGAAGTTATCTAGATAAATTCGGAAATTCAAATTATTTCATATTTTCTGTTTGAAACAACTTTATTTTTTACATAGAGAAGTGGTCGAGTGTTAAGCACTTTATTTTGACGAATTTTTCAAAATATTGATGAAATTACACAAAAATTGCCACCCCCCAAATGGAATTGCCCCCCCTAAACGAAATCCTGTTTCTCAAAAACCCATAAAAAAGTAACTTTTCACAGTTTCACAGTTGAGAAATCAGACCAAGAAAGCTGCAAATTTGGAGGTTATAATACTGTCAATATGCTCGCCAGCCAAAATATCCGGGCTGTCGCTAGACGCTTGTTAAATTACACTACACTACACTACACACCTTGATGCAAACGAATAAACCTATCACGTTGGCGTTTATTGATAAACTTCCGCTTCCTCCAAATATGGCAGTTCTATTATTGTAAAAATTTGTCAGTAAATGATTCATTTTAAAATGCTGGACTCAGAATACCATTCCATACAATACCGCACTTATTCCGCACGTATTCTTTTTTTTTACACTACCGCCCGAATAAAAAAATCTCCGATTGTGAATGTTGAAACACCAAATGCCCTTTTAACGACGAGAAGGTCAATACTTTCAAGTCGAACAGTTTGAGAACTTTTAAGTATTCGCACTTGGCCCTCTAAGACCCGAGTTTGAATTATTCAATGAATTACCCTCGAAATGGGGCGCCACCACTAGCCCAACTTTTTAATGAATTCAAGAGAGCTGCCGAATATAAATAACGTGCTATGCCTTCGAATTAAAAAATGGCTGCAGATATGAAAAAATGTAATCCTCCATTTAGTGTAATCCAATCGATATTTTTGACCTAAATTTTCTCATTCTTGCTTTATTGTTTTCATCTCACTTATCTTGGAATTTTTTTAAAACCAACTCAAAATTTTGAGTTTACATTATCTACAATCTTATTAGTTGTCAATTTTAATCGCTCAACTAAAATTGTGCAGTCAAGATTGAAGTGTATGGACTAAAAGTTTCTTATACATTATATATACTTTGTTTGTTGTTGTGTCACATACCTACGTGCTTTTTTATTTATACGGGTTGTTTCCGAAATTGGAGCGATAAATGAAATGGAAAGTAGAATATGACAAAAGATGATGATTTTGAATTTTAAAGTTTTCAAGACACTTTTGGTAATCACTGATCAGAGGTCTACAGCCTACGCAAACCGAACCGCAACACTGTCAGCGGGCAGACATGCTGTGGCCTGGAGCATAAACCCAGTGCCTCCCAAACAAAGGTAACTAAAAGCGCCAATATTTTGAAAAATTTGTATTGCTGCGAAAACAAAAATTCTGGCCATTTATTGTTACATTATGTTCCATATAACAACACATTTTCTTAATCGCTCCAATTTGGGAAACACCCTGTATAATTAAAACAAATGAAATGAATTTGCAATCTAGAAGATGTCTCGGTGCGGTTTCGAAAAGCATACCTCTTTCCAAAGAAATTTAATGGCGAAACAATCACGACAAACATTTATTATGAACATTCATTATACTCTCAGTGATAACCACTGTATGGTAATTTGCTTATCGATAAATATCAGTAAATGTTTGAATAAACTAAGAATGTACCGCGATACCGCTACTATCTATTAACAAATGAACCCCCTTTTATGCACATTTCCATTGTTTCAAAAATAAAATAGAATATAGTGTGAATCAAAAAAGTTGCACCGTATAAAAAACTGTTTTGTCATGCGGGTGCTGAATGAATTAATTTCAGCACTTTGGCAATCCCATGCATGCACGGCAGTTGGCACAGACAGGCTTACTTAGATGGGCATAATAGTTTAGCTATCCACCGTGTTCGGGATCGCACGTTAAAATATAAGGTCCTCGTCTTTCTTAACTCACACAGTCTTCCGATGACTTCTAGAATATGTCGTAATGATGCATTTGGTTGACGACAAGAAGTACTCACTTTGTCTTTCCAGACAAGTCTTTATATAATGCTGTTTTAGCGCGAACTTTCTGTGATGGTGGTCCGAGCGTACTTTCTGTTCGATTTGGGTCAAAGGCTTCTTTTTGGCGCCTTTCAGTGCTGTGTGTCAAAATCTTTGGTATTAGATATGTTGTCTCTTCCCTTCCATTGAAGTTTTCTGGGTGTTTGTGTATTTCAATGGCTTCTAAATACATTCTGGTTGAATAATGATTCAAAGTTGCGAGCCTCTCGGTGCTTTCGATTTTGATTTTGTGTTCTCCGTCGGACAATGCATGTTCGGCGATTACTGCAGATTTTTCGGTTAGTTACAATTTGTTTTCCTTCTACTGGAAGCAACAAACAAAAGAGAGAGAAAGACACACTCGTTTTTATATTTGCGAAATGCGTTCCCGCTAGGTGCCGCTAAAAATTTAGGTGTGAAGTCTCCGGTAGTTGCGCCGGTAACCAAACCGGGACGGGACGGATTCCCGTTTACAACTAGGAGACAGAGCTGACTAATTGCACCTCACTGAAAGCTACGGCAAACAAACAAAAGAGAGAGAAAGACACTCATTTTTGATATTTGTGAAATACGTTCCCGCTAGGTGGCGCTGAAAATTTGGGCGCGAAATCTCCGGTAACCAAGCCGGGACGGGACGGATTCCCGTTTACCACTAGGAGACAGCTGATCAATTGCACCTCACTGGAAGCAATGGCCAACAAACGAAAGAGAGAGAAAGACACTCGTTTTCATATTTGCGAAATGCGTTCCCGCTAGGTGGCGCTAAAAGTTTATGCGCGAAGTCTCCGGTAATTGCGCCTGTAACCAAGCCGGGACGGGACGGATTTCCGTTTACCACTAGGAGAGGGAGCATGGCAATTGCACCTCACTCGAAGCATCGGCCAATAAACAAAAGACATTTTGACGTTTTGACTTTTGGTGGGTCATAAAATAGCAGAATTATTCAGAAAACGTAAAGTATTCATTTGTTTTGATCAACTACACTCCAGATGTACTGTCTGTATCGTAAAAATTCCCCTTTTCCTTGGAATATTCCATCACATCCCTTTAATGTAAGGCCCATCTAGTTGAGTTCATATAATCCAACGAACAAGTCTTCCGATAATATAATTTGCAAGTCCATCAGGGAGTTTCAGTAATTGGATTTATATACGACAGCCTTCACTTTGAACGTACAATTTGATGAATGACATACTTAATGTTGTTTCCTCACCAATTGGCTCTGAGACAAAACATACAGAAGATAGATTGAAAAAATATATAGGCTTCCGGAAATAAATAAACGATGGTTCCGTTCTTTTCTTTTAGATTTCATATAGTTTACAGAAACATATCGCAGCCTCGTCTTTCAAAATTATTGTCCCTTTTGTGTCAAAAATATATTCAAGGTTGGTAGTGTTTATTTTTTCGTCAGCTTGTGTGATCATTTTTAGAATTACAACTGAACGAAAATTCTCAATTTTTTCTGTGGACCCAATAGTTTCCAACATATAGATTTCCAAAATATCTGCAACATTCTGATCTGTGATACGAAATGTATTTTTGTGTAAAACCGCGTTCTTTCAGGAAATATCTAACATTAATTTGATCGCGTCATATAGCGCCATCTCACGAAGAGTAGGCTAACAAGTTACAATGCAAGTACCCTAAAAATTCATAAGATGGCGCCATATGACAGACGCCTATAGAAATGAACTTACTGAGCAAAATCTGAGCTGGATCGAAAATATATACAAGAATTGCTGCATAATTATAACCTCTCTTAATTCAAGATCACGTTTCTTCCGCGGAAATCCACCATTCTACCGCAAATCTAACTACCTTCTTGTCATTCTCTTGCAGTATGTTTATTGGAAATTTGTTTGTCTATTTTGCTTTTAAAGGTAAGGAAAAAATAGACAAATCTACGCGGACAGTAGTCATTTGGACTTTATCTGCTGTGGCCCTGTCCGGGGTCCTTGTATTACTCGTTCTCCCGCGGGCGACGAAAGAGAGAGAGGAGGACGAAGAGGAGGATAAGGAAGAATTGCCGGAAGGACCGGTGGCGGCTTTTGTAGGGGCGGTGAGGTTGTTTCTAACCAAGGACATGCTGCTGCTCAGCATCACTTTTCTCTATACAGGTAAACATATTCATTTATTTCTACAGAATAATTATACTTCGTAAGAAACTAAAAAAACCCAGTACGATTGGGTTTTGAGACGAGAATCGATTGTAGCACCACCAAATTTGGTATGCTGGTAGTTGGAACCATGATAACCAAGAAAAAAAATTGTTTAACGAAATTCCAGGGGCGAAACATATATTTTTTTTCGTTTAAAAATAAATCAATAGATTTTTGCTGTAATCTTTGTCAGCAAATTGTTTCCATTCAAATTCTCGGTATATACTAACTCGGCCATTCTGACTCGATCGGCGTTCGCAGATTTGGTCTATCTCTAACCGTTCTCGAGTTGGTCAGCTCTGAATCAGTTTTCAATTGTTTTTTTTTGGCGCCAAAAATATTTTCGATGAGTTTTCGACATTTTCGTTCAAATGTTCGAATTCAGCACGTCAAAATTCGTTAGAGGACAAAAATTTGATATTCGAAAAATAAAAAATTAAAAAGTTGAAAAAATTATGTATGGTAATATAATCGACTTTTTTATCCGTAGATTTTTTTCGTTGAAATTTTCAGTGTATACTAATTTGGCCATTCTGAATCGACTGGCTTTCGCAGAATTGGTCTATCTCTAACCGTTCTCGAGTTGCTCAGCTCTGAATCAGTTTTCAAATGTTTTTTTTTGCGCCAAAAATATTTCCGATGAGTTTCCGACATTTTCGTTCAAAGATTCGAAATCAGCACGTCAAAATATGTTAGAGGACAAAAATTTGATATTCGAAAAATAAAAATGAAAAAGTTGAAAAAATTATGTATGGTAATATAATCGACTTTTTTGTCCGTCGATTTTATTCGTTGAAATTCTCAGTGTATACTAATTTGGCCATTCTGAATCGATTGGAATTCGCAGAATTGGTCTATCTCGAACCGTTCTCGAGTTGGTCAGCTCTGAATCAGTTTTCAAATGGTTTTTGGCGCCAAAAATTTTTTCCAACGAGATTTCAACATTTTCGTTCAAAGATTCGAAATCAGCACGTCAAAATACGTTAGAGGACAAAAATTTGATATTCGAAAAATGAAAAATGAAAAAGTTGAAAAAATTATGTATGGTAATATAATCGACTTTTTTGTCCGTAGATTTTTTTCGTTCAAATTCCTAGTATATACTAATTAGGCCATTCTGAAACGATTGGAATTCGCAGAATTTGTCTATCTCTAACCGTTCTCAAGTTGGGCAGCTCTGAATCAGTTTTCAAATGGTTTTTTGGCGCCAAAAATATTTCCAACGAGTTTTCAACATTTTCGTTCAAAGATTCGAAATCAGCACGTCAAAATACGGTAGAGGACAAAAATCTGATATTCGAAAAATAAAAAATGAAAAAGTTGAAAAAATTGTGTATGGTAATATAATCGACTTTTTAGTCCGTAGATTTTTTTCGTTCAAATTCTCAGTATATACTAATTTGGCCATTCTGAATCGATTGGAATTCGCAGAATTGGTCTATCTCTAACCGTTCTCGAGTTGGGCAGCTCTGAATCAGTTTGCAAATGTTTTTTTTGGTGCCAAAAATATTTCTGATGAGTTTTCGACATTTTCGTTCAAAGATTCAGAATCAGCACGTCAAAATACGCGAGAGGACAAACATTTGAAATTTGAAAAATGAAAAATAAGAAAGTTCAAAAAATTAGGTATGGTACTGCAGAAGGCCGTTGTTCAACACGTTAGATAGCTGCTCGATAAGTCTTTAGGTGTCTCATTTCGTTTTTTTGGGAATTGGCTGCATTCCGGCTTCTCTTAAGATGAATGAAATATCCCAAGATTGCTGAAAACGTTGAGAGGGATGCGTTCAAAACCTGTTGATGAACCTTCGCAAAATTAGGTACAATCTACTTTGCAGTTAGGTGAAGGTGTTTTATGAAAATTCAAACAATCCAACAATCCTAGTAAGTAATTATTATTGTTCCTGATTTTGATAAACTTGACGATTGGTCTCATCACCCTCCTCTTCTGTGAAACCAATACTGAAGAGGAAGCCGACCTTTTCCTCCACACTGTATATCATTTCCGCTTTTCTTTCGGAATTCAAACTCGACTACAAAAATACAAGGCATATTTGTTCCGGACTGAAAGCGCGCTTGGAAATAATTCATAGCTTCATGAAAACTGAAGGTACAGGTGAGAATTGAATTTAATCAGAGTTTTAATTGAAGTGCCAACTGCAATTGCTTTGCGGAATGTTATGAAACATTTCGGTACAACGCAACTTCATGCCACTTTGTAGCCCGGGACGTAGCGACACAAAATTTGCACATACTCCTACAATAGTATATTAAAGTATAAGTGGATAAAAAGGTCTTTCAAATACGCGTGATTTTTCGAGCAAGCGTTCGAAAGATCAGTTATCCACGAATACTTTACGTTATTTTTTTCAATTGGTGCACTTTGAATTATAAATACAGACTTATGCACTCAAATCAGACAGATTAGATCGCTAAAATGCCAAGAACGTGTTTTTAGAATTTTTTTCGCAGAAAATCCGCAAAAAGGACACGCGTAGTCTTCTGGAAAATGGCTTTGTTTGTCCCCCCATCGAATATTTGACAACTGTCAAATTACGTCACTGACAGTGCCGTATTAAGCCGGCCTTCCACACCAGCTTTTTGCCGCTGGCTTCTTGTCTCTAGCCAATCAGAGTACTTCAAAAGTAGCCGCCGCTTTTTCAAGGTCATGCCGCTGTTTGTTGGTTCAAGTTTTACTTTTAGGGTCATGCCGTTGACTATCTTTGTTTATGAATATGTTGCCATCTCTTTTTATAGACATATAAGTCATATAAATGAAACGAATAAAATGATATAAGTCATAAAACCCAAACCAAATAAATTAGGAAGTGTTATCAAACTATCTTCGGTGTTTTTGTCAAAAACTGACAATTAAATTAATTAACAATGGAGACAAATTATTTGACAGTTGACGTAAAGCGTGGCGTTTTTCTGCCCTTGTGGAAATGGTCATATAGAAATAGCAGCACTTCTTCCGAAAGAAGTTGAAGCTGAAAGCTGGTATGGAAGGCCACCTTTAGAGTGGTAGACTTTCGTTTTGTTTACTTGTTACATCGAAGCAACAAACTGAAAAAACAAAATAGCTGAGTATACAGTGTCTTTCAAAAGTCTGGGAACGGTCTCATATTTCAGAATCGACTGAAAGAAAATTCATGAAAATTTCTACTGGATGGTTCTTGATGATGCCCGATTCAACGGTGATATTGGCAATGTTGCCAAATCAATAGTTTTTTAGATACTGAGGGTAACTCAATTTTTTCAAATGGAACATCCCAATTATCATCTGATTTAAATTTGATATGGTTTTTGAAATATGACAACATGGCATTTTCGTTCAATACATTTTCAATAAGGCTCGAGAAAAATTCATGAAAATTCATATAAGATGGTTTTTGATGATGCCCGATTTAATGGTGATATTGGCAATGTTGCCAAATTTACAGTTTTTCCAGAAATTAAGGGGGGAAATTTTTCTCTATTATTTTAAATGGAACATCCTATTTGTTTTCTTTGCGATCAATTCCATTTGAAAAAATTGAGTTACTCTCAGTATCTGAAAAACTATTGATTTGGCGACATTGCCAATACAACCGTTGAATCTGGCATCATCAAAAACCATCTTATATGAATTTTCATGAATTTTTCCCGAACCGTTTCGAAAATATTGGAACGTTCCCAGACTTTTGAACGAAAATGCCATGTTGTCATATTTCAAAAAACACATTAAATTAAAATCTGATATTTGGAGACATAAGTAATGGGTGGGCGCTGAATTGATTGCAATGAAATTAATTAGGATGTTCCATTTGAAAAAATTGAGTTACCCTCAGTATCTGAAAAACTATTGATTTGGCAACATTGCCAATATCACCAATGAATCGGGCATCATCAAAAACCATCCAGTAGAAATTTTCATGAATTTTCTTTCAGCCGATTCTGAAATATGAGACCGTTTCCAGACTTTTGAAAGACACTGTATAGAAACATGTGCAAATTTTCTGTCGCTGCCTCTTGTACTAATGCCACGATGTAGCGGATGATATTTGCCTGAATGTTGGTCGGAAACGGAGCCACGCAGGACCGGTTTTGTGATAAAAAATTAAGGTTATGGATTTGCAGAGATCATGGCATGCGATTTAATTTTTTTTTTCGGTTTGTGCATCGGGCTGATGTCACCTTCGAGCAGGTTAAATCGAAGTTGATTACGAACCTGTTAGACGGCCTTGTAGAAAAGTGATTTGGGTATTTCTACCGGTGCATTTGTCAGCTTCCTGACTGAAAGCATTCATGGGCACAACCAAAAGCTCAAGGTTTTCATAATTATTGATAGGCTTCCAATATTTGTATACAGTCGAAATGCACTATATTCTTTACATTCATCGGATATCAATTTTTTACTTGTCTCAATATCCGCACGTTCATTGCTGCAATGTTATCGGTACTATTGTCACGAAAATATTCAGACCCGGCGCCATCTAGGTGGAGAAGAGCGAAATTATAACAGTGGCGTGAGTGATCACGCCACCTATGGACGAATAAAATGTAGCTGTGGCTGTTTGGCCGTCAGAAACTAGTTGACAACAATAATTAATGAAATTTGTGAAATTGGGCATTTATCCAGATAACGAATTCTTGATAACTATAAATTTAATTTAAGTAGAAATGAAAAGCGATGAAGATTGAACGGAAAAAATCGTGGATAGTGCAAATATGAGATTTCCTTGACATGGTTCAAAGAAAGAAAAAGGTATTCGTTGCTTCACGAGGATTGGTTATTTATTTTGAATACAAATCTTAGAAAATGAAGTTACTTCGATGGACTAGTTATTCGAAAGTCAAGTCAACATTAATAATAATAATATTGACCTCGATGAATATGTTATTTTAATATTTGCTTTAAATTTTCCATTTTGCGGGATAGTGTGAAGAGAAAGGGATTTCGACTCTGTAGAAATTATTCGTTTCATTTGTTTGAAACTCAACTCTCCGGCATAGTCTTCGAACTTTGTTCGAATAATGAATCAATAAAAATATGCCAAATTCATTTCATATTTGCAAAAAAATATGAATTGGTTATTTTTTTGACATTTGTAGAAAAAATACTGTATGAAACTCGTTAGTAAAGTGTTTTTTTTTACTCGTAGGAATGTCGTAAACAAAAGTATCCCTTTACTAACTTGATACATAAATTACTATATCCACGCTATTTATAGGTATACGATACAGTTTAATTTTGATTGAAGTTTCTGATAGTCTGTTAAACTATTTTTTTAGAAGTGATAATTTTTTACTTTCAGGTCTCGAATTGGGATTTTTCAGTGGTGTCTACAGTTCCTGTATAGGTTTTACCCAAGCATTCCCGAATCGCAAAGAACTCGTTGGTATTTCTGGATTATTCATTGGTGTAGGAGAAGTTCTCGGTAAGTTTAGCCAGTACATTCAAACGATCATTAATATCGACAAAAAATCAATTGATTGATGCTATTGCGACGGATTTTTCTTTCATTGACATTTCAATTTTTCATTTACTGTATTGAGTAAGAAACATTGTTAAAATAAGGTATCCAAATTTATCATTTATTAATATCCTGAAATCATACTATTACCTAATTCTAGGATCTGAACTAGAAGAATAAAAAGAACATACATATATACAAAACAAATCCTCTCTATGTCGGTTGTTCTTTATAATATGATGAACTTGATTACTTACGTCTTACGTCCGCAATCATCTTCATTGATAAATCGTCTTCAGTTTTCAAACATTCTTTATAAAAATGTATCATTTGTTTCTGTATTTCAGGGGGAGCACTCTTTGGTATCCTGGGCAGCAAAACGTCAAAATGGGGTCGAGATCCGATCGTGGGAGGTGCTTTTATAATCCACGCCCTCAGCTTCTTTCTGATATTCCTGAACCTTCCCAACAGGTCTCCTTTCAGTGACACCAACGAGAGTGCCTTCATGACCAGTAATGCGATTCTGGCGATATTTTGCTCTTTTCTGCTTGGATTTGGCGATAGCTGCTACAATACTCAAATTTATTCTCTCTTGGGTTCGGTATATGCCAACAAGAGTGCGCCTGCGTTTGCCTTATTCAAATTCACGCAGGTAAGTTGATCCCTTGAAAAAAATATCAATACACAATTTGACGTAGTAAGGCAAAAAAAAATCCAATCCACAAATTGTAGTTTTTGGAAATTTCAACTTGAAGTTCAGATGTATGCCTGTAAAGTCGGCCTTCCACATCAGATTTTTGACGCTGGCTTCTTGTCTCTAGCCAATCAAAGTACTTCAAAAGTGAGGAAAAGTTACTTTTCCGCACGATTTTTACTTTTCCGTACGATTTTTACTTTTCCGCACGATTTTTGTATTTTTGAAAATAATGATATTTAGGACTAACTAAATGATCTATGTAACTATTCTGTCTTATTAGTCATTTTGTAGCATTATTATAAAAACTTGTTTATTAAAAACCTTGTTTTTTCATAAATAAGATGGACAAAAACACTCGTAGGAAAAATATTGTACCTAACTCTTACGGAAAATGTCTTTTCCGACCTTAACGGCTTGCCCGAACTCCGCTCTGCGTCGTTCGTGCAACTGCCGTCGCGTGCGGAAAACTATTACTTACCGCACTTGTTAGGTAAATAACTATTACGGGACTGTGATGATAATTTTATCGAAACTTGAATATTTAAGAAATTATTTAGGAATTTGACGCTTGGATGTTTTCTGAAAAAAAAAATATTTGAGTTAATTTTGTAGAACAAAATGGCTATCTGGTTTGGATTGGGTCTGAAAAATAAGACTATTTGGTTTTTATCATTTTCTAATACATAAAAAATTAAATACTCAAAGTTCTCCAATATCAGCAGCAAAATCTAAATCATTGTTTATTCCAAAAAAAAAAATTTATGTGTTTTTGCTCGTGTTTCCTAACTACGATAGTGATTCGTGAGTACCTTTTAAGAAAAAAGTTCCTGTAAACATATGGCTGGAGTTGCTTCGTTTCTGGAAACAGGGCGCTTAAAAAAAATTAACGGCTATCTCTAACCGTTGTCGAGTTGGTCAGCTCTGAATCAGTTTTCAAATGTTTTTTTGGCGCCAAAAATATTTCTGATGAGTTCTCGACATTTTCGTTCAAAGATTCGAAATTAGCACGTCATAATACGTTTGAAGACATAAACTTGAAATTCGAAAAATGAAAAATAAAAAAGTTCAAAAAATTATCTAATATCATGATATAGGTACTCGACTTTTTTGTCCGTCGATTTTTTTCGTTCACACTCTCAGTATATACTAATTCGGACCTTTTGAATCGATTGGCGTTCGCAGAATTGGTCTATCTCTAATCGTTCTCGAGTTGGTCAGCTCTGAATCAGTTTTCAAATGGTTTTTTTGGCGTCAAAAATGTTTCCGATGAGTTTTCAACGTTTTCGTTCAAAGATTCGGAATCAGCACGTCAAAATACGTTCGAGGACAAATATTTTAATTTCGAAAAATAAAAAATAAGAAAGTCCAAAAATGATCTATCATGATATACTCGACTTTTTTGTTCTTCGATATTTTCCGTTCAAATTCTCAGTGTACACTAATTCGGACCTTTTGAATCGATTGGCGTTCGCAGAATTGTTCTATCTCTAACCGTTCTCGAGTTGGTCAGCTCTGAATCAACTTTCAAATGTTTATTTTGGCGCCAAACTACGATAGTGATTCGTGAGTACCTTTTAAGAAAAAAGTTCCTGTAAACATATGGCTGGAGTTGCTTCGTTTCTGGAAACAGGGCGCTTAAAAAAAATTAACGGCTATCTCTAACCGTTGTCGAGTTGGTCAGCTCTGAATCAACTTTCAAATGTTTATTTTGGCGCCAAACATATTTTCGATGAGTTTCCGACATTTTCGTTCAAAGATTCGGAATCACCACGTCAAAATACGTTAATATTATTATTATTAATGTTGACTTGACTTTCTAATAACTAGTCAATCGAAGTAACTTTTCATTTTCTTAGATTTGTATTCAAAATAAATAAACAATCCTCGTGAAGCAACGAATACATTTTTCTTTCTTTGAACTATGTCAAGGAAATCTCATATTTCCACTATCCACGATTTTCTCCGTTCAATCTTCACCACTTTTCATTTCTATTTGAATTAAATTTATAGTTATCAAGAATTCGTTATCTGGATAGATGCCCAATTTCACAAATTTCATTAATTATTGTTGTCAACTAGTTTCTGACGGCCAAACAGCCACAGCTACCTTGGATTACCTAGTGTACATTAGGTCCAATAGTTCCTTAGAGGTATATGCTATTATTTTGAATATATTCGCCGCGATAGTTTGGAATTTTGATAATACTTATTTACTAGTAAGAATGCTAAGAATATTATTGGTGAAACATTTGTATATCAGATATTTATATCTGATATGACTTCATGGCTTCATGGCTTCATGACAGGATTTCATTATTATTCGTATATGTCACTGTTGTTGCATGAAACTGTCGGTTGCCTAGCAACAGCCGTTAAAAAAAGTGCACTTTTTTACGCTTTTCCGTTTAATAATGAAATCGTATGTTGATAGTGAAATATTGTGATATTTTACGCACACAAACCACACAAAAAAGTGGACTTTTTTTGACAGTTTATTACAAACCTAAGCTTTTCACTTCACATTGTCATTCTCGTTCTTGTCTGAATTACTAGCTTCTTCTCCTCCACCTTTGATTCTCACAATTTTCATCCTGTTTTTATTTTCCAGTCTGTTGGTGCTGCCGTATCCTTCTTTTATGCTGATAGCTTGGTGCTGTATGGTCAACTTGGCATTTTGCTACTTTTCGGTACTTTGGGTACCATCAGCTTCATATGGGTAGAATGGATTGCGAAGAAGCAGAACACTTTGAAGAGGAGCGAAGAAGAGAAGGGGTCATCTGCCAGTCTCACATAGTTTGGAAATCACTAAAAAGAACAGAGAACTATATTTCTGATTTGTTTTATATGTACAAATATGTTGATGGGAATAGGATTTTGAGTGTTTTTCTACTGTTTATATAAATGAGTCATTCCAATGCTGATAGTATTCAATTTTATATCCTGTTTTATCGAAATTTCTTGTTGGTTATGCTTTTTATTTTTATTTTTTATATGTGCAATAATGTAAATAAATGTGTCTGTTTTTGAATGTTTTTTGATATACCTAGGTTAGATTAGTTATCATTTCCTTGGCGAAGGAAGATGCTGGAAAGAGATGCCATTATATTGGTGTTTTGTTAAGGGTGGGTCTTCATCGGGCAACCTATGTTTTTATTCCTCCAAGTACATCCAATATTTTAACGAGATATTGCAGTACATGGGAAGGAAAATTCGTCCTGTTTTCTGTATCACCAAATATGGAAAATCCAGTTCTGATTGCTGCAGGACACGTACATAAAATGTGTTTAGCTGTCTCATCATTCTCTTTGAATACTCGGCACTTTAGGCCAAAGTGTAGATACAAATAAGAGGCTCTTTTCACACAAAATAAAAGACGCAAATGATTTCCCTTAAATCGGCACATCTTGCAAGATATCGGACAGAAAACATCTTGCGCAGAGATGAACCACATGTTATTATCTATCAGTTTCCGAAATATTGTTTGTCCAGTTCCAGATTTATAAAAATTGTGAGAGCTCTAGATATTCCATGAGTTCGATGTTGACGATGTTCCATGACCTTCGAGATGAAGATAGCAGTACGATAGGTCTGTAGTTGTTGGGTAGGGTGTTTTCCTTTTTTTTGAGGACTAGAAATATCCTCAAAGCATAAAAGAGGTTGAATAACTTGTAAATTAATACGTCTCAGTGCCCAATGTTCTATCTTCCTTGGTTGGCGGACGAAAGAGAGCTGAAAGTGAAGTTTTCTTCCCAGCTTTGGAAAAAAACCAAAAACCTTGGACGCCTCTTTCCAGGATTTCACACGGAAAAAAAATTCCTTTATTGTTCAGAGAACATCGTGAGAGCCGAGGGAAATATTTGCTAGATAGGATCTTTTTCCCTTTTTGGGGACTGGTTGTTCTCGTTATGGTCACAAAATGCGAAAAATCTAAAAGAGCGCTAGAATCCGGAATCCTAGCACACAAAACCATCTATACCACCTACAAGCAAACTGTTACGCCAGCAAACAATAACATCCTCTTGTAGGAAAATTTCTTCGCCTTCTGTCTATATACAATTTATTTAACGAATGTGTCTCGTTATGGTCGCAAAATGCAAAAAATGTAAAAGGTGCGCTAGGATCCGGTATCCTAGCACACAAAACCACCTATAACAACTACAAGCGAACTGTTAGGCCAGCAAACAATAACATCCTCTTGTAGGAAATTTTCTTAGCTTTCTTTCTATATACCTATGTAGTTAACGAATGTGTCTCGTTATGGTCGCAAAATGCAAAAATGTAAAAGGTGCACTAGGATCCGGTATCCTAGCACACAAAACCACCTATAACAACTACAAGCGAATTGTTAGGCCAGCAAACAATACCATCTTCTTGTAGGAATTTTTTTTCGCTTCCTTTCTATATGCATATGTATTTAACGAATGTGTCTCGTTATGGTCGCAAAATGCAAAAATGTAAAAGGTGCACTAGGATCCGGTATCCTAGCACACAAAACCACCTATAACAACTACAAGCGAACTGTTAGGCCAGCAAACAATAACATCCTCTTGTAGGAAATTTTCTTAGCTTTCTTTCTATATACCTATGTAGTTAACGAATGTGTCTCGTTATGGTCGCAAAATGCAAAAATGTAAAAGGTGCACTAGGATCCGGTATCCTAGCACACAAAACCACCTATAACAACTACAAGCGAACTGTTAGGCCAGCAAACAATAACATCCACTTGTAGGAAATTTTCTTCGCTTTCTTTCTATATGCATATGTATTTAACGAATGTGTCTCGTTATGGTCGCAAAATGCAAAAATGTAAAAGGTGCACTAGGATCCGGTATCCTAGCACACAAAACCACCTATAACAACTACAAGCGAACTGTTGGGCCAGCAAACAATAACATCCTCTTGTAGAAAATTTTCTTCGCTTTCTTTCTATATGCATATGTATTTAACGAATGTGTCTCGTTATGGTCGCAAAATGCAAAAATGTAAAAGGTGCACTAGGATCCGGTATCCTAGCACACAAAACCACCTATAACAACTACAAGCGAACTGTTAGGCCAGCAAACAATAACATCCTCTTGTAGGAAATTTTCTTAGCTTTCTTTCTATATACCTATGTATTTAACGAATGTGTCTCGTTATGGTCGCAAAATGCAAAAATGTAAAAGGTGCACTAGGATCCGGTATCCTAGCACACAAAACCACCTATAACAACTACAAGCGAACTGTTAGGCCAGCAAACAATAACATCCTCTTGTAGGAAATTTTCTTAGCTTTCTTTCTATATACCTATGTAGTTAACGAATGTGTCTCGTTATGGTCGCAAAATGCAAAAATGTAAAAGGTGCACTAGGATCCGGTATCCTAGCACACAAAACCACCTATAACAACTACAAGCGAACTGTTAGGCCAGCAAACAATAACATCCTCTTGTAGGAAATTTTCTTCGCTTTCTTTCTATATGCATATGTATTTAACGAATGTGTCTCGTTATGGTCGCAAAATGCAAAAATGTAAAAGGTGCACTAGGATCCGGTATCCTAGCACACAAAACCACCTATAACAACTACAAGCGAACTGTTAGGCCAGCAAACAATAACATCCTCTTGTAGAAAATTTTCTTCGCTTTCTTTCTATATGCATATGTATTTAACGAATGTGTCTCGTTATGGTCGCAAAATGCAAAAATGTAAAAGGTGCACTAGGATCCGGTATCCTAGCACACAAAACCACCTATAACAACTACAAGCGAACTGTTAGGCCAGCAAACAATAACATCCTCTTGTAGAAAATTTTCTTCGCTTTCTTTCTATATGCATATGTATTTAACGAATGTGTCTCGTTATGGTCGCAAAATGCAAAAATGTAAAAGGTGCACTAGGATCCGGTATCCTAGCACACAAAACCACCTATAACAACTACAAGCGAACTGTTAGGCCAGCAAACAATAACATCCTCTTGTAGGAAATTTTCTTAGCTTTCTTTCTATATACCTATGTAGTTAACGAATGTGTCTCGTTATGGTCGCAAAATGCAAAAATGTAAAAGGTGCACTAGGATCCGGTATCCTAGCACACAAAACCATCTATAACACCCTCAAGCAAACTGCTACGGCAATTTTCCTGTTGGACAGAAATACTCCCAAGTTATAATTTGAAAAGTAACACTATTTCCTTGGCAAAAGAATTTTTCAGAGAAAGCATCAACTATAAAGAAATCTCGGATTTTATACTAAGAAAAAACTAAAAATGTTGAGTTTATTCTGGTAAGTATAATAACGATAGTCGTCGCCGACCGATGTTTTTACCCTTTTTACTCCCATATAAACCTACAACGTAGGCTAATTCTAGCAAATACCTGTCAGAAAACGACTACTCCCCTAATACCACGACGGGTATTAAATTATATCCAACAAATACTCGTGCAATGTACGTCATTGCAGAGGAAACATTTGCAAGTGCTCCCTGTAACCAAATAGCAGAATTTTGTTTTGATTTGGACAGGGGGAACACCTGCAAGTCATCAGTACAGGGTAGGTCTCTACCGGCAGCTTTGAAGCCATCTGTTCCTCGTCCGAATCATCCCACAATTCCGTCTCTTTCGTCAATCTGGTCTCGCGCTGTTGAAACGAGTGTAAGCCGCTCCACCTGGTGGCGAGTAGCGAGTAACGATAGTCGTCGCAGACCGATGTTTTTACCATTTTCACTCCCATATAAACCTACAACGTAGGCTAATTGTGGCAAATACCTGTCAGAAAACAACTACTCCCCTGGTTGATACCACGACGGATATTGAATTATATCCAATAGATACTTGTGTAATAATACCTCATTGTTGTTTTCTGATAGGTATTTGCCACGATTAGCCTACGTTGTAGGTTTGTGTTCAGATATCTGACTATTCTGGTAAGATTACAATAACAAGAAAGAATTCCCTCATACTGTCACGACAACACATTCAAATACATTTTCCAAACAGTTGTTTAGAGAGGATATTTTCCTTCGATAAGTTATTTGTATGCACATGAATTATTCAAATTTCGAGGAGCAGTCGTTCTCACTTGTTTGTCGGTTTCGGAAGACATGCAAATAGATTGATTAAATGATAAATGGCGGGAATAGATGCATAGAATGGCTTGTACGCAAATAAAGAGGAAATTCACGAAGTTGGAATAGAATATTCGTCGCACGTGGCACAATATGGCCGTTATTTGACAGTTCTCGAGGGTACATATCTAATTACAACTTTAAGAGTCTTCGCAAGTTTGCCGTCGTGGTTTGTTGGAGAATACTTTTCCAAGTTTCGGTCTGGATTTTTCATCAAATATGGAATAATTGTGTGTCACTATTTTGTCTTCAGTGGCGGATTCAAGACTAGTTCATTATAAAGGGTGTGATCTAAAGAATTAGAAAAACGTTATATGGAAAAATTAAATTTGGTTTTTAAAATTCGCCGAAATATTTGGAACCGCAGTGTTCCGAATCTCAGCTGCCGAAAATTCGCAGTTGAAATAAGCGGGAACCGGAAAATTCCCCGACAACAATTCAACGACAGGATGATTCTTTCGAGGATAATTCCCTGACGGTGAAAATTCCCCGACAAACAATTAATCGAATGGAAAAATTTTCGACAGACAAAATCACTCCTCGCAAAATTTTTGTGTTCAATTTCCACGCACTCAAATAGTTAGATCAGAAAAAAAAATATTCCTCGCAAAATGTATGCGTTCAGTTTCCACACACAAAATTTCTGTTTATTATATTCCGCCGAGAATTTTCCATTCATTTGTCGGGGAATTTTCCTAGACCCGAAATACGCCTCCATATAATACGCACAGTAAGAAAAGTTAAGCCGTTATGGAGTTATTCTGGAAAATATATTTTTTTATGTCATTTTCAACACCCTGTAACTCGGTTGATACTCATTTTAGGGTATATGTTTATTGGAACTTTCAGCCTTAAAATGAAGTGAGGACTCTACCCTCGGAGTTTGTCCCCTTTATTCTGGGACACCCTGTATATTGTTTTCAACAATATAATTGTAAGTGTCAAAGAACCGTGCATCATGTAAGTGGAAATCATTCCGTTGTTGTTCAGTATCGAAAATGTCTGTTCAATTTCTATTCTATTATTCCACGTTGTTTGCATTTCATCATTTTATGTGTAGCACGTCTCTCCGGATAAACCCGGCTCCTTCGCCAATTCGACCAGAGCGGTTGATTCATTAAAACCGAGTGAATATGTGACAGAAACATAATTCAAAACAAGACCGAATGATTCATTATTCGATTTTGCCGGCGAATTTCGCTACAGAAAGGAATCAAGTGTGCTCGGCTAAGGGTATGACGTCGACGACGTGACTTTAACATTAATTCAACAATACAGTTTTCGTCGAGAATTAGTCTAACGAAACTGGGGCAACGGAATTATTACAGAGCGCCTGCTAGCTTTTGTCGAGATTTCAGACATTGGGGGGGGGGCAAACTTCTGGATATTCGCTAATGCCGATCGAATAAGTTCCCGGTTATTGACGATCTGATAAGTGATTGTGATGTTGACTGTTTTGTTGCGTTGATGATTGATTACCATCTAATTTAAGTTTGGCTAAGATGTCTAAAAACCCCGGTGTACCGACTGATTAGATATTGTTTAGATTTTTTTGAAGATAAAATGCAAGTTTTTAAATTCATCGATGGATCCATCGATGAGCATTTCATCCTTATTTAACTAATGGAAAATGACAATGACAGCACAAATGCGCATTATTCATGAATGAATTTAAAAACTCGCCCAAAACAAATGAAATAGTGGTCTACTTTTGTAATCGGCTCCAGAGATGGCGTCCTCTTTTCGTGTCAACACTGTCAACATTCCAAGGACATGATGATTGTGATTATTAATTGAATTTTACGGAATTTTTTCAAACTTTTTTAATACCATACGAAAGTAATAATAGTCCATACTCGAAGTGGAAGATTAAGTTTGATTGGAAAAATAACACCACTAAATTGAATTTTTCCAAAAAAATCTTAAAACCATTCGAGAGTCAATTTTTGTGGCGTAGGTATTAAAAAAAATGTGTAATTTCCTTTTATTATAGATGTGTTTCTTCATTTTCCTTATGTTTTATAGAAGTTTTCAACACATTCGATTAATAAGTTGATCATGTTCCGTTTTTCTGCCGACAATCCACTAAGAAACAAAGTAGGTAACTATTGTATATTGTACAATAAGCATGAATTGCATACATTTCCCACGAGTAGGTATACGAAATTTTGTTGCACGAGCGTAGCGAGTACTACAATAGTTCATATACCTATGCAAATTGTACACTATACTTTTTTACGACCATCTGAATGATAAACAAATCTGTAATATTTTTAATCACACTTTGTATCATAAACTTTATTGCCGTCATGATTCCCATAATACATACAATCTATAAAAGGAATTGGAGATACAAATATTGAAAATTATAATTTTTTACCCCTGTACCTATAAACTTCAAGACAGTTCACAAAGTCATATTTTCTTTGGTTCAGAAGTATTAATTGTTGTAGTGTGTTGAAACACCTCATGTTGGCAACCCTGACAGTTTATATTCCAAGGTGGTATGATTTATAAAATGTCAATTGTTAAGTTTGAATGCCAAGAAACGGGAATGGCTGGCCAAATGCGCCGTCGTGGAAGCAAATGCCAATAAATGAGTGGAATGGAATGGAATTTTCCTTTTGTATTATTATGATATTTTCAACTCGTTAATTCAAGGGCAGTTTCCACAATCACCTGTAAAATTAATTTTATCAATACTAGAGGTATTTATCATGCGGGGTCAAAAACCCTGTGTGGGCACCCATGTATCTGAATCGGCCTTTAGATAATTTTCTCATATTTTACAATATGTTGAAATGTATGGTAAAATTAGTTATAAGTTTGGAAAACCCAATGAATATGAATACCAAGAATAGAAAATAATAAGATCAATAAGTAGATTGCCGATGAGTGATTGATAACGATGCTTTTATGTTTTTATCTTTATTCCGATTCTAAACGCGATATAAATCCGTAGAGCTTACGACATTCATACTGTCTTCAACGACCAATTTGGCGTCGGAAAATTCATAACCGGCCGGAAAGTAACCACAAAAACGCGAAAAGTGCGATTTTTATTCGAGTAGGGCCAATTATCTTTTCCAAATCGCCAACCATTAGGCCATTAAGACAGGCACTTTATTATTGTCGGGTTACGTTAAAAATGATCACAGAATTATCAGATATCTGACATCACTTTCACGAGAGCCAAATAAAGTAATAAATAGGTGCAATATCTCATAGGCGGTGTTGCCATTTTGAAACAACGATATTTTTTGTCGAGGTTAACGGAATCCCAAGATGAACTGTTTTTTTTTCTATGACTGTGAGGCGGTGAGGTGGAAACCCATTGGGCAAATTAACAAGATTTTCCAAACATAATTTTTGTTCTGTTGCATGCATTTTTGATTCCAAGGCCGGATACAGTAACTTAAAAAAAACACTGAGAAGGATACAGTTTGTTGAAAATATAGAGCATTTACATGAAGTGTTTACCTTTTACCAATAACCTGTACTATTATATACAGTGTGACCCATTTGAGATGGAATCACCCTTATAAAACTTACATTTTTCAACCGATTGGAGTTATTTTTTGTTCGTTAGGTAGATATTCAAAAAGTCTACTAGGTCACCAAATTTCATGATTAAATCTCCATTTCCAGCGCCAACTAATCTTATTTTTCAAGGTCAAAAATATAATAAAATCACTAGCAATTTTTTTATAAAAAATCTGACTACACCATTGGATTCGTTGAAATGCGTCAATCAATAAAAAAGTTAGAAGGAAATGAAATTTGAAAAATATGCAGTTTAATCAACCCGCTGTCCACCACAGCGGACGGAAAGCGTTTGCGGACGAAAAGTGTCCGCGGACGAAAAGTGTCCGCGGACGAAAAATGCTTGCCTAAAAAAATAATCGATAATTTGCAATTTGCAAGTAGGTGATTTGTAGAGGTTGACGAAAAAACGAAAAATAAGGGCGTGTGTGGTGTTTTGGTTGAAAAAAGGGCATATTTTGTGAATTTTTAATAGTACAAATTCGATCTGTCAAATGGTGAAAATCCACAACAAAATGGACCTGTATCTTCGAAAATAGTCGTGACCGACAAAAATTTAATTTGGATTTTTTGTAGAGGAGACCAAAATAAGTAAGTTGCAATTTTTTTTTTGAAAATTCTATGGCTCTAACCGAATATTTACCAATAATATATACAGAGTGACCCATTTGAGAGCGGGCCACCTCTCTAAAACTGTTATTTATTATCCGATTCCAAAGTTTCTTTTTTTAATAGATGGTGCATCAATAGTTCTAGTTGAGTGACATACATTCGAAATGAAAATAAAAATTTCAAGGCCTACTTCGAATTTTTTTCAAGGTCAAAAATCCAAAAACATACTAGCGATATTTTTAGATAGAATTTGATGGCGCCACTGGATTCACGACATTCTCAAGTGATTTATGTGAAAATTAATCAATAAATCAAACCACCTCTTCAATTTCAGAACTTTCATAAAAATTCTGACTACACCACTGGATTCAGAATACTTCGAAATGCATTTGGTTAGAATTTCATCAAAATCTGTTCATGAATAAAAAAATTATAAAATAATAAAATTTGATATTAGTGGAATTTTAGGAAAATTTTATTTTATTATTTTATAATTTGTTTATTTATGAACAGATTTCGATGAAATTCTGACCAAATATATTTCGAACTATTTTGAATCCAGTTTTAGAGAGGTGGCCCGCTTTGAAATGGGTCACCCTGTACATGTCTACCACATACTGGAATTTTATTTACTCTAGGGCCCTTTTTTCTAACGACGGCCCTGAACACGACCAAACTAGAAAACGCGCACAACTCCGGAAAAAGTTCGTCACATAGGCAACGCCGCAGCTAGGTGCAATATCTCATCGGAAAAGTTCGAGCTACGACGCAACGATGGTGCGCATTCGATCGAAGTCATCGCATGCCAGTGGCGCCGTAGTTCGTAGTGGGAATTTCACGAACGACCCGATCTGCTGCTGCTGCACCGAAAGCGGCGACGAAAGAAGACGAATGTTCATAGACTAGTCGCGCCGCGAGGCTCTGCTGTAGTAGAGAGAGCATATCTTTGCTCCGTTTTATTAAATACCCCAAGTAGATTTAAATACCCATCGAAATTGCCAAAACTGCTGTATTTCCACCTGTACGGACTGCATGAGTAGCTTGTTGTTCTCCGAGTTCGTTCCGAATGCATTTATAAACCTGCCAACCGAGTGATTCATTGCTATTTATGTTGCATTTTCCATTCGAGTGTAAATAAAGTGAAGTGTCGGTACGTTAGCCACTGTCGTACAAATACATACCTAATGCATACTTTTACATGCGAAACTTGTGTGGTGTTAGGTTAAATTGGTATGCCGACAACGTGTTAGCCAAAACGGGGAGAAATATACCTAAATTGATCTCATGTGTGGTATTTTCCGAGTGTTATTGTGAATATTTGTTGTCAACCTCACCATGGATATATTACCGAGCGTAGACATTTTCAGGGAGCTACAAGACATCCATGATACTGGATATTTTTCTGCACGGCCTTCTCTGGATGACCACTGGCAACAGGTAAATTAATAATTACCCAGATAATGATATTCACGTGATCTCGAGTCTGAGACCCCCCATGTGCATGTCCGCTTGTTTATCGACTGAAAATTCGAAGAGAAACTTCAGACTAATGGATATCGACTTGTTTTGCCATATTCAGCCGAATGGAATTCAGAACAATGCTCCTTCAGGCTGTGAATCATTGAACAGCAAATGTATGCACCTGAACCTATAAATTATGTATATTTTGTGTGATAAATATTTATAGTTCTCGGAAAATACTTGCACCAACTTCACGGCCAGTTTCTGAAAACACCACACTTCACTGTTTTTCGCGTTTCAATCCCAATTCGTCTAGGGATTTGGCAGAGATTTTATTGATTTTTGCAAGATTGGAACATACGGTTGGCTCGAGGTCGTAACCTAACTTTCCTGTCTGCCTGCGAGCAATGTGTTGTGCGAAGGACACATATTGTTATGTACCTGTCTAGTGTCTAGAGCAGGTGACAGGTGATGGCCTCTTTAAAGTTTATTGATTGCTTTGGCGAGTCATATGCAATTTGGCGTTGATGTCATATTTACAACATAGCTAAGGCAAACACCAAATTGCCAAGTACTGTGTAAGTATATTGTGATTATCATAGTCGTAATCACATTCACTGATTCACTGTCTTAATAATAAAATGAAATTGAAACTGTACATTTCAGTAAGAGCATTTATGCAATTTTAGTCTCAATCATAACCATAAGAACTGAAATGTAAGTAAATTTGATTGTAGACTTAATTAAGACAGTGATTGTCATTAAGACTATGGGCCAATTTATGCATGATTGTCATTATCACAGTCCTATTCATAGTCACTGTCTTAATCATAAAATCAAATTTAACTGTACATTTCAGTTCTTATGATTATGACTGAGACTAAAATTGCATAAATGCTCTCACTGAACTTTACAGTTTCAATTTAGTTTTATGATTAAGACAGTGACTGTTATTAGGACTATGATTATGACAATGGTGCATAAATTGAGTCTAAGGCTCAATTTATGCATCCATTATTTTATGTACAGTGACCGCCAAGAAGTATGTACCATATGGGAAAAAAGTTTATTATTAGAGTATTGGAAAAAAGATTCTGGGGAAAAGTTTGTGCATGTCCGATAACCTAAAAATCGATTTTGACACATGTCACGTGATCGATGGTATGGCGGCAAATTGAAAAAAATTACTATGAATAGGCAAAAAGTCGGGCAAAATGGCAAGATATCGAAACAAGTTATTTGAAAAAGTTGCTTAGAATTCAATTTTATACACACATACGAAGTTTCAGAAAATATTGTGAGAATATTGAAAATGGCAATTTTTTTTAAATATTTTTCTAGCTATACAAAAATATCAAATTATTTTCTTATGAATAGCTTGACCATACTGAAATATTTGTATTCCGATGATAGTAACAAAACTTTCTCATTTTCTCCACACCAGAGAGCACCAATTTAAAAAAATTGAATTTTGTCAGAACCCTTGCTGTTACAATGGTTCGTATCTAACAGTTATATCAAAATTCCACTAATATTGCGATGATAGGGAAATCCAAAAATATCGTGTTATTTCGATTTTAATCAATTTTTGACGATAATCGTGCACGAACGTTTTACTTCGCACATAATCTTAAAAATGTGCGTCAAATTAAAGAGGCTAGAGTTTTCAACATTGCATGCGAAGTGAAACGCTCTGGCACGATTATCATCGAAACTTGATTATAATCTGGAAAACACCATGTTTCTGGAGTGTCATGTCATCACAATGGTCGTGGAATTCTGATATAACTGTAAGATACGAACCAATGTAATAGCCAGGGTTTTAACAAAATCACTGGTGTAGAGAAAATGAGAAAGTTTTGTCATTATCATTGAAATACAAATGTTCCGGTATGGTCAATCTATTCATAGGATAATAATATGATATTTTTATACAGCTAGGAAAATATTTAAAAAAAATTGCTATTTTCAATTTTCTCTCATTATCTTTTCAAACTTTGTATACGTGAATAAAATTTAATTCTAAGCAACTTTTTTTGATATCTTGCCATTTTACCCCACTTTTTGCCTTTTCATAGTAATTTTTTTCAATTTGCCGCCATACCAGCGATCACGTGACATGTGTCAAAATCGATTTTTAGGTTATCGGACCTGCACAAACTTTTCCCAAGAATCTTTTTTCTAATACTCTAATAATAAACTCTTTTCCCATATGGTACATACTTTTTGGCGGTCACTGTATATACTTAAGTATTTTTTATGCATCTTTTTCTGTAGTAAAGAAATAGTTTACGTTTACGTCGCCTTTCGGTTTGCGCTCCGGAATTTTCATTCTGAGCTTGTTATAGAATATACTGTTCAGTCTCGAGAGAGAATATTATGGTGGATTTATGGTCAAGTTTTAGGTCGTAAGTAATACGTCGGAAGTGTTAAGTAATAAGTCGTAAAAAGTTCAATCATTCCCTTTCAACAGGAGGGGTCATACACGAGTCGTAAGTTTTAAGTCATAAGGAAAGTTGGCCAACTTTCATTTTTTACGATAAAACTTGCGACTAATTTTTAATACGCATGCAAATGCTGTCATCTGTCAAGAAAAATAATAATATTGGAGTTTTGAATGTTATTTGTTGTTAAATATAAGTTGTTTGTTTTGTGATGTTCATTATAGTTTGATAATAAAATTATCAGACTGTTCAAAAGTGACCAATAATACACTCATATGATATGACAGTCTTTAAGACTTGGGCATGAATGGTAATTTTTTTCCTTACGGCTTCTGACTATTACTTAAAACTTCCGACTTATTACTTACGACCTAAAACATGACCATAAATCCACCATTAGTGTTTTGTTATCAAATTTGATTTCAGAATTATTGGTAAATCGTGGAGATAAAAATACATTCTCGTATCATATTGACGGCATCTATAGTCTAGTTCCTAAATTGTAGATAGTGACTCATCGTACATTTTCAGGTTTTTACGTGATTTGAAGGTGCGGGGGAATGTGAGAAAGTGGCAAAGTAAAACTTGATTCAAAACCTAAGTACCAAGCTGATTTCTGTTCCATTTCTTGCCCTGCTTCATATGAATTATGAACCGTACAACCTATGAGTCACTATCTACAATTCAGGAACTAGACTGTATACGCTTCCAAGAGGAAAATGGGAACTCTAGGATACCCAGTATAACCTTGTTGGTAACCTACCCGTTGACTTATCATCGCCTAACTCTATACATACTAATTAACTAATTATCTTATCATGATTTCTGTCGACTACAATTACGTGAATAGATAAACACGAGTAGAAAATTTATTTATGTGTTTGAGTCGGGTCAAGAGTAAAACCGAGTATCGGGAATTAATTGCATAGTGTTGGCAGAGTGGATGTTTTTGGCTCGAGTTCAGGTTCAGGTACACGCGGCCATTGATTAACAAACACTTGGATCGATTGGTATCGCCGAACATTATTTCGGTAAACATTTTCACGGTATATTGTTTATCTAAATCTGGATCTGAATTCAGTGATGCAACTATTTGGAGCTAGGCATCAATACGTTTAAATCCTCTTTCGGCCATCTTAACGATTTTCACCAATACGTTCAATTAGGGATCGACCGATATCGATATTTATATCGGCCTCATTAGTCGATTATCGTATCGGCCTCATTGGCCGATTATCGTATCGGCTTCATTGGCCGATTATCGTATCGGCTTCATTGGCCGATTATCGTATCGGCTTCATTGGCCGATTATCGTATCGGCTTCATTGGCCGATTATCGTATCAGCTTCATTGGCCGATTATCGTATCGGATTCATTGGCCGATTATCGTATCGACCTTTATGGGCCGAATATCGTATCGGCTTCATTGGCCGATTATCGTATCGGCCTTATTGGCTCATTATCGTATGGGCCGATATCAAAAGCCGATAGACCGATACAGTATTTTATTGGAAAAATAAATAATATCGCAACACTTGCATTCAGCAACGTAGAAATTTCCAAGCAAGACACTACGAACCACGATGGAAAGAAACGAACGGCCGATTCGCCGATATATCGGCATATCGGTATTTGAAATATCGGTATCGGCCGTTTGTCGCAACCGGCGATTATCGGTATCGGCCGATTATCGGTATCGGCCCATTGTCGGTATCGGCCGATTATCGGTATCGGCTAAAATTTCCATATTGGTCGATGCCTAGTTCCAATCCTTTAATTGTCTTCGCCTCTAGTGTGCCAAAATTCACAATTCGGGCTCATACATAAATCTCAAAAAAAAAATGAGATGGTCTGAATCGTAAAGAAACCGTTATACTTACTTCATTGAATGTAGAATGAATAATAAGTACCTACCTACTTCAAAAACTTTATTTATCGAAACAGGGCCGCATTGAAACAAAATAAGTTGATGATGGTTGGTGGATAACGAAACTCATATAAATAGTTATTTTTGTATCTACACGGAGAAAAATGTATAGTGATATTTACCATAATTTCTGGTACTATATGTGACAGCAATAATTTATACTAACTCAAACCATAAAATATTTCAACTATTTATTTGTATATTATCACTTACGATCCAAGTTTTCATGGTTGCCAAAAAATACAGTAATTTTTATCATAATTTTTGAATATACCAATGTGTTCTCTAGATTTTTCTCCGGGTAGTGCGCGCAATGCTCGACTATTTTTTTTTAACTCGGCCGCGCCTCTTTAAAAAAAATCAGGTCTCGATCGCCAAGTATTTCGCGCACGAAATGCAAACAAAATTTTTTCTACTAACGTCAAAAAAATAGGTAGTTCATTATTTATGACGAGTAATTTTCAATACTCCGGGTCTCCAGGTCCTACCCATTTTTCGTGGTTAAATTTTCACGAGAAATCGCTGCCTGGTTCATAAACATTATATTACTTAATGAATATAAATTTGGGGTATGAGTACATAGCTTTCAAGGTTTATTAAAAACCGCATATACTTTCAACGCTTAACCTAAATGGGAAAAACAATGTGGCAGTAAATTTTACACAAAATTTAACGACCACTCTGCAAAACACGTTCCGTTGTTTGGGTTCCAAATTATTATTATTCAAATGGTTTTTGTGTTGCGTCGCATACATGCTTCTCACCGGATGATCCGATGATTTTTCTTCGAATACACATGGTTTTCGATCCTTGATTTGTTTCCCGAGTGGTTGTTGTATGAAAATCATTTTATAACTTCTGTAATGAAAGGTTGGCGATCTGTCTCTGTTTTATAGATATTTTCATGGACGATGCTTTTCCGAAATATCATCAATCGCACCACCGTTATCGGTCTCATCGAGATTGATCCGTCGAGGTCAGTCCTCACATCCATGTGCCGTCACTTTGGAGACATGCTGCATATCTGCATCCCAGGGCTTGTTTTTCTACAAAACGGCAAAGCTTTTGAGCTCGCTGCCTCGGCAGGTGTTCCCTGGGGCATACAGACTTCAGAAATTCAAGAAGCACACCAATTCCTACCTACTTTCCCTCGGCTCTCACGATGTTCTTTGAACAATACAGGATTTTCCTTTTCTTGGGAACCAGAACTTGAAAAAAATGCGAAGTTGTATCAAATGCCTTGCGGTAATCGATGTTGGCCATCGAAAGGTTGAGCTTATATTGCCCACCAGTGTTGTTAATAATTGGATTATTTCCATAATCGGCTGCTGGCAATTTGATGATTTCAAAAATCGGATTATCATTCGAATTACATATCACTTGAATAGTTGTCACTTGTCACTAGTCAGTTGTCATGTGTCACGTCAGTTGTCGTCGTTTTGTCATATGTCACTTTGGTCAGTTGATGTAACACAATTATTTTTCATCATATCCATAGGTATTTTTGCATATGACATGACAATACTGACAATTACCAGTATAACTGATGCCATGACCCCTCTGCGAACTACGTTTGTCTGTGTTTCTTAGTTGGACACTCTTCATACAGTCGCCCGGTATTCCGCTATGTAGGTAACCTTTATGCAGCCGCAAAGATTCCTACGAATGTTATGGCATAACATCACAACCGGTTTTTTTTTCGTCGGATACGTTCCGTGAACATAAGGTATGTCGTGATCTCATTGGTGTTGCGCAAGTGGATATATGGTCTCATATTATCGTCCTTATCTTAACGTATAAGGTAAACAAACATTACCACATTCCGCACGAATCGTTTTGAGCGGAATAGCCGAGTCATCAGAAATCGCTTTTTGGATATAGGTAGGTTTGCGATCGGGCGATCGCTCGAAGGAAAAATGCTGACTTTACACGAAACCGTTTACCGGACACCCACACTCTCGTGTCGATTGGATCGTCAGTGTTTAGATTCGTATGCGTCGGACGATGCACTGGCGGATCTGAGGGGGGGCCATAGCCATAGAATTCTGAATAAGTAGTTGATATTGATTCAACAACCAGGCTGGATATGCAACTGAACCTTGATTGATTTTCAACAAGAAGAAAACACACGTTATACAAACCAAAATTATTCGTATTCATTTGAATAGTTCCTCAAAGACTCAAACATCCCAAATCAACTATGAAACAGAAATATTCTTCTATGCAGTTCGAATATGTGAAAAGAACACAGGCGGCCAAATCAGAGGGCGGCAAAACAGTTTACGATAGATGAAAAATAATTTTATTATTTTCGGGACTTGGCTTCAGTAAAATGCATTTCAACGGTAAGCCGTGAGCGGTGAGCTTTTTTAAATTTGAATAGTTTTTGAGATATTGACGAAATATCGAACCCCCTTTTTTTTCATCTAATTGTTTATAACTATTGCAATTTTTACGAGCGGTCTTAGCATTTTCTCAAAAACTATCTACATGCCATTTCGAATCGAATGACACCTCAATCGTAATTTTCGGAGAAGGCGAAAATATTTTGTCCTAAAAAGCACTTGTTGGCTAGACTAAAATAAGTCACCAAAGAGGGAGGATGAGGCAGTAAATATTACAGCAAATTAGTCTACAGTTAAAACGAATTTCTCGAATGAATGCGAAACAATATTGATCGAAATGACCCAGGTTCTTGTATGAGCGCAACCAAATTTGTGTTAATTTTTTCTTAAATTTTATTCTTGATACGTTGACGAAAAAAACGTGACTAAGTAAATAAATTTTTTTGTGTTTGCCTTTCATTTCAATGAAAGCAAATATCCTACGAGAAAATGCCTCGTACGTTATGTTTGTTAATTTTTTATTTATTTATTGATTAGATTCTTTATTACCTTTGTGCCATATACATATGTAGGTTCGTCATATGAATGTCAACATTACATAAATAAGAAGTACCGAGTATGCCTATAAATAATGCAGAGATAAAAAGTAAAATAATTTTTTTGAAAAAGGTTATCACTATGGATAAAGAGATAAAATTATATTGACTGACAGCTATAAGGCCGATTTATAAACTTGACTTTCCGCTCGTCGCCGTTGCCATTTGTGTTCGCCGTTGCCGTTTGCGTTCACCGGTGACGGTTGCATTCGCCGTTGGCGTTCGCCGTTGCCGTTTGCGTTCGCCGTTGCCGTTTGCGTTCGCCGTTGCCGTTTGCGTTCGCCGTTGCCGTTTGCGTTCACCGGTGACGGTTGCATTCGCCGTTGGCGTTCGCCGTTGCCGTTTGCGTTCGCCGTTGCCGTTTGCGTTCGCCGTTGACGTTTGCGTACGCCGTTGCCATTGCCGGTTGCCGTTTGCGTTCACCGGTGACAGTTGCATTCGCCGTTGCCATTTGCGTTCACCGTTGCCGTTTGCGTTTACCGGTGACGTTTGCGTACGCCATTGCCGGTTGCCGTTTGCGTTTACCGGAGACGGTTGCATTCGCCGTTGCCATTTGCGTTCGCCGTTGCCGTTTGCGTTCGCCGTTGTCGTTTGCGTTCGCCGTTGGCGTTCGCCGTTTCTGTTTGCGTTCGCCGTTGCAGTTTGCGTTCGCCATTGACGTTTGCGTACGCCGTTGCCATTGCCGGTTGCCATTACCGGTTGCCATTGCCGGTTGCCGTTTGCGTTCACCGGTGACGGTTCCATTCGCCGTTGCCATCTGCGTTCGCCGTTGCCGTTTGCGTTTACCGGTGACGCTTGCATTCGCCGTTGGCGTTCGCCTTTGCCGTTTGCGTTCGCCGTTGCCGTTTGCGTACGCCGTTGCCGTTTGCATTCGCCGTCGACGTTTGCGTACGCCGTTGTCATTGCCGGTTGCCGTTTGCGTTCACCGGTGACCTTTGCATTCGCCGTTGCCATTTGCGTTCGCCGTTGCCGTTTGCGTATGCCGTTGCCATTGGCGTTCGCCTTTTTCGTCGACGAACATCTATTTCGCTTTTCCAAGGTCATTAGGGAGATCTGAAGGTTGTGGTCAGAGTTTCCAAGCGGTGAACAAACTTCTATACTGTATGGATCAGGATTGGTGGTGAGAAAAACATTAAGTGTATTGGAGTACAAGTTAATGACATCATGAATGCGTGTGGGAAGCTGGGTTCGTTGGTAATTTGAACCAGGATGAGTTGTGTTCATTGAAATCTCCCATTACTATAACTTCCGCTGTTGGATGGTTTTGCTGGATCAATTCTTATTTGAGCGATAAAAACTTTAAGAGGTCGCTATTGTTGTTATTGTTGTCGTCGTTTAAATTGTTATTTCTATCAACCGGCTGCCTCCTTACGAGCAACCCTCAGAGGTCTTCGAGAGACTTGTGCGAGCTAGGGAAAACGAGGCCCTTACCTTTCAACGTGTGATGCCATGCACGAGGTCGGGGGGCGCGGCGATCCGAACCCGCGTACCTTGTCACAACCAGTGCGCCACCAAGACCCATCCTATAGGATGTGTCATTAGTAGATTAGGATTTGAGTGAAGGCAGCGGAGAAATTTGGTCTAATTGGTATTAGCCAGCTTGAACCTCATCATGTCAATATCTTTCGGCTTCAAACTCTCTACGTGTTGATAAGATAGGTTAGTCTTAGGGTAAAGACAAACGCTACCTTTGAATCTGAACAAAGAATGGAGTTCGTAACAAGGACAAAGCATGTGGACCTGGCTGGTAGATGAAATTACTTGTGTTTCTGTTAGAGCCCGAATATCAGGTTTTTTTGCATGTAGGTGATGGTGGACGTCTGATTTTTTTGTCGAGTCCACGGATGTTACAAAAGAGAATCTTTGAAATTTTTATGGTGGGTCTCCTCGACTGTCAGGAGTTTCATGATGACATTGGATAATAAACTCTATTGTTTGATTGATTATGGAGTAACTCATTCCAGTGGATATCGAGAGGTCCCGGGTTCAAATCTGTGTTGGTTTACATTTGGAATTTTTGATATTGAGTAGCAGCCGCTACCTTTTCTTCATTTTTACTCATGATTTAGCCAGGCATACTGTTGATAAATACTAATGAGTGTGTACTTCATCTTCGTTACAAACCAGATTGTTATCCTTGGCTAACAGTAAGCTGTTATCGGCTGGATATTGAGGGGTCACAGGTTCAATCCCGACCGACATTTTTTGAGCTTACTTGTTACGAACTTTTCCCCTCATAACCTACCAACTGTTTCGTTGAAAATTGACGGTATTTGTAATCGTAAAAGCTTGTCGGAACTAAACGGATTCAGGCGAGACTCATATGACCCTCCGCGTAAGGCACTGCTCCGGTAGGTTAAACTTCCGATACTCTGCGGCCGAATTAGCTAAGAGCGAGAACGACCGCGTTTCGCCGCCACAATCGTAATGCGTCGTACGCTGGAAAATGGAAACAGGAACCGCGTTATAAAAAAATCATAAAGTTTGTGAATTATGGCGACTGCACGGGTCGGGAGGGAGAGAGACGGCGAGAGAGGTGACGGCGGGGCATCGCAGCGGATATTGATAAACGATATACCATTCTGCTGAAAGCATTAAGCGGAATTTTAGTGGAGGCAGACTGTTTTCCAAGGCGTAATTGCCTCCCTGCCGGCCGCGCGGGCACCATATTGATATTCATTTTTGCTGTTGGAGAACAAACGCGGAGGAATGATGTTCGATGAAATTTGGATCCACAAGTTTCAATTATACCAAGGCTCGGTGTTCTTTTTTCGTATATCGTTATGTCCTTCTGTCTGTCTTTCCGGACCAAAACTTACAGTCCATTTCTCAAGCACTTGCTGGTCCACCGAAATCTATTATACACCCGGTATACTGCACACTGCACCGGTATCTCTATCTCGCACAAGGCTCCAAAGAGCAACTCTCTATGATGTAACTAGAAGCGAAGGTCGCCCGGAATCCACTACGCTGAATTACATCGAATAATTCGCCGTAATCGAGTCGCCCGTTAGTCACCGATCGGTATGCCGAGAAGATTCCGATTTATTGCAACTCGCAAACATAATCATCGTCAATAATGGAGTCCTTTTCGACTCAACAATCAACAACTTATCCGCAAATCAAATCCGGCGTTTATAATTTCGAATTTAAATCGAGTTGCACCTGCGGCAGACGTGTCAAATTGGAAACAATTAATCGAAACGCCGCCCGGCTATTGTTTGCAGTCCGATCTGCATTTCTGAACAGTCATATTTCCGTTCTCGGCGATATTTTGCTTTCGGCGCTGTTTGTTATGTAACCTGGAATCCGTTGAATCTGCGTTTATAGTACGGTTTTCTGGGACGCAATCGCTGAGGTGTATAGAATTTGAAGTCAAAATACGAAAGCGTAGAAGGGGCACTGTTATTCAAATATAAATTTTGATAATTCCGAGATTCTGAGTTAACGAATATAACATAGAGAAAATTTTTGGCGGGAAATTGGCACCTGCAACCTCTAGATAACATTTTCAACTGACGACCGAATCGAGATAGAGCAATTCTGCGAACGCCAATCGATTCAGTATGCCGAAATTAGTATATGCTGGGATTTTCAAGTCGATCGGCACAAAATGAATTTTCAGCCGAAAAAACAGGTTATACCTTAAAAATGGCCAAAAATCCAAAGTCATCAGATTCACTCGAAATTACCACCGATATACTCAAAATTTATGCTGATCCCGAAAATGTATGATTTGAATATGTTCGGATACACGGTGTACCATAAAACAACGATAAATGTGCAACAAAAATTGTATCGCAAGAATCAGGCATCCACAAAACCACCTATAACACCTACAAGCGAACTGTTAGGCCAGCAAACAATAACATCCTCTTGTAGGAAATTTTCTTCGCTTTCTTTCTATATACATATGTATTTAACGAATGTGTCTCGTTATGGTCGCTAAATGCGAAAAATGTAAAAGGTGCGCTAGGACCCGGCATCCTAGCACATAAAACCGCTAACGAAAAATACTTCCGACAGTTCTAGAATTTTTTCAATATTTTTCCAAATCTCAAGGCTTCGACTCTTCAAAATATCTCGAGTCTTGTACGTACACGTGTTACGTAGAAATTTCATCTGTTTTCTACTTTCATCTAATTCTGCCGGAGCATTCGTTTACGGTTCTTACACACGTGCCTTCTACAGAACACGAGTTCCAACAGCGATTTCTCCAAGTTCAGGTCGGTCTTTAGAGTCTTATCTTGTCCCCGTTTACTCTCAAGACTTTCTGCATTCGCGTTGATGCAAAACAAACACTAATGCTATGCAAAGCCAGAGACGCTAACGACTTTTAAGGCTTTTCACACACTCTTCTATTCACATTCAAATGAGGGGAAGTGCTGTTAATGAATAAACTTTGTTAGCTTGTTCGAACGGAAAAATTTCACATGGAATCGGGACACCATAATTGCGTTTTAATTTCCTGAAATGCTGTAATGTTCGAGGAAACATTGGCGATTTTCCGTTCTTTACTTAGATTGGAACGCCAAGCTGAAAGCTTTCTGAAGTCGCCTGAACGGTGAAAATGGTCAAAATGCACCTACCACCTAAATGGGGTTGGCCTAAGTGACATACACTGTCCGCCACTCGCGATGGAACAACCCATTTTTACGGTAAAACATACTAGGGGGCAAAATAGACTCGAAATTCTTTAAAATTCGTGATCAGGACAACCAACTTACTACAGATACACTTTTTTCCTGAAAAAAATTCAGTCCTGAAAAATTCGAATTTGTCTCACTTCTCATGAAACTGGCGTAGTTCCTTATAAGGAAGTTGTGATTTATTGCTGGAGTGAAGCCGGTCCTGGACGCCCGGAAAAAATATTCTGAACATGTGGTTTGTTTTCTCATGCCATTGTGATTGTCTATCCGGAATATGAAATTGGCAGAGTTCCTAATGCGGAAGTTATGACTTATTTCTTGAGCTATGCTGGTCCAGAGCTAGAATAACTGAAAAATTTTTGTTTAATTCTGTTCCCCAATCTTTTTTTAACAAAAAATAAAACAAAAATCATTGCCGAACTTTATCGCCAAAGTAACTAGTCTTCATAACAATAGCTACCTTTGAAGAAATGAGCTTTTTTCACACCTGAATCGACTTTAAGGTAGTAATATATATTATGAGAACGTTAGGCCCTCTTGAGGAGATATTAGAATAAAATCTCACAAAATTCACTTGATTTTCTTCAGTTCTCGCCTTCCTTCATCCAGATGCTTCATCCGTTTCTTTCTCCTCAACGCCCACAGAGATGCCGTAAAAGTTATTATGCTCGCGACTTATAAATGACTTACTTCGTTCAACTCTGTTAATTAAAATAATTTCTCTCAATTCGACAAAGCTATAAGAGCCAACATGTGAACTTTAATAAGAAATAATACTCAAAGGGTCGTATTTAACCGAGCACCAAAGTAATATTGATATATGATTTCTAAATATTTATCTTGTGGCACTAAACCCGAAAACCATACCAATTTTGAATCGAATCTGACCATAATCACAATACTCGTCCATCATCTTGGGCCGCCATCTTGAATTCATAAATTTTTACGAAAAATTCCTAATCTCTGACCCCGAAAACCCCCACACACTAATTTTGAATCGAATCAGACCATAATGACATCTTGGAGCCGCCATCTTTAAATTATGAATTTTGACAGAAAATTCGAAATATACGACCTAAAATAACCACAAATACCAATTTTGAATCGAATCTGACCATAATCACAATACTCGTCCATCATCTTGGGCCGCCATCTTGAATTCATAAATTTTTACGAATAATTCCTAATCTCTGACCCCGAAAACCCCCACACACTAATTTTGAATCGAATCAGACCATAATGACATCTTGGAGCCGCCATCTTTAAATTATGAATTTTGACAGAAAATTCGAAATATACGACCTAAAATAACCTCAAATACCAATTTTGAATCGAATCTGACCATAATCACAAATCTCGTCCGCCATCTTGGAGCCGCCATTTTGAATACATGAATTTTGATAAAAAAATCATAATATCTGTCTCCGAAAATCCTTATATACCAATTTTGAATGGAATCGGACCATTATCTCAAATCTCGTCCGCCATCTTGGAGCCGCCATTTTGTTTTTTTATAACAAAAAAATGTCATACTGCATTGTCACCGGAACTATGAACACCTGCCAAATTTCAAATCATTCGGACGTCTGGAAATGGGTGAAAATCACGCCCTAAGGAATCAGTTACAAACATACAAACAAACAAACAAACAAACAAACAAAAAATAGTGAAGCTGATATAAAGCGTGTAAAATACACACATTTTTGAAAATATTGCACAATTCAGCGACGAACTGTCAGGCGAATCTCGGACGAAGCAGAAGAGTTGAATGCATGTGTAACGTACCAAAAGTTCCATTCGAGAAAACGTTTCTCTAATCTCGAATACTGAACGTCGGACACGAAACCATTTTACTTTATACTCTTCAGCCGCAGGCAGACGCTTCTTTTCGAAACCGATATCTTCTCCAGACAGGATATCCTAAGCTCAACTCCTCAACCAAACTTTACACCGACACAGGTGCGTAACCAGAATAAATTCAGGAGGGAGTCGAAATAAAATATTACCCAAGAAATCTCAGCTTTGAGGTTTTTATCGCCAATAATCATAAAACCGACAATTCTCTTCAGTAAATGTTGAAAATAATCATGTTCTGCGTATATGTTCAATAACACTGTTGTGAAGAGCAAACCTCAAGCTTGAAATCACTTCGATTAACATTTAACAATGAGAAAACAGTTGAAATGTGGTAAGAAAGACCTGATCTACATCGTATCAGTTCAACCAAATAATTATAGATGTCGCACCCTTCGCGCAGACTGCGAACCGAAAAACTCGATTTCACGTCATTAAAATCTCGACTGCTACGACGCTTGAAAATTAGGAATCTGTTTTGGTAATCCATAAAACTTCAGGTTGGTAACCGTTAAGTTAAAAAAGCGAGTGTTTACAAACATAAAAGTAACATTATGGAAAAGCGTTACGATATGCGTTGGCCGAAGATTGCCGTCGAAGATACAGGTCGTCAAACTGTGTGTACAAACTTACGGACGGGCGATTGTGAAACGTGTCGAAATCTAGGTCGTTTATTTTGAAAGTGGAGAGCGGGGGAGGGGCGGCTCGCGTAGGGTGACGACGAACGCAGAAGGGTGTTTTTGCTTTTCCAGCTGCTCCGTCTGCTTTTCGTCACGTAGCGTTGTGTACTGTCACTAATGTAGTTTTACGCGAGGAGCGAGGAGCGAAAAGTTTTCAGTGACTTTTTGGAAGAGTTCACCCAAGAGTGTTGAAATTTTGATTCCATAAAATAGATAGATAGATATAGGTCTTTATTTTCCAAAATACATTACCTAGCAGAAAGTATACAGAGTGACCCATTTAAAAGCAGACCACCTCTCTAAAACTGTTATTTATTATCCGATTTAGTAGTTTTTTTTTTTCAATAGATAGAGCCTCAGTAGTTCTAGTTGAGAGCAATAAATTCGAAATATATATAAAAATTTCAAGGCCTACTTCGAATTTTTTTTAAGGTAAAAAATCCAAAAAATATACAAGCGATTTTTTTAAATAGAATTTGGCAACACCACTGGATTCACGACATTTTCAAAGGGTTTAAACCAGAGGGTTGAAAATTCGCCCGAAAACGGGTACTCCGGCTTGCGCAAGCAACGCCCCCTTCGGACCTTTAATGAATAAATAATATTTAAACTTATTAAATATGAAAATAAAAAAAATTAAAAAATTCAGGCGCCTACAGGACAGATCAATGAACAATAATCCGTGGTCGAAAAATTTTTATCGCGATTTTGCAATAAGTTATTCATTAATTAATTAACAATTTTTTGTAGAATGAACATAAACATTGCAAGTGCAATAATTGTTAAACTATTAATCTGAGAATTTTTTCCTTTCGTGGAGCTATTTCTCAAAGGTCTTAGAATAAATCCCCGTTGAAAAAATTAAATGGTAATTTTCGTTTTGTTAGTAACAGTTTACTAAGATGAAAAATTATAAAGCTTTATTAAACATTGAAAAAAAATTTTGGTTTATATTATTATTATTGATCCGTTTTCTTATGATCAGAAGTTACTTAAAAATGATTTTTAATAATTTTTATCTTCTATTGTTTAAATAATTGTTATAAATAAATGTGTTGTTTATGAAATAATTTAAATTTTTTATTTGATAACATAATCTTTAATGATAATTATGATTTAAAAAAAACCGTTTCAAAAAAAAAAATTTATTGCTGAAAAACGCATTTGTTGATGAACAATTATTTTCTCCCACTTCTAATTAATATTAAGGAACCATTTTTTTAAATCATTATTTTTCTTTTTGATATAAAAAAAATTGTTTTGTTTTTTTTTTAATTTTTTTTACTATTTTTTTTTAATTTTTAAATACCTATGCGTTGTCCGTAATTTGGTCATTCTTACCTGGTTTTTCATCCTTAAAATTATCATAATTTATAAACTAATGGAGATATGATGAAAACACTTATTTATATATATTTATTTCAAAAAACAGTATCGGTAAAAACTCTCGAAACGGTTTTTTTCCATGTTTCTAGATTGTACCGTTCAAAAGTTAACAGGGGGGGGGGGCTATTTAAAGCCGCATTGTATAAATGGCTATTATGTAGATGGAAACTTTCAAAATAAAGACTTAGGTACTTATCAGTATTATGACTTTCATTGCATTTAGAAATTTATTGCTCCATAAGCCTTATCAATAATTTTTTAAATGAGGTTTCTCATTTCTAGTTCAAACAAAGTGATGCATTTATTGAATTCAGTATGGCTGCGTGAATGTTTATTGACGTTATTATAATAATCCAGTACGATTGGGTTTTGAGACAAGAATCGATTGTAGCACCACCAAATTTGGTATGCTAGTAGTTGGAACGATGATAAACACGAAAAAAATTGTTTACCAAAATTCCAGGGGTGGAACATTATGTTTTTTTCGTTTGAAAATATATAAATCGATTTTTGCTGTAATCTTGGAAAGTATATGATTTATCGGAAAAACAACTCAACAAGGTGAAAGGCAATTCAATTCTCCGCAAAAATTATCCTCAGTAATTTCTTATGGAATGCGCTCGTTTTCTCAGAAAACGTTATTGAACGCCGATATCAACTTTCATGTTGGATACGCAAGCCCTTCAATGTTGCAATCGGTTAAGGCTACTTAACTAATCTCTTTGAAAGACGTTAGATAGGGCGCATATACACTCCCGTTAGGAAATATACTTGAAGAGTGTCGCCCCCATCAGGATTGAATTTAACTCGATCAGTAGTTAGTTCTCAGTTCGAAGTTGAGTTCATGTCGTGTTTGACCGAAACCGCATTTTTCAGTATTTCAGAACGTATATCGTTTTCTTGTTTTAACTGTGTCTTTAAATAAAATATAAACAGCTAAGAGTGAAATCAATCGCTCGTTTTCCACCGCTTGAATCAGTGTTTCTGGTGATTCGTATACCACGATACCCCATCATTTCTCCTTTTTCTGCCCCTCCTAAATACCCTACCCACACACCGGTATACAAACAGAAGAAAGAACCTCCCGAAGTGTTAGCGAATCGGCAGAACTGGTGAGTTTTTATACAGATCAAAGAGTTGATAATATCCATTTACGCATTTTCATAATCGCACCAACACATGTTCACCCTTACCCGCCGCTGAAAGTTCTGGCGGAGCCAAATATTTGATTGGTTATAACTTTTCTAAAAATGATCGGAGAAGAAAACATAATATACCAGTATTTGTGTACCTAAAATGTGTTTTGTCGCACTTCACGGAGATGTTTGCGGATGATCCGAAAATCATGAATAATTTAGTAAATATGGACTTTTCCACTCGTCCCAAAAACAGTATTTTCCGGACTTGTTACGTAAATTACTATTTCCGTCGACCGTTCATTTTTTGTCAATTTTCAAATAAAATTTCAGAAAATCTTCATCACACCAGTTGTCACTCAAATTCATATATAGTCACGTGGCGTGATGGTAAAGTTCGCCTGGCAGCCAACACTGAGGTCGAGAGTTCAAAACCCACCGAAAGCATTTTTTTTTTATTCAAATTTGAAAATAAATAATAAAAAATAAAATAAAAATACCACTAACGAAAATTAAACTATATTTGAGTAGAGTTAATATAAATGGTGATTGTTTTTTATCGTATCGTTAAATAAATAAACATTGAAAGTAAGATATCTCTATTTTTGAAAACTACTGTCGACGGAAAAGTTTTTTAACAAACTCGTGAATTAAAATGGCGATTAACAATCTCGAACATCTCACGCGTTAAATTATCTCGACTGTTAATCGCCTTATTAAGACACTTGTTCGTTAAATAACCATTAATGAGCCAATATTCGCGATCAATTTCCTCAGTCCGGCCCAGTCTATGAAGGCAGATTATGCGGAAATGCCTTTAGGCGAGAGACGCGCTCTCCACTGAAATGTATGGTTGGATTAAGAAGAATCTGGTTTAATTAATTGAATTCTTTTCAATTAGTATTTCCAGTCTGCCAGAGGCGATGCGTGCATATTAAATTTCCATAAAATCCCATTCTCTGAATCATTTCGGTGAAGCAAAAAAAATGCTTTATTTGAATGGTGTGATGTAGGAATAAAAGTTTGTTTAATCGGGGTTCAGACGATTCGAGTCAAATGATGGAATTTCATATTTTCGAAGGCGTTTTTTCTAATTAAAATCTGATTTTTACCGGAGTTAAATTGACAGGAGGATTCTGGTCGAGTGAGAAACTGCTGTCTTCAGAAATAACTAGTATACTATTTTTGATAAACGGGATCACTTGGTGAGCACCGAACGAGCAAATGCTCGGATAGTGCAGAAATTAATATTCGCGCTTTCGTGATCGAATGAAACACTGAGTGAATTATAACAATTGTGATGCTGTATGTATACAGAGTGGGCCATTGAAAACGAAACAGCGGCTCTGTAGGTCGGCAGAACCGAGTTATATAAAAATGCTCGGACACGTCAACAACATTTTTTTGGGGACATCGTTCACGATGAAATTCACCCTAAATACATTCCATCCCTCGGAGCTGTGACCGCCACCCCTAAAGTTTTAAATGGCAACATATGGCAAGTGATACCTCATTTGAAAGGTATTTTCCTTCTTAATATCAAACAACAAAAATAAATTAATTCTATCGATTCGTTTCCGAGATATAGGAACTTGAAGTTGGAAAATCACTTTTTTTTCACTCAATCAATAAAAATAAGATCTAACAATGCAACTGTTTAAAGATAATTATCATTGTCAAGGAATTAAATGATTTAACTGTTTACCAACAAATAACATGCAATTCCGTTTCAAATTCTTATTTCATCTTCAATTACTTGATCGAAAAAATGTTAAAGTTCTTGAGAATCGATAAAAAGACGTTTTCTCGAATTCGACTCCAATGCGCGTACAACAAAAACATGTATGCGATAATTTTTTTCGCCAAATCGCAATTTTGGACGTCTGGCAATGTCAAACTGATCGTTGATTGAACGACATCAGAGTGAATTACAGCTGCTGAATATTTCCTCAATAATGGTGTATACGATCGCGGAAAGAGTTGAAATAATAACAATTTTTTTCAAGAATGATGAGTGCGGTAACCGTATACAGCTAATTTGTTCAATGAAACGCATCCAGATAAACTTGTTGCTAGAAAATACGTTCTAGAATTAGTGCAAAAGTTTCGTCAAACTGGATCAGTAGCCAACAAGAAACGAGACCCAGAACGTGAATTTCCTGTGAGAAATGAACCTCTTGAAGTTGCACTTTTAGGACAAGTTCATGCAGACCCAACATTGAGCACAAGGAAATTGGCAAGTGTTACCAATATTAGTAGAACCAGTATCCGCCGAATCCTGAAACATCATAAACTTCACCCCTACAAAATACATTTGGTACACCAATTGAATGAAGATGATTTTGATAGGCGACAGGAATTTTGTGAAATTATGACTACGAAAATAGATGCTGATGAGAATTTTCTTTTCAACATCTGCTTTTCTGATGAGTCTACATTCTTTTTGAATTCGACTACGAATCGTCATAATTGTCGTTATTGGTCAGATGCCAATCCACATGTTTTCCACAAAGTCCATACTCAAACTCCCGAAAAACTCAATATCTGGGCCGGTATTTTTGGGGACCGTTTGATTGGACCAGTATTTCTCGACGGTAACCTGACAGGAGAAACTTATTTGGAATTATTGAATGAATTTGTTTATCCACAATTAGTAGACATCATTGAAAATGACAATCGTTACCATGAAGACCACTTGAAATTTCAACATTATGCACAGCCTGTTAGGGCGTTTTTGGATAGAATGTTTCCTGGAAGTTGGATTGGAAGAAGAGGCGCTATAGAGTGGCCAGCCAGATCTCCAGATTTAACCCCACTCGACTTTTTCCTGTGGGGTCACTTGAAAAACAAAATCTATGCAACCGAACCAGAATCTCTGGAAGAATTACGACGTAGAATTATTGAAGAATGCCGTCGAATAACGCCGGAAATGCTACGAAATGTAAGGTCTCATTTTGAGCAGAACTTGTACTATTGTATGGAAATGGGTGGTAGACAGTTTGAACATTTAATTCATTGACAATAATAATTATTGCGACAGTTGCTTTATCAGATATTGTTTTTATTGATTGAGTGAATAAAAAGTGATTTCCCAACTTCAAGTTCCTATATCTCGAAAACGAATCGATCGAATTGATTTATTTTTGTTGTTTGATATTAAGAAGAATGAGAAGAATGAGGTATCACTTGCTATATGTTGCCATTTAAAAATTTAGGGGTGGCAGTCACAGCTCCGAGGGATGGAATGTATTTCGGGTGAATTTCATCGCGAACGATGTCCCCCTCGAAAATGTGGTTGACGTGTCCGAGCGTTTTTATATAACTCGGTTCTGCCGACCTACAGAGCCGCTGTTTCATTTTCAATGGCCCACTCTGTATAGGTCAACTAAACAATACCTTGAGAAGAGAACATGCGAACATACCAGTTGAACCGATCAACATTTTTTACTGAACACACGAAGGACATGGACTTTGAAATTGATATCGTAAGCATAGTAGACAAAGAAAACAGCCTCTCTAAAGACTCTTCCTCGAAATGATGATGCACGTCCAAAAAGTAGTTGCTGTATCAACAAATAGTGTTTCGAAGATATATCGCATCATCTTGTTACTCCAAACACCCAGTAGATGATATACAATCAATAAACGCTCGTATCTCGCAAAAGGAGAACAATAAACACAGAGTAATAACCTTATCTATATATGTTTTATATTCTCGTTTAGTTGATAAGATTTAAGATCTAATGATAAACAATCATGAACCATTTTACTGAAAAGTTGAGTCTGTTGGATGGTTAAAATTGAGTAATATCATTTTAGAATTATTTCAACATCTGAATAGGGACCAGATATCATTCCCAACCAGGTGGGGGATATAATTCAATATTGATTGCAGAAGTTTACCTTTTGTATAAGTATTAAAGCGGAATATTATTCACATCGGTAATATATACGTACACCTTTAAGGAACTGTTTGACATAATTCACAAATTCATACTAGGTAATCCAAGGTAGCTGTGGCTGTTCGTAAGAAACTAGATAGTTGTCATCAATAATCAATGAAATTGGTAAAATTGTGCATCTTCGTAGATAACGAATTCTTGATAAATAATTTTCTTGACGCATAGCGTAGACAAAATGGTATTTGTAACTTTACGAGAATAAAGAAAATCTAAGAAAATTAATAGTTTTATAGTTGTAGAAAGAATATTGTATTAAACTCGTGAGTAAAGTGTTTTTTTCACTATTATTAAATGTGTATATTTCTATCGACACTGTATATTGAAATATTCATTTAAGCTCAAATAATATTATTCTGTATACCTATTCATATGTTATGAGGACATATTTAAAAATAACGCGTCCATTATGATTCAGTTCCTGTGATAAGTAGTGTATAATATTCTCAATTATTGATATCATGTTCAAGCTTTCAGTTCAATTACATGCATTCCTGATTGAATTTGCATTCAGATTTTCTTGAAAAACTCATGTTATTTTTTTTTGCAGGTAAGAGATCTTGGCCACAAAAAACTTCTTGCTGATGTTTCCTATGAAGTCATGAATACTCATTCATCTAGAGTTTATCAGCTAATTTCAAAGCAGTGGGTAAGAAAATTTTCTGCCCTCAAATGTGTTTGTTCCACGAGATAGCGCTAATTTTGCTTGTTCGTTGATAATTATATTCATAACTGTCAAAACCCTATTGAAAAATGATATCGTTTCAGTTTTTTTGGGGAGACACCGCCCTTTGTCCTATTCATAGCAAGCAACCCCTTCACCTCCGCGACATGAAAGGGACGCCCTTGGTGATTTAAAATTATTGATCCGGTGTATGTTAGTGTATGTTTCCCCACAATCAATTTGTCAGGTTTCAGTATTGCATGACAATTTTCACATGCAGGAAGTACTCAATTCGTTTATATGAATAAAAGAGACACTGTATACAAACAAGAAACACAGTACAAGAATTGAATAAAGTGAAGTGGTGAAATAAAAATGGGTTGCAATATGATCAAGGATCAGTCAATATTGCAATTCCCGGAGAGTGCTGGCCAAATGCGCCGTCGTGGAAGCAAAGGCTAATAAATGAGTGGAATGGAATACTCAATTCGTTTGTTTTGACTGAAAAGAGAAACTGATGTTTGTTTATTCTGTTGGGCGTTGACTTGTCCCATATGTTGTGTGCATGGTTTTCCGGTTATTGATACAGTATTTCGAATCTATGGCCGCATTAGGAAATCCTCTGTGATTGAATGATTTACACTCTTTTCAGACTTCCATCGCCTTATAATCTTTGTTGTTCACAACGTTTCAACCTACCTGTATCCGCAGTTGTCTTCAGGTAGTACTGACAAGTTTCCAACGGTTTACAATAGTTTAAATATCATGGTAATCTTAATAACAACTTGATGTGTACTGTTATGCTTGATTACTGTTTCCAGTTTTTTACCTGCCACCTACCCATTGTAATAAGGATGGCGTTTACTTCTCACATTCCTGCCAAAACCATCAGTGATTGGTTTTTAGACGTTTTTAATATCGACACTGGGCTGGCTGTATACGAAAAGCCTCTTTAAATTTTCTTCTGAACCAATGTTACCCCCTATTTATTTCTCCCTGATTCTCCCATTGAATTAAGCCCAACAGAAGACCGGTGTGGACTTGGCAGTTAATTTTCAGCAGTAACTTTCTATCCAGCAGTGAATCCACCAGTGGCGTCGGTAAAAATATAATTTTCGATGCAGAGGGCATTAAGTAGTAATTAGGATTATCACTGTATTTATACGATTGTATATACCGGGTGACCGCGAGGTGAGGTACGCCCTCCAATTTTTCTATAGTTTCGAAGATACCGATTTCAAATTTGGTGTATTGCTATAGTACTTGAATACGCATATTTTGAAGCCTCTACTGAAAATTCACCACTTTCGGTTCAACCGGAAGTGACCCAAAACTTTTTTTTTCAAACGTTACCCTGTCCATCTGGGTTCATCTACTATTTTCTGACTTGGAAGATTACTTTTCGTTAATAAAAGAATTTACGAAGAGGCGTACGAAGCATGTCTGTAACATTGAATAGGCTAAAAAAAGAAATGCCTCGTTACACCTCTATATATTTTCGTCCAAATCGGTACTAATTAATAATCTCCTATTCTGATTGAGTAGCGGAATTGAGAAATTACGCAGTAGTCTATTATGTAAATCGAACCAGGTTATGATTAATTTCCAACTACCGCCGCCAACTATTCACCATTTTCCCCCAGCAGAATATAATCCAATCTCCATCTTTGCATAGACCCGAACGCATCTCCCGTCGCTGAATCTCCTATTCCGATCCGTTAACGACGACAAACAGAATAATGTATCATGTAAACATTCCGAATCGGAAAACTCGGGGCTAACGCAGCTATTTCCATTACGGCGAATGGCTTTTTGAACGAATTTTTGCTGGAAACTGATTCCTCCGCCCGAAGTAAACATTAATTACCTGTTCGTGGAATTTTAATGGCGATAATGACAAATGACGCGCGTCACCGTTCAAATATCGTTACGGGTGGGTGACTCTTCAAAGAAATATCTATGAAATATTTCCATTATGTTACGGGTATACATTATGAACCATTGAAAACGACTAGTAACTTTTCGGTTGAAGGGATCGACTGAAAAAGGGTTCGAAAGATATGCATCAACATCGAGCTCATGAAATATCGACAATATTGTTTCCGGCAGTTCAACTGGTGACCAGTTTGTTCATGTTTCACATATTTGGCAGCAATCTATGAAAAACGTTGTTGTTGATGGAGTATCCGATACTCTACCCATAAATTCTGGTATTCAGCAAGATCCATTTCAGCACCAACACTCCTAACTAGCTAACTCATGTCCAATGCACAAAACACACACAAAAACACAACAAAACACACATAGAACACACTCAAAACAGACAAAACACACAAAACACATACAAAACACACCCAAAACACACTCGCAAAACGCACACAAAACACACTCAAAATATACAGGAAACACACACAAAACAAACACAAAGCGCACACAGAATACACACAAAACGCACACAAAACAAATACAAAATACACACAAAATACACGCAAAACACACACAAAACACATACAAGACACACACAAAACACACACAAAATGCACACAAAACGGACACAAAACACAAAACGGTCATAAAACGCACACAAAACGGGCACAAAACGGAAATAAAACGCAAATAAAACGCAAATAAAACACAAAACATACCCAAAACACATACAAAAAACACACACAACACATACAGAACACACACAAAACACACACAAAACATACACAAAACACATACAAAACACACACAAAACACATACAAACCACATACAAAACACATATAAAACACACACGAAACACACACAAAACACATAAAAAACACCAAAACGCACACAAAACACACCTAAAACACATACAAAACACATACAAAACGCACACAAAACGAACACAAAACGCACACAAAACGCACACGAAACGAACACAAAACGAACACAAAACGCACACAAAACACATACAAAACACACACAAAACACACACATACTAAACATAACAAAACACACTTTCTCTTCGAAAGCTCCGATATTATGATGGCTTAGGGGAAAATGACCTAACCTAACATAAACTTACCTCACCATCCAAATTGATTACAATCCTTTTATACTAAAATTGCTCATCTAAACTAACTGATGAGATGTAATGAAATATGCTCGATTTGATAGCACACATCAGCACATTTATAAATCATATTGAAGCATTAATATTTCTCGTGGCTTGTAAGCAGTTTTGATCATAAAATACCAATGAATAATTACAATTATTATGATTTATTATAAACTCAAACATATTTACGACCAATAAAAAATGGCAAAGACTGCAAGTATTTTTTATCGCTTTCAAAACCCTATTTGATTTTTTCATCCTAGCCTTGCCTAGTGATCGAGCAGTTTGATTTTTTCGATATGTCGCGGACGAAAATTTTGAAATGAATGAATTCAAATAAAATATGTATGTATGTAACGGAACATTTGAACGCGAGTTTCACACACTTCCAGACGTCCGAATGATTTGAAATTTGGCAGGTGTTCATAGTTCCGGTGACAATACAATATGACATTTTTGTTATAGAAAAAAAATGGCCGCTTCAAGATGGCGGACAAGATTTTTGATAATAATCCGATACGATTCGAAATTGGTATGTAAGGGTTTTCGGGGTCAAATATTACGAAGTTTTTGTTAGAAATCATAAATTTAAGATGGCGGCTCAAATATGGCGGACGAGATTTGTGATTAGGGTCAGATTCGATTCAAAATTGGTATGTGGTGGTTTTTCAGGTCGTAGATTTCGAATTTATTTCAAAATTTATAAATTAAAGATGGCGGCTCCAATATAGCGTACGATATTTGTTATTATGGTCCGATTCGATTCAAAATTAGTATGTAGTGGTTTTTTAGGTCGTATATTTCGAATTTCTTTTCAAAATCATAAATTAAAGATGGCGGCTCCAATATGGCGTACGATATTTGTTATTATGGTCTGATCCTATCCAAAATTAGTATATAGGGTTTTTTAGGTCGTAGATTTCGAATTTCTTTTCAAAATTCTAAAGATGGCGGCTCCAATATGGCGTACGATATTTGTTATTATGGTCCGATTCGATTCAAAATTAGTATGTAAGGGCTTTTCAGGTCGTAGATTTCGAATTTCTTTTCAAAATTCATGAATTCAAAATGGCGGCCCAAGATGGTGGACTAGCTTTGTGATTATGATCAGATTCGATTCATGAATTGTGATATGTGTGGTATGAGGTGGATTTCGGGATCAGCTTCCTTAGCTGAATTTAAACCTCAATCGTAATTTTTGTTGTAAGTCAAGCTATATGAAACTAGAACATTTTCTCCACGCCACTGGTACGAACCACTCGAGATGACATAACTCACGAGCACAATCGTGGGCATTCATCGAATCGTAGCGTGCAACGAAAAAAAAGCCATCAATCCCCAATCTAAACCATGACGTTTCTGTGTCGTTCACTTATCGAGGCAATCGAGCGATTCTCGTTTTCCTTGGGATACCAAATGTGCAGCATCCAGCGTCCTCCGCATCCGAACATATGCTCCATTCGTATTTACACGACGAGCTAAAAATAATTACGCAGAACCCTTCATCAAGGACTTCTTGTTTAGCCGGAGTTTATGAAAGGAGCAATCGCAACGGTGCGGTGGTGGTTTGGTTTATCTCCGAACTGTTTTGATAGGAGGGGTTGTTGATCAACAGGAAGATTCACTTGTATACAGCAGTGAATAACGAAGTTACCAATCGGAAATAACGGGAAGGCAGATAGATATAGGTATAGGAAGGAGTGAAAGATTATCAGGCCCGGAGAGAGGGGGGGGAAATATCCCGGGGCCCGAGAAGACAGAGGGCCTGGAGTCCTGTTGAAACAATGATTTTTATTGATTGTAAGTTTGTTTGTAGAGGAAAGTCGATTCTTGACATGATTTGTTTGGATTTTAAAACCTTCCACATTTTGAAAATGAAAAAATCTTAATCCAAGGAAGCCTGTACAAGTGTAGAAGAGCAAATTAATTGAGTTACTGCGTTCCCAAGACTGCTGTCTTGAATGAAATTATGATTTTTGTCGGTAACGTATCCTACATTGAATTTGCCTATCTGAAAAAAATGAGTTCAAATTAACCAAAAAACACTTCTCTTTTTCGAAAAACGTTGACGTCTCAAGGGTGGATCCAGGCAACTTTTCTTTATATTCAGAAATAATGAATTTATTCCATCATAATTTAGCGGCGCACTGTATAGGACGCCACTGGTTTATTCATTCATAATTTGTTTGCGCCACACCATAATATGCAGATTCCGACTAATAAGGCAAGTAGGTTACTCGTTTATTGCTACCATGTGGTTGACATCAGTGGCGCAGCCAGGATTTCAGTTCAGGGGGGCTGAAAACGAAGAAGGGACAAGGGCGCACCCAAGGGGAGGTTTCAGGGGTTGGAACCTCTCCCGAAATTGATCAATCTACTTGATTTATCACTGAAAATATCTTGTTGAGATGTATTTTTGGTTTTGGAAATTTAAATTATAAAAATTAACCACCCCCCGCCCGAAAAAATCCTGGGTGCGCCCCTGAGAAGGGAGACACTCTACCAGCTGAACTACCGAGAAGACATGCGTTTCGACTGTATATCGGGATGGAGCTTTTTTCTAGAACTTTTCCCTTCTTCATTCTCATGCTTGGCTAACTTTGTTGTTTAGTGGTCGAAGATCCACACCCGATTCGTGCTGAATATCGCTATATGTCGACGATGCTGGGTGTGAACAGTTGATAGATCTTGATGATCATTGAAAACGAACGAGTTTCCATCCAACCTGTAACTCTGCAACATCTCAGAAACGCCATAGTTCGTAGGTGATACTACTAACCATGCAATTCTCGAAATTCCCTGTAGCTCAGTGGGTAGAGCACTGACCGGAAATCTAGAGGTCGTAGGTTCGAACCCTGCTCGAGGAGTATATTTTTTATGCCGCTAATTTTTCTCATTTTATTTATATCGCAGACGCTAACTCCTTTCTTCGTTTTGGTTTCAGTGTTAATTTTCTGACGGTAGCTGCAAATCCAAGCTTCATGGACATTTTTTCTGGTCTCTCGCGCGAACGATAGTTGATGTATTTTTCCTAGCGTTTCCACAATTTAACGACTCGAGAGCCAGAATATATATTCCCCGGATATTAACCCGTTTCCAGAATCAACACGGGCCTTGATTAATTCGTTCCGCCGCGGAAAATTATTCGGAACGTTTCCCGCAGGAGAAGTCGGCAATTCTACCTTTGCACAACTTAAATTAACTTTGATAGGACTATTATTTCATTCGGCGAATCTGCCACTAGATTCTTCACCCGCGTCCAAAACAAACAGCGTCTAGAGGGCTCTTTTGGAAGTTGCCACGGGTGTAACTCTGGATTGGAGTGCAGGGCCTGGGCCATCGTGAAAACAGAATAGAGTGATAAACAATATTTCTTTGGTACGATAATAATAGGTATCATTACAGCATGGTGAATTGCAGAGCGACAAATTACAGTTCCGAGAATTCATCAGGCAACGCCAGTCAGTGTGAGTTGGATTGCGTCACAGATTTTATCTGTATATTTGAGCGGTGTAATTAGTTTGTTGGGTTTTTTTGTTATTTTTGAAGCAGTACGAGTCGTAACTCTGCAGTATTTGTTTGTTGCTATAAATCCCAGTATCATAACAGTTGGTGTCAGAGGTGGGATTATTGGCTACAGACGGTTTCCAGAAGTAGTGAAAGACTGAATGAGGTACTGAAAAGTAAGTAGTTACTCGACTTTTTTGTCCGTCGATTTTTTTTCGTTCAAATTCTCAGTGTATACTAATTCGGCCATTCTGAAACGATTGGCGTTCGCAGAATTGGTCTATCTCTAACCGTTCTCGAGTTGGTCAGCTCTGAATCAGTTTTCAAATGGTTTATTTGACGCCAAAAATATTTCCTATGAGTTTTTGATATTTTCGTTCAAAGATTCGGAATCAGCACGTCAAAGTACGTTCGAGGACAAAAATTTGGAATTCCAAAAATGAAAAATAAAAAAGTACAAAAAATTAGCTATCATAATATACTCGACTTTTTTGTCCGTCGATTTTTTTCGTTCAAATTCTCGGTATATACTAATTCGGTCATTCTGAATCGATTGGCGTTCGCAGAATTGGTCTATCTCTAACCGTTCTCGAGTTGGTCAGCTCTGAATCAGTTTTCAAATGGTTTTTTTGGCGCCAAAAATATTTCCGATGAGTTTTCGACATTTTCGTTCAAAGATTCGGAATCAGCACGTCAAAGTACGTTCGAGGACAAAAATTTGGAATTCGAAAAATGAAAAATAAAAAAGTTCAAAAAATTAGCTATCATAATATACTCGACTTTTTTGTGCGTCGATTTTTTTCGTTCAAATTCTCGGTATATACTAATTCGGTCATTCTGAATCGATTGGCGTTCGCAAAATTGGTCTATCTCTAACCGTTCTCGAGTTGGTCAGCTCTGAATCAGTTTTCAAATGGTTTTTTTGGCGCCAAAAATATTTCCGATGAGTTTTCGACATTTTCGTTCAAAGATTCGGAATCAGCACGTCAAAGTACGTTCGAGGACAAAAATTTGGAATTCGAAAAATGAAAAATAAAAAAGTACAAAAAATTAGCTATCATAATATACTCGACTTTTTTGTCCGTCGATTTTTTTCGTTCAAATTCTTGGTATATTTTAATTCGGTCATTCTGAATCGATTGGCGTTCGCAGAATTGGTCTAACTCTAACCGTTCTCGAGTTGGTCAGCTCTGAATCAGTTTCCAAATGGTTTTTTTGGCGCCAAAAATATTTCCGATGAGTTTTCGACATTTTCGTTCAAAGATTCGGAATCAGCACGTCAAAGTACGTTTGAGGACAAAAATTTAAAATTTAAAAAATGAAAAATAAAAAAGTTCAAAAAATTATCTATCATGACATACTCGACTTTTTTGTCCGTCGATTTTTTTTCGTTCAAATTTTCAGTGTATACTAATTCGGCCATTCTGAAACGATTGGCGTTCGCAGAATTGGTCTATCTCTAATTGTTCTGGAGTTGGTCAGCTCTGAATCAGTTTTCAAATGGGTTTTTTGGCGCCAAAAATATTTCCGATGAGTTTTCGACATTTTCGTTCAAAGATTCGGAATCAGCACGTCAAAGTACGTTTGAGGACAAAAATTTAAAATTTAAAAAATGAAAAATAAAAAAGTTCAAAAAATTATCTATCATGACATACTCGACTTTTTTGTCCGTCGATTTTGTTCGTTCAAATTCTCGGTATATACTAATTCGGTCATTCTGAATCGATTGGCGTTCGCAGAATTGGCCTATCTCTAACCGTTCTCGAGTTGGTCAGCTCTGAATCAGTTTTCAAATGGTTTTTTTGGCGCCAAAAATATTTCCGATGAGTTTTCGACATTTTCGTTCAAATATTCGGAATCAGCACGTCAAAGTACGTTCGAGGACAAAAATTTGGAATTCGAAAAATGAAAAATAAAAAAGTTCAAAAAATTAGCTATCATAATATACTCGACTTTTTTGTCCGTCGATTTTTTCCGTTCAAATTCTCAGTGTATACTAATTCGGCCCTTCTGAATCGATGGCGTTCGCAGAATTGGTCTAACTCTAACCGTTCTCGAGTTGGTCAGCTCTGAATCAGTTTCCAAATGGTTTTTTTGGCGCCAAAAATAGTTACGCTGAGTTTTTGACATTTTCGTTCAAAGATTCGGAATCAGCACGTCAAAATTCGTTGAAGGACAAATATTTTAAATTCGAAAAATTAAAAATAAATAATCTCATAAAATTGGATTTTCTACTTTAAACACCCTTTTGCGGCTAAATCTTATATCTGGGCATATAAATATCATACATTTTCGGAATGAGCATGAAATTTCACGTATACAGTGCAAATTTCAAATCGATGTGACAACCTAGTATTTTTCATGATTTTTAGGGGTAAACCCCTTTCAACTTTTTTCAAGTAATTTTTAATTATTTTCGATTGACTCGAAATTCACAATGTATACTAATTCGACCATTCTGAATCGATTGGCGTTCGCAGAATTGGTCTATCTCTAACCGTTCTCGAGTTGTACAGCTTTAAATCTATTTTGGATGGTTTTCTTCCCGCCAAAAATATTTCTGATGGCTTTTTGACATTTTTGTTCAAAGATTCAGAATCAGCACGTCAAAATACATTCTAGGACAAAAATTTGGAATTCGAAAAATGAAAAATAAAAAAGTTCAAAAAATTGTTACTCCCTCATCCCCCTTGAAGTGTTTGGGGTAACATTTTTCTGAAAAAAATAATTAGCAAAGTGCAATATTTCTCCAGTAAGTAGCACAAAAACTTGCTAAGGGCAACAACAATTCAATGCTTTTATAAAAAATGACTCGAGAAAGGTCAGACTTTAATGGAATTTATTTATAGTAGGGAAGTGTACTTCTTATTCTACATTCTCCTTAAGTTTGCCGTGTTCTTTACGGGACACCCTGTATGTAGGCAGGTAGGTTTCTTAGATGACGAATCATTATAATTATATTAAAATCTAATTAGGTAGAGCTCTGCACTTTCAGTGACGATGAGAAAATTCCACTGGGTGTGAGAGAGTGGGACAAATCCCGTCCCATTCCGAATCTTCTCAAGAGCCGACTAATTCTCGATGATGCATGAGGGTTCGAGTTAATACGAACACAATCATTCATTAAGCGTCAATTCTGTACTTCCCGCGATTTCTCGAGAGCGCTCTCTAGCTCTAGGAGCCGCCCTTCTCTCGATTCAAAGGAAGTACGCTTGAAACAGGAAAAGCCGAAATCTGATGTAAATACTTCCTGAATTCGCGCCATTTAAAATGTAAATTTGTCTGGAAAATTCAATGGGTCCGAATGTAAGGCTCGAGACGAGTTTAATTCCCATCTCGGCAAAGTGAAGGAAATACAAAAGTCTTCCTAATGATGAAACTTTTTGAAGCATTTTGCATGAAATTTGGGTATACACAATTTTACTAAAGATGTTTGATTAGGTGAAATTTGGACAACAGGGCCTTGTTATTAATGTTGTGACAAATATTCCGTCTACCTCCAAAGCATAATACTCATGAAAAAGTAATTACCCATTATAAAACAATTGGAATTTGGATAATTCGGCCATTATCTCAATCTGCCAGTTTGGTTATTATTTATTTAAAATAGATATCTGAAATTGTATGTAAATCACTGTGAACATAGGCTATAAGCGAAGTGGTCGAGGTGTTGAGAGCGTTTGCTCTTTTTTTATAGTTCAAAGTTCGCGAACTTCCCTCTCATTCTCCAGATCTGAGTTCTATCGACTATATCAAGATAGAACATTTTTTGAACTTTTTTATTTTTCATTTTTCGAATTTAAAATTTCTGCCCTCGAACGTATTTTGACGTGCTGATTCCGAATCTTTGAACGAAAATGTCGAAAACTCATCGGAAATATTTTTGGCGCCAAAAAAAACCATTTATTTGAAAACTGATTCAGAGCTGACCAACTCGAGAACGGTTAGAGATAGACAAATTCTGCGAACGCTAATCGATTCAGAAGGGTCAAATTAGTATATATTGTGAATTTCGAGTCGATGGAAAAAAATTAAAAATTAAAAATTACTCGAAAAAAGTTGAAAGGGGTGTACCTCTAAAAATCATGAAAAATACTAGGTTGTCACATAGATTTGAAATTTGCACTGTATACGTGAAATTTCATGCTCATTCCGAAAATGTATGATTTTTATATGCTCAGATATAAGATTTAGCCGGAAAAAGGTTTTTAAGGTAGAAAATCCAATTTTATGAGATTATTTATTTTTAATTTTTCGAATTTCAAATGTTTGTCCACAAACGTATTTTGACGTGCTGATTCCGAATCTTTGAACGAAAATGTTGAAAACTCATCGAAAATATTTTTGGCGCCAAAAAAACCATTTGAAAACTGATTCAGAGCTGACCAACTCGAGAACTGTTGGAGATAGACCAATTCTGCGAACGCCAATCGATTCAGAATGGCCGAATTAGTACATACTGAGAATTTGAACGAAAAAAATCGACGGACAAAAAAGTCGAGTATATCATGATAAATAATTTTTTGAACTTTTTTATTTTTCAAATTTCAAATTTTTGTCATCAAACGTATTTTGACGTGCTGATTCCGAATCTTTGAACGAAAATGTTGAAAACCCATCAGAAATATTTTTGGCGAGATGAAAACCATCCAAAATGGATTTAAAGCTGTCCAACTCGAGAACGGTTAGAGATAGACCAATTCTGCGAACGCCAATCGATTCAGAATGACCGAATTAGTATTTACCGAGAATTTGAAGGAAAAAAATCGACGGACAAAAAAGTCGAGAAACACTGCTCTGCGCTCCTCCTGTTACCCCTCCCAACGCATTAGCGTACCACGTGGTAATGAGACACAGCTCACACAGCGCATGTCGATATCTTTTTTTCGAGCGAGTCGAGGAGAAATTGTAATGCTCTCTCATCACATAGCCTATTCTATGAAACCACCATACCCAAAATAAAAACTTTCCGATATTGTATATCTCGACTATGACTTGCTATTTCAACTGAATAATAGGTTGAACGTGAAGTAATTTTTTTTATTAAACGAAGAGGAAATCTTGATTTGCAGAGGCAATTGATTTTTTTTGAAGATCTTGATGCTTTGCAGGTTTCCTTGAGGCATCATACTGAGAGATTAAGATGAATATGAAGGAAGTCGGTTAAGGGCAATGCAGATCTGAAAACGAAAAATTCAAAACTGAAAAAAAAGTACACCACTGTTTCAAATATTGTTTCCATCTCAAATATCGTTTCCATCTATTGTAACCTCAATAATTTTCAATTCATCCTCGTGAATGTTGAGAAGGCACAGTGTCATCATTCAGCAACTGAAGTGGCACTTTACCGCCCGCAGGCGCATTATGGCCCGCGGGCCGTAAAGTAGAATTATTTCAGTTCAATAGAGAAAGGCTCTTCCCAACATTTCTTCATAATCGACATCGGGCCATCATCCACGCCGCAGGGCATAAACGCCTACTTTACGCCCTTGATACATAAATAACTATTATGTGAGCATATTTGACACGCGACATTTTCCACCGGAATCTTCGTCACTTGTTTGGTTTGGAGGATTTTCCCAAATATAAAACTCGTTATCCCGAATGACGTTTCAAAAATTGAATTAAAGTACCATTAATTAGTCTACAATGTTAATGGGGTTCGGAATAGATATACCGTGACCATATTGAATATAATCAATTACGGTATCCAAAAAGGGGTGGCTTAATTGAACTAGGGAGTGCGATGTTGACATTTGATATTCGGAGAGGGTGACTATCTCGCTTTTTTCTGGACAAAAAAAATATATACCTTTCTTTATAATAACTTTTCGTGAAAATATTAAAATATATACAGGAAATCTGTGAGAGAGTGTAGAAGGGCAAATTAATGATAAGTTACTGCGTTCACAAGACTGCTGTCTTGAATGAAATTAATTTTTGTCAGTAACGTATCCTACACTGAATTTGCCTATCTGAAAAATGAGATCAAATAAACCAATAAATACTTCTCTTATCGAAAAACGTTGACGTTTATGAGACTGTATCTGCCTCCGTTATCAAAACTTGCTAAAAAGACGCCGAAAACTGTTGGAAATAATAAGATCCTTCTCTGACAGAGTCAAATGAAATCTGCCATACATTCTCTTTTGATTGTCATTTGGTATCTTGATACATATGGTGTTTGGTATCAATCAATCACCATTTTATTAGTTCTCATTTCATCTTTGAGGAGAGGTAACCAGGTGCGGTCCTCTTCGATGGAATTGGTTGAGAAGCAGTTGTTCGATAAAAGAATGCACGCAGTTTCCTTCAACTTTATTTTTTCTTGATTTGATTCTCCCAATAAAATTTTGGTATTATTCCATTCCATCATATGACCGCCATCAGATGTTAGAATATGTTCGGATATTTTCGAACCTGTTATTTTTCGATTTCTGATGTAACTTTTATGTTCTTTCTGCCGCGCAATCAACGGTCTTGATGTTTCACCTATATAACTTGTCATGAAAAGCGTGAGAATCGAGTGCTAGTTATTTTCGTCCCAATCGTCCGACATAACACCAAGCAAATTTATCTGCAATTCAGTTCATCGAATTATCGAGCTCTTTAAATCGTAAGCGCCCGAATTCATTGCGAACTTCAGAAATTAACTTTCCACCAGCTCGCCCAATTTTTCAGAAGTAACGAGATACTTTTCCAATCTAGGGTCGCACCGACAGACAATTACAATCGAATAAAAGTCAGATCGAAGGCAGTTTTTCTGACGTGACATTAATTAAAAACGTCATAAATGGATTTTCGTCTGGATTCCAGAAGTTAAATTAAAATAATTCCCGATGAGATTTCGATATTGACGTGCTAAGACGAAGATGGGGTGATACGATTGGATGAGGGTTCAGTTATGAGGAAAATCTAAGAAATTCCGAGCTTTTGGGTTTCGAGAAAATTAATATCTGCTCTGAATAGACGGATGAGTTGTATACTGGGTGTGTCCCGGTCGCTTTTATTGAAGAGTGAGCATGTGAAATCATGGCATTTTGGAGATTTTAATGGGACGCATGTGGACGTAGTCGCAAAGAAGAAGCGAAGGAATTTTTAATGGTGTCAATTTGAATTTATGATTATCAATAATATTCACATAACATTGTAACAATAAAAACATGTTTTTCTATGACAATGCGTAAAGTGATACTTTTTAGCACAAGTGCATAAATGAATCGATAGTGCGTAAATTCATCAACTGGAGCGTAATAGTTATTTTCCTCCTACCCCTATAGAAAGTATATACTCTCCTCCCTCAAACCAGGGAGGAAAGTACTTTTCCTCCCCCTCATTTCAAGTAAGTTGTGAACGATGAAACTTGTGGAACTATTATAATCAAATTGTTTCCGTAATTTCTAGAACTTCTTATATATCCTGTATTCTGGTAAAAATCAAACATGAATGTTACTTCTACCTTAGTTCTTTAATAGCTATTTGTGTATTCAGAGCGCAAAGTGATTGATTGTCGCTCGACAAAAAGATTAATTTTTGGAGAACGACAATGGCCCTTTGTGCTCGAAATACACACATTATTTTTTCTACAAGCGCAGCTCTTAGAAAAAAAAATGATCGACATTTCATGCCGTCGACCCGGTTGATGTTGATAAACACATTTTTTCCGAATTTTGCACACCTGCCATTCGTTTTAACATGACTTCATACACCTCTCCTTCACGGGAGTGCAAGAAGTTATATTACACCCTGTATATACCCTTTTCCTTTTTTACTTTTTTCTTCATTTGAAACAAGCTGGCAAGCTGTGCTTTATGACCGATTAGAAAAAATATCCTCTTTTTTGTGCCAACATAAACACGTCTGCCGGTAATCGAAATGGGTTTTTGTTGTGCGCCTTTTCAAGTATCGCCAACGGAACAAATTATAAACTAGTCACGGTGGAACTTCTAAGCTACTTAATTATTGGCTACAGAGGTCCTTTATGTACTCAGGAAAGCCCTGTTCGTCCAGGATTTGATGAATTACGTCGAACAAGTCCCGCCCAACATTCACCGCGAGTATCCGGATTTCACAGGCAGGCCCGATCTTTTCCGTTTGCACGTGCCTTTACAAAACATTTTCCGGGCCGAAAGGACAAAAGAGTTAATCTAATGAACGCGGCGTTTTTGGCAAACACGGTTCGATCGACGTCCTCGTTAGGACCGACGAAGGGTCCTGCGATCGCACGGCAATTCAATTTTGATCCTTTGACGTGAGTTTAATCAAGTATCGGCTGTTTATGTACGTAATTTTACGGTCCCGACAGTCGTTTTTGGTGTTAGTTCTGAACGATATACAAAGACCGACAAACTTCGTATACAGAGTAATTTCGATGTGAAAAGTTCTATAAATTTATATCCTTATACTCTATTTCAAGAATAACGTAGAGTAAATTCTCGTAAGAATCTATAAGCATAATACAATAAATGTATCCCCTGAGGGGATACATTTATAGGCTTCTCCTCTCACATACAGGCTATCTAAAGTACGAACAAATTAATATTTGATTTCCCGACAGTCGTTTTTGGTGTTAGTTCTGAACGGTATACAAAGACCGACAAACTTCGTATACAGAGTAATTTCGATGTGAAAAATTTCTATAAATTTATATCCTTATACTCTATTTCAAGAATAACGTAGAGTAAATTCTCGTAAGAATCTATAAGCATAATACAATAAATGTATCCCCTGAGGGGATAATAAATGTATCCCCTGAGGGGATACATTTATAGGCTTCTCCTCTCACATACAGGCTATCTAAAGTACGAACAAATTAATATTTGATTTCTTTCTTCAAAACTCCAGAAGAAAAAATCACACTTGGTACATTAATCTAGGTTTGTCAATGTGATAATGTCATAATTTGAAGTCATAATGTGTCAGAAATTGAATTAGAAGGCGAATTAAAAAATGTCTGGCCACAGAGTGAACACTAGTCGTCACTATGCAAGTTAAAGATATTAAGTATCGGTTTGCCTACATTTTTTCGATGTCACGGATAACTACAATGTCCACGGCACTGCTGAAACACCGACCAACATGAATAGAAATCACTGTGACTTAATGGTCGGTAAAATCACGTGCCGTTCACGGCCGTGTCACGTCACGGCTATGTGTGAATCGACCTTTAATGCACCTCGGACGCGTTGTGGGTACTGTCACAGAACGCGTAGTGAACGAGTTGAAAATCTGCCTTCGTTTTGCACTTACCGCACTTCGCTCCTTTCAAAACTGTTAACCTGTATTATTAAATGTTAGAGTTCCGAAACCGTCATCTTTCAGTGAACGGTTCATTATCGAAGAGGCAGCCATAACCGCCGCAATAACGACTGATAAGTATCTCATCGAATGAGGTCTCCTTTACAATAACGACTTTGATCCTGAACCATAAATACATTGACCCGAAACCCATCACGTACCGAATGCCCTATAAATGGCGCAGTTTTTTTTCAACCTGTCATTATCTAATAAGGTCGTTTCTACTTCCGACCTTTTTCCGCTCGTCTTTGTATTATTATTTTTAGCATCCAATTTGCAGCGGAATTGTTTGCCTGCAATAAATATTTATTTTCGAGTTAATGAAGACGTAATTGGTCGGTCAGAAAAAAAAAAGTGTCGCAAGCTGTCACGTACGGAAATATTGCGATGGCTGGAAAGTGAACGGTATCAAATATCGCTTTTTCAGTTTTGGATCGAGGAATACTGAAAAAGCGGGTGAGCTCCTGCGATTTTTGAATAAATTAAAAAGGGTCCCTTCCCTAACAAGGCAATGACCAGGTAAAACTCTGGCCGTCGCATTACACTGAGAAACCATTATCAAAACTTTAGTATTGGCAATCAAAAAAAGCACCTGTATTTGGGACTGAGTCTCACTTTAATTGCCACTATGAAAAAAAAAAGACCCAGACAGTGTTTAATTCGTGGCGCACCTTTTACATTTTTCGTATTTTTCGACCATAAGGAGATACATTCGTTAAATACATTTCTATATAGAAAGAAAGCTGAGAAAATTTCCTACAAGATGACCCTATCGTTTGTTTGCCTTACAGTTCGCTTGTAGATGTTATAGGTGGTTTTGTGTGCTAGGATTATGGATCTTGGCGCAAGGAGATACATTCGTTAAATACATAGAGATACATACCTATATAGAAGGGTTCAAATCCCACATAAAGCACTTTTTTTTTCTATTTTTAAATCGATTATTGTTCGATTTTTATTATAATTTTCAATATTTGCATCTTAAATTCCTTTTTTAGGTTGTATATATATTATGGGAATCATGACGACAGGCAAGTTTATGATAAAAAGTGTTATTGAAAATATAACAGATATACTATTACTAAATAGCGATCGCTTCAAGTGAGTTTTTATGTTTTATTCATCGGCCTCATTGTTCCACCTGCCGTCTTCCTCAGTCGGAAGCGGCCAACTTCGCCGACCGCAACAAGAACAACACGTTTTCCAGAACCCGTAACTTCCTCATCGAACAGAAACAAAAGCCAACAACGTTCCACGTCGATTCGTGGAAATTTCGTTTCGATCATAGTGGGCCTTGAGCATCCGAAGCCGCTCGCTAGAAGCAAATAAGCAGGCAAACGGGCGGCCGTTGTGAGTACCGGAAGATTCTAATTTCTTATTCTATTCATGCGACGTTTAACATTTGAACGCGGGAGTCGTCGTCGTCTATAGCTTCCTCGATTCTCGCGATGATGGTTTCAATGAGCCCACGCGCTGTATCGCCATTGCCGACGGGTTGGTAGGTATAAATAGTTTGGTTGATAACTGTAGGAATACTAGACAATAGGAGAGTGAATCGACCGATGGTGTTGCCACTATTGCTAGGAAAATGGCGACTTAGGAGCGTGTTTACACGCTTTATACTAGCTTCACTTGGATGTTTGTTTGTATGGTTGTTTGTATGTTTGTTTGTATGTTTGTTTGTATGTTTGTTTGTATGTTTGTTTGTATGTTTGTTTGTATGTTTGTTTGTATGTTTGTTTGTATGTTTGTTTGTATGTTTGTTTGTATGTTTGTTTGTATGTTTGTTTGAATGTTTGTAACTGACTCCTTAGGGCGTGATTTTCACCCATTTCCAGACGTCCGAATGATTTGAAATTTGGCAGGTGTTCATAGTTCCGGTGACAATGCAATGACATTTTTTTGTTATAAAAAACAAAATGGCGGCTCCAAGATGGCGGACGAGATTTGTGATAATGGTCCGATTCCATTCAAAATTGGTATATAATGGTTTTCGGAGTCAGAGATTATGATTTTTTTAACAACATTCATCAGTTCAAATGGCGGCTCCAAGATGGCGGACGAGATTTGTGATAATGGTCCGATTCTATTCAAAATTGCTATACAAGGGTTTTCGGAGTCAGAGATTATGATTTTTTTCATCAAAATTCATGAGTTCAAAATGGCGGCTTCAAGATGGCGGACGAGATTTGTGATAATGGTCCGATTCCATTCAAAATTGCTATACAAGGTTTTTCGGAGTCAGAGATTATGATTTTTTCATCAAAATATGAGTTCAAAATGGCGGCTCCAAGATGGCGGACGAGATTTGTGATAATGGTCCGATTCCATTCAAAATTGGTATATAAGGGTTTTCGGAGTCAGAGATTATGATTTTTTATCAAAATTCATGAGTTCAAAATGGCGGCTCCAAGATGGCGGACGAGATTTGTGATAATGATCCGACCATTATAAATTGGTATATAAGGGTTTTCGGAGTCAGAGATTGATTTTTTCATCAAAATTCATGAGTGCAAAATGGCGGCTCCAAGATGGCGGACAAGATTCGTGATAATGGTCCGATTCCATTCAAAATGGTATATAAGGGTTTTCGGAGTCAGACATTATGATTTTTTATCAAAATTCATGAGTTCAAAATGGCGGCTCCAAGATGGCGGACGAGATTTGTGATAATGGTCCGATTCCATTCAAAATTGGTATATGAGGGTTTTCGGAGTCAGAGATTATGATTTTTTATCAAAATTCATGAGTTCAAAATGGCGGCTCCAAGATGGCGGACAAGATTTGTGATAATGGTCCGATTCCATTCAAAATTGGTATATAAGGGTTTTCGGAGTCAGATATTATGATTTATTCATCAAAATCATGAGTTCAAAATGGCGGCTCCAAGATGGCGGACTAGATTTGTGATAATGGCCCGATTCCATTCAAAATTGGTATATAAGGGTTTTCGGAGTCAGAGATTATGATTTTTTTAACAACATTCATCAGTTCAAATGGCGGCTCCAAGATGGCGGACGAGATTTGTGATAATGGTCCAATTCCATTCAAAATTGGTATATAAGGGTTTTCGGAGTCATTATGATTTTTTCATCAAAATTCATGAGTTCAAAATGGCGGACGAGATTTGTGATGATGGTCCGATTCCATTCAAAATTGGTATATAAGGGTTTTCGGAGTCAGAGATTATGATTTTTTTATCAAAATTCATAAGTTCAAAATGGCGGCTCCAAGATGGCGGACGATATTTGTGATCGTGGTCCGATTCCATTCAAAATTGGTATATATAAGGGTTTTCGGAGACAGAGATTATATTTTTTTAATCAAAATTCATGAGTTAAAAATGGCGGCTCCAAGATGGCGGACTAGATTTGTGATTAGCGGTGTCAATGTCAAATCATCCTTACTATTGCTACTCATTTTCGATTACTTATTTCTTTCAAACGAATTTTGTAAATACGTTTTGTAATACGTTTTAACAAACTTAATTCGATCTCATATTATTTATGACAGTCTAGTAGTTCATGAAAGTGGGAAATGAAATATCCTGTACTGAAATGATCAGTACAGTACAGCTCGCGATGTAGAAATGAAAAGGTGTATACAATAGGCCCACTTCCTTGATTGATAAAGCGCATGAAATGGGCATTTTTTTAATGTGGTAGTAGAAAAAGATGATTCCAGCTCTGGACCTAATTTGATCACGTCAAGCTAGCTGGCTACCGGACTAAATATAAGAGACGAATGTACACGCCGATCTTCCTCGCTGTTGCTTATTAAAAGCGTAACTCAGCGATAATTGTATTTATGTCATAACGGTTTCTCGCTCGTAACAGTATATAACGATGAGAATCGAAAGTTTGGGAAGTATCGATTGTTGCTTACTGGAGGATGTCGGAGAATTTCCTTCAATAGATCGCGTACATGAAGGGACGAAGCATAATGCTTTGACAGTTCCACGGCTTTGATATCTTCGCCTTCGGAAGAGAAGGGACGACGGAACTGGATCTGGAATTAATTGTGAACATCTCGGACCGAACGGCAAAGTTTTCCAGGCGGAAAGGCAGGCGGTATAACAATGTATTCATGAAAACGCCAATAAGATTTATCTTAATGAGCAGATCCATACTGATGTATCAGAAACGCAGGCGCTCCTGATGTGCCAATAAGTAGAATATTAATTCACGTAAACAATAAATGTCAGGTCGGACTCTTTATTCAATACTTTGAGAAACTACTTGTATCATGAAATCAAGTACAGTTCAGAGCTGCAAACGCCAATCGAATCAGAATGGTCGAGTTAGTATATATTGGGAATTTGAACGGAAAAAATCAACGAACAAAAAAGTCGATTATATTACCATACATAATTTTTTGAACTTTTTTATTTTTCATTTTTCGAATTTCAAATTTTTGTCCTCCAACGAACTTCGACGTGCTGATTCCGAATCTTTGAACGAAAATGTCAAAAACTCATCAGAAATATTTTTGGCGCCAAAAAAACCATTTGAAAACTGATTCAGAGCTGACCAACTCGAGAACGGTTAGAGATAGACCAATTCTGCGAACGCCAATCGAATCAGAATTGTCAAATTAGTATATATTGTGAATTTTGAGTCAATGGAAAAAATAAAAAATTACTCGAAAAAAGTTGAAAGGGGCACCCCTAAAAATCATGAAAAATACTAAGTTGTCACATCGATTTGAAATTTGCACTATATACGTGAAATTTCATGTTCATTCCGAAAATGTATGATTTTTATATGCTCAGATAAGTCAGATATAAGATTTAGCCGGAAAAGAGTGTTTAAGGTAGAAGATCCAATTTTGAGATTTTTGATTTTTCATTTTTCGAATTTAAAATTTTCGTCCTCCAACGAATTTTGACGTGCTGATTCCGAATCTTTGAACGAAAATGTCGAAAACTCATCAGAAATATTTTTGGCGCCAAAAAAACCATTTGAAAACTGATTCAGAGCTGACCAACTCGAGAACGGTTAGAGATAGACAAATTCTGCAAACGCCAATCGATTCAGAATTGTCAAATTAGTATATATTGTGAATTTCGAGTTGATGGAAAAAATTAAAAATTACTCGAAAAAAGTTGAAAGGGGGTTCCCTAAAAATCATGAAAAATACTAAGTTGTCACATCGATTTGAAATTTGCACTATATACGTGAAATTTCATGCTCATTCCGAAAATGTATGATTTTTATATGCTCAGATAAGTCAGATATAAGATTTAGCCGGAAAAGAGTGTTTAAGGTAGAAGATCCAATTTTGAGATTTTTGATTTTTCATTTTTCGAATTTAAAATTTTCGTCCTCCAACGAATTTTGACGTGCTGATTCCGAATCTTTGAACGAAAATGTCGAAAACTCATCAGAAATATTTTTGGCGCCAAAAAAACCATTTGAAAACTGATTCAGAGCTGACCAACTCGAGAACGGTTAGAGATAGACAAATTCTGCAAACGCCAATCGATTCAGAATTGTCAAATTAGTATATATTGTGAATTTCGAGTTGATGGAAAAAATTAAAAATTACTCGAAAAAAGTTGAAAGGGGGTTCCCTAAAAATCATGAAAAATACTAAGTTGTCACATCGATTTGAAATTTGCACTATATACGTGAAATTTCATGCTCATTCCGAAAATGTATGATTTTTATATGCTCAGATAAGTCAGATATAAGATTTAGCCGGAAAAGAGTGTTTAAGGTAGAAGATCCAATTTTGAGATTTTTGATTTTTCATTTTTCGAATTTAAAATTTTCGTCCTCCAACGAATTTTGACGTGCTGATTCCGAATCTTTGAACGAAAATGTCGAAAACTCATCAGAAATATTTTTGGCGCCAAAAAAAACATTTGAAAACTGATTCAGAGCTGACCAACTCGAGAACGGTTAGAGATAGACCAATTCTGCGAACGCCAATCGAATCAGAATGGTCGAGTTAGTATATATTGGGAATTTGAACGGAAAAAATCAACGAACAAAAAAGTCGATTATATTACCATACATAATTTTTTGAACTTTTTTATTTTTCATTTTTCGAATTTCAAATTCTTGTCCTCCAACGAACTTCGAACCCATAAGAAATTTTTTTGGAGCAAGAACACCATCCAAAATGGATTAAAAGCCAAAAGCTTGAGAACGGTTGGAGATAGACTAATTCTACGAACGCCAATCGAATCAGAATGGTATACACTGAGAAAACTGATATACCTTGATTTAATTCGCCTATTAAAGATCATAAAGCATCCAGACGATTCCTCTTTTACTGGTTATCATCTGTTATTCTAACAATCCAGAGAAATATGTCGTTTTTACGTTCCGCCCAGTTGATAAAAAACCTTGAATTGAACGCGTTGACAAATTAATAGGCGTTTTAATGTTTCTGATGTTCCGCCGCATAAAAAAGTTATTTTCGGCTCGGTTACATAAATCATTAATATTAATTATTACAACCAGTTTTTGTGAATGAACAAAAATAGTTGTTTTAATTTTTCAATTGCCCGCAAAAACAGTCGTTAGGTCAGTGTTCGTCTGCAATTGAATAGTTATTTATATAACAAGTTGCGAAATGTGTTTTTTAGAACACACGAGCGTAGCGAGTGTCCAACGCGTCGTGTGCAAAAAACTCGCCATTTTGCAATGTGTTCAGAGATTCTCTACTTGACTTGATTTTCTAACTACTTGACTTGACTTGAAATCAAGACAAGCTCAAGTCAAGCTCAAGTCAAGAATTTATTTTTGAAATGCAAGTCGAGGCAAGTAGTTATACAACAAGTAAATCAAGCTATCTACTTGATTTTCCTTGGAGAACTAGTACCTTTTTTGTATTAATCTGATTAACTGCCAAAACGCAATAACAATAACAATATATGGATGCAAAATAAACAAAACTGGAGTTAGTGAAATACAGTACAATAATATTCACTTCATAATGTCCCACTCTTAAATGGCAAAGTAAGTTATATTTTTGAAATGCCCTGTATAAAAATGTATAGCTTTTGCCACAATTTTTACTAGATTGCTTGAATCCTATAGATTATTGTATATATTCAAAATTTTATTTAAAAAAAAAGCCACAATAAAAAAGTATTAAAGAATATAAGATTTATTGATTAAAAGTTTGATTTTGTGGAGGAAATCCAGTTCTTGACATAATTTTTTGGGTTTATCACCTTCCACAATTTCTCTTTTTTTGATAACGGAGGCAGATTCAGCCTCCGAAACGTCAACAGTTTTCAAAAAAAGAGAAATTGTGGAAGGTGATAAACCCAAAAAATTATGTCAAGAAATATAAGATTTGTTTGACCTACCGTGTAATTATGTCACAAAAATCGAGTCAAGTCAAATATCAAATTTTCAAAAGCTTGAGTTTTGAAGTCAAGTCAAGTATTAAGATAAAATTCAAGGTACTTTGCTTGATGAATCCCGGAATGTGTTATATAGAAGTATTTTGGTAATTTCTTTTGAATCATCATTCATCTAATATAATGGATTACGCTGAATACGGGCTAGGACAATAGAAACATTTATAATATTTTAATATTCGATTCAATTCAATTCCTTCTAATTGGTTGAAAATAAATTTATGACATTTTCGCGATAATCTCCCGTTGCTATAAGCAACGTTAACAAAAAGGAGCCTTCTAATTGGTTGAAAATACGAAATTTTCATTTTTATTTATCAACTTCACGTTCAACGTTACCTTCTCCATGATTATAATTCGTATTTAATATCACTCGATTTCGAAACGCTGATGATGTCCTATCGATAAAAAGTGACTGCGGTTGGAAATTCTGATAATTGTCACCACCAGTATGAATCATAGTATAATCTCGAATTCTTTCGAAACCAGATTTGTAATCGGCGAACAACTGCCAGCCGTTGTTGTCAAACGAGTTATTTCCCGGTATTTGATTTGTTAAACATTATCTGTTTTTGTTACGAAGTGCGTTTCTTCGATTGTTTAGGAACGTGACGTTTTCTCATACTGGCGAACATTGAATTACATCTGACAGAGATATTCTTCATTTGGCTGGGAAGACCACCGAAGATTGCTTTTTGGTTTCTCCGCAGGTGGCGCTGCGACCGAATTTTACTGTCGCTGCTTCATTTGTGAGGAAATATTAGTTATACAGTGGATTATAATTCATTGGGTTGAGTCACGACGACTCCAATGTTGTCGGTCCTACCCTGTCACTGACGAGAGGCAACAACCTCGAAACGCGTCTGCAGGTGGTCTTCCCCAGCCAGATGAAGGATAATCTACTCTTCAATTACGTTAAGCATTTGTAATTGGGTTTCCTTGGAAGAATTTTGTACAAATATCTGTTAGATGTAGTTTAATGTCCGTCGTGGTATCAGCCAGGGAAGTAGTTGTTCTCTGTTGGATGTTTGTCTCATATTTTCCACACGGTGGAAATATTTGGAGAGAGCTGACCAACTCGAGAACGGTTAGAGATAGAAAAATTCTGCGAACGCCAATCGATTCAGAATGGCCGAATTAGTATATACCGAGAATTTGAACAGGAAAAATTGACGGACAAAAAAGTCGAGAATATCATGATAGATACTTTTTTGAACTTTTTTATTTTTCATTTTTGGAATTTAAAATTTTTGTCCTCTACGTATTTTGACGTGCTAATTCCGAATCTTTGAAGGAAAATGTCGAAAACTCGTCAGAAATATTTTTGGCACCAAAAAAACCATTCGAAAACTGATTCAGAGCTGACCAACTCGAGAACGGTTAGAGATAGACCAAATCTGCGAACGCCAATCGATTCAGAATGTTCGAATTAGAATATACTGAGAATTTAAACGAAAAAAATTGACGGGAAAAAAAGTCGAGTATCTCATGATATTAGATTAGATGATTTTTTGAACTTTTTTATTTTTCATTTTTCGAATTTCAAATTTTGGTCCTCCAACGTATTTTGACGTGCTGATTCCGAATCTTTGAACGAAAATGTCGAAAACTCATCGGAAATATTTTTGGCGCCAAAAAAACCATTTGAAAACTGATTCAGAGTTGACCAACTCGAGAACGGTTAGAGATAGACCAAATCTGCGAACGCCAATTGATTCAGAATGTTCGAATTAGTATATACTGAGAATTTAAACGAAAAAAATTTACGGACAAAAAAGTCGAGTATCTCATGATATTAGATTAGATGATTTTTTAAACTTTTTTATTTTTCATTTCTCGAATTTCAAATTTTGGTCCTCCAACGTATTTTGACGTGCTGATTCCGAATCTTTGAACGAAAATGTCGAAAACTCATCGGAAATATTTTTGGCGCCAAAAAAACCATTTGAAAACCGATTCAGAGCTGACCAACTCGAGAACGGTTAGAGATAGACCAAATCTGCGAACGCCAATCGATTCAGAATGTTCGAATTAGTATATACTGAGAATTTAAACGAAAAAAATTTACGGACAAAAAAGTCGAGTATCTCATGATATTAGATTAGATGATTTTTTGAACTTTTTTATTTTTCATTTTTCGAATTTCAAATTTTGGTCCTCCAACGTATTTTGACGTGCTGATTCCGAATCTTTGAACGAAAATGTCGAAAACTCATCGGAAATATTTTTGGCGCCAAAAAAACCATTTGAAAACCGATTCAGAGCTGACCAACTCGAGAACGGTTAGAGATAGACCAAATCTGCGAACGCCAATCGATTCAGAATGTTCGAATTAGTATATACTGAGAATTTAAACGAAAAAAATTTACGGACAAAAAAGTCGAGTATCTCATGATATTAGATTAGATGATTTTTTGAACTTTTTTATTTTTCATTTTTCGAATTTCAAATTTTGGTCCTCCAACGTATTTTGACGTGCTGATTCCGAATCTTTGAACGAAAATGTCGAAAACTCATCGGAAATATTTTTGGCGCCAAAAAAACCATTTGAAAACCGATTCAGAGCTGACCAACTCGAGAACGGTTAGAGATAGACCAAATCTGCGAACGCCAATCGATTCAGAATGTTCGAATTAGTATATACTGAGAATTTAAACGAAAAAAATTTACGGACAAAAAAGTCGAGTATCTCATGATATTAGATTAGATGATTTTTTGAACTTTTTTATTTTTCATTTTTCGAATTTCAAATTTTGGTCCTCCAACGTATTTTGACGTGCTGATTCCGAATCTTTGAACGAAAATGTCGAAAACTCATCGGAAATATTTTTGGCGCCAAAAAAAACATTTGAAAACTGATTCAGAGCTGACCAACTCGAGAACGGTTAGAGATAGACCAAATCTGCGAACGCCAATCGATTCAGAATGTTCGAATTAGTATATACTGAGAATTTAAACGAAAAAAACTTACGGGCAAAAAAGTCGAGTATCTCATGATATTAGATTAGATGATTTTTTGAACTTTTTTATTTTTCATTTTTCGAATTTCAAATTTTGGTCCTCCAACGTATTTTGACGTGCTGATTCCGAATCTTTGAACGAAAATGTCGAAAACTCATCGGAAATATTTTTGGCGCCAAAAAAACCATTTGAAAACCGATTCAGAGCTGACCAACTCGAGAACGGTTAGAGATAGACCAAATCTGCGAACGCCAATCGATTCAGAATGTTCGAATTAGTATATACTGAGAATTTAAACGAAAAAAATTTACGGACAAAAAAGTCGAGTATCTCATGATATTAGATTAGATGATTTTTTGAACTTTTTTATTTTTCATTTTTCGAATTTCAAATTTTGGTCCTCCAACGTATTTTGACGTGCTGATTCCGAATCTTTGAACGAAAATGTCGAAAACTCATCGGAAATATTTTTGGCGCCAAAAAAACCATTTGAAAACCGATTCAGAGCTGACCAACTCGAGAACGGTTAGAGATAGACCAAATCTGCGAACGCCAATCGATTCAGAATGTTCGAATTAGTATATACTGAGAATTTAAACGAAAAAAATTTACGGACAAAAAAGTCGAGTATCTCATGATATTAGATTAGATGATTTTTTGAACTTTTTTATTTTTCATTTTTCGAATTTCAAATTTTGGTCCTCCAACGTATTTTGACGTGCTGATTCCGAATCTTTGAACGAAAATGTCGAAAACTCATCGGAATTATTTTTGGCGCCAAAAAAACCATTTGAAAACCGATTCAGAGCTGACCAACTCGAGAACGGTTAGAGATAGACCAAATCTGCGAACGCCAATCGATTCAGAATGTTCGAATTAGTATATACTGAGAATTTAAACGAAAAAAATTTACGGACAAAAAAGTCGAGTATCTCATGATATTAGATTAGATGATTTTTTGAACTTTTTTATTTTTCATTTTTCGAATTTCAAATTTTGGTCCTCCAACGTATTTTGACGTGCTGATTCCGAATCTTTGAACGAAAATGTCGAAAACTCATCGGAATTATTTTTGGCGCCAAAAAAACCATTTGAAAACTGATTCAGAGTTGACCAACTCGAGAACGGTTAGAGATAGACCAAATCTGCGAACGCCAATCGATTCAGAATGTTCGAATTAGTATATACTGAGAATTTTAACGAAAAAAATTTACGGACAAAAAAGTCGAGTATCTCATGATATTAGATTAGATGATTTTTTGAACTTTTTTATTTTTCATTTTTCGAATTTCAAATTTTGGTCCTCCAACGTATTTTGACGTGCTGATTCCGAATCTTTGAACGAAAATGTCGAAAACTCATCGGAAATATTTTTGGCGCCAAAAAAACCATTTGAAAACCGATTCAGAGCTGACCAACTCGAGAACGGTTAGAGATAGACCAAATCTGCGAACGCCAATCGATTCAGAATGTTCGAATTAGTATATACTGAGAATTTAAACGAAAAAAATTTACGGACAAAAAAGTCGAGTATCTCATGATATTAGATTAGATGATTTTTTGAACTTTTTTATTTTTCATTTTTCGAATTTCAAATTTTGGTCCTCCAACGTATTTTGACGTGCTGATTCCGAATCTTTGAACGAAAATGTCGAAAACTCATCGGAAATATTTTTGCCGCCAAAAAAACCATTTGAAAACTGATTCAGAGCTGACCAACTCGAGAACGGTTAGAGATAGACCAAATCTGCGAACGCCAATCGATTCAGAATGTTCGAATTAGTATATACTGAGAATTTAAACGAAAAAAATTTACGGACAAAAAAGTCGAGTATCTCATGATATTAGATTAGATGATTTTTTGAACTTTTTTATTTTTCATTTTTCGAATTTCAAATTTTGGTCCTCCAACGTATTTTGACGTGCTGATTCCGAATCTTTGAACGAAAATGTCGAAAACTCCAAAAAAACCATTTGAAAACTGATTCAGAGTTGACCAACTCGAGAACGGTTAGAGATAGACCAAATCTGCGAACGCCAATCGATTCAGAATGTTCGAATTAGTATATACTGAGAATTTAAACGAAAAAAATTTACGGACAAAAAAGTCGAGTATCTCATGATATTAGATTAGATGATTTTTTGAACTTTTTTATTTTTCATTTTTCGAATTTCAAATTTTGGTCCTTCAACGTATTTTGACGTGCTGATTCCGAATCTTTGAACGAAAATGTCGAAAACTCATCGGAATTATTTTTGGCGCCAAAAAAACCATTTGAAAACTGATTCAGAGTTGACCAACTCGAGAACGGTTAGAGATAGACCAAATCTGCGAACGCCAATCGATTCAGAATGTTCGAATTAGTATATACTGAGAATTTTAACGAAAAAAATTTACGGACAAAAAAGTCGAGTATCTCATGATATTAGATTAGATGATTTTTTGAACTTTTTTATTTTTCATTTTTCGAATTTCAAATTTTGGTCCTCCAACGTATTTTGACGTGCTGATTCCGAATCTTTGAACGAAAATGTCGAAAACTCATCGGAAATATTTTTGGCGCCAAAAAAACCATTTGAAAACCGATTCAGAGCTGACCAACTCGAGAACGGTTAGAGATAGACCAAATCTGCGAACGCCAATCGATTCAGAATGTTCGAATTAGTATATACTGAGAATTTAAACGAAAAAAATTTACGGACAAAAAAGTCGAGTATCTCATGATATTAGATTAGATGATTTTTTGAACTTTTTTATTTTTCATTTTTCGAATTTCAAATTTTGGTCCTCCAACGTATTTTGACGTGCTGATTCCGAATCTTTGAACGAAAATGTCGAAAACTCATCGGAAATATTTTTGCCGCCAAAAAAACCATTTGAAAACTGATTCAGAGCTGACCAACTCGAGAACGGTTAGAGATAGACCAAATCTGCGAACGCCAATCGATTCAGAATGTTCGAATTAGTATATACTGAGAATTTAAACGAAAAAAATTTACGGACAAAAAAGTCGAGTATCTCATGATATTAGATTAGATGATTTTTTGAACTTTTTTATTTTTCATTTTTCGAATTTCAAATTTTGGTCCTCCAACGTATTTTGACGTGCTGATTCCGAATCTTTGAACGAAAATGTCGAAAACTCCAAAAAAACCATTTGAAAACTGATTCAGAGTTGACCAACTCGAGAACGGTTAGAGATAGACCAAATCTGCGAACGCCAATCGATTCAGAATGTTCGAATTAGTATATACTGAGAATTTAAACGAAAAAAATTTACGGACAAAAAAGTCGAGTATCTCATGATATTAGATTAGATGATTTTTTGAACTTTTTTATTTTTCATTTTTCGAATTTCAAATTTTGGTCCTTCAACGTATTTTGACGTGCTGATTCCGAATCTTTGAACGAAAATGTCGAAAACTCATCGGAAATATTTTTGGCGCCAAAAAAACCATTTGAAAACCGATTCAGAGCTGACCAACTCGAGAACGGTTAGAGATAGACCAAATCTGCGAACGCCAATCGATTCAGAATGTTCGAATTAGTATATACTGAGAATTTAAACGAAAAAAATTTACGGACAAAAAAGTCGAGTATCTCATGATATTAGATTAGATGATTTTTTGAACTTTTTTATTTTTCATTTTTCGAATTTCAAATTTTGGTCCTCCAACGTATTTTGACGTGCTGATTCCGAATCTTTGAACGAAAATGTCGAAAACTCATCGGAAATATTTTTGGCGCCAAAAAAACCATTTGAAAACTGATTCAGAGCTGACCAACTCGAGAACGGTTAGAGATAGACCAAATCTGCGAACGCCAATCGATTCAGAATGTTCGAATTAGTATATACTGAGAATTTAAACGAAAAAAATTTACGGACAAAAAAGTCGAGTATCTCATGATATTAGATTAGATGATTTTTTGAACTTTTTTATTTTTCATTTTTCGAATTTCAAATTTTGGTCCTCCAACGTATTTTGACGTGCTGATTCCGAATCTTTGAACGAAAATGTCGAAAACTCATCGGAAATATTTTTGGCGCCAAAAAAACCATTTGAAAACTGATTCAGAGTTGACCAACTCGAGAACGGTTAGAGATAGACCAAATCTGCGAACGCCAATCGATTCAGAATGTTCGAATTAGTATATACTGAGAATTTAAACGAAAAAAATTTACGGACAAAAAAGTCGAGTATCTCATGATATTAGATTAGATGATTTTTTGAACTTTTTTATTTTTCATTTTTCGAATTTCAAATTTTGGTCCTCCAACGTATTTTGACGTGCTGATTTCGAATCTTTGAACGAAAATGTCGAAAACTCATCGGAAATATTTTTGGCGCCAAAAAAACCATTTGAAAACTGATTCAGAGTTGACCAACTCGAGAACGGTTAGAGATAGACCAAATCTGCGAACGCCAATCGATTCAGAATGTTCGAATTAGTATATACTGAGAATTTAAACGAAAAAAATTTACGGACAAAAAAGTCGAGTATCTCATGATATTAGATTAGATGATTTTTTGAACTTTTTTATTTTTCATTTTTCGAATTTCAAATTTTGCTCCTCCAACGTATTTTGACGTGCTGATTCCGAATCTTTGAACGAAAATGTCGAAAACTCATCGGAAATATTTTTGGCGCCAAAAAAACCATTTGAAAACCGATTCAGAGCTGACCAACTCGAGAACGGTTAGAGATAGACCAAATCTGCGAACGCCAATCGATTCAGAATGTTCGAATTAGTATATACTGAGAATTTAAACGAAAAAAATTTACGGACAAAAAAGTCGAGTATCTCATGATATTAGATTAGATGATTTTTTGAACTTTTTTATTTTTCATTTTTCGAATTTCAAATTTTGGTCCTCCAACGTATTTTGACGTGCTGATTCCGAATCTTTGAACGAAAATGTCGAAAACTCATCGGAATTATTTTTGGCGCCAAAAAAACCATTTGAAAACTGATTCAGAGTTGACCAACTCGAGAACGGTTAGAGATAGACCAAATCTGCGAACGCCAATCGATTCAGAATGTTCGAATTAGTATATACTGAGAATTTAAACGAAAAAAATTTACGGACAAAAAAGTCGAGTATCTCATGATATTAGATTAGATGATTTTTTGAACTTTTTTATTTTTCATTTTTCGAATTTCAAATTTTGGTCCTCCAACGTATTTTGACGTGCTGATTCCGAATCTTTGAACGAAAATGTCGAAAACTCATCGGAAATATTTTTGGCGCCAAAAAAACCATTTGAAAACCGATTCAGAGCTGACCAACTCGAGAACGGTTAGAGATAGACCAAATCTGCGAACGCCAATCGATTCAGAATGTTCGAATTAGTATATACTGAGAATTTAAACGAAAAAAATTTACGGACAAAAAAGTCGAGTATCTCATGATATTAGATTAGATGATTTTTTGAACTTTTTTATTTTTCATTTTTCGAATTTCAAATTTTGGTCCTCCAACGTATTTTGACGTGCTGATTTCGAATCTTTGAACGAAAATGTCGAAAACTCATCGGAAATATTTTTGGCGCCAAAAAAACCATTTGAAAACTGATTCAGAGTTGACCAACTCGAGAACGGTTAGAGATAGACCAAATCTGCGAACGCCAATCGATTCAGAATGTTCGAATTAGTATATACTGAGAATTTAAACGAAAAAAACTTACGGGCAAAAAAGTCGAGTATCTCATGATATTAGATTAGATGATTTTTTGAACTTTTTTATTTTTCATTTTTCGAATTTCAAATTTTGGTCCTCCAATGTATTTTGACGTGCTGATTCCGAATCTTTGAACGAAAATGTCGAAAACTCATCGGAAATATTTTTGGCGCCAAAAAAACCATTTGAAAACCGATTCAGAGCTGACCAACTCGAGAACGGTTAGAGATAGACCAAATCTGCGAACGCCAATCGATTCAGAATGTTCGAATTAGTATATACTGAGAATTTAAACGAAAAAAACTTACGGGCAAAAAAGTCGAGTATCTCATGATATTAGATTAGATGATTTTTTGAACTTTTTTATTTTTCATTTTTCGAATTTCAAATTTTGGTCCTCCAACGTATTTTGACGTGCTGATTCCGAATCTTTGAACGAAAATGTCGAAAACTCATCGGAAATATTTTTGGCGCCAAAAAAACCATTTGAAAACTGATTCAGAGCTGACCAACTCGAGAACGGTTAGAGATAGACCAAATCTGCGAACGCCAATCGATTCAGAATGTTCGAATTAGTATATACTGAGAATTTAAACGAAAAAAATTTACGGACAAAAAAGTCGAGTATATCATGATATTAGATTAGATGATTTTTTGAACTTTTTTATTTTTCATTTTTCGAATTTCAAATTTTGGTCCTCCAACGTATTTTGACGTGCTGATTCCGAATCTTTGAACGAAAATGTCGAAAACTCATCGGAAATATTTTTGGCGCCAAAAAAACCATTTGAAAACCGATTCAGAGCTGACCAACTCGAGAACGGTTAGAGATAGACCAAATCTGCGAACGCCAATCGATTCAGAATGTTCGAATTAGTATATACTGAGAATTTAAACGAAAAAAATTTACGGACAAAAAAGTCGAGTATCTCATGATATTAGATTAGATGATTTTTTGAACTTTTTTATTTTTCATTTTTCGAATTTCAAATTTTGGTCCTCCAACGTATTTTGACGTGCTGATTCCGAATCTTTGAACGAAAATGTCGAAAACTCATCGGAAATATTTTTGGCGCCAAAAAAACCATTTGAAAACCGATTCAGAGCTGACCAACTCGAGAACGGTTAGAGATAGACCAAATCTGCGAACGCCAATCGATTCAGAATGTTCGAATTAGTATATACTGAGAATTTAAACGAAAAAAATTTACGGACAAAAAAGTCGAGTATCTCATGATATTAGATTAGATGATTTTTTGAACTTTTTTATTTTTCATTTTTCGAATTTCAAATTTTGGTCCTCCAACGTATTTTGACGTGCTGATTCCGAATCTTTGAACGAAAATGTCGAAAACTCATCGGAAATATTTTTGGCGCCAAAAAAACCATTTGAAAACCGATTCAGAGCTGACCAACTCGAGAACGGTTAGAGATAGACCAAATCTGCGAACGCCAATCGATTCAGAATGTTCGAATTAGTATATACTGAGAATTTAAACGAAAAAAATTTACGGACAAAAAAGTCGAGTATCTCATGATATTAGATTAGATGATTTTTTGAACTTTTTTATTTTTCATTTTTCGAATTTCAAATTTTGGTCCTCCAACGTATTTTGACGTGCTGATTCCGAATCTTTGAACGAAAATGTCGAAAACTCATCGGAATTATTTTTGGCGCCAAAAAAACCATTTGAAAACTGATTCAGAGTTGACCAACTCGAGAACGGTTAGAGATAGACCAAATCTGCGATCGCCAATCGATTCAGAATGTTCGAATTAGTATATACTGAGAATTTAAACGAAAAAAATTTACGGACAAAAAAGTCGAGTATCTCATGATATTAGATTAGATGATTTTTTGAACTTTTTTATTTTTCATTTTTCGAATTTCAAATTTTGGTCCTCCAACGTATTTTGACGTGCTGATTCCGAATCTTTGAACGAAAATGTCGAAAACTCATCGGAAATATTTTTGGCGCCAAAAAAACCATTTGAAAACCGATTCAGAGCTGACCAACTCGAGAACGGTTAGAGATAGACCAAATCTGCGAACGCCAATCGATTCAGAATGTTCGAATTAGTATATACTGAGAATTTAAACGAAAAAAATTTACGGACAAAAAAGTCGAGTATCTCATGATATTAGATTAGATGATTTTTTGAACTTTTTTATTTTTCATTTTTCGAATTTCAAATTTTGGTCCTCCAACGTATTTTGACGTGCTGATTCCGAATCTTTGAACGAAAATGTCGAAAACTCATCGGAAATATTTTTGGCGCCAAAAAAACCATTTGAAAACTGATTCAGAGCTGACCAACTCGAGAACGGTTAGAGATAGACCAAATCTGCGAACGCCAATCGATTCAGAATGTTCGAATTAGTATATACTGAGAATTTAAACGAAAAAAATTTACGGACAAAAAAGTCGAGTATCTCATGATATTAGATTAGATGATTTTTTGAACTTTTTTATTTTTCATTTTTCGAATTTCAAATTTTGGTCCTCCAACGTATTTTGACGTGCTGATTCCGAATCTTTGAACGAAAATGTCGAAAACTCATCGGAAATATTTTTGGCGCCAAAAAAACCATTTGAAAACTGATTCAGAGTTGACCAACTCGAGAACGGTTAGAGATAGACCAAATCTGCGAACGCCAATCGATTCAGAATGTTCGAATTAGTATATACTGAGAATTTAAACGAAAAAAATTTACGGACAAAAAAGTCGAGTATCTCATGATATTAGATTAGATGATTTTTTGAACTTTTTTATTTTTCATTTTTCGAATTTCAAATTTTGGTCCTCCAACGTATTTTGACGTGCTGATTTCGAATCTTTGAACGAAAATGTCGAAAACTCATCGGAAATATTTTTGGCGCCAAAAAAACCATTTGAAAACTGATTCAGAGTTGACCAACTCGAGAACGGTTAGAGATAGACCAAATCTGCGAACGCCAATCGATTCAGAATGTTCGAATTAGTATATACTGAGAATTTAAACGAAAAAAATTTACGGACAAAAAAGTCGAGTATCTCATGATATTAGATTAGATGATTTTTTGAACTTTTTTATTTTTCATTTTTCGAATTTCAAATTTTGGTCCTCCAACGTATTTTGACGTGCTGATTCCGAATCTTTGAACGAAAATGTCGAAAACTCATCGGAAATATTTTTGGCGCCAAAAAAAACATTTGAAAACTGATTCAGAGCTGACCAACTCGAGAACGGTTAGAGATAGACCAAATCTGCGAACGCCAATCGATTCAGAATGTTCGAATTAGTATATACTGAGAATTTAAACGAAAAAAACTTACGGGCAAAAAAGTCGAGTATCTCATGATATTAGATTAGATGATTTTTTGAACTTTTTTATTTTTCATTTTTCGAATTTCAAATTTTGGTCCTCCAATGTATTTTGACGTGCTGATTCCGAATCTTTGAACGAAAATGTCGAAAACTCATCGGAAATATTTTTGGCGCCAAAAAAAACCATTTGAAAACCGATTCAGAGCTGACCAACTCGAGAACGGTTAGAGATAGACCAAATCTGCGAACGCCAATCGATTCAGAATGTTCGAATTAGTATATACTGAGAATTTAAACGAAAAAAACTTACGGGCAAAAAAGTCGAGTATCTCATGATATTAGATTAGATGATTTTTTGAACTTTTTTATTTTTCATTTTTCGAATTTCAAATTTTGGTCCTCCAACGTATTTTGACGTGCTGATTCCGAATCTTTGAACGAAAATGTCGAAAACTCCGGAAATATTTTTGGCGCCAAAAAAACCATTTGAAAACTGATTCAGAGCTGACCAACTCGAGAACGGTTAGAGATAGACCAAATCTGCGAACGCCAATCGATTCAGAATGTTCGAATTAGTATATACTGAGAATTTAAACGAAAAAAATTTACGGACAAAAAAGTCGAGTATATCATGATATTAGATTAGATGATTTTTTGAACTTTTTTATTTTTCATTTTTCGAATTTCAAATTTTGGTCCTCCAACGTATTTTGACGTGCTGATTCCGAATCTTTGAACGAAAATGTCGAAAACTCATCGGAAATATTTTTGGCGCCAAAAAAACCATTTGAAAACCGATTCAGAGCTGACCAACTCGAGAACGGTTAGAGATAGACCAAATCTGCGAACGCCAATCGATTCAGAATGTTCGAATTAGTATATACTGAGAATTTAAACGAAAAAAATTTACGGACAAAAAAGTCGAGTATCTCATGATATTAGATTAGATGATTTTTTGAACTTTTTTATTTTTCATTTTTCGAATTTCAAATTTTGGTCCTCCAACGTATTTTGACGTGCTGATTCCGAATCTTTGAACGAAAATGTCGAAAACTCATCGGAAATATTTTTGGCGCCAAAAAAACCATTTGAAAACTGATTCAGAGCTGACCAACTCGAGAACGGTTAGAGATAGACCAAATCTGCGAACGCCAATCGATTCAGAATGTTCGAATTAGTATATACTGAGAATTTAAACGAAAAAAATTTACGGACAAAAAAGTCGAGTATCTCATGATATTAGATTAGATGATTTTTTGAACTTTTTTATTTTTCATTTTTCGAATTTCAAATTTTGGTCCTCCAACGTATTTTGACGTGCTGATTCCGAATCTTTGAACGAAAATGTCGAAAACTCATCGGAAATATTTTTGGCGCCAAAAAAAACCATTTGAAAACCGATTCAGAGCTGACCAACTCGAGAACGGTTAGAGATAGACCAAATCTGCGAACGCCAATCGATTCAGAATGTTCGAATTAGTATATACTGAGAATTTAAACGAAAAAAATTTACGGACAAAAAAGTCGAGTATCTCATGATATTAGATTAGATGATTTTTTGAACTTTTTTATTTTTCATTTTTCGAATTTCAAATTTTGGTCCTCCAACGTATTTTGACGTGCTGATTCCGAATCTTTGAACGAAAATGTCGAAAACTCATCGGAAATATTTTTGGCGCCAAAAAAACCATTTGAAAACCGATTCAGAGCTGACCAACTCGAGAACGGTTAGAGATAGACCAAATCTGCGAACGCCAATCGATTCAGAATGTTCGAATTAGTATATACTGAGAATTTAAACGAAAAAAATTTACGGACAAAAAAGTCGAGTATCTCATGATATTAGATTAGATGATTTTTTGAAATTTTTTATTTTTCATTTTTCGAATTTCAAATTTTGGTCCTCCAACGTATTTTGACGTGCTGATTCCGAATCTTTGAACGAAAATGTCGAAAACTCATCGGAAATATTTTTGGCGCCAAAAAAACCATTTGAAAACTGATTCAGAGCTGACCAACTCGAGAACGGTTAGAGATAGACCAAATCTGCGAACGCCAATCGATTCAGAATGTTCGAATTAGTATATACTGAGAATTTAAACGAAAAAAATTTACGGACAAAAAAGTCGAGTATCTCATGATATTAGATTAGATGATTTTTTGAACTTTTTTATTTTTCATTTTTCGAATTTCAAATTTTGGTCCTCCAACGTATTTTGACGTGCTGATTCCGAATCTTTGAACGAAAATGTCGAAAACTCATCGGAAATATTTTTGGCGCCAAAAAAACCATTTGAAAACTGATTCAGAGTTGACCAACTCGAGAACGGTTAGAGATAGACCAAATCTGCGAACGCCAATCGATTCAGAATGTTCGAATTAGTATATACTGAGAATTTAAACGAAAAAAATTTACGGACAAAAAAGTCGAGTATCTCATGATATTAGATTAGATGATTTTTTGAACTTTTTTATTTTTCATTTTTCGAATTTCAAATTTTGGTCCTCCAACGTATTTTGACGTGCTGATTTCGAATCTTTGAACGAAAATGTCGAAAACTCATCGGAAATATTTTTGGCGCCAAAAAAACCATTTGAAAACTGATTCAGAGTTGACCAACTCGAGAACGGTTAGAGATAGACCAAATCTGCGAACGCCAATCGATTCAGAATGTTCGAATTAGTATATACTGAGAATTTAAACGAAAAAAATTTACGGACAAAAAAGTCGAGTATCTCATGATATTAGATTAGATGATTTTTTGAACTTTTTTATTTTTCATTTTTCGAATTTCAAATTTTGGTCCTCCAACGTATTTTGACGTGCTGATTCCGAATCTTTGAACGAAAATGTCGAAAACTCATCGGAAATATTTTTGGCGCCAAAAAAAACATTTGAAAACTGATTCAGAGCTGACCAACTCGAGAACGGTTAGAGATAGACCAAATCTGCGAACGCCAATCGATTCAGAATGTTCGAATTAGTATATACTGAGAATTTAAACGAAAAAAACTTACGGGCAAAAAAGTCGAGTATCTCATGATATTAGATTAGATGATTTTTTGAACTTTTTTATTTTTCATTTTTCGAATTTCAAATTTTGGTCCTCCAATGTATTTTGACGTGCTGATTCCGAATCTTTGAACGAAAATGTCGAAAACTCATCGGAAATATTTTTGGCGCCAAAAAAACCATTTGAAAACCGATTCAGAGCTGACCAACTCGAGAACGGTTAGAGATAGACCAAATCTGCGAACGCCAATCGATTCAGAATGTTCGAATTAGTATATACTGAGAATTTAAACGAAAAAAACTTACGGGCAAAAAAGTCGAGTATCTCATGATATTAGATTAGATGATTTTTTGAACTTTTTTATTTTTCATTTTTCGAATTTCAAATTTTGGTCCTCCAACGTATTTTGACGTGCTGATTCCGAATCTTTGAACGAAAATGTCGAAAACTCCGGAAATATTTTTGGCGCCAAAAAAACCATTTGAAAACTGATTCAGAGCTGACCAACTCGAGAACGGTTAGAGATAGACCAAATCTGCGAACGCCAATCGATTCAGAATGTTCGAATTAGTATATACTGAGAATTTAAACGAAAAAAATTTACGGACAAAAAAGTCGAGTATATCATGATATTAGATTAGATGATTTTTTGAACTTTTTTATTTTTCATTTTTCGAATTTCAAATTTTGGTCCTCCAACGTATTTTGACGTGCTGATTCCGAATCTTTGAACGAAAATGTCGAAAACTCATCGGAAATATTTTTGGCGCCAAAAAAACCATTTGAAAACCGATTCAGAGCTGACCAACTCGAGAACGGTTAGAGATAGACCAAATCTGCGAACGCCAATCGATTCAGAATGTTCGAATTAGTATATACTGAGAATTTAAACGAAAAAAATTTACGGACAAAAAAGTCGAGTATCTCATGATATTAGATTAGATGATTTTTTGAACTTTTTTATTTTTCATTTTTCGAATTTCAAATTTTGGTCCTCCAACGTATTTTGACGTGCTGATTCCGAATCTTTGAACGAAAATGTCGAAAACTCATCGGAAATATTTTTGGCGCCAAAAAAACCATTTGAAAACTGATTCAGAGCTGACCAACTCGAGAACGGTTAGAGATAGACCAAATCTGCGAACGCCAATCGATTCAGAATGTTCGAATTAGTATATACTGAGAATTTAAACGAAAAAAATTTACGGACAAAAAAGTCGAGTATCTCATGATATTAGATTAGATGATTTTTTGAACTTTTTTATTTTTCATTTTTCGAATTTCAAATTTTGGTCCTCCAACGTATTTTGACGTGCTGATTCCGAATCTTTGAACGAAAATGTCGAAAACTCATCGGAAATATTTTTGGCGCCAAAAAAACCATTTGAAAACCGATTCAGAGCTGACCAACTCGAGAACGGTTAGAGATAGACCAAATCTGCGAACGCCAATCGATTCAGAATGTTCGAATTAGTATATACTGAGAATTTAAACGAAAAAAATTTACGGACAAAATAGTCGAGTATCTCATGATATTAGATTAGATGATTTTTTGAACTTTTTTATTTTTCATTTTTCGAATTTCAAATTTTGGTCCTCCAACGTATTTTGACGTGCTGATTCCGAATCTTTGAACGAAAATGTCGAAAACTCATCGGAAATATTTTTGGCGCCAAAAAAACCATTTGAAAACCGATTCAGAGCTGACCAACTCGAGAACGGTTAGAGATAGACCAAATCTGCGAACGCCAATCGATTCAGAATGTTCGAATTAGTATATACTGAGAATTTAAACGAAAAAAATTTACGGACAAAAAAGTCGAGTATCTCATGATATTAGATTAGATGATTTTTTGAACTTTTTTATTTTTCATTTTTCGAATTTCAAATTTTGGTCCTCCAACGTATTTTGACGTGCTGATTCCGAATCTTTGAACGAAAATGTCGAAAACTCATCGGAAATATTTTTGGCGCCAAAAAAACCATTTGAAAACTGATTCAGAGCTGACCAACTCGAGAACGGTTAGAGATAGACCAAATCTGCGAACGCCAATCGATTCAGAATGTTCGAATTAGTATATACTGAGAATTTAAACGAAAAAAATTTACGGACAAAAAAGTCGAGTATCTCATGATATTAGATTAGATGATTTTTTGAACATTTTTATTTTTCATTTTTCGAATTTCAAATTTTGGTCCTCCAACGTATTTTGACGTGCTGATTCCGAATCTTTGAACGAAAATGTCGAAAACTCATCGGAAATATTTTTGGCGCCAAAAAAACCATTTGAAAACCGATTCAGAGCTGACCAACTCGAGAACGGTTAGAGATAGACCAAATCTGCGAACGCCAATCGATTCAGAATGTTCGAATTAGTATATACTGAGAATTTAAACGAAAAAAATTTACGGACAAAAAAGTCGAGTATCTCATGATATTAGATTAGATGATTTTTTGAACTTTTTTATTTTTCATTTTTCGAATTTCAAATTTTGGTCCTCCAACGTATTTTGACGTGCTGATTCCGAATCTTTGAACGAAAATGTCGAAAACTCATCGGAAATATTTTTGGCGCCAAAAAAACCATTTGAAAACCGATTCAGAGCTGACCAACTCGAGAACGGTTAGAGATAGACCAAATCTGCGAACGCCAATCGATTCAGAATGTTCGAATTAGTATATACTGAGAATTTAAACGAAAAAAATTTACGGACAAAAAAGTCGAGTATCTCATGATATTAGATTAGATGATTTTTTGAACTTTTTTATTTTTCATTTTTCGAATTTCAAATTTTGGTCCTCCAACGTATTTTGACGTGCTGATTCCGAATCTTTGAACGAAAATGTCGAAAACTCATCGGAAATATTTTTGGCGCCAAAAAAACCATTTGAAAACCGATTCAGAGCTGACCAACTCGAGAACGGTTAGAGATAGACCAAATCTGCGAACGCCAATCGATTCAGAATGTTCGAATTAGTATATACTGAGAATTTAAACGAAAAAAATTTACGGACAAAAAAGTCGAGTATCTCATGATATTAGATTAGATGATTTTTTGAACTTTTTTATTTTTCATTTTTCGAATTTCAAATTTTGGTCCTCCAACGTATTTTGACGTGCTGATTCCGAATCTTTGAACGAAAATGTCGAAAACTCATCGGAAATATTTTTGGCGCCAAAAAAACCATTTGAAAACCGATTCAGAGCTGACCAACTCGAGAACGGTTAGAGATAGACCAAATCTGCGAACGCCAATCGATTCAGAATGTTCGAATTAGTATATACTGAGAATTTAAACGAAAAAAATTTACGGACAAAAAAGTCGAGTATCTCATGATATTAGATTAGATGATTTTTTGAACTTTTTTATTTTTCATTTTTCGAATTTCAAATTTTGGTCCTCCAACGTATTTTGACGTGCTGATTCCGAATCTTTGAACGAAAATGTCGAAAACTCATCGGAAATATTTTTGGCGCCAAAAAAACCATTTGAAAACCGATTCAGAGCTGACCAACTCGAGAACGGTTAGAGATAGACCAAATCTGCGAACGCCAATCGATTCAGAATGTTCGAATTAGTATATACTGAGAATTTAAACGAAAAAAATTTACGGACAAAAAAGTCGAGTATCTCATGATATTAGATTAGATGATTTTTTGAACTTTTTTATTTTTCATTTTTCGAATTTCAAATTTTGGTCCTCCAACGTATTTTGACGTGCTGATTCCGAATCTTTGAACGAAAATGTCGAAAACTCATCGGAAATATTTTTGGCGCCAAAAAAACCATTTGAAAACCGATTCAGAGCTGACCAACTCGAGAACGGTTAGAGATAGACCAAATCTGCGAACGCCAATCGATTCAGAATGTTCGAATTAGTATATACTGAGAATTTAAACGAAAAAAATTTACGGACAAAAAAGTCGAGTATCTCATGATATTAGATTAGATGATTTTTTGAACTTTTTTATTTTTCATTTTTCGAATTTCAAATTTTGGTCCTCCAACGTATTTTGACGTGCTGATTCCGAATCTTTGAACGAAAATGTCGAAAACTCATCGGAAATATTTTTGGCGCCAAAAAAACCATTTGAAAACCGATTCAGAGCTGACCAACTCGAGAACGGTTAGAGATAGACCAAATCTGCGAACGCCAATCGATTCAGAATGTTCGAATTAGTATATACTGAGAATTTAAACGAAAAAAATTTACGGACAAAAAAGTCGAGTATCTCATGATATTAGATTAGATGATTTTTTGAACTTTTTTATTTTTCATTTTTCGAATTTCAAATTTTGGTCCTCCAACGTATTTTGACGTGCTGATTCCGAATCTTTGAACGAAAATGTCGAAAACTCATCGGAAATATTTTTGGCGCCAAAAAAACCATTTGAAAACCGATTCAGAGCTGACCAACTCGAGAACGGTTAGAGATAGACCAAATCTGCGAACGCCAATCGATTCAGAATGTTCGAATTAGTATATACTGAGAATTTAAACGAAAAAAATTTACGGACAAAAAAGTCGAGTATCTCATGATATTAGATTAGATGATTTTTTGAACTTTTTTATTTTTCATTTTTCGAATTTCAAATTTTGGTCCTCCAACGTATTTTGACGTGCTGATTCCGAATCTTTGAACGAAAATGTCGAAAACTCATCGGAAATATTTTTGGCGCCAAAAAAGTCATTTGAAAACCGATTCAGAGCTGACCAACTCGAGAACGGTTAGAGATAGACCAAATCTGCGAACGCCAATCGATTCAGAATGTTCGAATTAGTATATACTGAGAATTTAAACGAAAAAAATTTACGGACAAAAAAGTCGAGTATCTCATGATATTAGATTAGATGATTTTTTGAACTTTTTTATTTTTCATTTTTCGAATTTCAAATTTTGGTCCTCCAACGTATTTTGACGTGCTGATTCCGAATCTTTGAACGAAAATGTCGAAAACTCATCGGAAATATTTTTGGCGCCAAAAAAACCATTTGAAAACTGATTCAGAGTTGACCAACTCGAGAACGGTTAGAGATAGACCAAATCTGCGAACGCCAATCGATTCAGAATGTTCGAATTAGTATATACTGAGAATTTAAACGAAAAAAATTTACGGACAAAAAAGTCGAGTATCTCATGATATTAGATTAGATGATTTTTTGAACTTTTTTATTTTTCATTTTTCGAATTTCAAATTTTGGTCCTCCAACGTATTTTGACGTGCTGATTCCGAATCTTTGAACGAAAATGTCGAAAACTCATCGGAAATATTTTTGGCGCCAAAAAAACCATTTGAAAACCGATTCAGAGCTGACCAACTCGAGAACGGTTAGAGATAGACCAAATCTGCGAACGCCAATCGATTCAGAATGTTCGAATTAGTATATACTGAGAATTTAAACGAAAAAAATTTACGGACAAAAAAGTCGAGTATCTCATGATATTAGATTAGATGATTTTTTGAACTTTTTTATTTTTCATTTTTCGAATTTCAAATTTTGGTCCTCCAACGTATTTTGACGTGCTGATTCCGAATCTTTGAACGAAAATGTCGAAAACTCATCGGAAATATTTTTGGCGCCAAAAAAACCATTTGAAAACCGATTCAGAGCTGACCAACTCGAGAACGGTTAGAGATAGACCAAATCTGCGAACGCCAATCGATTCAGAATGTTCGAATTAGTATATACTGAGAATTTAAACGAAAAAAATTTACGGACAAAAAAGTCGAGTATCTCATGATATTAGATTAGATGATTTTTTGAACTTTTTTATTTTTCATTTTTCGAATTTCAAATTTTGGTCCTCCAACGTATTTTGACGTGCTGATTCCGAATCTTTGAACGAAAATGTCGAAAACTCATCGGAAATATTTTTGGCGCCAAAAAAGTCATTTGAAAACCGATTCAGAGCTGACCAACTCGAGAACGGTTAGAGATAGACCAAATCTGCGAACGCCAATCGATTCAGAATGTTCGAATTAGTATATACTGAGAATTTAAACGAAAAAAATTTACGGACAAAAAAGTCGAGTATCTCATGATATTAGATTAGATGATTTTTTGAACTTTTTTATTTTTCATTTTTCGAATTTCAAATTTTGGTCCTCCAACGTATTTTGACGTGCTGATTCCGAATCTTTGAACGAAAATGTCGAAAACTCATCGGAAATATTTTTGGCGCCAAAAAAACCATTTGAAAACTGATTCAGAGTTGACCAACTCGAGAACGGTTAGAGATAGACCAAATCTGCGAACGCCAATCGATTCAGAATGTTCGAATTAGTATATACTGAGAATTTAAACGAAAAAAATTTACGGACAAAAAAGTCGAGTATCTCATGATATTAGATTAGATGATTTTTTGAACTTTTTTATTTTTCATTTTTCGAATTTCAAATTTTGGTCCTCCAACGTATTTTGACGTGCTGATTCCGAATCTTTGAACGAAAATGTCGAAAACTCATCGGAAATATTTTTGGCGCCAAAAAAACCATTTGAAAACCGATTCAGAGCTGACCAACTCGAGAACGGTTAGAGATAGACCAAATCTGCGAACGCCAATCGATTCAGAATGTTCGAATTAGTATATACTGAGAATTTAAACGAAAAAAATTTACGGACAAAAAAGTCGAGTATCTCATGATATTAGATTAGATGATTTTTTGAACTTTTTTATTTTTCATTTTTCGAATTTCAAATTTTGGTCCTCCAACGTATTTTGACGTGCTGATTCCGAATCTTTGAACGAAAATGTCGAAAACTCATCGGAAATATTTTTGGCGCCAAAAAAAACATTTGAAAACCGATTCAGAGCTGACCAACTCGAGAACGGTTAGAGATAGACCAAATCTGCGAACGCCAATCGATTCAGAATGTTCGAATTAGTATATACTGAGAATTTAAACGAAAAAAATTTACGGACAAAAAAGTCGAGTATCTCATGATATTAGATTAGATGATTTTTTGAACTTTTTTATTTTTCATTTTTCGAATTTCAAATTTTGGTCCTCCAACGTATTTTGACGTGCTGATTCCGAATCTTTGAACGAAAATGTCGAAAACTCATCGGAAATATTTTTGGCGCCAAAAAAACCATTTGAAAACTGATTCAGAGCTGACCAACTCGAGAACGGTTAGAGATAGACCAAATCTGCGAACGCCAATCGATTCAGAATGTTCGAATTAGTATATACTGAGAATTTAAACGAAAAAAATTTACGGACAAAAAAGTCGAGTATCTCATGATATTAGATTAGATGATTTTTTGAACTTTTTTATTTTTCATTTTTCGAATTTCAAATTTTGGTCCTCCAACGTATTTTGACGTGCTGATTCCGAATCTTTGAACGAAAATGTCGAAAACTCATCGGAAATATTTTTGGCGCCAAAAAAACCATTTGAAAACTGATTCAGAGTTGACCAACTCGAGAACGGTTAGAGATAGACCAAATCTGCGAACGCCAATCGATTCAGAATGTTCGAATTAGTATATACTGAGAATTTAAACGAAAAAAATTTACGGACAAAAAAGTCGAGTATCTCATGATATTAGATTAGATGATTTTTTGAACTTTTTTATTTTTCATTTTTCGAATTTCAAATTTTGGTCCTCCAACGTATTTTGACGTGCTGATTTCGAATCTTTGAACGAAAATGTCGAAAACTCATCGGAAATATTTTTGGCGCCAAAAAAACCATTTGAAAACTGATTCAGAGTTGACCAACTCGAGAACGGTTAGAGATAGACCAAATCTGCGAAAGCCAATCGATTCAGAATGTTCGAATTAGTATATACTGAGAATTTAAACGAAAAAAATTTACGGACAAAAAAGTCGAGTATCTCATGATATTAGATTAGATGATTTTTTGAACTTTTTTATTTTTCATTTTTCGAATTTCAAATTTTGGTCCTCCAACGTATTTTGACGTGCTGATTCCGAATCTTTGAACGAAAATGTCGAAAACTCATCGGAAATATTTTTGGCGCCAAAAAAACCATTTGAAAACTGATTCAGAGCTGACCAACTCGAGAACGGTTAGAGATAGACCAAATCTGCGAACGCCAATCGATTCAGAATGTTCGAATTAGTATATACTGAGAATTTAAACGAAAAAAATTTACGGACAAAAAAGTCGAGTATCTCATGATATTAGATTAGATGATTTTTTGAACTTTTTTATTTTTCATTTTTCGAATTTCAAATTTTGGTCCTCCAACGTATTTTGACGTGCTGATTCCGAATCTTTGAACGAAAATGTCGAAAACTCATCGGAAATATTTTTGGCGCCAAAAAAACCATTTGAAAACCGATTCAGAGCTGACCAACTCGAGAACGGTTAGAGATAGACCAAATCTGCGAACGCCAATCGATTCAGAATGTTCGAATTAGTATATACTGAGAATTTAAACGAAAAAAATTTACGGACAAAAAAGTCGAGTATCTCATGATATTAGATTAGATGATTTTTTGAACTTTTTTATTTTTCATTTTTCGAATTTCAAATTTTGGTCCTCCAACGTATTTTGACGTGCTGATTCCGAATCTTTGAACGAAAATGTCGAAAACTCATCGGAAATATTTTTGGCGCCAAAAAAACCATTTGAAAACCGATTCAGAGCTGACCAACTCGAGAACGGTTAGAGATAGACCAAATCTGCGAACGCCAATCGATTCAGAATGTTCGAATTAGTATATACTGAGAATTTAAACGGAAAAAATTGACGGACAAAAAAGTCGAGTATCTCATGATATTAGATTAGATGATTTTTTGAACTTTTTTATTTTTCATTTTTCGAATTTCAAATTTTGGTCCTCCAACGTATTTTGACGTGCTGATTCCGAATCTTTGAACGAAAATGTCGAAAACTCATCGGAAATATTTTTGGCGCCAAAAAAACCATTTGAAAACCGATTCAGAGCTGACCAACTCGAGAACGGTTAGAGATAGACCAAATCTGCGAACGCCAATCGATTCAGAATGTTCGAATTAGTATATACTGAGAATTTAAACGAAAAAAATTTACGGACAAAAAAGTCGAGTATCTCATGATATTAGATTAGATGATTTTTTGAACTTTTTTATTTTTCATTTTTCGAATTTCAAATTTTGGTCCTCCAACGTATTTTGACGTGCTGATTCCGAATCTTTGAACGAAAATGTCGAAAACTCATCGGAAATATTTTTGGCGCCAAAAAAACCATTTGAAAACCGATTCAGAGCTGACCAACTCGAGAACGGTTAGAGATAGACCAAATCTGCGAACGCCAATCGATTCAGAATGTTCGAATTAGTATATACTGAGAATTTAAACGAAAAAAATTTACGGACAAAAAAGTCGAGTATCTCATGATATTAGATTAGATGATTTTTTGAACTTTTTTATTTTTCATTTTTCGAATTTCAAATTTTGGTCCTCCAACGTATTTTGACGTGCTGATTCCGAATCTTTGAACGAAAATGTCGAAAACTCATCGGAAATATTTTTGGCGCCAAAAAAACCATTTGAAAACCGATTCAGAGCTGACCAACTCGAGAACGGTTAGAGATAGACCAAATCTGCGAACGCCAATCGATTCAGAATGTTCGAATTAGTATATACTGAGAATTTAAACGGAAAAAATTGACGGACAAAAAAGTCGAGTATCTCATGATATTAGATTAGATGATTTTTTGAACTTTTTTATTTTTCATTTTTCGAATTTCAAATTTTGGTCCTCCAACGTATTTTGACGTGCTGATTCCGAATCTTTGAACGAAAATGTCGAAAACTCATCGGAAATATTTTTGGCGCCAAAAAAACCATTTGAAAACCGATTCAGAGCTGACCAACTCGAGAACGGTTAGAGATAGACCAAATCTGCGAACGCCAATCGATTCAGAATGTTCGAATTAGTATATACTGAGAATTTAAACGAAAAAAATTTACGGACAAAAAAGTCGAGTATCTCATGATATTAGATTAGATGATTTTTTGAACTTTTTTATTTTTCATTTTTCGAATTTCAAATTTTGGTCCTCCAACGTATTTTGACGTGCTGATTCCGAATCTTTGAACGAAAATGTCGAAAACTCATCGGAAATATTTTTGGCGCCAAAAAAACCATTTGAAAACTGATTCAGAGTTGACCAACTCGAGAACGGTTAGAGATAGACCAAATCTGCGAACGCCAATCGATTCAGAATGTTCGAATTAGTATATACTGAGAATTTAAACGAAAAAAATTTACGGACAAAAAAGTCGAGTATCTCATGATATTAGATTAGATGATTTTTTGAACTTTTTTATTTTTCATTTTTCGAATTTCAAATTTTGGTCCTCCAACGTATTTTGACGTGCTGATTTCGAATCTTTGAACGAAAATGTCGAAAACTCATCGGAAATATTTTTGGCGCCAAAAAAACCATTTGAAAACTGATTCAGAGTTGACCAACTCGAGAACGGTTAGAGATAGACCAAATCTGCGAAAGCCAATCGATTCAGAATGTTCGAATTAGTATATACTGAGAATTTAAACGAAAAAAATTTACGGACAAAAAAGTCGAGTATCTCATGATATTAGATTAGATGATTTTTTGAACTTTTTTATTTTTCATTTTTCGAATTTCAAATTTTGGTCCTCCAACGTATTTTGACGTGCTGATTCCGAATCTTTGAACGAAAATGTCGAAAACTCATCGGAAATATTTTTGGCGCCAAAAAAACCATTTGAAAACTGATTCAGAGCTGACCAACTCGAGAACGGTTAGAGATAGACCAAATCTGCGAACGCCAATCGATTCAGAATGTTCGAATTAGTATATACTGAGAATTTAAACGAAAAAAATTTACGGACAAAAAAGTCGAGTATCTCATGATATTAGATTAGATGATTTTTTGAACTTTTTTATTTTTCATTTTTCGAATTTCAAATTTTGGTCCTCCAACGTATTTTGACGTGCTGATTCCGAATCTTTGAACGAAAATGTCGAAAACTCATCGGAAATATTTTTGGCGCCAAAAAAGTCATTTGAAAACCGATTCAGAGCTGACCAACTCGAGAACGGTTAGAGATAGACCAAATCTGCGAACGCCAATCGATTCAGAATGTTCGAATTAGTATATACTGAGAATTTAAACGAAAAAAATTTACGGACAAAAAAGTCGAGTATCTCATGATATTAGATTAGATGATTTTTTGAACTTTTTTATTTTTCATTTTTCGAATTTCAAATTTTGGTCCTCCAACGTATTTTGACGTGCTGATTCCGAATCTTTGAACGAAAATGTCGAAAACTCATCGGAAATATTTTTGGCGCCAAAAAAACCATTTGAAAACTGATTCAGAGTTGACCAACTCGAGAACGGTTAGAGATAGACCAAATCTGCGAACGCCAATCGATTCAGAATGTTCGAATTAGTATATACTGAGAATTTAAACGAAAAAAATTTACGGACAAAAAAGTCGAGTATCTCATGATATTAGATTAGATGATTTTTTGAACTTTTTTATTTTTCATTTTTCGAATTTCAAATTTTGGTCCTCCAACGTATTTTGACGTGCTGATTCCGAATCTTTGAACGAAAATGTCGAAAACTCATCGGAAATATTTTTGGCGCCAAAAAAACCATTTGAAAACCGATTCAGAGCTGACCAACTCGAGAACGGTTAGAGATAGACCAAATCTGCGAACGCCAATCGATTCAGAATGTTCGAATTAGTATATACTGAGAATTTAAACGAAAAAAATTTACGGACAAAAAAGTCGAGTATCTCATGATATTAGATTAGATGATTTTTTGAACTTTTTTATTTTTCATTTTTCGAATTTCAAATTTTGGTCCTCCAACGTATTTTGACGTGCTGATTCCGAATCTTTGAACGAAAATGTCGAAAACTCATCGGAAATATTTTTGGCGCCAAAAAAACCATTTGAAAACCGATTCAGAGCTGACCAACTCGAGAACGGTTAGAGATAGACCAAATCTGCGAACGCCAATCGATTCAGAATGTTCGAATTAGTATATACTGAGAATTTAAACGAAAAAAATTTACGGACAAAAAAGTCGAGTATCTCATGATATTAGATTAGATGATTTTTTGAACTTTTTTATTTTTCATTTTTCGAATTTCAAATTTTGGTCCTCCAACGTATTTTGACGTGCTGATTCCGAATCTTTGAACGAAAATGTCGAAAACTCATCGGAAATATTTTTGGCGCCAAAAAAACCATTTGAAAACTGATTCAGAGCTGACCAACTCGAGAACGGTTAGAGATAGACCAAATCTGCGAACGCCAATCGATTCAGAATGTTCGAATTAGTATATACTGAGAATTTAAACGAAAAAAATTTACGGACAAAAAAGTCGAGTATCTCATGATATTAGATTAGATGATTTTTTGAACTTTTTTATTTTTCATTTTTCGAATTTCAAATTTTGGTCCTCCAACGTATTTTGACGTGCTGATTCCGAATCTTTGAACGAAAATGTCGAAAACTCATCGGAAATATTTTTGGCGCCAAAAAAACCATTTGAAAACTGATTCAGAGTTGACCAACTCGAGAACGGTTAGAGATAGACCAAATCTGCGAACGCCAATCGATTCAGAATGTTCGAATTAGTATATACTGAGAATTTAAACGAAAAAAATTTACGGACAAAAAAGTCGAGTATCTCATGATATTAGATTAGATGATTTTTTGAACTTTTTTATTTTTCATTTTTCGAATTTCAAATTTTGGTCCTCCAACGTATTTTGACGTGCTGATTTCGAATCTTTGAACGAAAATGTCGAAAACTCATCGGAAATATTTTTGGCGCCAAAAAAACCATTTGAAAACTGATTCAGAGTTGACCAACTCGAGAACGGTTAGAGATAGACCAAATCTGCGAAAGCCAATCGATTCAGAATGTTCGAATTAGTATATACTGAGAATTTAAACGAAAAAAATTTACGGACAAAAAAGTCGAGTATCTCATGATATTAGATTAGATGATTTTTTGAACTTTTTTATTTTTCATTTTTCGAATTTCAAATTTTGGTCCTCCAACGTATTTTGACGTGCTGATTTCGAATCTTTGAACGAAAATGTCGAAAACTCATCGGAAATATTTTTGGCGCCAAAAAAACCATTTGAAAACTTATTCAGAGTTGACCAACTCGAGAACGGTTAGAGATAGACCAAATCTGCGAACGCCAATCGATTCAGAATGTTCGAATTAGTATATACTGAGAATTTAAACGAAAAAAATTTACGGACAAAAAAGTCGAGTATCTCATGATATTAGATTAGATGATTTTTTGAACTTTTTTATTTTTCATTTTTCGAATTTCAAATTTTGGTCCTCCAACGTATTTTGACGTGCTGATTCCGAATCTTTGAACGAAAATGTCGAAAACTCATCGGAAATATTTTTGGCGCCAAAAAAAACATTTGAAAACTGATTCAGAGCTGACCAACTCGAGAACGGTTAGAGATAGACCAAATCTGCGAACGCCAATCGATTCAGAATGTTCGAATTAGTATATACTGAGAATTTAAACGAAAAAAATTTACGGACAAAAAAGTCGAGTATCTCATGATATTAGATTAGATGATTTTTTGAACTTTTTTATTTTTCATTTTTCGAATTTCAAATTTTGGTCCTCCAACGTATTTTGACGTGCTGATTCCGAATCTTTGAACGAAAATGTCGAAAACTCATCGGAAATATTTTTGGCGCCAAAAAAACCATTTGAAAACCGATTCAGAGCTGACCAACTCGAGAACGGTTAGAGATAGACCAAATCTGCGAACGCCAATCGATTCAGAATGTTCGAATTAGTATATACTGAGAATTTAAACGAAAAAAACTTACGGGCAAAAAAGTCGAGTATCTCATGATATTAGATTAGATGATTTTTTGAACTTTTTTATTTTTCATTTTTCGAATTTCAAATTTTGGTCCTCCAACGTATTTTGACGTGCTGATTCCGAATCTTTGAACGAAAATGTCGAAAACTCATCGGAAATATTTTTGGCGCCAAAAAAAACATTTGAAAACTGATTCAGAGCTGACCAACTCGAGAACGGTTAGAGATAGACCAAATCTGCGAACGCCAATCGATTCAGAATGTTCGAATTAGTATATACTGAGAATTTAAACGAAAAAAATTTACGGACAAAAAAGTCGAGTATCTCATGATATTAGATTAGATGATTTTTTGAACTTTTTTATTTTTCATTTTTCGAATTTCAAATTTTGGTCCTCCAACGTATTTTGACGTGCTGATTCCGAATCTTTGAACGAAAATGTCGAAAACTCATCGGAAATATTTTTGGCGCCAAAAAAACCATTTGAAAACCGATTCAGAGCTGACCAACTCGAGAACGGTTAGAGATAGACCAAATCTGCGAACGCCAATCGATTCAGAATGTTCGAATTAGTATATACTGAGAATTTAAACGAAAAAAATTTACGGACAAAAAAGTCGAGTATCTCATGATATTAGATTAGATGATTTTTTGAACTTTTTTATTTTTCATTTTTCGAATTTCAAATTTTGGTCCTCCAACGTATTTTGACGTGCTGATTCCGAATCTTTGAACGAAAATGTCGAAAACTCATCGGAAATATTTTTGGCGCCAAAAAAACCATTTGAAAACCGATTCAGAGCTGACCAACTCGAGAACGGTTAGAGATAGACTAATTCTGCGAACGCCAATCGATTCAGAATAGCCGAATTAGTATATAGTGAGAATTTGAATGAAAAAAATCGACGGACAAAAAAGTCGAGTATACATGATAGATAATTTTTTGAACTCTTTGAAAATTCACAGAGAGCAATAATCAAAAAAATAACGAGAGATAGGTAGATTGAGATATCGATCGCGTTCTAATAAGTGATATCAATGAAGTAAATGTGAATGACATCAATTCAATTATGTAAATTACAAACACTTAATATCAATAATCGCTATATTATCACGGTAACAACAACACCAATTGTTGTAAAAAGATGCGTCATATATTATTGTGTCGATTTTAGGCTGGCAGCAATTGGAATTTGATCTGTTCCAAGTTTGAGAGTACTGTGAGATCAGAAGTAGGTAATTTTCGAGTAGAATTGTTCTGGAGTTCCATTGTCTAAAAACAAAGAAAATGAATTCTCCGCAGTTTTTTAGTCATGACGTTTTGTCATCTACTCATAGCCATCATCAAGTGTGAAAAGCTTCACAATTGGTCGTGACTCAGAAACAGCAGGGAATTAATTTTCTTTGCTTTTTAGGCAGTAGAAGTCCAGAACAATTTATTGCTCTCACTGTAACATTATCAATCACTTTCGCATCATACATGATGACGTTGGCAATAATTGTCATGGCCTCTTGTAAATTGGGAGAAACATTTACACTATATCAGGAGAACATCAAAGCTCACCGACGCGACGTTAGTTTTATGTTCATATTCAAGAATGACTGTTGATTCGCACAAATCTTAGTATTTTCTTTAACAATGTTAACCTTTATGTCACAGTAAAGCTTCATTTTTTCCCTGACCTCGTCTATCCTGTTAACCATTACATAGTGTTTCTTGAATTCTTCCCCCTTCTCTTCACATTTTCCCACAAAGTGGAGAATTCGAGGCAAGCATTTGTCAGAAAACAACACGAAAGATTTGAAAGATTCCTCAGTATCAATATTTGTTGCAGACATTAGTTTTTGTCTGCAGAGACCTACCCTATACTGATGAGGACAAGAACCCAGAAATCGATCTATTGGTGATTAAATGTTTCAATGCACATTTCCATGCAACTGCAGATACAGCCTTGTAGGAACTCTGCACGGAAATATTAGATATAGCCAAGAAAGTAGTTGTTTTCTGTTAGATTTCTGGCCCAGTTACTTCTGATAGGGCAGGTCATCTTGTTTTTTACCAGATCATGAATATTTGGTTTTTATATTGTCACGAATCTAGAGGATTGAATCCATTCCATTCTTTTGTAATTATTCTAGTGTTTGCAATCATAAAAAAAACTGTAGTGATGTTATAATTCGAATTAAAAATAATCGATAATCCGGTTATTCAAATAATCGGTGTACCGATTATTGTTTTGGGAGAATTCGAATGGAAAATAACCTATTACACTTTGCCACGTGACTGTCAGCTGTCAGTATTAAAAAATATCAAACATAACAAGCAGGAACCAAAATATAAATAAATAATGAAGTATAGAACAAGACAAATGATTGATGACATTGACAAGTGACAAATGACAAGTGGCATCTGACAGGTGGCAACTGACAGGTGACAACTGATAGGTGACAACTGACAACTGTTCGCATTCGAATGATAATCCGATTATTGCAATCACTCGAATCGCCATAATCCGATTATGGAAATAATCCGATTATGAACAACACTAAAAAAAAAGGCTGATAGCAAACTTGTTTGCACGTCGAATGGTTAGTTAAACTTTTTATCTCTTCGGTTGTCGATTAATTGTTATCGTAATTTCGTTCTTCGACTTCCTCAGGATAAAAAAATTGACCGCACAAACACCGTAAGATCAAGGATAAAGCACTATCTCATAACCGATTTGCTTCGGTTTTCTCGCATTTATCTTATCCGTAAATCTGCGGATAAACCACCAGGAGTTTGTTCAGGAAGGTCCGCGGCCGAGATCATTATATGCGATTTAAATTCGACCTGTCTGGGAAAGGTAAAACTGTCTAAGGAAAGCAGAGAAAATCCGGGTAATGTAATTTATAGGGGCAAAGGTGGGATCGCTGGGAATTTTTGAGAGCCGTTTGCCTTTTGAGTAATCGCCTTGTTCAGTTTCCGCTTTGGATTTGATGCTCCTTGGAACAGATCTGAAGGGATTTGCTTTCTCGCAACTGCGTTAGAAATGTTGAAATAAAGGCAATTTGAACATGTCTCTTACATCGTTTAGTACTATCACGATAAGTGGCTTTTGATAATGTGATTTATCTGTAATTGTAACGGTTTTTTTTTGTTTCACTTTCGACTAATCAGGGTATTTATATTTACTCTATTTGGTAACTGGCAAATACGAATAAGAAATAAGAACAAGGTCTTGGCATTCAAATGTTATAGACCAGAATCTCGCGCCTATTTTCAAAAATGATTAATAACAGACTGAATCTTCCTGAGTAGCTTCATTTGAGACGCCCAACTTTTCCCTCTACGAAATTTCGCGATAGTGGTAGCCAATAAACTGCGCAGGCGTCATTCAAGTCGATTTGGTGAGTGCAAAAAAGTGATTAATAATAGTTAGTTTTTTAGTGGAACCTCGAGATAATTCGCCAAAGTACTCGAAAAAACTTTTGTCCTACAAAATGGATGGTAGGACTGAACACACCTTTTACATTTTTCGCATTTTGCGACCATAACGAGACACATTCGTTAAATACATATGTATATAGAAAAAAAGCTAAGAAAATTTTCTACGAAAGGATGTTATTATTTGCTGGCCTAACAGTTCGCTTGTAGGTGTAATCATAATATCCGGCTGACGAAAAGAAAAAAAAGCTCTGGTAATAAATTCAGCCCCCACTTAAACTGAAATCCTCGCTGCACCACTGGGTGAGTTTGTTTTAGAAAACAACCAATGACGAAGCTTACTATAAAATCGAAAACATATCAAAGCATCCAATACCCAATCAAGAGCCGAACTACAAAATCCAAAACATGTTGTTTTCAGGTATCAATAGAAAAATGTCCACCAATTAAAAACGCGTATTTTAGATGAGTGAAGTAATTAAATTTCCATCACTTAAAGAAAACCGCCCCAACAAACGCCACTCCTGCTACATTCGAGAATATCGTTCTAAGTCACCGAGTTTTGCGCGCACTTATCCCTCGAGCCTCGAGAACCGAAAGAAAGGCCGAAAGAGTACACACACTCCTGCTAAAACCGCATTCGGAAATATTTCAAGCGAAAGAGGTCTTAGCGTCATCCCCGCCGCGATGTCAGGCTCGACTCATTCATTTTTCAGGCTTGATTGCATCATAAATTCTGTCACGAGTTTCTCGAATGCCGCCACGAGATAATTTTCTCGTCCTTGCTACTCGTTAGTGGTGCTTTATTACTTGATAAAGAAAAATGCAATAAAAACCCTCGAGATATTCATCGGCCATTTAGCGTTTCTACCTTATGCTGCGGCGAAGGAAGATTGGGATTTTGTTCGGGGATGATTGAGCGAGAATCGTTTATTCGGTTTTGATTAGGTCGGATTCGAAACGAAAGAGGAGGCTGTGAAAAGCATAGATATGCCAAGCAATCTGGAAAGCTTCAAGTAGGTGGCGCTAGTTTGGCTGGAGGTCTTGCAACTGTCAATGTCAGCATAATAACAGTCAAATATTATCGTTTTGGTCTTAAGATGAGGTACCATGCATCGTTTTTGCTTTTCGCGTCGCCCGTCCGGCATTCTGATTTGCGAATTGGCGCAGCGTTTCACCATTTACATTGATCTACCTGCTAGCAGCTACACAAGAAACTTGAAATATTCAGCTGCAGGCGAGACAATAGACGGTGTTTCCGATTTTCGAATCAATATTCGACTATTTCTGTAGGCAAGTATTTTTCGTCCGCAGACACTTTTCTTTCGCATACACTTTTCGTCCGCAACCGCTTTTCGTCCGCTGTGGTCACTATGCCGTATCATAGTGACCACAGCGGACGAAAAGCGGACAAAAAGAACTTGCCTTCAAAAATAGTCGATTTTTAGTCCGGAAATTAGTACGTAAATAATTATATATGTACCAAGGACGAAAAACTGTCTGTTATAGTCGAGCCTGCAAATTGATAACTGAGGCGCAGCCGAGACTAGCAAGCTGGCGAGACAATAGAGCGAGGCGAGACAATAATCAATTATTTTTTTAGGTAAGTATTTTTCGTATTTTTCGCAGACGCTTTTCGTCCGCAAACACTTTTGCACAGCGGACGAAAAGTGTTTGCCGACGAATAGTGTCTGCGGACGAAAAATACTTGCCTAAAACAATAGTCGATTATTGTCTCGCCTCGCTCTATAATCTCGCCTGCTTGCTAGAGCCGGCTGCGCCTCCGCTATCAATTTGCAGGCTCGACTATAATAGACACTTTTCGTCCGCAAACACTTTTCGTCCGCAAACACTTTTCGTCCGCTGTGGTCATTATGATACGGCATAGTGACCGCAAAGGTGTTTGCGGACGAAAAGTCTCTGCCTTCAAAAATAGCCGATTTTTCGTCCGGAAATTAGTACGTAAATAGTTATTTATGTACCAAGTACGAAAAACTGTCTATTATAGTCGAGCCTGCAAATTGGTAGCTGAGACGCAGCCGAGGCTACCAAGCTGGCGAGACAATAATCAATTATTTTTTTAGGTAAATATTTTTCGCAGACACTTTTCGTCCGCAAACACTTTTGCGGTCACTATGCCGTATCATAATGACCACAGCGGACGAAAAGTGTTTGCCGACGAATAGTGTCTGCGGACGAAAAATACTTGGCTAAAACAATAGTCGATTATTGTCTCGCCTCGCTCTATTATCTCGCCTGCTTGCTAGAGCCGGCTGCGCCTCCGCTATCAATTTGCAGGCTCGACTATAATAGACACTTTTCGTCCGCAAACACTTTTCGTCCGCAAATACTTTTCTTCCGCAAACACTTTTCGTCCGCAAACACTTTTCGTCCGCAAACACTTTCCGTCCACTGTGGTCATTATGATACGGCATAGTGACCGCAAAGGTGTTTGCGGACGAAAAGTCTCTGCCTTCAAAAATAGCCGATTTTTCGTCCGGAAATTAGTACGTAAATAGTTATTTATGCACCAAGGACGAAAAACTGTCTATTGTAGTCGAGCCTGCAGGCGAGACAATAATCAATTATTTTTTAGGCATGTATTTTTCGTCCGCAGACACTTTTCGTCCGCAAACACTTTTCGTCCGCTGTGGTCATTATGATACGGCATAGTGACCGCAGAAGTGTTTGCGGACGAAAAGTGTCTGCCATCAAAAATAGTCGATTTTTCGTCCGGAAATTAGTACGTAAATAGTTATTTATGCACCAAGAACGAAAAACTGTCTATTGTAGTCGAGCCTGCAGGCGAGACAATAATCAATTATTTTTTTAGGCATGTATTTTTCGTCCGCAGACACTTTTCGTCCGCAAACACTTTTTGTCCGCTGTGGTCATTATGATACGGCATAGTGACCGCAAAGGTGTTTGCGGACGAAAAGTCTCTGCCTTCAAAAATAGCCGATATTTCGTCCGGAAATTAGTACGTAAATAGTTATTTATGTACCAAGAACGAAAAACTGTCTTTTATAGTCGAGCCTGCAAATTGGTAGCTGAGGCGCAGCCGAGGCTAGCAAGCTGGCGAGACAATAGAGCGAGGCGAGACAATAATCAATTATTTCTTTAGGTAAATATTTTTCGCAGACACTTTTCGTCCGCAAACACTTTTGCGGTCGCTATGCCGTATCATAATGACCACAGCGGACGAAAAGTGTTTGCCGACGAATAGTGTCTGCGGACGAAAAATACTTGGCTAAAACAATAGTCGATTATTGTCTCGCCTCGCTCTATAATCTCGCCTGCTTGCTAGAGCCGGCTGCGCCTCCGCTATCAATTTGCAGGCTCGACTATAATAGACACTTTTCGTCCGCAAACACTTTTCGTCCGCAAATACTTTTCTTCCGCAAACACTTTTCGTCCGCAAACACTTTTCGTCCGCAAACACTTTCCGTCCACTGTGGTCATTATGATACGGCATAGTGACCGCAAAGGTGTTTGCGGACGAAAAGTCTCTGCCTTCAAAAATAGCCGATTTTTCGTCCGGAAATTAGTACGTAAATAGTTATTTATGCACCAAGGACGAAAAACTGTCTATTGTAGTCGAGCCTGCAGGCGAGACAATAATCAATTATTTTTTAGGCATGTATTTTTCGTCCGCAGACACTTTTCGTCCGCAAACACTTTTCGTCCGCTGTGGTCATTATGATACGGCATAGTGACCGCAGAAGTGTTTGCGGACGAAAAGTGTCTGCCATCAAAAATAGTCGATTTTTCGTCCGGAAATTAGTACGTAAATAGTTATTTATGCACCAAGAACGAAAAACTGTCTATTGTAGTCGAGCCTGCAGGCGAGACAATAATCAATTATTTTTTTAGGCATGTATTTTTCGTCCGCAGACACTTTTCGTCCGCAAACACTTTTTGTCCGCTGTGGTCATTATGATACGGCATAGTGACCGCAAAGGTGTTTGCGGACGAAAAGTCTCTGCCTTCAAAAATAGCCGATATTTCGTCCGGAAATTAGTACGTAAATAGTTATTTATGTACCAAGAACGAAAAACTGTCTTTTATAGTCGAGCCTGCAAATTGGTAGCTGAGGCGCAGCCGAGGCTAGCAAGCTGGCGAGACAATAGAGCGAGGCGAGACAATAATCAATTATTTCTTTAGGTAAATATTTTTCGCAGACACTTTTCGTCCGCAAACACTTTTGCGGTCGCTATGCCGTATCATACTGACCACAGCGGACGAAAAGTGTTTGCCGACGAATAGTGTCTGCGGACGAAAAATACTTGCCTAAAACAATAGTCGATTATTGTCTCGCCTCGCTCTATAATCTCGCCTGCTTGCTAGAGCCGGCTGCGCCTCCGCTATCAATTTGCAGGCTCGACTATAATAGACACTTTTCGTCCGCAAACACTTTTCGTCCGCAAACACTTTCCGTCCACTGTGGTCATTATGATACGGCATAGTGACCGCAAAGGTGTTTGCGGACGAAAAGTCTCTGCCTTCAAAAATAGCCGATATTTCGTCCGGAAATTAGTACGTAAATAGTTATTTATGTACCAAGAACGAAAAACTGTCTTTTATAGTCGAGCCTGCAAATTGGTAGCTGAGGCGCAGCCGAGGCTAGCAAGCTGGCGAGACAATAGAGCGAGGCGAGACAATAATCAATTATTTCTTTAGGTAAATATTTTTCGCAGACACTTTTCGTCCGCAAACACTTTTGCGGTCGCTATGCCGTATCATAATGACCACAGCGGACGAAAAGTGTTTGCCGACGAATAGTGTCTGCGGACGAAAAATACTTGGCTAAAACAATAGTCGATTATTGTCTCGCCTCGCTCTATAATCTCGCCTGCTTGCTAGAGCCGGCTGCGCCTCCGCTATCAATTTGCAGGCTCGACTATAATAGACACTTTTCGTCCGCAAACACTTTTCGTCCGCAAATACTTTTCTTCCGCAAACACTTTTCGTCCGCAAACACTTTTCGTCCGCAAACACTTTCCGTCCACTGTGGTCATTATGATACGGCATAGTGACCGCAAAGGTGTTTGCGGACGAAAAGTCTCTGCCTTCAAAAATAGCCGATTTTTCGTCCGGAAATTAGTACGTAAATAGTTATTTATGCACCAAGGACGAAAAACTGTCTATTGTAGTCGAGCCTGCAGGCGAGACAATAATCAATTATTTTTTAGGCATGTATTTTTCGTCCGCAGACACTTTTCGTCCGCAAACACTTTTCGTCCGCTGTGGTCATTATGATACGGCATAGTGACCGCAGAAGTGTTTGCGGACGAAAAGTGTCTGCCATCAAAAATAGTCGATTTTTCGTCCGGAAATTAGTACGTAAATAGTTATTTATGCACCAAGAACGAAAAACTGTCTATTGTAGTCGAGCCTGCAGGCGAGACAATAATCAATTATTTTTTTAGGCATGTATTTTTCGTCCGCAGACACTTTTCGTCCGCAAACACTTTTTGTCCGCTGTGGTCATTATGATACGGCATAGTGACCGCAAAGGTGTTTGCGGACGAAAAGTCTCTGCCTTCAAAAATAGCCGATATTTCGTCCGGAAATTAGTACGTAAATAGTTATTTATGTACCAAGAACGAAAAACTGTCTTTTATAGTCGAGCCTGCAAATTGGTAGCTGAGGCGCAGCCGAGGCTAGCAAGCTGGCGAGACAATAGAGCGAGGCGAGACAATAATCAATTATTTCTTTAGGTAAATATTTTTCGCAGACACTTTTCGTCCGCAAACACTTTTGCGGTCGCTATGCCGTATCATACTGACCACAGCGGACGAAAAGTGTTTGCCGACGAATAGTGTCTGCGGACGAAAAATACTTGCCTAAAACAATAGTCGATTATTGTCTCGCCTCGCTCTATAATCTCGCCTGCTTGCTAGAGCCGGCTGCGCCTCCGCTATCAATTTGCAGGCTCGACTATAATAGACACTTTTCGTCCGCAAACACTTTTCGTCCGCAAACACTTTCCGTCCACTGTGGTCATTATGATACGGCATAGTGACCGCAAAGGTGTTTGCGGACGAAAAGTCTCTGCCTTCAAAAATAGCCGATATTTCGTCCGGAAATTAGTACGTAAATAGTTATTTATGTACCAAGAACGAAAAACTGTCTTTTATAGTCGAGCCTGCAAATTGGTAGCTGAGGCGCAGCCGAGGCTAGCAAGCTGGCGAGACAATAGAGCGAGGCGAGACAATAATCAATTATTTCTTTAGGTAAATATTTTTCGCAGACACTTTTCGTCCGCAAACACTTTTGCGGTCGCTATGCCGTATCATACTGACCACAGCGGACGAAAAGTGTTTGCCGACGAATAGTGTCTGCGGACGAAAAATACTTGGCTAAAACAATAGTCGATTATTGTCTCGCCTCGCTCTATTATCTCGCCTGCTTGCTAGAGCCGGCTGCGCCTCCGCTATCAATTTGCAGGCTCGACTATAATAGACACTTTTCGTCCGCAAACACTTTTCGTCCGCAAATACTTTTCTTCCGCAAACACTTTTCGTCCGCAAACACTTTTCGTCCGCAAACACTTTCCGTCCACTGTGGTCATTATGATACGGCATAGTGACCGCAAAGGTGTTTGCGGACGAAAAGTCTCTGCCTTCAAAAATAGCCGATTTTTCGTCCGGAAATTAGTACGTAAATAGTTATTTATGCACCAAGGACGAAAAACTGTCTATTGTAGTCGAGCCTGCAGGCGAGACAATAATCAATTATTTTTTAGGCATGTATTTTTCGTCCGCAGACACTTTTCGTCCGCAAACACTTTTCGTCCGCTGTGGTCATTATGATACGGCATAGTGACCGCAGAAGTGTTTGCGGACGAAAAGTGTCTGCCATCAAAAATAGTCGATTTTTCGTCCGGAAATTAGTACGTAAATAGTTATTTATGCACCAAGAACGAAAAACTGTCTATTGTAGTCGAGCCTGCAGGCGAGACAATAATCAATTATTTTTTTAGGCATGTATTTTTCGTCCGCAGACACTTTTCGTCCGCAAACACTTTTTGTCCGCTGTGGTCATTATGATACGGCATAGTGACCGCAAAGGTGTTTGCGGACGAAAAGTCTCTGCCTTCAAAAATAGCCGATATTTCGTCCGGAAATTAGTACGTAAATAGTTATTTATGTACCAAGAACGAAAAACTGTCTTTTATAGTCGAGCCTGCAAATTGGTAGCTGAGGCGCAGCCGAGGCTAGCAAGCTGGCGAGACAATAGAGCGAGGCGAGACAATAATCAATTATTTCTTTAGGTAAATATTTTTCGCAGACACTTTTCGTCCGCAAACACTTTTGCGGTCGCTATGCCGTATCATACTGACCACAGCGGACGAAAAGTGTTTGCCGACGAATAGTGTCTGCGGACGAAAAATACTTGGCTAAAACAATAGTCGATTATTGTCTCGCCTCGCTCTATTATCTCGCCTGCTTGCTAGAGCCGGCTGCGCCTCCGCTATCAATTTGCAGGCTCGACTATAATAGACACTTTTCGTCCGCAAACACTTTTCGTCCGCAAATACTTTTCTTCCGCAAACACTTTTCGTCCGCAAACACTTTTCGTCCGCAAACACTTTCCGTCCACTGTGGTCATTATGATACGGCATAGTGACCGCAAAGGTGTTTGCGGACGAAAAGTCTCTGCCTTCAAAAATAGCCGATTTTTCGTCCGGAAATTAGTACGTAAATAGTTATTTATGCACCAAGGACGAAAAACTGTCTATTGTAGTCGAGCCTGCAGGCGAGACAATAATCAATTATTTTTTAGGCATGTATTTTTCGTCCGCAGACACTTTTCGTCCGCAAACACTTTTCGTCCGCTGTGGTCATTATGATACGGCATAGTGACCGCAGAAGTGTTTGCGGACGAAAAGTGTCTGCCATCAAAAATAGTCGATTTTTCGTCCGGAAATTAGTACGTAAATAGTTATTTATGCACCAAGAACGAAAAACTGTCTATTGTAGTCGAGCCTGCAGGCGAGACAATAATCAATTATTTTTTTAGGCATGTATTTTTCGTCCGCAGACACTTTTCGTCCGCAAACACTTTTTGTCCGCTGTGGTCATTATGATACGGCATAGTGACCGCAAAGGTGTTTGCGGACGAAAAGTCTCTGCCTTCAAAAATAGCCGATATTTCGTCCGGAAATTAGTACGTAAATAGTTATTTATGTACCAAGAACGAAAAACTGTCTTTTATAGTCGAGCCTGCAAATTGGTAGCTGAGGCGCAGCCGAGGCTAGCAAGCTGGCGAGACAATAGAGCGAGGCGAGACAATAATCAATTATTTCTTTAGGTAAATATTTTTCGCAGACACTTTTCGTCCGCAAACACTTTTGCGGTCGCTATGCCGTATCATACTGACCACAGCGGACGAAAAGTGTTTGCCGACGAATAGTGTCTGCGGACGAAAAATACTTGCCTAAAACAATAGTCGATTATTGTCTCGCCTCGCTCTATTATCTCGCCTGCTTGCTAGAGCCGGCTGCGCCTCCGCTATCAATTTGCAGGCTCGACTATAATAGACACTTTTCGTCCGCAAACACTTTTCGTCCGCAAACACTTTCCGTCCACTGTGGTCATTATGATACGGCATAGTGACCGCAAAGGTGTTTGCGGACGAAAAGTCTCTGCCTTCAAAAATAGCCGATATTTCGTCCGGAAATTAGTACGTAAATAGTTATTTATGTACCAAGAACGAAAAACTGTCTTTTATAGTCGAGCCTGCAAATTGGTAGCTGAGGCGCAGCCGAGGCTAGCAAGCTGGCGAGACAATAGAGCGAGGCGAGACAATAATCAATTATTTCTTTAGGTAAATATTTTTCGCAGACACTTTTCGTCCGCAAACACTTTTGCGGTCGCTATGCCGTATCATACTGACCACAGCGGACGAAAAGTGTTTGCCGACGAATAGTGTCTGCGGACGAAAAATACTTGGCTAAAACAATAGTCGATTATTGTCTCGCCTCGCTCTATTATCTCGCCTGCTTGCTAGAGCCGGCTGCGCCTCCGCTATCAATTTGCAGGCTCGACTATAATAGACACTTTTCGTCCGCAAACACTTTTCGTCCGCAAATACTTTTCTTCCGCAAACACTTTTCGTCCGCAAACACTTTTCGTCCGCAAACACTTTCCGTCCACTGTGGTCATTATGATACGGCATAGTGACCGCAAAGGTGTTTGCGGACGAAAAGTCTCTGCCTTCAAAAATAGCCGATTTTTCGTCCGGAAATTAGTACGTAAATAGTTATTTATGCACCAAGGACGAAAAACTGTCTATTGTAGTCGAGCCTGCAGGCGAGACAATAATCAATTATTTTTTAGGCATGTATTTTTCGTCCGCAGACACTTTTCGTCCGCAAACACTTTTCGTCCGCTGTGGTCATTATGATACGGCATAGTGACCGCAGAAGTGTTTGCGGACGAAAAGTGTCTGCCATCAAAAATAGTCGATTTTTCGTCCGGAAATTAGTACGTAAATAGTTATTTATGCACCAAGAACGAAAAACTGTCTATTGTAGTCGAGCCTGCAGGCGAGACAATAATCAATTATTTTTTTAGGCATGTATTTTTCGTCCGCAGACACTTTTCGTCCGCAAACACTTTTTGTCCGCTGTGGTCATTATGATACGGCATAGTGACCGCAAAGGTGTTTGCGGACGAAAAGTCTCTGCCTTCAAAAATAGCCGATATTTCGTCCGGAAATTAGTACGTAAATAGTTATTTATGTACCAAGAACGAAAAACTGTCTTTTATAGTCGAGCCTGCAAATTGGTAGCTGAGGCGCAGCCGAGGCTAGCAAGCTGGCGAGACAATAGAGCGAGGCGAGACAATAATCAATTATTTCTTTAGGTAAATATTTTTCGCAGACACTTTTCGTCCGCAAACACTTTTGCGGTCGCTATGCCGTATCATACTGACCACAGCGGACGAAAAGTGTTTGCCGACGAATAGTGTCTGCGGACGAAAAATACTTGGCTAAAACAATAGTCGATTATTGTCTCGCCTCGCTCTATTATCTCGCCTGCTTGCTAGAGCCGGCTGCGCCTCCGCTATCAATTTGCAGGCTCGACTATAATAGACACTTTTCGTCCGCAAACACTTTTCGTCCGCAAATACTTTTCTTCCGCAAACACTTTTCGTCCGCAAACACTTTTCGTCCGCAAACACTTTCCGTCCACTGTGGTCATTATGATACGGCATAGTGACCGCAAAGGTGTTTGCGGACGAAAAGTCTCTGCCTTCAAAAATAGCCGATTTTTCGTCCGGAAATTAGTACGTAAATAGTTATTTATGCACCAAGGACGAAAAACTGTCTATTGTAGTCGAGCCTGCAGGCGAGACAATAATCAATTATTTTTTAGGCATGTATTTTTCGTCCGCAGACACTTTTCGTCCGCAAACACTTTTCGTCCGCTGTGGTCATTATGATACGGCATAGTGACCGCAGAAGTGTTTGCGGACGAAAAGTGTCTGCCATCAAAAATAGTCGATTTTTCGTCCGGAAATTAGTACGTAAATAGTTATTTATGCACCAAGAACGAAAAACTGTCTATTGTAGTCGAGCCTGCAGGCGAGACAATAATCAATTATTTTTTTAGGCATGTATTTTTCGTCCGCAGACACTTTTCGTCCGCAAACACTTTTTGTCCGCTGTGGTCATTATGATACGGCATAGTGACCGCAAAGGTGTTTGCGGACGAAAAGTCTCTGCCTTCAAAAATAGCCGATATTTCGTCCGGAAATTAGTACGTAAATAGTTATTTATGTACCAAGAACGAAAAACTGTCTTTTATAGTCGAGCCTGCAAATTGGTAGCTGAGGCGCAGCCGAGGCTAGCAAGCTGGCGAGACAATAGAGCGAGGCGAGACAATAATCAATTATTTCTTTAGGTAAATATTTTTCGCAGACACTTTTCGTCCGCAAACACTTTTGCGGTCGCTATGCCGTATCATACTGACCACAGCGGACGAAAAGTGTTTGCCGACGAATAGTGTCTGCGGACGAAAAATACTTGCCTAAAACAATAGTCGATTATTGTCTCGCCTCGCTCTATTATCTCGCCTGCTTGCTAGAGCCGGCTGCGCCTCCGCTATCAATTTGCAGGCTCGACTATAATAGACACTTTTCGTCCGCAAACACTTTTCGTCCGCAAATACTTTTCTTCCGCAAACACTTTTCGTCCGCAAACACTTTTCGTCCGCAAACACTTTCCGTCCACTGTGGTCATTATGATACGGCATAGTGACCGCAAAGGTGTTTGCGGACGAAAAGTCTCTGCCTTCAAAAATAGCCGATTTTTCGTCCGGAAATTAGTACGTAAATAGTTATTTATGCACCAAGGACGAAAAACTGTCTATTGTAGTCGAGCCTGCAGGCGAGACAATAATCAATTATTTTTTAGGCATGTATTTTTCGTCCGCAGACACTTTTCGTCCGCAAACACTTTTCGTCCGCTGTGGTCATTATGATACGGCATAGTGACCGCAGAAGTGTTTGCGGACGAAAAGTGTCTGCCATCAAAAATAGTCGATTTTTCGTCCGGAAATTAGTACGTAAATAGTTATTTATGCACCAAGAACGAAAAACTGTCTATTGTAGTCGAGCCTGCAGGCGAGACAATAATCAATTATTTTTTTAGGCATGTATTTTTCGTCCGCAGACACTTTTCGTCCGCAAACACTTTTTGTCCGCTGTGGTCATTATGATACGGCATAGTGACCGCAAAGGTGTTTGCGGACGAAAAGTCTCTGCCTTCAAAAATAGCCGATATTTCGTCCGGAAATTAGTACGTAAATAGTTATTTATGTACCAAGAACGAAAAACTGTCTTTTATAGTCGAGCCTGCAAATTGGTAGCTGAGGCGCAGCCGAGGCTAGCAAGCTGGCGAGACAATAGAGCGAGGCGAGACAATAATCAATTATTTCTTTAGGTAAATATTTTTCGCAGACACTTTTCGTCCGCAAACACTTTTGCGGTCGCTATGCCGTATCATACTGACCACAGCGGACGAAAAGTGTTTGCCGACGAATAGTGTCTGCGGACGAAAAATACTTGCCTAAAACAATAGTCGATTATTGTCTCGCCTCGCTCTATTATCTCGCCTGCTTGCTAGAGCCGGCTGCGCCTCCGCTATCAATTTGCAGGCTCGACTATAATAGACACTTTTCGTCCGCAAACACTTTTCGTCCGCAAACACTTTCCGTCCACTGTGGTCATTATGATACGGCATAGTGACCGCAAACGTGTCTATTATAGTCGAGCCTGCAAATTGATAGCAAAAAAAACATTCGTGCACTACTCTTCTTCAAACGTACTGAATAAATTATATCGACATGTTGCTCAACTTGGATATCGAGTTTTATTTTATATGAGCTAGTCATGAATTCAAGCAAACAACGATTGTATCATATATCAAAACAAAATGGGTGAGATATACTTTTTCCACTGAGGAGGTTGATTTCGCAAATAATTTATACCTGGAACGTACAGGTATAAGCGAAACGGAATATATGGCGATATATCGAGAGAGTTTTAATGGGGTTTCCGAGAAACAAGCGATTTTGTTTTGTTTCGCTTGGAATTATCTCTGGGTGTTGTTTTTCATTCCGAATCGATGAGTGTCGGTGTTTCCTCGAAACATTGATGGAATTGGATTTATCTCTCCAAGGTTGATTTGCGGGATGATTGGAGGTTTAAACAAAAAAATACTCGGTGAATTCGACAACTACAAATAGGTATGCAGTGATATCCAAATTGGATGTACGTTTAACATAATTGCAACGTCAAAATTAAAACTGAAAATCTGTTGCTAAAAGTTAAAAAATTAAATGACGACCAGGTAGCCGAGTGAGTACTTTTTTCCCACGGGAAAAAATTGAGTACTTTTTTCCCACGGGAAAGAAGTGGGCACTTTTTTCTCGGATATATATACACATAGGTTAAGGTAGATATTTGATTAAATGGTCGTTTTTCCCGTCACAGAAAAAAATAGTGAATCATACACGGGAGCCAACACAACCTCGAGCTAAAATCTAATACTTTTTTCCCTTGTATAATAAATAACTATTTTTTATTTATTTATGAGAAAATAATTAAAACGATAATAAAAAAAGTATTAGAAATTTATAAAAACTGCTCAAAGTGACCACCGGCTACCTCCAAACAATGATGTATTCGGTTTTCAAATTCTTCATTTATTCGCCTCAACATGCTGACTGGAATATTTTAGAATAAGTCCTTTATTCTATTTTTCATATCCTCCTTTGTAGATGGGGGTGTTCTATAAACTTGAACTTTAACGTAGCCCCACATAAAAAAGTCCATTTTTGTCAAATCTGGTGAGCGAGGTGGCCACTTAAAAGGGCCTCCTCTACCGATCCATCTTCAAGTGCCACTTTTCCTCCCGCAGGATGTAGGGAGGAAAAGGCACTTTACTCCCATGTAATACATATGAGTTTTCCTCCTACCCACTTAATGAACCTTTTTTTCTCTCTCTCAACTGCTTTTGTCTAAAACGGACCTATACTTGCATGATGGAAAGTATAGACAATACAGTCATGTCCATCTGAGAATCTGCGGTGGTGCAATGGCTAGCGTCTTGGGCTTGTTATCCGAAGGTCCCGGGTTCAGGTCCTGGCAATTGCAACTTTTTTTTAAAAAGTATAAGTTTCCTCCCTGGTTTTTGGGAGGAAAGTGTGTACTTTCTATAGGGGTAAGAGGAAAAATATATTATTTAATGAAGTAATAGTCATCCTCCCGAACCAAAATATGAAGCGATCCAGCTGTCTAGACTCACGTAAACATACATATTATTTATTTAATGCCGCATAGCTCCTGATCTTTCCTCTGTAATTTTATTGATAAGCCAGTAGAAGCTAACGCTACCATACGCGATATCCGATAAACACTTGTTCGAGTTTCATAACACACAACACGCATATGGTTTCTAAATATAAACAAACCTCTAGTCAGCAGTTGGACAACATTAAAGTTCGAAAGAAATGAATGTTTTTCTGTGATGATTCATACTGAGAAAGTGAACGGGTTCATTGAATAGTTTTTATGGTAGACTGGTTGTTCTCAAATGTTTTTTTTTTATCAGCCGGTATTATGTTACTAATACTGGTTCACATATAATTTGGTTGGATATGGTGATGAATGTGACACTTCACTTCTGGGCGTGATGAATTGGTATTTACGTTGGTTATAAATGGGGGCATATCACAAAAATGATGAAGGCAGTGTCAAAGATGGTGTTGTTAGGAAAGGCTGCACGCAGTCTAACGAACGATTGTTTTATGGTGCTAGATACCAAGCAGTTTTTTATGACGATATATATTTTTTTTGTTTTACAGAGAAAGATGAATAAGGTATAGAAATAGAAATTGATACTGTTTTTGAAAACATTCACCTGTTGTTTGCAGTAATGTCCTATAGTCCAGTACGATTGGGTTTTGAGATGACGCTCGATTGTAGCACCACCAAACTTGGTATGCTAGTAGTTGGAACCATGATAAACACGAAAAAAAAATTGTTTGCCAAAATTCCAGGGGTGGAACATTTTTTTTTTCGTTTGAAAATAAATGCATAGATTTTTGCTGTAATCTTGGAGAGTATATGATTTATCAAAAAAACAACTCAAGAAGGTGAAAGACAATTCAATTCTCCACAAAAATTATTCTTAGTAATTTCTTATGAAATGCGCTCGTTTTCTCAGAAAACGTGATTGAACGCCGACATCAAATTTCACGTTCACCCTTACCCGCCGCTGAAAGTTCTGGCGGAGACGAATATTTGATTGGTCATAACTCTGCTAAAAATGATTGGAGGGCTAAGATTAAAAGCACTCTTGCTGTCAGAATGTGAACAAACAATCACACAAATAGCTGATGCCATGGAATGAATTCACAGCGTTGCCACGTTGAGCGCTGAAAGAGCGAAATGCGAGTGGAAGAGCGCAGCGCAGCGACTGGCATCAACATCGGGCTTTGCTCTGGGCAGCAGCCATCGCCAGCGCGTTCAACTTAATTTGGCAACAGCTAAGATTAAACTGGAGTCTTTTTTTCGCGTCTGGAACCTATCTATAGTAGAAATGATTTTTTTTGTGAAATTTAGGTAAAGTTTTCTGATTTTATGGCACTTTCGGAGGTCTAGAAACTTTTCTGAAAGATTTCTTTAGTCACGTTCAAGAACAATTGAAACAGCTGCCATTTTCGGTCAGTATGATCACGCACGATTCCACAAAGACGAGTTTCGGTTTTGAAACATTTCCACGCTACCAGCGCACACTATGATCGCCAGAGAAAGAGCGAAAGAGGCTAACTAAATGCGCTCGAAATGAACGAGTCTTTTTCTGTTGGCAGTAAAAAAAGAACTTTTGAGAGCTCCAAACAATGTGAAAGCTGTTGACTGCAAACAGGCGACACTTCATAAGGGGAAATTAACAAGTTTGCACTGAAACAAGCCGTTTATTTTTTGAGCAGCGCAAGCAAAAAGGGTTCTGCTATTGGATTCATGGTTGCTCGTGGTTTGCTGGAAACACAGGGTGAAACCAAAAAACAAAACAAATTCGGTATAATTATTCTCTATTGAGTGTTGAAATCACGAAAAATTTAATGTTTTCAATGGATAAACTTAATACAGCTGAAATTAAAATAATAAATAAATGCTAGTGTCCCACAGGGTTCATTCCTAGCTCTCACACTTTTTCTACTTCTGATGATTCAAAAAATGCACGCAAAATACACGTCCGGTTAGGTACTATCAAACTCCTAAAAAAAATTTCAACTAAAAATCATCGATCATCTTTTTCTTCCAAATGGCCTATTTTCACATTTCATTTCTGAATCACTTAATTGATCCTGACGTGGCCAGCTTTTTTAGAGGTCCGTCCATTTCCGATGTTGGTCAGAAACTAACTCCTAGTTGATCTGAGGCTAGATTTATATACGGCCGGTGAAGTTGTGGGCGTGGCTATCCTTTTGGCTGGCTGTGGCTGTTGATCAAGGTCAGTAACCAACTCCTAGTTGATCCGAGACTATATTTATATACGGCCGATGAAGTTGTGGGCGTGGCTATCTATCCTATTGGCTGGCTGTGGCTGTTGACTGGCTGTGGCTGTTGATCAATATTTAATGGGACTTTCGATCAACCACCAATTAATTCTCATATATCGATTGCAAATGTGTTCGTAACGTTTTTTCAGTGAAAATATGAATTTTTTATACGAAAGCCAAGCGGGGACCGCATAAACGGGAAAAGCCTCACCTAAAATTTGTCAACTCCCAGTCTATTAAGAATGCATTCTGCCTGATGCAATCTCAATTGCAATATCACCGCAATCAGCGTTTTTATCCTTGTCATATCAGTTTATGGCACATTCAATTGTTTATTGATCGATAACACGAATAATGAAACAATAAATAATTCATATGTTATTTCGGAACTTATTCAATTGATTTTAAATATTCATAAGGAGTTGCTTGTCGATGGCTTGTGATGACAACTATTGTTAGTTCTTTTGTCTGTCTGCTTTGTTTATATTTCCTTACCTAAATGATCCGAATGACGTAGGTAGAATTCCTGCCACATAAAATTTCAGAGCCTAATCATCATTTCAAGTCCATTTTTCCAATTTTTGAACATAGCCGGTCCCGCGAGGTTTTCGAGTGCCCCTTTTTGCCGCCCCTCTGTGTCCCGGCCTCGCTAAAAATTCCTTCTACCTCGATTTTAGCTATCTAAGGGCCAAAATGAAACTAATGAACTAGAAAGTGAGAATATAGGAAACCGGCTAATTTTTGGCCTGAGACATTTTCGGGAGATTTTTTTTTTCAGCCCCGCCCCCAACCCAATTTCCTTCCGCTTTGTCAGATGATAACTGATCACTTTCTGAACAACCTTGTTTCTCGCGGCTGGGCCCTACTCAAAATCAAAAATATTTTGGATTTGTTATCTTCGATGTAAGTACTTCCATTTCTGAGCTCGGAAGGAGTATAGCTGTTAGGAGCATTTTTTCACTGATGACTCCCTAACTATCAGAAACATGTTCAATCTTATGAAATAGTCGCAGCTTTTCTTGAACGCCGGTAGCTTTTCGCCAACTTTTTTCGTACGAGGTATCTCATCATCAAAACAGCGAATTCATCTCGTCGTAACACGCGTGTTACTTTTCTCCGGCGGATTTTTTTTTGTTTTTCATTCTCGCTTTATCTCCACATGTTATCAAATTATCGGCCTTATAAAATGTTTTTTATCTCTCCGCGTGGCGTGGGTAGTATTTTCTCGCGCCGCTCCTAGGCGGCCGAGGGCATAAAAATATTTCTGCTGCGAAAACGGCCATCTGTGACTTTTTATAGTCCTTTCTTACAGTAAATTCTATCAGGCTTTTACGATTACGATTCCCACCTCGGTCAGACCGATTTTTCGGTGTATTCGGCGTTATTTATTGCCGGACCTGCTGTACACCGGCGACTTTTTCGGTTTGATTAATTTTATGCCTGCGAGTCGTGAGTGTCGTGATTTTTTTTTGTTTTTGGTTGATTTTTCGTATATTGTTGCCTGTTCGTATGAGACCGTCTCTAGAAAATCCAATAGGCCAGCAATTGGTTTCCACATAATTTTGCATCTTCATGTGTATTGCATTAATATGTTTTATTATTATGATTTGTGATGATTGACTTTATTTAATTTAGACTGAATTCAAGAAAAAAAAAATATTATTTTGAATTTTTTTTGTGTCTGTTTCCGTGATAAAACTTTTCAAAGTTTGGTGTTTTTTTTTCAAATTTGCAAATTTTCAGCAATTTCTCTTTTTTTCTCCATAAAATCGACCTAAACGTACCTAAACCGTTTAAGAAACATCAAACTTATTAGTTAATCAATGTGTTGTTTTACAATTTGAACGTCTAAAAGAAGTCATAGCCTACTAAGTATTTTATATATAAGTACTTCAGTCGCTATTTTCCATCGTTTATGCCAAAAAGTATCACCGTAAAAGAAATTTCCATCTTTGCCGAGTGAAGTTGCTTCTGAAGAGTCTGTTTTCCAATTCTTTCGATCTCCCTGATGTTCTTGGAAGAGTGAAATAGATGTTCTTCGACAAAAATGTATTGGTGGTCTAGTAGTAGTAGTAGTAGTAATAATGGGGAGGCCGCTGCCGCAGCCAGGCAAGTAGGCCCCAATGGGCCCTTTTTGCCATCCCCTGCTCTCCACATAACCACATTGCCTCTTTTAGTCTTCCTTTCCGAACCTTTGTGGCCTTCTAGTGAAGGTCAGTATGTCCGTCCTCTCTAGTTCGATGAGTTCCTCATGTTGGAGTTTTTCGACTCCGAAGATTTCGAATCTTAGCCTCCCGTACGCCTCACACTCGCCAAGGAAGTGAGACGAAGTTTCTTCGTCTTCTTCGCACATATGGCAAGTGGGATTGTCTTTTATACCCATTAGTGACAGGTGTCTACCTAATTTTTATGGCCTGTTAGTATTCCTACAAGTAGGCGAAGTGTTTGGCGATCTCTGCCTAAAAGCCACGTCATCCTTGACTTGCTAGAGCCGGCCACAAAGTCTTTTGACTGCCTGCAGCCGGCGGTATTCCTCCAAGATTCGTTTAGTTCTCTTTCCACCCATTCATCTAGGGCAGAAGAGATTTGACCTCTTGCAATGCCTAGTACTGGCTCCGGTCCACAGAACGGCGCAGCGGAACCGGTTCTGGCAAGCTCATCTGCCACCTCGTTTCCCGGCACCCCCGTGTGACCAGGGACCCATACCAACTCGACTTCCTTTGTTTCCGCTAATTTCTCAAGAGCATCTCCGCATTCCTGTACCAAAACTGAGCTTGGTCTAGGATGGCAGATAGCTTTGAGCGCTGCCTGACTATCCGAACAGATATTAATTTTCTGTTCGGGCCCTTCTTTCACCTCTTGCCTCGTAGCTACGGTTAGAATGGCGTACACCTCGGCTTGGAAAACTGTTGTGTATCTTCCTAGAGCGTAGCTTTCTCGTATATCTCTTCCTTCCAGGTAGATGCCTGCGCCAGAAGCCTGTTTGTCAGTCAGACGCGAACCGTCAGTGTAACATACTAGGCCTCCTGCACTTCCTTCCCATTGTTCTCTGCTCGGAATAGTGAGCGCAAACTTCCTATTCCATCGCAGTCTGTCTTGTGCGCTTTTCACTCTGAGGACGGAAATAGGAATTTCCTGCTCCGCCCACTTTGCGATTTCCGCATGTCCTATCATCTCTCCTTCGTTTACCCAGACCTCCGAGTCTCGCATCCTTAAATGAGCTGCCATTGCCTCCTTCTTGATCCAGACCGGAAGGGGTGGTAGCCTCAACAGTACCTCCAATGCCGCAGTTGGGGTCGTTCTCATTGCACCCGTTATAAATAAACAGGCCAACCTCTGTGCGCCTGGCCACCATACAGCTGACCCGTATTGGATCTTTGGTCTTACGACCGCCGTGTATAGCCAGCGCATAATCTCTGGATTGGTGGTCTGAGAGGTGCCAGTTCTGATGTGAGAATACCTGTCAGATGTCCAGCGTGACTTTAGCCGGGAAAGTAGTTGTTTTTTGTTACATATTAAAAAAAAATTACAATTTTCAATTTCAATAAAGAATGTTTCCGTTTTCAATATTTTAGTTCTGATTCAAAAAAATGCAAGAGGCCAACGTTTTAGGTTTTTTCATGGCCAACTCAATAGTGAAGTTTAAATTAGATTTTTTCTGGCGAAACTAGTAAATTTTGGCCATAAAAACTGTATAGGCAACCCTCATTCACCCCCTTGAATTAGTGTCAATTTATTCTTGAAGAAATGAATGGAACGTTGAAAAATCCAAGGCCTGTCAGTTTTCCCGGACATAAGTAGCACAATCCAAAATTTTCGCTTCACTTGCGATGTCTGTAGCTTGGAGGGGTGAATTTTAGGAGTTTATGGGAAAAAAGGCATATTTTGAATTGTATCTTGTCTTGAATTGAATTTTGAAGCACCCTTATGACGAATGCAATTCAGTAGTTGTCGTGGTATTTGCCAGGACAGTAGTTTTTAAGTATTTAATATGCAATTTGAACCATTTTGAGTGCAGGTAAAATATCTGGTCCAGATCAGGTTACTCGCCTAACGAGAATAAAGCTTGAATATGACCCTTAACGAACAATTAATTAATCGTGGCCGCATTATTAATGTAACTAGCTTACAAGGGGCTAGCAGATTCAAGTCGGTGTAAAATATTCAGTCGTCCCTCGTGAGGTGTATTGTACTCATTATGATTATCCTCGAACGCAGCTTTTGGGAATTGTTGGCTAATTTATTCACGCTCATGAATAGGATTAGCGCGAAGTCATTTGTCTTGAATATACTACATAAAGATTTCATATTCAATTGCATGTGCTAATAGTAATAAAGCAATTGGATATTATCCTTCGTTTGAGTGGTAAGATAGATCGGAGAATATCTGATTCGTCTTGTTCCACCTACCGAATGATGATAGCCAAAAGCCTTATAGTCAGTCTGCACCCTGTGCGCAGCCTCTGGATGTCGACATATGTACAGCCAGAGTGTTCCTCCTTCATCAAACGAGGACCTGAAGCTGGAGATTTAATGTTAGTTTTAGCACGATTCTCGATAGTAAATCGCAACAATAAATGATTTTTTAGGGCACTGCACAGCACAATATGAAAGTTGAAGTAGGTACATAAACATAAATATCGATTTGCAATCTGTTACAGACATGTGATAAGCATCTAGTCATAAATCCTTGAAAATCTGGTGCAATTGTATTCAGTAATGACAATGTCGGAAACGAAAACCCATTTAGAATCGAATCGGACCATAATCACAAAACTCATCCGCCATATTGGAGTCGCCATATTGAATTTATGAATTTTGACAAAAAATTCATAATCTCTGACCCCGAAAACCCCCACATACCAATTTTGAGTAGAATCGGGTCACAATTACAAACTCGTCCGCCATATTGGATACGTCATCTTGAATTTTTCAATTTTGACGAAAGAATCATAATCTCCGACCTCGAATACACCCAGATAGAAAGTTTGAATAGAATTGGATCATAATTACAAAACTTCTCCGCTGTATTGGAGCCGCCATGTTGAATTTTTCAATATTGACAAAAGATTCATAATTGCCGACCCCAAAAACCTCCAGATACTTGCCAATTTTGAATCGAATCGGACCATAATCACAAAACTCATCCGTCATATTGGAGCCGCCATATTGAATGTATGAATTTTGACAAAAAAATTCATAATCTCTGACCCCGAACACCCCCACATACCAATTTAGAATCGAATCGGACCATAATCTCAAAACTCATCCGCCATTTTGAAGCCGTCATCTTGAATTTCTCAATTGATGAAATAATCATAATTTACTACCCAGAACACCCCTAGATACCAATTTTGAATAGAATCGGATCCTAATTACAAAACTTGTCCGCCATATTGGATATGCCATCTTGAATCTTTCAATTTTTACAAAAGAATCATAATCTCCGACTCCGAATACCCCCACATAGAAATTTTGAATGGAACTGGATCATAATTGCAAAACTCCTCCGCCATATTGGAGCCGCCATCTTGAATTTTTCAATATTGACAAAAGGATCATAATTGCCGACCCCAAAAACCCCCAGATACCAATTTTGAATAGAATCGGATCATAATTACAAAACTCGTCCGCCATATTGGAGCAGCCATTTTGAATTTTTCAATTTTGACGAAAAAATTATAATCTCCGACCCCGAATACACCCAGATAGACATTTTGAATAGAATTGGATCATAATTGCAAAACTCCTCCGCCATATTGGAGCCGCCATATTGAATTTTTCAATATTGACAAAAGGATCATAATTGCCGACCTCAAAAACCCCCAGATACCAATTTTGAATAGAATCGGATCATAATTACAAAACTCGTCCGCCATATTGGAGCAGTCATCTTGAATTTCTCAATTTTGACAAAAAAATTTAATCTCCGACCCCGAATACACCCAGATAGAAATTTTGAATAGAATTGGATCATAATTGCAAAACTCCTCCGCCATATTGGAGCCGTCATCTTGAATTTTTCAATATTGACAAAAGTATCATAATTGCCGACCCCAAAAACACCCAGATACCAATTTTGAATAGAATCGGATCATAATTACAAAACTCGTCCGCCATATTGGAGCAGCCATATTGAATTTTTCAATTTTGATGGAAAAATTATAATCTCCGACCCCGAATATACCTAGATAGACATTTTGAATAGAATTGGATCATAATTGCAAAACTCCTCCGCCATATTGGAACCGCCATCTTGAATTTTTAAATATTGACAAAAGGATCATAATTGCCGACCCCAAAAACCCCCAGATACCAGTTTTGAATAGAATCGGATCATAATTATAAAACTCGTCCGCCATATTGGAGCAATCATTTTGAATTTTTCAATTTTGACAAAAAATTTTAATCTCCGACCCCGAATACACCCAGATAGAAATTTTGAATAGAGTTGGATCATAATTGCAAAACTCCTCCGCCATATTGGAGCCGCCATATTGGAGCCGGCATATTGGAGCCGCCATATTGGAGCCGTCATCTTGAATTTTTCAATATTGACAGAAGAATCATAATTGCCGACCCCAAAAACCCCCAGATACTAATTTTAATAAACTACTTTTGAATAGAATCGGATCATAATTACAAAACTCGTCCGCCATATTGGAGCAGCCATCTTGAATTTTTCAATTTTGACGAAAAAATTATAATCTCCGACCCCGAATACACCCAGATAGACATTTTGAATAGAATTGGATCATAATTACAAAACTCATCCGCCATATTGGAGCCGCCATCTTGAATTTTTCAATATTGACAGAAGAATCATAATTGCCGACCCCAAAAACCCCCAGATACCAATTTTGAATAGAATCGGATCATAATTACAAAACTCGTCCGCCATATTGGAGCAGACATCTTGAATTTTTCTCTGACAAAATTTCATGATGCATTGTCACCAGAATTATGTACACATGCCAAATTTCAAATCAATCGGACGATTAGAAGTGTGTCTATTTAACTTGCAAGATTTGATTACAGACAGACAGACACCGGGACAGGTGAAACAAAATAAAAGCTTGTAAAATAAAAAGCTTGTAAAAAAATGTTGTCGTTACTGAATTATTAGGACATGGAAGTGCGAAGCAATGATCAGACTATGACTCATCACTGGCAGAATTAGTACTGGTGTGACACAAAAGACCCGTCGAACTGTCGGATATCAAACTTCGGTTTTATCAGTCACGTACGATTGTTTCATTAAAAACCACGCTTTCCGGAATTCGCCGGTCGAACCCCAAACGTATTATTGGCCGGCAGCCACTGTTCAAATATTCATTAGTATGCCACGCCACGCGAAATAGAGGGAATATCAGTCCCGGCTTTGGATACCGTTGTCAAACTAAGAAATTAGCATGTTTTATACTTTCGGCGAAGCGAACGGGCTTATCCTATCTCCGGGAATTTTGTTGAACCCTCGGTTTTCCACCAGAAGGGGGCGTGTTTAACGTGCGTGACATCACTCGAATGCGAGGTTTCAGAAAAACAGTCGGCATTGTTATAAAAATGACCGAGGACAATACTGTGTATCTCGAAATGACAATGGAAAATGTGAAAACGTACCTGAACTTGATGGCTTCGTAACAAAAAGTTCAATCATCGATACGTTGTGTCAATAATAAACGTTCAACGAACAAACATAAAACATCAGACAATAAACACGTAGTGTTCACGAAAACAGATTTGACCGAAGTATACAGTAAGATATATACATGCATGGTGCAGAATATTGAGTACACAAAAAACATGAAAGAAAATTACACGGTTCCTCAATCGATATTATATTTCATATTTATCGCTTAAAAACAGTGTGTATTGAAAGATCAGTTGATTTTTTTTCAATATTGAACATTTTTTTCATTATTTCACTGGGCCAAAACTTCAATACCTCGCCTGGCGGCGTGTGACACGTTCTTATATAATCGGAAACATTTCTTCTCGTCGAATCCAGAGATTTCTACACTGTTCTATCCGCTTCCAGTCTAGGGACCACTCGCTCCATCGCTATTACTGCTATTCTCCACTAGATGGCGCCAGCCGTTCTGAAGTCTGCATTTTCGCGGCAATAGAAAGAAATTTGCGCAGACGAAAGGTTATCATAATGTCTGATAGCCGGGTAGCTATTAGGCTCTGCTCTAGTCGTTGAGACATCCGAAACGGCTGAGCAAGAGAAGGGGGCGCAATAGATCTTTTAGTGTTGATCAAGAAATGCTACCGTTCGCAATTCCTTATAAGTAGCAAAGATTTATTTTAAACTAATACACATTTGTTTTATGGTTCTCTTGTTTCAAATGAATTGTCATCATAATAATACCGACACCCTCTCGCAAACCTAAAATTGTCATCTCGAGTACGGAAATATCTCATGCAAACGAGATTATGTTGGCCTTGGAAACAGGTGAAGAACGGGTAACAAGTCAACTCTGCTCCCTCGCATCTCATATATCAAGATTCTCTTGTTTCACCCGCCTCGTACGATCATTGTTACCTGATACAATACGCGGTTGTAGTCTAATTTGCATCTGAGGTACAAACAGAACTCTAACTTTACCGAAATAAACTTCGTGAATTAATGTTTTCGTTCGAGTTTAAAATGCTGTATGGAGTTGGAAATGCGGTTTGATAAACTTTTAAATTCTTGTTGTGCTCGCAGTTCGCAACAAAGAATACCTACTTTATGAGATGGCATGGCGTGTGGCTTTTTCAATTACTACCTACCAGGTCTGTTTTCATAATTATGAATATACTTTATTTTTATGACGTGTATTCGAGGATCATTTTAATGTGTTCAGGTAGGATTGTTATATAGCGTGTCCGATGATAATAAATGATTCATTTAAAATTCTCGTAACCTACTGACAGAAATTTACTTCCCACAATTAGCTGTTAGTTCCCTTCAATCACCATGGGATTATTTTGTTCATACAATCACATTATAAAACTGAAGCTTGGTTTTGGGTTTTAATGGTTTTATAAGACCGCTTTAAACCCGTTTTGAAAGAGTGTTTCAATGGCTTCATAATGATTATATGGTTTCTGTTTTCTGCGTTAAAAACTGTTTTGTAATAGTTTTATGCGAGCTGTATAAAAGCTTTATAAGGTTATGAATGAAACAGTTAGCACAAAGACAATTGCTTTATAAAATAAGTATAAAATTGTTTTATAATTTACCGATAAGGGCGTCGCTTGATCGGTTATAAACAGTTTAAAGGACAAAATAGTAGTATTTGAAACGAAATCGTTACAATGTCTGCGAATAAATACTATATAAAACATTTTTGTAATAATCGTTTAAGTGTCCAAGTTTGCGTTCTTCTTCTTATAAAAAACTTATAGAACTGAATTGATACAAATTTCCGCATTACAAAATTTTTAAAGTTCCAATTGATTTGGAGTTTATTAATTATTAGTCATGTTAGCTGTGATATTACAAGAAATCAACAAAATCAAATGCTATGGAAATGTATCATGTATCATGATCACCCCTAAAGCAGGCTGAAAAAAATATGTAGCAACCACTGAAATAAGAAAATCTGCTTTTGAAAAATTGTTTTATAATGCCATTCGAAACAGCTCTATAAAATCATAAGGTTCTATAGCGTTTCTTATAAAACAAAAATTTTGTTTAACGTGCAGTGAATCGCACTTGAGAATGACACTTTTTTATTTGAAACCTATACGACGTGATTGTTCCTTAGCATCAATACAATATAGTTCCACAACTACTAACAACTGAGGTACTTGTTATTGTCAACATTCTTTTGCATTCTATGTCTAGGCCACGTCATTGTTTTAAATAAAATCGCAACCGATTCCATCGATATCATGAAGTATAAGGTCAGCCGGATAATTCATTTGTTTCCATTCATGAAATCGCTGAAACAAACGTATTTTCTTGGCTTTCACGGACAGGTGCTACTTGATTACATGTTATGACAGCTCGAAATGAATATAATTGGCCGATTACTTACCTACCTCAACGAGAACTAATTTAAGGTTGGATAACCTTCGGTTAAAACAGTCGTGAGATACAAGTCGTCGGAAATAACGTTTGTTGTCGTTCTGTGCGGTCGTCTGTTTTTTGCGAAGATGTTGCTTACCGGTAGTTGTCGCCATCTGTCGAGTAATTGCAATGTATCTTCTCTAAAAAATTAGTATCTGTTATACCCTTCGGAATATTTTTGGTTCCGTTGTTCCCCATCAAACCGTTCCATTCGGATCCGAACTTATACTTGACATTTCGAATGCAAATTGCAAAAGAAATATCAACGAAATAATAAAAAAAATGTATGTAGATGGTTGAAATTAAGTTCAACAATGTGACACTTGACCCCCATGTTATTTGAAATGTTTAAATAGATTTGCCCCCCGCGCCATTTGTCGGGCAATCACCATGTCTTTGATTTCGAAAAGTAGTATCAGTGATACCCCTCCAATTTTTTTTCAAGTTTTTTGACACATACAAAACAAAATAAAGACATTTAAAAACAATACCAGGCTTTATGGCAAAATGAAACGCTCAGTGGCGCAGCCAGGATTTCAGTTTGGGGGGGGCTGAACATACAATTTATCGGTTACCCGAGCTTTTTTTTTTTTTCGTCAGCTGGATGTTATGAATAACGCCCACAAGCGAACTGTTAGGCACGCGAACGATAACATCATCTTGTAGAAAATTTTCCTAGCTTTCTTTCTGTATACATATGTATTTAACGAATGTTTCTCGTTATGGTTGCAAAAGGCGATAAATGTAAAAGGTGCGCTAGGATCCCGCATCCTAGAACATAAAACCGCCAAAAAAAATTACTTCGAAAGTTTTAGAAATTTTTCAATATTTTTTCCGTATTCTACGCCATCATTTCAATAGTCATTTGGTGGCTTGGGGGAAGCTGTAGCCCCAAAGCCCCCCCCCCCCTCCTGGCTGCGCCAATGGAAACGCTTCTGAAAAGTAAGAATGTGAACAAACAAAACAAAATAAAGGCATATAAGTGGTAGAGAAACTTAAAAATAATAAAACATCACACAACATTTCGACACATAGGAAAGAAATAAACAAGAATTTTTCTATGAAAAGTGTAGTTTATAGACAAGTTATTAATTTTTATTTTCTTCTTTGCAGGTAAGCTGATTTTTTTGCTGTAGAAGAAACGTGGACTAATGAAGGTAGTATTGTAAAATGTTTAACTAAGATCGAAATATTTATATATGATTTCCTATTTTGTTCCGGTTTTCGTGTAATTATGAAGTTTTCCTAAAAGTACCAATAGATGTTGAAAAGGGGAACATTCTCCATAAAAATTGAAAAATGAAAAATGTGACTTATTTGTAATATCTAACAGAAAACAACTACTTCCCCGGCACAAGCCACGCTGGACATTGAACTACATCTGATAGATATTGTGAAAAGACTCTAACTGAAAAGGAAAGAAAAAATCTGAAAGTGAAAATTTGCATTTTCATTCAGATAGCTGACTTTTTTAATTCGTTCTAGTTTTCCTTGAACAAATCATTAAATAAATTAGATAAGGAGAATGTTATTAAAGAAATATCACTCACAGAAATCGTTCATTTCATTGAAGCAAGGTTCGCTTCTCTCGCATTTAATCCCCAATAAATTTTGGTCGACTAAAGTTTGTCTTTCAGTCGCAGATGATTCCACAAAAAATTTTATGAATTTCATATTCATATTTTCGAACTAATACCAATAGATATTTTGAAAATGTTCAGTTTTTTCACTCATTATCTCCCTAGTGCTTGAATTATTACTGTAAATTTGTTTATGGCCAGAACAACAATATTGTTGACTGTCGGTCAATGATTAGAATATAATCATGTAACTTTAGATTCCATGTTTTTTTTTTCAAATCAAGTTTCAACTAATAACTGTAGATGTCACAAGTTACTTATCATTATAACTGACTTTACCGTGAGGTATTAATTCAGAGTGCATTCGTTTTGATTTCGAGAGCTTCCATAAAGCTGCCCTGACGAGTTGTAAACAATGAAACAGCTGCCGGCAGATGGTGGAACTCTCGGAATTATATCGAAAACCCCTTCACTTTAGATTTGAACCTTGGATTGGTCAGAACAACAAAATTGTTGGCTGCTTGCCAATGAATTGATAATAATTAACCTTTGGATTCCATAGTTCGTTTCAAATCAAGTTTCAACTTCTTCAGCTAATAATTCCAACAAAGTTCGAAAAAGTTTGTCGAAGAGTACCAATCCAATGAAATGGAACGTTCAGTGAAGTTTCTTTTCTCCACACTTTCCCAAATATCTGACGAAAAACTACTACTACTTTCCTGTCCAATACCACGACGGACATTGAAACGTTAAGCCTCTGATAATATTTCGAGTGTAGTGTTGAAATGCGCCTTCCACGTATTTCATCTTTGACAGTCGGAAACAAAAACAAATCGTTAGGTGATTAATCAGGAAAATACGGACAATGATGTTTTGGGGTTTCGAACAATCGATTGTATGGGTGGCCGTGTAACAGCTGGCATTGTCATGAGCGAGGATGATGCGACCTTCTCGATTGTTTTTCCTAATGTTGGCATCGACTTCTGGCAAACAGTGAGTGCCCGTCTAACTCTCATCGACTGATTTATTGCTGCCAGCTGAGAGTTACAAATCTATGCAAATTCCCAATTGAATCTGCGAATTACTTGTAAGATGATCTACCATCTGTCGAAGCGAAGGCAATACTCAAAAAGATTTGGAGTATTTTGAATTATATTCTCCAACTGCTATTAAAAAAAAAATACAGTATAATGCATTCAATTTCAATACGATATTGTGTATTTTTCAATTATGTAGTCCACATAGAAGTGTACAAAAAAAACTAAAAATTCTGTCTCATTAATACTCGACGTATTTCCGCTCTTTCTGTCGACTAAACAGTAGTGAATTCGGCAAAGACCCCGCGAGAATTGTTATTCTATCCCACTTCTTCAACAATGAAGAGGCCCTTGAAGTTTCAAAGGCCTAATTACCCTACATTAACGTCGTAAAAAAGGCATGCTGCAAAAGTACGAAGGGTTTTTGAAGCGGAGCTCGAACTCGCGACTATCTCGGAATTTTTATCGGCAAGTGTCTGCTGTGCCTTCGGCTCGCACCCTTAACGTCTCCCTGAGAACAGGTGGAGCGGAACAATTAGGGGTGATTTATTCCTTTGGCGATGGACGGGAGATGTTCGAATGGAGGGTCGTCTGGAATACTTTTGCGGGGTATTTTCGCAAATCTCGAAATTGCTGTTGATTGATAAAAATGATGTAAGGGTGATTTTGAGAATTATATTGGGATGAGTTGGTACCACTATTTCTCCTATCCTATCGAAGTTCCCAGCATGAGTCCACCGGATGTTGATCACTGGGCGAGAAATGAAACTACCATGCGATCTGCTGTTTGGAATGCCACCCAGAAGTACAGAGGACAAAGTCCTACCAGAATATGTCCAAGAGTTGCGAGAAAGACTGGACCAAGTTCATGAATTCTGCAGACGTCGTCTTCAAATCTCCAGTGATAAAATGAAAAAGAGGTTCGACAGGAAGAGTCCAGGGACTATGTTCGAGCCAGGTGATGCCGTTTGGCTCTACCAACCTCAGAGAAAGAAAGGAAAATGCCCCAAGCTACAGAGAAATTGGACAGGACCCTACGTCATCATAAAGAAGATCAACGACTTGGTATACCGCATCCAGCTCAACCCAAGGAGTAAACCCAAAGTTGTTCACATCGAGAGGTTAGCAGAATACCGAGGCCACGATCCCCCAAATTGGTTCCAGAGGGACAGCCAAAATGGTGATGGTGTTATCCGGGACGGAATAACCTAAAGGAGGAGGCAGTGTTACAGACCTTAAATTTGATAAATACCTCTCGAATTGTTCGAGATCGTTCGATGAATTAGATGGAAAAATCTAGAAGCACTACCTTTTGTTCTGGATCAATCGTCGAACATTCTTATTGTTTTTTATTGATTTCTTAAGTTTTCTAGAACTTTATTTTTATATATAAGCAATGCATTTGTGAGATGAAGTAAGTTAGTTAGAAGTTACCTTGTTACCTTGGATACAAGTATTTTGGTATCAGAATTGACAGTGACTTGTATTACAATGTTCTCAAGTGAAGTTTGAATAATAAAGGCAAGTCTATACCAGTGTACACTCATTTTTGAACCCGAAGACGCAACAAATCATGTCAAGAACTGGATTTCCTCCACAAAATCAAACTTTCAATCAATATATTGTTTGAATATTGTTGCGCACCCCTATAAAGTTAGCAGTCAGTACCACTCGGAAGAAGTTCAATTGAAACTATTCCATATTGTCGAATTATTGTCGAGAATTTGTCGTGAACGAAAAAACTTTGCGCGCCCTTAGTTTTTTTTATATGGGGTGGCTGTGCTACCTTTATATCAAGTTAGCAGTGCCACTCACATCAAATATCATTAAACTGGTTATGAATAATTGTCGAGTAATGAAGTACTCCATTTTGACGGTACTACATCCACATTTCCTTAGAAAAGAATGTGTTTCTCTGAGATCATAATAGTGGGGATGCGAACATATACAGGGTGCTGAACGCCTCGGACTTTCGTGGCCGAATGGTATATATATATTTTTCAGTAAACGGTCTGAGGGAGTATATGTAATGAAAATTATCTATTTCGACGATTTCTAGATCATATCGTAAAAAACGTGCCTCACTTTTGAGGACACCCTATACGTTCCCAGATATCAAATCGCTTTATACAATATAAACGATGTGGAATAAACGTCAGCATCGAGTCTTCTTTCGTTCAATAAACTAGATTAATTTCCAATTCCCATTTCGAGCCGTCTCGACATCTCTCTACGTACCTAATCTCTTTGTCTAATATAAAATAAATGGAGAGACGTTTAAATCGTTCGAGTTCCTACGTAAAAATATATCGCTGCGTCTGGCATATGAAGCCCGGGACATTCGTCATAAAGATAAACATATTTTAGAGTTCTGTAAGAGTGGTTTACATACCGGCTGTGTTTCCCATATTGGTGAAATTGCTCCGGAAGAATGCTAGTGATAATGGCGGGTTTCGTCCGGGAAACGGTTATGAATATGGATGCACGTTTCAGATTATTGTTGGTTTTGTCTATTAACATTATGGAGGATGAATGCGGAATTTCGGCTTGAGGAAAAGCCGTCGAACAGTAACGTATCATTGGTTTGGTCCTGAGGGGGGTGGAAAGTATTTTATTATGTATCAAGTTACATAACATTTGTTGAATACATATCTGTATAGAAAGGAAGCTAAGAAAATATCCTACAAGATGACGTTATCGTCGGCTGGCGTAAGATTTCGCTTGTTGATGTTAGAGGTGGTTTTGTGTGCACGTTTTACATTTTTCGCATTTTGCGATCATAACGAGACACATTCACACACAAGATGATGTAAATGTTTGTTTGCCTAACAGTTCGCTTGTAGGTGTTATAGGAGGTTTCGTCTGCTGGGATGGCGGATTTTAGCGCACCTATTACATTTTTCGCATTTTTCGACCATAACAAGTCTCATTAGTTAAATACATATGCATATAGAAAAAAAGCTAAGAAAATTTCCTACAAGATGATGTAAATGTTTGCTTGCCTAACAGTTCGCTTGTAGATGTTATAGGAGGTTTCGTCTGCTGGGAGGGCGGATTTTAGCGCACCTATTACATTTTTCGCATTTTTCGACCATAACGAGACACATTCGTTAAATACATATTTACATAGAAAGAAAGCCAAGAAAATTTCCTACAAGATGACGTTATCGTTTGTTTGCCTAACAGTTCGCTTGTTGATGTTATAGGTGCTTTTGTGTGCTAGGATGTCGGATCCTCGCGATACAATTTATTTTTCACATTTATCGTTGTTTTATGGTACACCGTGTATCCGAACATATTCAAATCATACATTTTCGGAATCAGCATAAAATTTTGAGTATATCGGTCATAATTTCGAGTGAATCTGACGACTTTGGATTTCTGGCCATTTTTAAGGTCTAACCCTTTGATGTTTTTTCGGATGAAAATCCATTTGATGCCGATCGACTCGAAAATCACAGTAGATGCTAATTTTGTCATGCTGAATCGATTGGCGTTTGCAGAATGGCTCTATCTCGGTTCGTTCGTCGGTTGATGCTCTTCCGACAAGTAGTGTGGTCTATTCTTCACTAATTGAATCAATTTTCGTTAGTTCTGGTGCCTACGCCTATTTTCCGAATAAATTTTGAGGACGGACAGAAAAATCTACATCAGGTTACTTTGGTGCCCTACCCCTATTTCCGAATAAGCTTTGAGGACGGACAGAAAAATTAACATCAAAAGTGAAAGCGAGTCGACAATAACCACCGAAGGCATTTAGCATAAATAAATATTGAAGAAGGCTCACATTCCAAATGAAGAATTCAATCGGAATCAAGGCCACTATTTTACATAAATGAATGACAATTTTCATTCTCCCGAGTTTTATGCGGAAAGCTGATGTAATACGTACCAATAGCAATCGATACGAAAAGTAAATTGAATTGAAAAAGTAAATGGTATAAAACGGCAATAATCGATTTGTAAATTGCCCAATGGGCACACGTACGTTTTTCAAACGTGTTATAAACGTGGCATGTTTAAATAAACGTTTCTGGTTGAAAATTTCAACGACAATAATTTAGTGTAATCTTCAACGTTGAAAGAATACGTTATAAAGATGTGTTTTCAACGTTACTTCCTCAACAACTCGTTAAATATACGTTTAACAATCGTTTTGTTATTTCAAAAATAATTGTTTATCAAACTCGTTTTAGATTCATTTATCAATGCTTATGATACGTTCCTTAACATTTTATTTGGTCAAAACAATGTTGTTTTATTGAGTATTCTCGACGTTCAAAAAACTTTATTGAAAACGGCAATAAAGCGATAATTGGTTTAATATAACGTTATTACACGCGACATTTTCTCGTTAAAAAACGTTCGGTTTTCAGCCATTTCACAACGTTATTTCAACCAACGTCATTGTGCCCATTGGGAAACGAGTCTACAATGTATTGAAATTTTAGATTGATAAAGCCTCATAGGACCATTAAATGCCAGTGGGTCTCAACTGAGTTAGACTTACTCAGAAATACTTGGTTATGGCTAAATTGACACAGCAGTCTATTTTTATCCACAAAAACGAGTGAGAATATCCAGAAAACGTTGTGCTTCCAACCAAGAGATACAGTCTGTTGCCAATCCAGATTAGATTTCGATAGGGGATATGGTAATAGGATCCTCGAAAACGTCGTGCTATGATTGTAAGCTGATCTTTGTGTGTTCAAGTGACATCTTCCCCATGAAACTATTGACACTCCGGAAGGGGAGATTGTGGGAAGAGTTTGATTAATTGTAAGATTCCAGTTTGAGAATGCGTATTTACGATATGTTTCTATCCGAACGATATTTACCTTCGCTTGCTTTTCGTGAAAATCAATCACTTAGTGTGTCTGTTTACCAGTAACGTGAATCATGCAACTAGGTGGAGCGACAGTCGCAAGTTACTTTGAAAAGCGCTTTCAATACTCTTCTTTTTCTACGAATGTATGGAGTATGTTGAGTGTGCAATACAGATATTTGAGGTTGCGCTACTGTATCGCTGGAGTTTTATCTAAGTGGAAACATAACCGTGCTTCTATGTAAGGTGTCACGAGAACTGGTCCTCGATTTGTCTTGGTTGTCCACCCATTACAACACATAAAAGTCTCACGTTTGTGGGTGCACGAGCTGCAGAGGAATAGAAAAGGAAGACCAACTGGCACGATAAGCATCCCAATCACCATTCACAGGCCCAGGAATTAGCATTATTGACATACTCGACCTAAATAAAATAGAGAAACATGCAATAACTTACTAATTCGTCCAACTCAAAATGCAGACGTTCGTTAAAATGCCTACCAAATCTATGTTTGACTAGCAATCGATTTCAAATTCGGTGAGCGTATACACAAAAGATTGAATTTCACGAATATGACATTGAAAAAAAATGGAAAAATTTTTGGGCGGAACACGGCAGCTCCGAACGGTTGATAACATTATCAACCGACGAACGGATCGAGATAGAGCAATTCTGCGAACGCCAATCGATTCAGAATGGTCGAATTAGTATATGCTGTGATTTTCGAGTCGATCGGCACAAAATGAGTTTTTAGCCGAAAAAACATCAAAGGGTTATACCTTAAAAATCACCAAAAATCCAAAGCAGTCAGATTCACTGAAAATTACCACCGATATAACCAAAATTTTATGTTGATTCCGAAAATGTATGATTTGAATATGTTCGGATACACGGTGTACCATAAAACAACGATAAATGTGAAAAATAAATTGTAATTGTATAGCACGACATTCTAGCACACAAAAGCACCTATAACACCTACAAGCGAACTGTTAGGCAAACAAATGATAAAGTCATCTTGTAGGAAATTTTCTTGGCTTTCTTTCTATGTAAATATGTATTTAACGAATGTGTCTCGTTATGGTCGCAAAATGCGAAAAATGTAAAAAGTGCGCTAAAATCCTGCATCCTAGCACACAAAACTACCTCTAACATCAACAAGCGAACTGTTACGCCAGCCGACGATAACGTCAACTTGTAGGAAATTTTTTTAGCTTTCTTTTTGTATGGATATGTATTTAACGAATGTGTCTCGTTATGGTCGCAAAATGCGAAAAACGTGAAACATGCGCTAAAATCCTGCATCCTAGCACACGAAACTACCTCTAACATCAACAAGCGAACTGTTACGCCAGCCGACGATAACGTCAACTTGTAGGAAATTTTCTTAGCTTTCTTTCTATATACATATGTATTTATCGAATGTGTCTCGTTATGGTCGCAAAATGCGAAAAACGTGAAACATGCGCTAAAATCCTGCATCCTAGCACACGAAACTACCTCTAACATCAACAAGCGAACTGTTACGCCAGCCGACGATAACGTCAACTTGTAGGAAATTTTTTTAGCTTTCTTTTTGTATGGATATGTATTTAACGAATGTGTCTCGTTATGGTCGCAAAATGCGAAAAACGTGAAACATGCGCTAAAATCCTGCATCCTAGCACACGAAACTACCTCTAACATCAACAAGCGAACTGTTACGCAAGCAAACAATAACATCATCCTGTAGGAAATTTTCTTAGCTTTCTTTCTATATACATATGTATTTAACGAATGTGTCTCGTTATGGTCGAAAAATGCGAAAAACGTGAAACATGCGCTAAAATCCTGCATCCTAGCACACGAAACTACCTCTAACATCAACAAGCGAACTGTTACGCAAGCAAACACTAACATCATCCTGTAGGAAATTTTCTTAGCTTTCTTTCTATATACATATGTATTTAACGAATGTGTCTCGTTATGGTCGAAAAATGCGAAAAACGTGAAACATGCGCTAAAATCCTGCATCCTAGCACACGAAACTACCTCTAACATCAACAAGCGAACTGTTACGCCAGCCGACGATAACGTCATCTTGTGGGAAATTTTCTTAGCTTTTTTTTTGTATGGATATGTATTAAACGAATGTGTCTCGTTATGGTCGCAAAATGCGAAAAACGTGAAACATGCGCTAAAATCCTGCATCCTAGCACACGAAACTACCTCTAACATCAACAAGCGAACTGTTACGCCAGCCGACGATAACGTCATCTTGTAGGAAATTTTCTTAGCTTTTTTTTTGTATGGATATGTATTAAACGAATGTGTCTCGTTATGGTCGCAAAATGCGAAAAACGTGAAACATGCGCTAAAATCCTGCATCCTAGCACACGAAACTACCTCTAACATCAACAAGCGAACTGTTACGCAAGCAAACAATAACATCATCCTGTAGGAAATTTTCTTAGCTTTCTTTCTATATACATATGTATTTAACGAATGTGTCTCGTTATGGTCGAAAAATGCGAAAAACGTGAAACATGCGCTAAAATCCTGCATCCTAGCACACGAAACTACCTATAACATCAACAAGCGAAAGTAAAACTTGCTTATGCAATCTACCGCCTCGATTTTTTTTAACAAATATTTCCCATGAAAAAAACTCCCACTTTTCTGAAACATGGCCGCATTCGTTCTTCGCTTTCATTTCCAGTTTCAAGTATTAGAGCGAATCTCGAGGTCACAACTAACTCGGGTATTTTTATTGGTTCGTCTCCAGGGAGGTATCAGGTAACGTGAGAGAGCTGAAGAATCATAATACAGCCTCTAATATATCAAAGTAATGTTATATGCATGATTCAGGCAAGGTGAGACGTGGAAATCGCTCGAAAAGGATCCCATTGGAGCCGGTCGGATTGGAAGTTTCGAAAGAAGAAAGCTCTTTGTTCTGGAGTGCGCGTTTTAGTTTACAGAGCAAGAAGTTTTACTCGCTTAATATTGTAATGAAAATGCACTCCAACTTTGTCCTTCAAATTTATTTTCTACGATTTCCACAAGTAAATGCTAATTTTTCCACGAGCGCGACCAAATTAATGTGTTATTCATATTTTCGAAAAAAATCAGTATTTTCACATTCCGCCATTGGAGCAAGAAAATGCATTTACACGATTGAGCTGCTGTGATAAACTTATTTAGTTCGGCAATATTTCATCAAAAGACCCATACTTCATTAGAGTTCAAAGGAGACCAGCAGAAAGTTTTTGAAAGTTGTAGTTTGGAAACTCCTTCAGTTCCTTTCGCTGAAACTTCGCAATTTCAGTACAAATCAACCAGAAACTTTTTGATTCGATTTTGTTGGGCAGATTTAAAATACTTTCGATATTGCCGCAGTACTATAGAACCTAATTTGTTTGAAACGCGTGTCTTTCAGTTCAATTTTGAGTATGGGACGGGAAAGTATACGCTGCAATTGAATGGATACAAACAAGTTTCTGGAAGGATCGTTTCGAATGTCCCTTCAAGGATTTTCATTAAATGCATTGTAGAATCTGAGAAGGCACAATTGGGTTATGCAGCATTCAAAGCCTCAAGGCTTAAAGCACCGAAACTACGGTACTTTCACTCAACGCGCGTTTCGCCAGTAAAGTCGGCATTCTCAAAAGCTATAAGCCGATTATGTCGAAGCGGCATGTGGACACGAATAATATGAATGGCAAGGACTGATTTCAAATAACACACTTTCTTCACTTGAATGATATAATGTGGGACAAGCCGGGAAAGCTGAATTGAATGCAACAAAACAACGCCTTGATGATAAAGCTGGCTTGCACTCATCACAAGAAATATGTTTGATATTGAAACAACTGAGTATAACTTGGCGCCCAACGTGGGGCTTCGCGTCATTTCAGGAGTAATTTACCGGTCCAAGCCCGCTGTGGCGAGAGAAATGAAACCTTGGATTCGTCAACAGTTTATGTACACGTTCAACATATAAAAAATAAGAACGTTATTTTCAATTTCATGCCATTTCAATGGATTGACACACAGAATAAAATCAAATCTCAACGGTACCGATTGAAAATTCACAGATGATATGGATTGAAATTTTTGTACGTCCGCTTTTCACTTAGCGCTCTGGGAAACCAATCAAGAATTATGAATGTTTCGTAAAGTCACCGGTGGAAGATTGCTTTCAGTTAAGATGTTTACCGAGCGCCGGTCGTAAAAATTGTAATCTTTTGAGTATTTGTATGGGGACTTCCTGGAAGTATTACAACTTGGCGCCCAACGTGGGGTTTTTCGTCATTGAAGGATTCATTTTGAGAAGACGAAAAATTCAGCGGTCATGCTCGTGGTGGTCGGGGAGTTGAAAAACTTGGATTTTTCATCATATAAAACACCGAAAGTAATGTAACTATGTATGTCGATTTTTCACGGACTAATGAACATTTACCTCGTGAGATTACTTGGCGCCCAACGTGGGGTTTTCTGTAATTTCAGGACAAATTTTGTGACAAAACTATAAATATAACGACGACGCTCGCTGTGGTGGGGAAATTAAAAAAAAACTTGGATTTTTCAACAGTTTATCTACCCAACAACAAAAAAATTCCTATAATGCATGTCGATTTTGTGGGACTTATAATATTATTTTCAATTCAAGATCGAATGCTTTCATGTCATTCCTATGGATTGACACACCGAAATGAAAATGAAATCCCAACGGTATTGATTGAAAATACAGAAAATGTTTGTTCGTTCGCTTTTGACTAACTGCTCTGGGAAACCAATCAAGAATTATTAATGTTTTGTAAAGTCACCGACATGTGCTCCGAACGAGTTTGTAACCGCGGTGCAAGATTGATTTCAGTCGAGATGTTTACCGAGCTCCGGTCGTAAAAATTGTAGTCTTTTGAGTATTTGTTTTGGGGCTGCTGCGAATTATCCGGAGAATCGTATAAATCGCCCTGGTAATCGATCGCGATGATTGATGGCGGTCGTATTCCTAATGAGATTTGTTCTGACAGGCGGTGTGCGGTGTGTGTTTTCGCCGCTATTCATTCCTGTCGTCCGGGCTTATTTTTTCTTTGACGTTTTTATGCGTTCTCGTTTTCCGATTCGCGTTCGATCGATTTGCGTCATTGGAGTTTATAGTTGCGATGGACGTGCGTAGAAAAGGGTTAGGAAACGTGCAACGCTGGGGCGGATTTGAGAGGGGTAAAAGGTATTGCCGCCCCGAGATTTTTTTATATATGCATTGAAGAGAGTTAGATTGAAAAAATATCCACTACCAATTCATTCAATTCGTTTATTTCATTTTTGACAAATATACATTGTATTCGAAAAGTCACAGTAGGAAGTAATATACAGCCTGTTCCAAATTGAGTCGGCACCATTTTCGAGTACGTTATTAATGACGCTGTGATGCTAGTGACCTTTTTTATGACCATCCCTATCCTGAAAACATATTTTCAATTGAAACTTCACGTTTGAATGGACTAGATGGATATCCAGTGGCACTGGAGAATATTTCTAGTCAACCCCAAGTTTTCCACTTGTTGCTCCAAATTTGAGAAGAGCAACTTTTGGTTTGGTTTTTGCTTTAATTTGAGAAGAGCAAATTTTAGTTGATAACTTTTAGTTTTCTACAAAAAATCTTTCAATAATAACAATAATGTTAGAATAAATTATGTATACAGGCATTATGGTTTTTCAAGAGGACGATGATAAAATATACCTAAACGGATAATTTGACAATAGCTACTGTCTAAAAACCCATGTATAGTCATAATATCTCAGACAGCAAGACAAAGTTCGTCTCTGTTTACATCTAACCAGGAAAGCTCACATCCACCTTTTGTTTTACTCTGAAGTGAAAATTGGTGTGACGAGCTGACGAAAATGTTTTACTTTTCGTGTAAAGCTCTGTGCAGTCTCTTTGAACCTCAAACGGCTGCTTGTTTCCTTTAATTTTGAGCCGTATGATGTTTTATTTACAATTACCGCGGCATTGCCTACTTTGTTCATTTTTAAGAGCACCTCTCGACTCATCAGTATCAGAAAGGAAAAAAACGCATTATCTTGGCTGGATGCAGTTGCTCATCTCGGGAGTTGGTATTATAAGGAGAGGTTTTATCCTGCTAATGCAGGTTGTGAATTTGATACCTTGATAACTAGGAAGTTTATAGTACAGTAAAAATGTTGTATTATGTCACTAGTACACTAACCACAGACAAATGTAAGAAGAATGAATCGTAGCACTTTGAAACTCGGCACATGACTTCTTGACATCATTTATTGTTAGACAAGAAATATACTTAGTAATTTCTCACAAAATGCTCTCGTTTTCTCAGAAAACCTGATTGAATTCCGATATCAAATTTCATGCTGGCGTTAACCGAGAAATCAATAATGGCCTGCCAGGATGGTGTCTTCAACACCCTGGTCGACCGTAGTCGCATGATGGGTACAGCCCAGACCTTGATGCAGAGCGTGTCGTGAGACGCCTGAGACCATAATGCATTTGCTGTCTGCTTGTCAAGCTTCTGCGGTCTCAGCCTATATCCACAGACATAACGCGGCGCTACGAGCGTTGTACTACCATCTACGATACTCGTACGGTATAGACGAGACACCGGTTTTGCCTTATGCTGCGGGGGATATTGATTCCGTTGTGGAGAATGAGAGTTGCCTAATCTACTGGAACTACTCATTCTCCGCCCCCAGACAAAAGCAAGTAAATTAGCCGGCCGATTATAACATATTTGTATCTCGTCGAAAGGTAGAGTTCAAACTACTCTTTTGACTTGAACTTATTATTATTCGCCTGAACTAAACTGCAATGGATACGAGTTTGAAAATATTCTTCTGAATTTCAGGCAATTTAATGTTTTTTTTTTAGGTTTTTCTTGTTTGAGAACGACCTGTCTTGGAAAAGACTGATTCAGAGATTTTCGGGATTCCGCTTTGAATGGATTCAGAATAAAGAATGGAATGATTAATCGCGACTTATATCCTGAGCGATGGTATCATTACAGGTTTGGTAGAATGCGGCAGACAGCTTTTCAGAAGAATGTCGGGAATTATGTTATCGGAGGATCTCTAATTTCATCGTTTCATCAAGTTAATAATGCTCTAATTGAGACACCGAGCATGCTTGGGACAACATTGATTTTTGATGTTCACCAACATATTTCATACTGAAAACTTTGGCCAATAAATGCTGGTGTTCCGCATGGATCCATTCTTCCACCAACACTGTCCGTTTTATATCTTCTCATATATCTTCTCGACTATTTTTTTTAACCCGTGCTTCCTCATCCAAACATAACATATGAGTATTTGACTACCTGAAATGTGTTTTGTCCCACTTCACATAACCCTTCTACGATATTTACGGAGGATCCGAAAGTCATGGATATTTTAGTTGATATGAAATAATTATACTGAAGTAGCAATCAGTACCCTCTTTGGACCATAAGCAACGATTTAAGACTAGTGAGACAAGTCTTACTTATACATGCAAAAAAAAAACTAGTTTTTACTCCTGCCTCAGTTTTCAACTCACCCATAATCCCGGCAATTTCTCCAGTAAATGTTGAAAATAAAATAATCGCTCGTACACATCCTACATAAAAAATGAAGTATGTGATTTCAAGCTTGAGGTTTGCACTTCACAACAGTGTTATTAAACATACATGCAGGATATGAATAAGCGATTATTTTCAACATTTATTGAAGGGAATTCCTGTTTTATAGGTAAGTTGAAAATGAGGAGGATTAATACTAGATCAGGAAATTACTGAGAACGCTTAAATACAGACTCTCAATGTCTCAAAAAACTACCAGAAGTAATAAGAAAGCTGAATTTCCACATGTTCAAAAATGGAGTTAAATCATTTTTGTCTTCGACCACAAGTTCGAGGACTGGTGAAAAACTCTCAACCACTTGGGCTTAAATCTAGTTTATCTGAATCTATTTTATCTTCTTTGTTTTTCTTTATCAACAGAACGTAGTCAATAAACTCTACTCTACTCTACTCATACCACTGGTTCGAAATAATATTCAGACGGCATGGAAAATATTCATTCAATCATGTAATATAAAAAATAATATTTGTAAAATCTGCGTTCTTTGTTTTCTTGGGGGCGCCGTTTTCACGTGGGCCTGATTTGCTACGAGGAAATTCGCCTTGTCGTCGAAAGTGCCGACTGAGAGTTTCCTCCCTTTTTCCGGTTATCGTTCCATTTCCCCCATATTATTTCAAAAACAACGAAAATATTTTCAGTATCGATCGCAACGCACATATCGAATCACGCACGAATGCTGTGCGATGAAACGTCGTTATTTTTATTCGCATTTTCTCTCATTCCATATTAACATAAGGAACTAGAAGCTGACACAAGAAATGTAAGGCCCACCAGTGACGTACCTATTACAATTTCATTTTTCGTAACGTGTTTAAATTTTTTTCAGGGAAAGAAAAATTCTATAATGTTCGGAAAACTTTGAGCAGCACCACCTTCGTATTTTCATATTCTATGACCGATTTAAAAAACCTTTTTCTTCAAAATGTAGTATATACATACTCTATGAGATCTACATTTCTGATTATTCATCTCATTGCACTTTAACGAGGCAAACTATGCTCAATTGAAAATGCAAAAAATCAGTCAGTAATATCCGGGAATTTTTCAGCGGAAATCTATGTTCTCAACAGCAAGGTCCCAAGACATGACCCCAATTATTTTTTCCTCGTAAGGTACCTTGAAGCACAACCAGTATAAGTCTAGGCCTAGAAGTAGAGAGAACTGCAAGAAATAATTTTGCAATCATGTCATAGCATTACTCCTAAATTTTAAAGAATCTAGGAAAAGAAAAACGGAAAAATACCCGAAAAGAATTTGGCAAAAAAGAAGGATTAGTTGATTATTATTATTTTTCATGTTTTTTTTTTCGGGGATATTTTTATCTTTTACCTATTTTAAAGTAGGTGGCTACAATCAAAAGATGAAGAATATAAAATAATGGAGGGATAATAGAGAATAATAGAGGTTTCTCTTTCGCTACGATCATACATAATGATATTTAAGTAATTGTAGTTATTTCATAATTTATTCGGGTATGTCATTAGGGTTTTTTTTTTCGTTTTTTTTTTCTCGAATTTTTCCCGTTTTTTTTTCAGAGGTTTTTTCCGTTTTTTTTCCTAGATTCCTGCCCTCCGCTTCGTGTCGGGCAAGTAAAATACATCCTGCGGGAGGAAAAGTGGCACTTTCCTCCTTAGTAATAGAAATAGCTTACTTAGTGTACTTAGTGTACTGACTTTTAAGATTAAGTGAAATGTTTATGACAATAAAAGTAAATTCTGTATGTCTGTATGAATAAATTTTTTTTTATAGTTGGTGGTAATTCAATAATATTGGTATTATTCTACACTGATAAAAAGGATATTTTGCATCTATGCATAATTGCATTAATTCAAGTCGATTGTATTCTTGAATAGGTCCAACCAAATATTAGTTTGATTTTTTGACAGAATCCTCTTGACCACTTGAAAGGAAACTGTTTTGAGACATATGAACACTTGAGAGTTGTTTGGTGCAAGAATATTTCAACTTTGATAATGAACACTATTGTGAATACTTTCTTTGTTAGATGGTGTGAGTTGGTTGAGGCAAGAATATTTCAACTTCAATAACGAACAATATTCTTCTTTATAATGCAATACATTTTTAATTCAAGATTATCTGCATTTGGAGGCTCAGTAGAAATGTGCACTTGGTTATAAAAATATGCCATGGAAGCCATGTTCATATGGTACAGTTCAACAAACAGAGATCTACTGCGAACAATTGAGGTATAATGGTTATATATGAGAATAGTTTTGTAATATTTTAATTTCAGAAACTATATAATCAACGTAGGTATCTCTTCGGTGATGCATAGAAATGCGATCGAATATAGAAACGACATCGTCATTCGCCATTATCACACACCTGTTGAAAACAAAAATATCTTCAACCTACCTCCACAACTGGTCCATAAATGACCTAAATTCAAATCGTGCAGAAATAATTGGACCTCCATATTGCACTTTGTAGCAGCACATTTGCACATAACCACTGTGTCAAATACAAAACTAACAACTCAAATTATGATTCAAACACAACCCCTAAACGAAACGCGGGCAAAAGCAAACAGGATAGAGGTCCCAGTCGGCAGTTGCAGTGCGCGCTTTCGCGTGGGTTCGCGTCGTTCCGGTAGCGGGGTTTCGCCAAGAAATCATGTTCTTGAGTCAAAAGGAGCATTTTTCACAAGTAGGAGTTCTCTAGGGTGAAGAGTTAGAATGTATTAATGCAAACAAATTCTTTCAAGATTATTTATGTAAAGAAGCAAACAGTTCAATAAGTTTGAAATAAGAGTATATTCATCATTTAGAAATAATTATTCTTTTCAGAAGATGATTCTGTTCAAGAGGATATATATATTTGATTGAAGACATCCTTTTTATCAGTGTATCACAGACACATCAATGAAACCCATAAAATTCGTCACCAAAACAACTCGCTCATTCCACGAATTTTCGAAATGTCTAGACGACTACCAGTCATGACGGCCTTAAATAGCGATATTCCTGTAACATGTTTAGAGTGCATTTTAAGAAATCCGGCGTACCCGATAATCCTATTATGCCGGAGATAATGCGTCTGTCGTCTCGGCTGCGACCAATTTGGTAAATATCCATGTTGCATTCATAACCGCTCTTAATATAGGCGGGGAACTTGTCCCACGTCTGGGCACGTACCAAACAACGGCATTCTTCAAATATTGACCGCTATGGCCTTCCTTTGCGACGAATAATTTTCCGGGTCGGTTTGGAAAGGATCGACCGAAACGTATCCGTCAAGAAAACTTAAGATAAATATCGCAGTTGCGGTTGAAATAAACAGTATCGGAAACTTTTCATCTGTGGTATAGACGAGTAACAAGGAACGCAATGATAATATAACACATAAATAAGAGAGACGCACTACTGCGCGCCTCTCCTGTTACCTCGCCCGACGAATTAACAGCTCACGTCGGTATCCCTTCCTCGAGCGAGTAGAGGAGAAATTGTGATGCTCTCTCAACACATAGCAAGGTTTTCTGTACGCCCTCATAAAACCACAGGTGAAAACTTTCCGATACTGTATGGTGATTTTCACCGAAGAAGACGTGTCGTGACTGCCGATCGGTGATTCGATACGAGCGCCCGATATCCCAACGCAGGTCGGCGTCCTCGAGGCTCGATATGCATTTTCAGAAAATTTGGTTTCGATAATAATCAGTTTGGTTTCCAAGAAAATGATGGCACACAAGCAGCAGTATCACGAGTGGTACAAGAAATTCAGAAAGGACTTGATTCAGGAAACTATGTATTAGCTGTTTTCGTTGACCTCAAAAAAGAATTCGATACAGTTGATCACATTAAACTTTTGGCATGCCTCGAATCAATTGGTCTCAGAGTCTCTGAAAAACATTTTGGATTCCTATTTGGGAAATAGGACCATCAGTACCAAATGTAACAACTCTATACTTCTACTTTTACCAATAAATAAGGGCGTTCCACAGGGATCTGTTTTGGGGCCATCTTGTATTTAATATACATTACTACAGCACTTTCATATGGAAACAAAAACCCTCGACCTCGAAATCAAAAATGAATTATTGAAACGAACTGAACAAATAAAGTTTCTTGGTATTTGGATTGATGAAATAGTGAAATGGGACAAACATGAGATATTAACGAAAAAAATATCTGTGTTATATAGGAAATCTTTTCAAGTCTTGTATCGTCTTCCATTTGATATACCAACTAATGAATTATTTGCAATTACAGACAGATTTTCTTTAGATGAATAGTATAAAATATAATATCCTGAAAATTTGTTTCAACGTTATAAATTAAAAATTTAAATCAAATTTAAGGGAACGTGGCGACCGGCCTACAACTAATCTCCGTGTGAATTATGTTTTATCGATGCCAAGGCCATCGCACTCATTTTACGAGGTTCACGTGAACACTGCAAGTGAAATTATGTCATCCGCGTCTCGTTACAAGTGACTTTATGTTGAAATCAGGTTAATTACGTCTCTGTTCGGATTCATCGGGCCATAGAACCGCCGAAAGGGAGTCTATCCGCACGAATGTTTTTTACCGGAATCGTACGTTTATCGCGGAAATGAGATTTTCGAATGAATTCCCATTTCCGAATCTTCTCGATTTTGGTATAAGCCAAATTACCGGAATAGGATCCAGGATAGGATCGTTGCGAAAATCTTTCATAAAAACCGAAGACAACCCACAGCGAAAACTTGTATTTTTTTCAAATGTTGAAATTCAGCCAATAGAATCGGAACTACAGTGAAAATATAGCTTGTCGCTGTATTTTCACTGTCAATTGGTATCATAGACGAGGCCGTGGAAAAGAGTATTCCGTTGAATACGGCTAGAAGTAAAGCATCAATTACCAGGTGACACGATTTTTCTTTATTTCAAATCGATATATTGTCGTCCTAAATGTAATTCGTGGTATGATTAAAAACCTATAATTTTTTGGAATATCAATTCATTGGCAATCCCAATGCAAGAAAATACAACTCGTCCTGCGGACTCGTTGTATTTTCAGCTTTGGAATTGCAGTTCATTCATATTCTAAAAAATTATCGGTAATAATCATATCACTTATTATATTACCCCTGACAATAGATTGATAGATATTTATTTGCCATTCACAAGAGGTTTTCTTGAACGATAAAAAATAGCGACAAAACACAATGTCAATCGTGGCTTCAGCCGGGGAAGTAGTGGTTTTCAGTTAGATATTACAAAAAAATCTTGAAAAAGGTTGAACGGAGAAAATCGTGGATAGTGCAAATATGAGATTTCCTTGACATAGTTCAAAGAAAGAAAAACGTATTCGTTGCTTCACGAGGATTGTTCATTTATTTTGAATACAAATCTAAGAAAATGAAAAGTTACTTCGATGGACTAGTTATTCGAAAGTCAAGTCAACATTAATAATAATAATATTGACCTCGATGAATATGTTATTTTAATATTCACTTCAAATTTTGCGGTGAAACTCAACTATCCGACATAATGTTCGAAATTTGTTCGAATAATGAATCAATAAAAATATGCCAAATTCATTTCATATTTGCAAAAAAATATGAATTGGTTATTTTTTTTGACAGTTGTAGAAAAAATACTGTATGAAACTCGTGAGTAAAGTGTTTCTTTTACTCACTTGATACATAAATTACCTACTATTTTCAGTTGTAAAATAGCAAACTATTTAAAATCGATTTAAAATCAATATGGGATCAGAATCTGCCAAGTTAGTCGTGTACAAACCCCAATTCACGACAATATCCTGACTTCGCCTCATCACCTTGTGTTTCACACACTGATCTCAACGTTCGCTCTTCCCAAAACGATTCCAGGAGAAAAACATTCCTCGCGATGATTTACGCGCCGAAATGAGAAAAGGACCGAACACACAAGGTAAATAAATAGCGATCAAACGTGGATAGTGGACTGTATCGAATTCCACGCGACCTCCGATCGTAACGTGACATAAATAAAAATCGGTATAGGAGGCACTTTTTCGGCGTCGAATCTTTCAAATTGTGCCCCAAATCCCCACATACTTCTGCGTCATGGAAGTCTTTTGTGAACCGGCATTCCATACCTCCATCGGCGTTCTTGGAGTTCCGAAGGTTATTATGTAACATAGCGTTAGGTTACGCTTTTGTACGACGCGATGATAATATTTCACGAGATTTAGGATTATGGAGGCTGCACACTCGAAAGTCGGTCGAAATACAGGCCTGCGATATATATTTGTCGTAATGTTAGTCGTGCATTCCATATTCACGGCGATGGGGGTTTGAAAACGTTACCGCACGCGCGTTTGAAATATTCATTTCGAATACGAGATTGAAATTGCATCCAGGATATGTATCAACCGGGTATTGTTGTGTTTTATGCCTCTGTGGCAATGAGCAAAACAGATCGATGATGCAGAAGGAAATGGCATATCAAGCCTCTGCAATCTCATAGAAAGAGAGCTAGAGACAACCAGAAGGTGGTGCCTCTCTGTGGGGTCGAGAATTAACTCATCAAAAACCACAGTAGTACCATTCACCAGAAGAACAAGCAGACTCAGAATGGCAGCAAGAGGTGAAGTATCTAGGACTTACCCTAGACTCAAAACTACTCTGGAACAGACACGTTGGATATATCGCTAATAAGGCAAAATCATCACTGACGGTGTGCAGGAACATTGCAGGAAAAACATGGGGCTGTAACCCATCAGTACTGCGATGGATGTATACCATGATACTAAGACCTATGATCACCTACGGGGCAGTAGGGTGGCACGGCAGAACCGAGCCCGCCACAACAAAGAAGATCTTGGAGAAAGTGCAAAGACTAGCATGTCTTTGTATACCAGGAGCAATGAGGTCGACTCCAACAGCAGCAATAGAGGTCATTCTGGAGCTCACTCCTCTCCATATCATGGTGAGGAGAACTGCTTGGGAAGCAAACCTCAGGTTGGCTAAAGTCGGACTCAAAGGAACAGCACACGATGTAAAGGGCTCAACCCCCACCGACTGTGCACACCTTGCCGATCTCCCAACTGACGAAATTACCAGGAAATTTAGTAGAGAATTTTTTTCGAACGGAACTAAACACCAAGCGAGAATGGAACATAGAATCCATTCGAGCACTGAGGAAGAATACCAAAACTCCCGAGGGAACTGGAGCAGGAGTCTTTGGGCCTCGCACCAAATACTCCGAACCCATGGGCCAGTTCCCCAGCATTTTTCAAGCGAAAATTCACGCTAGAGAAAGGTGCATTCAGTTCAACCTCAACAGGAAATACCGGAACAAGGAAATCGTGATCCTCTCCGATAGCCAAGCAGCCGTCCAAGCGTCGAGCTCTTCTAACACCAACTCGAAGATGGTTTGGGAATGCCTAGACAAACTTAAAGTTCTAGGCAGGAACAACAAGGTGACCCTCCCCTGGGTGTCGGGGCACGTCGGAGTGGAGGACAATGAACAAGCAGACAACCTGGCACGGAAAGGCGCAGCAACGCCACTGAACCATTCGGCGGACTTGGAAAATCTTACTTCCGAGAAGAACCCAATAAAGCTGAAGAAGCAATGAGAGCAACTTGCTGGCTAAGACTTCCAGGGCTGAGGCGGACCAAAGATCTCCTCGGCAATTTCAATCGAGCAAGACCGAAGACACTGATTAACCTCAGCAAAACTAGTCTAAAGATAATCACGGGATTTCTAACTGGGCATTGCAGACTCAAAGAACGCCTGAGGAAGCTAGGGTTAGAGGAGGACAGCACCTGCAGATTCCACAAGCCATAAGATGGAACAGATAACAATGCGATAGGTATTATAGTTGCTCGATAAGGTATTTTTCCCCTTTTTTGGGGACCGGGTGTACTTTAGCAGATCCACTATGTTTGTTGATTGTCCTCGTCTGAATCCATATCGACATTCTTCCAGTTTTAATTCTGCCTTTTTTTCATTCTTTCATTCATTATTGTTGTTGAGCTTTCTTTTCCTGTGCAGCTATATCCAGCGTAAGGTAACCTCACTGAACTTGAATACCAAGTTTAATTTCCACTCGACCGTTTATTATTTATCTTGCGAGCTTCAAAAGATTCCAAATAATCATCCGAAGCGGCTGGAAAAATTCCAGCGAGTAAAAACAATTAGCACGAGCACTGCCAACGAAATAAATGAAAACGAGTCTTTTGACGAGTGATTAAAATTTCAGAAATAGCTAGACTAAGTCTTTGGCTCGTGAAGGCCGTTTATTTTAATTTTTATTGAGCAGACTACTATTCTGGATTCAATCTCGCCGGCTATTTATAATCGAACGTTATTTCGCATGAACGGCCAGCGGGGAAAATTGATGATTAGTTATGGCGTGTCGATTGTTTTCAGTGTACGAGTGTGATTTGTTTGCTACTATTGCGTTATATTTGTTTTTTTTTGTTTCATTTATTCATCGTTCTCAAGTTCACAGTCTTATCAAAATTGCAAGGATAGGAGGACCGCTTGTACAAAGCCCGTTCTAAACTTTTTTTATTTTTTACAATGTTCACAATTTGATAAAATAGTATCAAGTGGGTGTACAGTTGGTGACTCATAATGTAGTATTAATACTAATGACCCTTTCCCATTTTGCTACCTTTTTTTTAAGTAGGTAACTAAACTTTTTTTATTTTTTACAATTTTCACAATTTGATAAAATAGTATCAAGTGGGTGTACAGTTGGTGACTCATAATGTAGTATTAATACTAATTACCCTTTCACATTTTGCCCCCTTTTTTTTAAGTAGGTATGTGGTGTTTATCAGTATTTATGTTGCTAAACCATAAGGTCAGTTCGAACCACTAATAAAAAGTTGAAGACTTCTTATTCAGGTACACTTTATGAGCAAACTTCTAAGAGCTAATTATTGTTTCCGACGTAACTTGGGTCATTATCGCCATGATTTAAGGCTTATAAATTCGAGTTGTTTCGAACTGTCATTTTTCTTTTTCCGCAATCGCTTAAATACAATGGCACTACTTATGAAGGTTATGATGGGTTTTAATCACGATTATCACAAATTCTGCAGAGGATGAACTTTTCGAGATTTTGGTATAGAGGGTAGTAATCAAAATCTATCTATGGCAGGGATTCATCAAGCCAAGTAGCTTGAATTTTTTCTCAAGTATTTGACTTCAAAACTCAAGCTTTTGAAAATTTGATAGTTGACTTGACTCGATTTACGGTGTGAACTACTTGACTTGATATCAGTAAAATCAAACTACTTGATATTACTTGATAGCCATCCGTGAAAATGACGACGTGCTGGTAAATAGTAGAGCAGCGTTGATCAAGGATAAACAATGGCGGCTAGAGAATAATTGTTTATGACTCATTTCAGTGATTTGTCCGTAATGGAATCGGAACATTTACAAAGCAGCGGCTTTACGCGATGGGTCTTAGTTTCTTTAATAATTTTTTATTTGTGACTGGTTTTTTTTATTTTGAATATCTACAAAAATCTATAGGATTCAAGCAATCTAGTAAAAATTGTGGTACATGCTATACATTTTTATACAGGACATTTAAAAAATATAGCCTACTCTGCCATTTAAGAGTGAGACATTATAAAGTGAATAAAGTATACAAGGCGCCACACTGGACATACCCGTACAAAAAGGAAAGGACCTAGCATACTTCCTTTCTTGGAAGTGAAAGTATTGGAAGCGTAGGAGAGGGCAGGATGCCCATCTCTGATGTTCGACACCACCTTCAAGGTGAAACAGCTTTGGTTTCGGAACAAAAAGAACAGGAGTTGACTGCTAGGATAAAACATCTCAACTTCACAGAGACATGGGGCCATTTTGATCAGCTTGGCATACAAATTACTACTCTGGGTTTGTGGTAGATACTCTTCCTCAACTGACACTAAAATCAATCACTCCTCTGGGCACGCAGGGACCTTTTCTGAGGACTTGTACCGAAGCTTCACCTGTCATTGTCAACAACCCGTACTTGTCCGACTTTCGGGGAGCTTTGTCAAACTTTAAATACAATTTAGTGTGAATATTTGTGCACTTTTTTGACAGTTGTAGAAAAAACCAATAAGTAAAACAAAATAATTCTATAAATTTGCGATGTATCCTACAATTCAATCGATAACTAACTAATTTTGTAAGATATTAAAATTCTGACTCGTCATATTTCGTTTCCCGATATCAGACAAACATTTTTAATATGCTGAGATGACGACTTTATATTTCGAAAAGGGGCATAATATTTTATGTGTGCGCGCCACATTTGATGCAGATCATCGGACATTCCGGATGTTATTGCCTATAAAACGCGGACGCCACCCATCAACGGACTGCATGTCCTCCAGGGAAATTAATGAGTATTCCGCGACTTTTTGGCCCTTCTTGCTCATGGGTAATTCGGTGCGACCATAAAATCGAGATGAGCCGTTTGCAATAATGAAGTTTTACGGCTTGTTCCGATGCAGCTTCACCGACAGGTTGAAGAAGTTATTTGAGTAGAAAAAAAATTATTGACTGATGTGCGGATCTGTCGATGATAAAAACCATAGTGGTGCGTGAGGGGGTTCGGAATATTTTGTATACTTGATGATGAAGGATGTAAAGGCCTGGGGTACAATTTTTGACCGTTCGCAATGATAACGTGTACTCGTATCGTCACATTCTGATGTTATCCCCATGTCATTCACATGATATCCATAACTCAGACTTTAACGATACGTGTCCTCGTTAATATTACGAACGGTCAAAAATAGCCCCCCTGATCGGGTAGGACATATTTGGGATTTGAAGTTGTATTTTTCTTATGAGGATTTTCCTCGTTATTTCTTCATTTATGATAGTGCTTTTGAAGATGCCCAGTTAGTACTTCCACATATTTATTATTCTATGTTTTTTTTTCTGTGTTCTCTTTTCTGTTCTGCATACTTTTTTTATGGAAAAACTGTTGTCATGGCAACCGTTGCTATAGTTACGAGGTTGCCAAGTTACCCGCTTTAGTTTAGCTGAAATCAGTTACGGAAAAACGGTTGCCATGGTAACCGTTGTTATGGTGAACAGTAAACGAAAATGTTTTTCCCGTTTTGCGGAAATGCGTGGTTGCCAAGTTGGGTCAGTTCTAGTTTAGCTCAAATCAGTTACGGCAAAAGAATAAAGAAAATCATCATTTTATCATTACTATCATTCCATAATCCGATTATGAAATACTACAACAAAACAACTGAACCGCAGTCACGTACAATTTCCCATACGGAGATCAGAAAGCGGCCTTATTCAACAAGAAGTCCATAAATTACTTCTGTAATTATAATTTCATCACAACAAATTGGCGAGCAAGCCATTACAAGCATACTCGTGAGCCTTAGTTATTCCAAGTCTATCGATAAATGTTTCTTCATTAGGCGTTGAAGCCGACATGATTTATCGCTAGTTTGCACTAGTTTCCTAATATGAAATTACACGCGATCTGTACGATCTCCATCTCAACCAGCACACATATCTAATAGTCTAGTCAATACCCCTGTCGTTGAATACTAATTTCTGAGTAACATATATGAACTTTTGTTTAGATAGGTAGGTAGATATAGGTCTTTATTTTCCAAAATAGATGACAGCATAATAACAGAAAGTATATGTATGCCCTATATATGTTGAGAGAGCATTACAATGTCTCCTCTACTCCCTCGAGGAAGGGATATCGACGTGCGCTGTGTGCGGTGTGTCGCATTGCCACGGGGTCCGTTGATGTGTCGGGTGGGGTAACAGGAGACGCGCACAGTGGGAGGTGTGTGTGTGTCTCTCTTGTTTATGTACTTGAATAAAATATTTCTGATGAGTTTTCGACATTTTCGTTCAAAGATTCGGAATCAGCATAATACGTTTGAGGACAAAAATTTTGATATTCCAAAAATGAAGAATTAAAAAGTTCAAAAAATTATCCATCATGATATACTCGACTTTTTTGACCGTCGATTTTTTTCGTTCAAGTTCTCACTATATACTAATTCGGCCATTATGAATCGATTGGCGTTCGCAGAATTGGTCTATCTCTAACCGTTCTCGAGTTGGTCAGCTCTGAATCAGTTTTCAAATGTTTTTTTTGGCGCCAAAAATATTTCCCATAAGTTTTCGACATTTTCGTTCTAATATTCTGAATCAGCACGTCAAAATACGTTAGAGGACAAAAATTTGAAATTCGAAAAATTAAAAATAAAAAAGTTCAAAAAATCATCTATATATCATGATATACTCGACTTTTTTGACCGTCGATTTTTTTCGTTCAAATTCTCACTATATACTAATTCGGCCATTCTGAATCGATCGGCGTTCGCAGAATTAGTCTATCTCTAACCGTTCTCGAGTTGGTCAGCTCTGAATCAGTTTTCAAATGTTTTTTTTGGCGCCAAAAATATTTCCCATAAGTTTTCGACATTTTCGTTCAAAGATTCTGAATCAGCACGTCAAAATACGTTAGAGGACAAAAATTTGAAATTCGAAAAATTAAAAATAAAAAAGTTCAAAAAATCATCTATATATCATGATATACTCGACTTTTTTGACCGTCGATTTTTTTCGTTCAAATTCTCACTATATACTAATTCGGCCATTCTGAATCGATCGGCGTTCGCAGAATTAGTCTATCTCTAACCGTTCTCGAGTTGGTCAGCTCTGAATCAGTTTTCAAATGTTTTTTTTGGCGCCAAAAATATTTCCCATAAGTTTTCGACATTTTCGTTCAAAGATTCTGAATCAGCACGTCAAAATACGTTAGAGGACAAAAATTTGAAATTCGAAAAATTAAAAATAAAAAAGTTCAAAAAATTATCTATCATGATATACTCGACTTTTTTGACCGTCGATTTTTTTCGTTCAAGTTCTCACTATATACTAATTCGGCCATTCTGAATCGATTGGCGTTCGCAGAATTAGTCTATCTCTAACCGTTCTCGAGTTGGTCAGCTCTGAATCAGTTTTCAAATGGTTTTTTTGGCGCCAAAAATATTTCCCATAAGTTTTCGACATTTTCGTTCAAATATTCTGAATCAGCACGTCAAAATACGTTAGAGGACAAAAATTTGAAATTCGAAAAATTAAAAATAAAAAAGTTCAAAAAATCATCTATATATCATGATATACTCGACTTTTTTGACCGTCGATTTTTTTCGTTCAAATTCTCACTATATACTAATTCGGCCATTCTGAATCGATCGGCGTTCGCAGAATTAGTCTATCTCTAACCGTTCTCGAGTTGGTCAGCTCTGAATCAGTTTTCAAATGTTTTTTTTGGCGCCAAAAATATTTCCCATAAGTTTTCGACATTTTCGTTCAAAGATTCTGAATCAGCACGTCAAAATACGTTAGAGGACAAAAATTTGAAATTCGAAAAATTAAAAATAAAAAAGTTCAAAAAATCATCTATATATCATGATATACTCGACTTTTTTGACCGTCGATTTTTTTCGTTCAAATTCTCACTATATACTAATTCGGCCATTCTGAATCGATCGGCGTTCGCAGAATTAGTCTATCTCTAACCGTTCTCGAGTTGGTCAGCTCTGAATCAGTTTTCAAATGTTTTTTTTGGCGCCAAAAATATTTCCCATAAGTTTTCGACATTTTCGTTCAAAGATTCTGAATCAGCACGTCAAAATACGTTAGAGGACAAAAATTTGAAATTCGAAAAATTAAAAATAAAAAAGTTCAAAAAATTATCTATCATGATATACTCGACTTTTTTGACCGTCGATTTTTTTCGTTCAAGTTCTCACTATATACTAATTCGGCCATTCTGAATCGATTGGCGTTCGCAGAATTAGTCTATCTCTAACCGTTCTCGAGTTGGTCAGCTCTGAATCAGTTTTCAAATGGTTTTTTTGGCGCCAAAAATATTTCCCATAAGTTTTCGACATTTTCGTTCAAATATTCTGAATCAGCACGTCAAAATACGTTAGAGGACAAAAATTTGAAATTCGAAAAATTAAAAATAAAAAAGTTCAAAAAATCATCTATATATCATGATATACTCGACTTTTTTGACCGTCGATTTTTTTCGTTCAAATTCTCACTATATACTAATTCGGCCATTCTGAATCGATCGGCGTTCGCAGAATTAGTCTATCTCTAACCGTTCTCGAGTTGGTCAGCTCTGAATCAGTTTTCAAATGTTTTTTTTGGCGCCAAAAATATTTCCCATAAGTTTTCGACATTTTCGTTCAAAGATTCTGAATCAGCACGTCAAAATACGTTAGAGGACAAAAATTTGAAATTCGAAAAATTAAAAATAAAAAAGTTCAAAAAATCATCTATATATCATGATATACTCGACTTTTTTGACCGTCGATTTTTTTCGTTCAAATTCTCACTATATACTAATTCGGCCATTCTGAATCGATCGGCGTTCGCAGAATTAGTCTATCTCTAACCGTTCTCGAGTTGGTCAGCTCTGAATCAGTTTTCAAATGTTTTTTTTGGCGCCAAAAATATTTCCCATAAGTTTTCGACATTTTCGTTCAAAGATTCTGAATCAGCACGTCAAAATACGTTAGAGGACAAAAATTTGAAATTCGAAAAATTAAAAATAAAAAAGTTCAAAAAATTATCTATCATGATATACTCGACTTTTTTATCCGTCAATTTTTATCGTTCAAATTCTCACTATATACTAATTCGGCCATTCTGAATCGATTGGCGTTCGCAGAATTAGTCTATCTCTAACCGTTCTTGAGTTGGTCAGCTCTGAATCAGTTTTCAAATGTTTTTTTTTGGCGCCAAAAATATTTCCCATAAGTTTTCGACATTTTCGTTCAAAGATTCTGAATCAGCACGTCAAAATACGTTAGAGGACAAAAATTTGAAATTCGAAAAATTAAAAATAAAAAAGTTCAAAAAATCATCTATATATCATGATATACTCGACTTTTTTGACCGTCGATTTTTTTCGTTCAAATTCTCACTATATACTAATTCGGCCATTCTGAATCGATCGGCGTTCGCAGAATTAGTCTATCTCTAACCGTTCTCGAGTTGGTCAGCTCTGAATCAGTTTTCAAATGTTTTTTTTGGCGCCAAAAATATTTCCCATAAGTTTTCGACATTTTCGTTCAAAGATTCTGAATCAGCACGTCAAAATACGTTAGAGGACAAAAATTTGAAATTCGAAAAATTAAAAATAAAAAAGTTCAAAAAATCATCTATATATCATGATATACTCGACTTTTTTATCCGTCAATTTTTATCGTTCAAATTCTCACTATATACTAATTCGGCCATTCTGAATCGATTGGCGTTCGCAGAATTAGTCTATCTCTAACCGTTCTTGAGTTGGTCAGCTCTGAATCAGTTTTCAAATGTTTTTTTTTTGGCGCCAAAAATATTTCCCATAAGTTTTCGACATTTTCGTTCAAAGATTCTGAATCAGCACGTCAAAATACGTTAGAGGACAAAAATTTGAAATTCGAAAAATTAAAAATAAAAAAGTTCAAAAAATTATCTATAATGATATACTCGACTTTTTTATCCGTCAATTTTTTTCATTCAAACTCTCAGTATATTCTAATTCGGCCATTCTGAATCGATTGGCGTTCGCAGAATTAGTCTATCTCTAACCGTTCTTGAGTTGGTCAGCTCTGAATCAATTTTCAAATGGTTTTTTTGGCGCCAAAAATATTTCCCATAAGCTTTCGACATTTTCGTTCAAAGATTCTGAATCAACACGTCAAAATACGTTAGAGGACAAAAATTTGAAATTCGAAAAATTAAAAATAAAAAAGTTCAAAAATTATCTATCATGATATACTCGACTTTTTTGACCGTCGATTTTTTTCGTTCAAATTCTCACTATATACTAATTCGGCCATTCTGAATCGATTGGCGTTCGCAGAATTAGTCTATCTCTAACCGTTCTCGAGTTGGTCAGCTCTGAATCGGTTTTCAAATGGTTTTTTTGGCGCCAAAAATATTTCCGATGAGTTTTCGACATTTTCGTTAAAATATTCGGAATCAGCAAGTCAAAATACGTTAGAGAACTAAAATTTTAAATTCGAAAAATGAAAAATAAAAAAGCTCAAAAAATCATCTATATATATGATATACTCGACTTTTTTGTCCGTCAATTTTTTTTGTTCAAATTCTCAGTATATACTAATTCGGCCATACTGAATCGATTGGCGTTCGCAGAATTAGTCTATCTCTAACCGTTCTCGAGTTGGTCAGCTCTGAATCAGTTTTCAAATGGTTTTTTTGGCGCCAAAAATATTTCCGATGAGTTTTCGACATTTTCGTTAAAATATTCGGAATCAGCAAGTCAAAATACGTTAGAGAATTAAAATTTGAAATTCGAAAAATTAAAAATAAAAAAGTTCAAAAAATTATCTATCATGATATACTCGACTTTTTTGACCGTCGATTTTTTTTGTTCAAATTCTCACTATATACTAATTCGGCCATTCTGAATCGATTGGCGTTCGCAGAATTAGTCTATCTCTAACCGTTCTTGAGTTGGTCAGCTCTGAATCAGTTTTCAAATGTTTTTTTTGGCGCCAAAAATATTTCCCATGAGTTTTCGACATTTTCGTTCAAAGATTCTGAATCAGCACGTCAAAATACGTTAGAGGACAAAAATTTGAAATTCGAAAAATTAAAAATAAAAAAGTTCAAAAAATTATCTATCATGATATACTCGACTTTTTTATCCGTCAATTTTTTTCATTCAAACTCTCAGTATATACTAATTCGGCCATTCTGAATCGATTGGCGTTCGCAGAATTAGTCTATCTCTAACCGTTCGTGAGTTGGTCAGCTCTGAATCAGTTTTCAAATGGTTTTTTTTTGGCGCCAAAAATATTTCCCATAAGTTTTCGACATTTTCGTTCAAAGATTCTGAATCAGCACGTCAAAATACGTTAGAGGACAAAAATTTGAAATTCGAAAAATTAAAAATAAAAAAGTTCAAAAAATTATCTATCATGATATACTCGACTTTTTTGACCGTCGATTTTTTTTGTTCAAATTCTCACTATATACTAATTCGGCCATTCTGAATCGATTGGCGTTCGCAGAATTAGTCTATCTCTAACCGTTCTTGAGTTGGTCAGCTCTGAATCAGTTTTCAAATGTTTTTTTTGGCGCCAAAAATATTTCCCATAAGTTTTCGACATTTTCGTTCAAAGATTCTGAATCAGCACGTCAAAATACGTTAGAGGACAAAAATTTGAAATTCGAAAAATTAAAAATAAAAAAGTTCAAAAAATTATCTATCATGATATACTTGACTTTTTTATCCGTCAATTTTTATCGTTCAAATTCTCACTATATACTAATTCGGCAATTCTGAATCGATTGGCGTTCGCAGAATTCGTCTATCTCTAACCGTTCTCGAGTTGGTCAGCTCTGAATCGGTTTTCAAATGGTTTTTTTGGCGCCAAAAATATTTCCGATGAGTTTTCGACATTTTCGTTAAAATATTCGGAATCAGCAAGTCAAAATACGTTAGAGAACTAAAATTTTAAATTCGAAAAATGAAAAATAAAAAAGCTCAAAAAATCATCTATATATCATGATATACTCGACTTTTTTGTTCGTCAACTTTTTTCATTCAAACTCTCAGTATATACTAATTCGGCCATTCTGAATCGATTGGCGTTCGCAGAATTAGTCTATCTCTAACCGTTCGTGAGTTGGTCAGCTCTGAATCAGTTTTCAAATGGTTTTTTTTGGCGCCAAAAATATTTCCGATGAGTTTTCGACATTTTCGTTAAAATATTCGGAATCAGCAAGTCAAAATACGTTAGAGAACTAAAATTTTAAATTCGAAAAATGAAAAATAAAAAAGCTCAAAAAATCATCTATATATCATGATATACTCGACTTTTTTGTTCGTCAACTTTTTTCATTCAAACTCTCAGTATATACTAATTCGGCCATTCTGAATCGATTGGCGTTCGCAGAATTAGTCTATCTCTAACCGTTCGTGAGTTGGTCAGCTCTGAATCAGTTTTCAAATGGTTTTTTTTGGCGCCAAAAATATTTCCCATAAGTTTTCGACATTTTCGTTCAAAGATTCTGAATCAGCACGTCAAAATACGTTAGAGGACAAAAATTTGAAATTCGAAAAATTAAAAATAAAAAAGTTCAAAAAATTATCTATCATGATATACTCGACTTTTTTGACCGTCGATTTTTTTTGTTCAAATTCTCACTATATACTAATTCGGCCATTCTGAATCGATTGGCGTTCGCAGAATTAGTCTATCTCTAACCGTTCTTGAGTTGGTCAGCTCTGAATCAGTTTTCAAATGTTTTTTTTGGCGCCAAAAATATTTCCCATAAGTTTTCGACATTTTCGTTCAAAGATTCTGAATCAGCACGTCAAAATACGTTAGAGGACAAAAATTTGAAATTCGAAAAATTAAAAATAAAAAAGTTCAAAAAATTATCTATCATGATATACTTGACTTTTTTATCCGTCAATTTTTATCGTTCAAATTCTCACTATATACTAATTCGGCAATTCTGAATCGATTGGCGTTCGCAGAATTAGTCTATCTCTAACCGTTCTTGAGTTGGTCAGCTCTGAATCAGTTTTCAAATGGTTTTTTTGGCGCCAAAAATATTTCCGATGAGTTTTCGACATTTTCGTTAAAATATTCGGAATCAGCAAGTCAAAATACGTTAGAGAACTAAAATTTTAAATTCGAAAAATGAAAAATAAAAAAGCTCAAAAAATCATCTATTTATATGATATACTCGACTTTTTTGTCCGTCAATTTTTTTTGTTCAAATTCTCAGTATATACTAATTCGGCCATTCTGAATCGATTGGCGTTCGCAGAATTAGTCTATCTCTAACCGTTCTCGAGTTGGTCAGCTCTGAATCAGTTTTCAAATGGTTTTTTGGCGCCAAAAATATTTCCCATAAGTTTTCGACATTTTCGTTCAAATATTCTGAATCAGCACGTCAAAATACGTTAGAGGACAAAAATTTGAAATTCGAAAAATTAAAAATAAAAAAGTTCAAAAATTATCTATCATGATATACTCGACTTTTTTGACCGTCGATTTTTTTCGTTCAAATTCTCACTATATACTAATTCGGCAATTCTGAATCGATTGGCGTTCGCAGAATTAGTCTATCTCTAACCGTTCTCGAGTTGGTCAGCTCTGAATCGGTTTTCAAATGGTTTTTTTGGCGCCAAAAATATTTCCCATAAGTTTTCGACATTTTCGTTCAAAGATTCTGAATCAGCACGTCAAAATACGTTAGAGGACAAAAATTTGAAATTCGAAAAATTAAAAATAAAAAAGTTCAAAAAATTATCTATCATGATATACTCGACTTTTTTGACCGTCGATTTTTTTCGTTCAAATTCTCACTATATACTAATTCGGCCATTCTGAATCGATTGGCGTTCGCAGAATTAGTCTATCTCTAACCGTTCTCGAGTTGGTCAGCTCTGAATCGGTTTTCAAATGGTTTTTTTGGCGCCAAAAATATTTCCGATGAGTTTTCGACATTTTCGTTAAAATATTCGGAATCAGCAAGTCAAAATACGTTTGAGAACTAAAATTTTAAATTCAAAAAATGAAAAATAAAAAAGCTCAAAAAATCATCTATATATATGATATACTCGACTTTTTTGTCCGTCAATTTTTTTTGTTCAAATTCTCAGTATATACTAATTCGGCCATTCTGAATCGATTGGCGTTCGCAGAATTAGTCTATCTCTAACCGTTCTCGAGTTGGTCAGCTCTGAATCAGTTTTCAAATGGTTTTTTTGGCGCCAAAAATATTTCCGATGAGTTTTCGACATTTTCGTTAAAATATTCGGAATCAGCAAGTCAAAATACGTTAGAGAACTAAAATTTTAAATTCGAAAAATGAAAAATAAAAAAGCTCAAAAAATCATCTATATATATGATATACTCGACTATTTTGTCCGTCAATTTTTTTTGTTCAAATTCTGAGTATATACTAATTCGGCCATTCTGAATCGATTGACGTTCGCAGAATTAGTCTATCTCTAACCGTTCTCGAGTTGGTCAGCTCTGAATCAGTTTTCAAATGGTTTTTTTGGCGCCAAAAATATTTCCCATAAGTTTTCGACATTTTCGTTCAAATATTCTGAATCAGCACGTCAAAATACGTTAGAGGACAAAAATTTGAAATTCGAAAAATTAAAAATAAAAAAGTTCAAAAATTATCTATCATGATATACTCGACTTTTTTGACCGTCGATTTTTTTCGTTCAAATTCTCACTATATACTAATTCGGCAATTCTGAATCGATTGGCGTTCGCAGAATTCGTCTATCTCTAACCGTTCTCGAGTTGGTCAGCTCTGAATCGGTTTTCAAATGGTTTTTTTGGCGCCAAAAATATTTCCGATGAGTTTTCGACATTTTCGTTAAAATATTCGGAATCAGCAAGTCAAAATACGTTAGAGAACTAAAATTTTAAATTCGAAAAATGAAAAATAAAAAAGCTCAAAAAATCATCTATATATATGATATACTCGACTTTTTTGTCCGTCAATTTTTTTTGTTCAAATTCTCACTATATACTAATTCGGCAATTCTGAATCGATTGGCGTTCGCAGAATTCGTCTATCTCTAACCGTTCTCGAGTTGGTCAGCTCTGAATCGGTTTTCAAATGGTTTTTTTGGCGCCAAAAATATTTCCCATAAGTTTTCGACATTTTCGTTCAAAGATTCTGAATCAGCACGTCAAAATACGTTAGAGGACAAAAATTTGAAATTCGAAAAATTAAAAATAAAACAGTTCAAAAAATTATCTATCATGTTATACTCGACTTTTTTGACCGTCGATTTTTTTCGTTCAAATTCTCACTATATACTAATTCGGCCATTCTGAATCGATTGGCGTTCGCAGAATTAGTCTATCTCTAACCGTTCTTGAGTTGGTCAGCTCTGAATCAGTTTTCAAATGTTTTTTTTTGGCGCCAAAAATATTTCCCATAAGTTTTCGACATTTTCGTTCAAAGATTCTGAATCAGCACGTCAAAATACGTTAGAGGACAAAAATTTGAAATTCGAAAAATTAAAAATAAAAAAGTTCAAAAAATTATCTATAATGATATACTCGACTTTTTTATCCGTCAATTTTTTTCATTCAAACTCTCAGTATATACTAATTCGGCCATTCTGAATCGATTGGCGTTCGCAGAATTAGTCTATCTCTAACCGTTCTTGAGTTGGTCAGCTCTGAATCAATTTTCAAATGGTTTTTTTGGCGCCAAAAATATTTCCCATAAGTTTTCGACATTTTCGTTCAAATATTCTGAATCAGCACATCAAAATACGTTAGAGGACAAAAATTTGAAATTCGAAAAATTAAAAATAAAAAAGTTCAAAAAATTATCTATCATGATATACTTGACTTTTTTATCCGTCAATTTTTATCGTTCAAATTCTCACTATATACTAATTCGGCCATTCTGAATCGATTGGCGTTCGCAGAATTAGTCTATCTCTAACCGTTCTCGAGTTGGTCAGCTCTGAATCGGTTTTCAAATGGTTTTTTTGGCGCCAAAAATATTTCCGATGAGTTTTCGACATTTTCGTTAAAATATTCGGAATCAGCAAGTCAAAATACGTTAGAGAACTAAAATTTTAAATTCGAAAAATGAAAAATAAAAAAGCTCAAAAAATCATCTATAATATGATATACTCGACTTTTTTGTCCGTCAATTTTTTTTGTTCAAATTCTCAGTATATACTAATTCGGCCATTCTGAATCGATTGGCGTTCGCAGAATTCGTCTATCTCTAACCGTTCTCGAGTTGGTCAGCTCTGAATCGGTTTTCAAATGGTTTTTTGGCGCCAAAAATATTTCCGATGAGTTTTCGACATTTTCGTTAAAATATTCGGAATCAGCAAGTCAAAATACGTTAGAAAACTAAAATTCTAAATTCGAAAAATGAAAAATAAAAAAGCTCAAAAAATCATCTATATATATGATATACTCGACTTTTTTGTCCGTCAATTTTTTTTGTTCAAATTCTCAGTATATACTAATTCGGCCATTCTGAATCGATTGGCGTTCGCAGAATTCGTCTATCTCTAACCGTTCTCGAGTTGGTCAGCTCTGAATCGGTTTTCAAATGGTTTTTTTGGCGCCAAAAATATTTCCGATGAGTTTTCGACATTTTCGTTCAAAGATTCTGAATCAGCACGTCAAAATACGTTAGAGGACAAAAATTTGAAATTCGAAAAATTAAAAATAAAAAAGTTCAAAAAATGATCTATCATGATATACTTGACTTTTTTATCCGTCAATTTTTATCGTTCAAATTCTCACTATATACTAATTCGGCCATTCTGAATCGATTGGCGTTCGCAGAATTAGTCTATCTCTAACCGTTCTCGAGTTGGTCAGCTCTGAATCGGTTTTCAAATGGTTTTTTTGGCGCCAAAAATATTTCCGATGAGTTTTCGACATTTTCGTTAAAATATTCGGAATCAGCAAGTCAAAATACGTTAGAGAACTAAAATTTTAAATTCGAAAAATGAAAAATAAAAAAGCTCAAAAAATCATCTATATATATGATATACTCGACTTTTTTGTCCGTCAATTTTTTTTGTTCAAATTCTCAGTATATACTAATTCGGCCATTCTGAATCGATTGGGCGTTCGCAGAATTAGTCTATCTCTAACCGTTCTCGAGTTGGTCAGCTCTGAATCAGTTTTCAAATGGTTTTTTTGGCGCCAAAAATATTTCCCATAAGTTTTCGACATTTTCGTTCAAATATTCTGAATCAGCACGTCAAAATACGTTAGAGGACAAAAATTTGAAATTCAAAAAATTAAAAATAAAAAAGTTCAAAAATTATCTATCATGATATACTCGACTTTTTTGACCGTCGATTTTTTTCGTTCAAATTCTCACTATATACTAATTCGGCCATTCTGAGTCGATTGGCGTTCGCAGAATTAGTCTATCTCTAACCGTTCTTGAGTTGGTCAGCTCTGAATCAGTTTTCAAATGGTTTTTTTGGCGCCAAAAATATTTCCCATAAGTTTTCGACATTTTCGTTCAAATATTCTGAATCAGCACGTCAAAATACGTTAGAGGACAAAAATTTGAAATTCGAAAAATTAAAAATAAAAAAGTTCAAAAATTATCTATCATGATATACTCGACTTTTTTGACCGTCGATTTTTTTCGTTCAAATTCTCACTATATACTAATTCGGCAATTCTGAATCGATTGGCGTTCGCAGAATTCGTCTATCTCTAACCGTTCTCGAGTTGGTCAGCTCTGAATCGGTTTTCAAATGGTTTTTTTGGCGCCAAAAATATTTCCGATGAGTTTTCGACATTTTCGTTAAAATATTCGGAATCAGCAAGTCAAAATACGTTAGAGAACTAAAATTTTTAATTCGAAAAATGAAAAATAAAAAAGCTCAAAAAATCATCTATATATCATGATATACTCGACTTTTTTGTTCGTCAATTTTTTTCATTCAAACTCTCAGTAACTAATTCGGCCATTCTGAATCGATTGGCGTTCGCAGAATTAGTCTATCTCTAACCGTTCTTGAGTTGGTCAGCTCTGAAACAGTTTTCAAATGGTTTTTTTGGCGCCAAAAATATTTCCCATAAGTTTTCGACATTTTCGTTCAAATATTCTGAATCAGCACGTCAAAATACGTTAGAGGACAAAAATTTGAAATTCGAAAAATTAAAAATAAAAAAGTTCAAAAAATCTATATATCATGATATACTCGACTTTTTTGTCCGTCATTTTTTTTCGTTCAAATTCTCACTATATACTAATTCGGCCATTCTGAATCGATTGGCGTTCGCAGAATTAGTCTATCTCTAACCGTTCTTGAGTTGGTCAGCTCTGAATCAGTTTTCAAATGGTTTTTTTGGCGCCAAAAATATTTCCCATAAGTTTTCGACATTTTCGTTCCAAGATTCTGAATCAGCACGTCAAAATACGTTAGAGGACAAAAATTTGAAATTCGAAAAATTAAAAATAAAAAAGTTCAAAAAATCATCTATATATCATGATATACTCGACTTTTTTGACCGTCGATTTTTTTCGTTCAAATTCTCACTATATACTAATTCGGCAATTCTGAATCGATTGGCGTTCGCAGAATTAGTCTATCTCTAACCGTTCTCGAGTTGGTCAGCTCTGAATCAGTTTTCAAATGGTTTTTTTGGCGCCAAAAATATTTCCGATGAGTTTTCGACATTTTCGTTAAAATATTCGGAATCAAATATTTTACTCATGTTTCAAGCACAAAATAACTGCAGAGTCAAATTTTCATTATTTTTGTCCATAAAAAAAGTGTTTCCAATATCGTCAAAATCCCCTGTGAGCGAATCGCAAGTTCTGGATAATACTTAGATTATTTCTAATTAAAAAAAAATTATACTATTTCATTATATTGTAAAAGCTACAACACTGATTAGAACTGATCATAATGAGTAGGTACGGTTTGTCTGGGAAATAATACTCAGTTCCGTTGAAGTTTCCCGAACTATATCTAGACCAACTTCTGTAATGGCTAACCCGGCGGCTTGTTTTTCTTTTTCGTGTCTCATAAGGTTAATTAGTAGATACCGAGAAATGTGTACGTGAAAAAATTCAAGTCGTAGCATAATGGAGCTAATTTAACAAATATTACTATGCTCCGAAAGGTTATTCGGGTTGCAATGAATCACTAGAAGAACAGTCACCAACACTGCACTCATTAATAGAAATATTATGGAATGTGATATAATGCATTGAATTCCAGCAGCTGCAAGGATGCGTAAACAGAATGACTCATGCATCACCATTAGCATTACCAATGGTATGCTGGTCGCATAAAAAATTGTATACATACGGATGGACGATGTCGATATTGGATATTCCACCAGAATAACTCTAACTGTGAATGACGGAAATCGCATATTAAAACGAAGAAGACGGAAATGATTGAGGACAATTCGAAAGAAATATCAGAATATCCTGCTAATGGTGCTAATAGTGAGATTGTGACTTCCTGCAAGAAAGTTCAGAGCTTCGATGTGTTCGCAAAATGTTTTTTACCTTATTGTCGTGTATCAAAATGTTTCTACTGTGATCTGTAATAAAAAGCCAGAGCGAAAAGATGACTTATGAAACCGAATTTAACAGTTTTATGTTGAACACTGTATGGGTTTCACAATTTCAGGTCAAACACTTCACGAGCTTTCGAACGTAGTATCAGTTTTCAAGGCATAAATAACATTACACTTTCCTACGACGGCTTAGAAGTGCCTCACAAATTTTATTTTTCAAATTCCAATTTGAATAAGTCTTTAGCGCTGTTTTTTCATTTCTTAGGTTTTATCCATAAGGCTGATTAGGCTAATGCCTCAGTCGCCGCAGATTTTGGGAGCGCCAGCAGATTCTAGAGACAAGCCAAAGAGGGAGCGCTGGAAACGAGATCGTTCATAGGCGCCGATTAATTTTTAGCTTCAAGCGCCTGTAATTCTTAAAACGCCCCGTGGTAAAATGTGCATCATTTACAACATTCTTGATGCGCTTTCATCATATTTTTTTAATAGCCCTCCCCCTCTGTTAACTTTTGAACGGTTCAATTTAGAAACATGGAAAAAAACCGTTTCGAGGGTTTTTACCGATACTACTTTTTGAAATAAAAATATGGTGGTTGCTCGAGAGGGGGCACGAGGGGGGCACATCCACTCAAAAGTTTTAAATCGGAGTCAAGTGTCACATCGTTGAAAAAATAATTCAATTCTCTTTACAACCATCTAAACCCAAACTAGACGATTGTCAATAGTTTGGCATAAAAAGTTTTTGTTTATTGTCGCAATGCATGAAATGTCATTTCTAATAACCGATCCGAAAATAATCGCTATTAGAGTTATCGATAAAACTTTTATCTGTATAATAAGCTTGCTAAAAATAGAAATGTTTTCATCAATGGAAGCATTTCTAGCCGATACTGGCGAATAACAAACCTGCATTAAGTATTCAGTTTCTTGTTTTCTTTATATATACAATATTGACATTGAAATATTAATTGCATTACATCATCCTTATGAATTTTAAACGGGCTTAGCTTGTAGTAGATCCTCTGCGTATTGAAAATTACAGACAATTCATTGACTTGTCTACAATAATGAATACTTTCACTTTTCTCGTACAGTTGGATAACATTGAACCGAAGTATTAGACCTCTGTAATGTTACAATAATTAATAACATTCAACAATGAAATATCTTATTAATAAATTCCTCACACTTCAAAGTTGTTACTAAAAATGGTGTTACATTCTTACATCACCGGACGCGCTCTTGTCGACTTTTAGAACTTTTTAAATTCACTTTATATTGTTAGTGAAGATTCATCGCATTTGAGTTATCAACAAGTATGGGGAGCCCCAAGGATCGGTTTCGGGACCACTCCTGTTTTTAGTCTATATAAATGATCTCTGTGATTTCGTTTCGCTCGGCCATACTTGCATTCGCTTTGCGAATTACACTAATTTGATAAATACCTACGATTTTATAATTGATCAGGAAAATTTTATGAGGAAAGCTGATACCTGGTTGTGTCCAAAGCAAATTTTTTAAAACATTGCCATGGCAACTTCATGATTCAAATACATAAGTAACTATGAAAACCGTTTGATTTCAGTGTTTAAAAGTCCGTCTGTCAGACTACATTTTGATCTATGTGTTCGAAAAATGTGCCGGAGAGTTTAAAATTTAAAAGTTATAATCCGTTTCATTTCGATTTAGATCTGTCAGTTGAAACTGTCATGATGACAGAAGAGAAATTGACTTCAAATAATACAATTTTATTGTTTTAACGAGTTCGTACAAAATATGGTATGTAACGCGTTTATAACCTCCTCTAGACACTCGTTTGTTGTGTGATCTTTTTTGATGTCGCCAAAAATACGTTGCTAGTGGCAACATTCACTTTGTTGACAATAGCGAAACACCAAATCGATTATAACACGTCATCAAGGGTATATTCACTTATCAATACGAGGTAAATTCGCAGTTCATATTGGCTAACGATCACAAAAATTGCCGTTTTGAATTTTTCTGGCATCTATTTTATTTTTATTCGTGTCACATTTCTCACAGAATGATGTCGGTGTAATGTTGTTCAGTGGCGTGGAAACATTTTATTCGATCATTAAGCGATCATGTCAGTAGATAAGAAATGAGAGAGCTTTTGGATTCAAGGTCAAAACCTATGAGAGAGCTTTTGGATTCAAGGTCAAAACCTATGAGAGAGCTTTTGGATTCAAGGTCAAACCCTATGAGAGAGCAAAAGGATTCAAGTTCAAAGGTCACAGTGCACGTGTGAGATTTCCTGGAATTTGATAACGTCCGGTTACAAGTCTCAACAAGTTAGAAAAATGTAATACAGGTTCAATGACCGTTTTCAAGGTCAATACATGACAGATATCCAGAATATTGATAATTTGATATAAAGATAAAAATCAAATTTTTCAAATGAGCCCCTCTCAATGAAACTTTTATACTACCATTAGTTTCAGAAATTTTAATAATCGTGTGACAACCTGTAATTTTCACACTACCATTAGTTTCAGAAATAAATCTTAAATAATCATGAGGCAACCCTGTATGCGATTACTAAAATGGAGCTTTTATAGTACCATTAGTTTCAGAAATAAATCTTAATAATCATGAGGTACCCTGTATGCGATTACTATAATGAAACTTTTATATCACCAGTAGCTTCAGAAATAAATCTTAATAATCATGAGGTACCCTGTATGCGATTACTATAATGAAACTTTTATATCACCAGTAGCTTCAGAATTATATATTAATAATCATGAGACACCCTTAAGGGATTACTGAAATAAAACTTTCATATTACCATTACTTTCAAAAATATGTTTTAATAATTATTAGGTACACCCTGTAAATGATAACCATAATGAAATACCTCTTGAATAATTTTCATAAGTTATATAATTCAACACCCAAGTGTCTAGTGACAAAATTCCGCATTTTTTGATTCCCATGTTTCAAATATTCAGACAGAGTGATAAATAATCTGCAGACTTGCATAAATTTTTATCAAATAACATAAACATGATTTTATTTTGAGAGCATGTCTCTTCTTTCATTGTAGGATATTGAAATTTGAAGATGGTCTCAGATTGCAAGTTGCTTTGTTGCAGAAACCTATGAGAAACATAATTTTATGGAAAAAATGTTTATTCAGAATTTTGTGGCAAATATTTCATGGGAAAATTTGAGAAAGCCCTTCTACTAATGTAGACATTTACTTACTGCTCTGGGGGGAGTGAAGGAGTGTTTCTATTGGTTGAAAACTTAAAGGCAGAAGCAAATTCATTTTGAAGATGCTTCATGAAAATGGGATTATGAGGGGATAGGAATATGTAAAGCCAAACTCACTGTCTTCGATTATTAGTAAAACTTTTTTAGTGAAGCGAATTAATAATCCACTATACTTACAAAATGAAATCGCGAGTTGGAAGCAAAAGTCAGTTAGCACCAGTGAAGAAGCTTAGGTTATTGTCGCATTTTAAGAAGCTTCCGAGTGATGGGGGCTTCCGCTTAGTGAAAAATACATCAACTTCTAGTATTGGCAGTGATATTGAAATATTGGACGGAACCTTTTCGAACTTGAGGCCGATTAATGCTGCGAGGAAGGGTTTCGTACCAGCTTATACCTCAACACCAGCTGCCATATACGAGGATATAAGCGAAGCTGAGAGCCCCAGCAATTCGGAGAGTGATGATGGGGAAGACATCAAAATGGAGACAATAACCAAAGAAGATGAAGGGAGTGAAGATGGCGAAGATGGTGAACAGGACAACTCCATCCAAGAAAAGGCAGGAGATGATGGCGAACAGGGCCCGAATGAAACTGCGAACTCCCTCGAAGGCACTCAGGAGCATAACACTCATCTCGCTGAGATAAAAAATTTACTGAGTGCCTTCATAGAGAAGAAGCGAGCAAGGAAGGTAGAGTTGGAGGACCAGTTAAAGGAGAACAAGCTGGAAATTCAAAGGTTGCTCCGTGACAACAAAACAAAGCAGAGGGAGATTGACGATCTGGATCGGGCCATTACGATAGGTGTGGATAAACTGACATAGTGGACTGAGTGATATTCAAACATTTCTTCGGTGCCTATTCATGGATACATGTTTTACATTTTTTCTGACCTAGGGCGAGTTATACGAGACAAGTTCAACAACTGTTCAAGTGAACCGAGTTCGGTTGCTAAGGAACTAGAAATTTGATTGGCTAATCCCTAACAGCTAAACTTGGTTCACTTGAATCGTTGTTGAACTTGTCCTGTACAATTGGCCCAGTGAATTTAGTGATATTCAAACATTACTTTGGTGTATATTCATGTACATATTTTTATATAATATTCTTTTATACCATACCTATTTATACAATTTTTTATTATTAGCTTTTGCATATATAAAAAATAAATGAAAACTCAAAGTATCTCTATTGTTTTATTATTATTTCTAGTCTTTTATCTGTTTGGGAGCCACGTTCATTACTGAAATATGTTTTAGATAATCACAGTGTGAATTAATAAGGATCAATTTATGCACCATTGCGATAATCATAGTTTTTATTACTGGCACTGTCTCAATCATAAATGTACAGTAAAATTTGATTTTATGAGACAGTGACCAATAATTAGGACTATCATTATGGCAATAGCGCATAAATTGGTCCAATTATTTTTATAAACTCACCAAAATCAAAGTTATCCTTTAACAGCCATAAAACTGAACACTCACTTAAAAAGCACTATCTGATCAAAACAGCACTGAATTCAATTCCTTCTTGTGAACACTTAACCATTTTCTTTTTTCATAAAACTATTATCACTTAAAATGTTTGAAGAATACCTTCACCTCACACAGAAGCATAAGTTTTGCTGATTATGCAGAAATTTGCAAACAGAGTCCCTGTCTGAAAAACAGTGCATTTTTTGTAGATCTTCAACCAAAATACACTGTTTTCTACACAACTACACAAAACTTCAAAACTATTTACTTGAAAAACGAATTTTTTGATTTTCAAATAAACAAAATAAAAGTTTGAAACCACAGAGCAGATAGCCCCATTCTTCTTCTTTATAATTTTAGTTTGGTTTGACAGACTGTAAAATTCGTAGTACACTGGTAGTACGAATAATACAGACATGTAGCACAGGAAGCGACATCTAGAGCCATTTGGTTGAACTGATATATAGTATATCAGGTATATAGTAGTACTGTATTTTTATTTTTTATTCTGTAATAATTGAATAACTAAAGAAGAATATAATTTTAATTGAATCAAAAAATAATAATGAATTTGGGAAATGTTCGGGTACAGCATAATTTATATCTGTTTATAATTTTGATAGTGGAGTAAATAATCAAGTAATTCAAATATGCAATAAAAATTTATTCAGGAAATTTAAAATTACAATTGTTACACACCATGCAGCATCTTGTTAGACACACTATGCCTAATTGTCTTCCACAGTCATGGCAGGAGATACAGCGTTCATGCACACTATCCACTGTTCCAGAGTAGTGGTTTGAAACTTGCTGGCACTCTATATTCGAATTCACCTCTGCCGCAAAGTCGTAAAAACACACAATACACATTTTTCTCTCTTTTTCTGAGATAGTGGTAAAGTAGTGTTCTGTAATGCACATACTTTGGTATACACTTGTGGTCACGAATTCCATACTTCCAATAATTTGGATATCTTCCATTTTATCATCGACTTCTTCCATATCACAAATAATTTCATCGCACTCAGATTCAAAACCTAAGTCAACTTCGTCAACCTCCATAGTTGATAGATTAATCATACGAAAAAGCAATATCCTCAGATATATACAAAAGTGTAGAAATTCCATTTGGGGTATTAAGTAACCCTGCGTCGACAAATATCGATGACCTGCTTACTCGAAACTTTTAACATCTAGATGCTCACATTACTGATAAGTTGGTGTCTTTCAAGGTTAATGAGTACATGTGTGAATGATTTGTTTCCTGGAATTCGCTGTTGATATTTCCGCTTGCGAAACATATCTAGTTAGTTCAAAGAAATCTGTGATTGGTTCAATGGCTTCTCTCAAGGTTAGGGAGTCAGCACTATATGTTTCCTGAAATATGCTGATTAAGTATCCCCCACTCATACTTAATTTAGATATGCTGAGTATGTATTCCCCTTTCCACTAATTAGTTTTGGATATATAAAGAATGAAATAGCATTATAGTAAAAGTATGTCAACATATTCTACAAATATTTCAGTAATTGAAAGAATTTTGTGTTGTGTGTGTAGAAGAAAAGTTATTCGCTTTTTATCAAGTAATTATTGGTCCAGCCAACCAAAACTCAGAATCGGGTTTTGTTCATTCTGTTTGGATACCAGGCCGCTAATAATTTATACCAGGTTCCTAGTCGACCCCCGAGGAATACTGAACTCACCAGTTAGGGATTTGTTGAAGCATGGAGAACTGGGATGAGGACAGCTATATCACCACCTATGTACCTGACTTGTTGAGCAGGGATATCGTCAGGTGCCCACCCATTGGCGCAAGTAGGATGGAGAAAACCAGATTCACAAGAGAGGAGATGCTCCGTTACAGCAGGCTGGAGGCGGAAAAAAACCAACAAGTTGGGGTCGCCAATGAGGTGGAAAGCTGGAATGAGGATAACTACACCAGCTACATACCTGACTTGAACAGGGATATCATCAGGTACCCACCCATTGGCGCAAGTAGGACGGAGAAAAGCAGATTTACAAGGGAGGAGAGGCTCCGTCACAGCATGCTGGAGGTGGAAAGAAACCAACAAGTTGGAGACAACAATAAGGTGGAGAGCTGGAATGAGGACAACTACACCAGCTACATACCTGACTTGAACAGGGATATCGTCAGGTGCCCACCCATTGGCGCAAGTAGGACGGAGAAGAGAAGGTTCAGAAGGCAGGAAAGGCTCCGTCATAGTCAACTAGGGGAGAAAAGTGATTAGTCACATGCCCACCCAGGAACATAGAACTCACAGAAGAGCAGGTTATGCAAGGGATCCGACACTCAGAGGGATTAATTATATACCTATATACAGATAAATAAATAATTTTCGGATATTTATGCTTTCTTTTCCCCTTCCATCCTGCCTTTTTCATTTATCACTATAATGAATGGATTTTCAACTTTAGTTCATGTGAACCATTCAACATGTTCACAAATCTTATAATTTTACAAGCTATTTGGCATGGTGTTCTACTCATACACCAACCCAGTGAAGTTGGAGAAATTTTCATTTGCTTCGATAGCAATGGTACGTGGAATGAAACTTGGCCATCTAAGTGGGTGAAAATGATACCACTTGAAATTAATAATGTACGAATCGTCAAAACTTCAGTACCCACCAATAGTACAAAGTATAAGTTATTAATAAGAAAACATAATTCCACTGAACAAACGGACATAATCGAGCTATATCCCTCCCCACCATCAGCTAATATAAAAGATGATTCAGAGTCTAGAACAGTTCACTCTTTAATTTACTACATAGCTGTGTGCTCCTCAGTGATCCTTCTTTCTTCATTGGTGGAAATATTTCAGAAAATATGGATAGTGTTCAGTGCATAATTGATCTTATAACCAAACATGAGAAGCACCTCAAACCCTTATACGAGTTCACTGAAGAAGAACTGCGGCAATTTCCGTTACAATATTTGATTCGAAAAGCTAGGTCTTGGGAACTTCTTTCAGCATGGCACAAACTACCAGATGAGTATACGGACAAGTTTGAACTACAGGTTCAGCTACCTTGCTTCATTCATCATAATCGACCTGAGTGGGAGGAACATGTAGATGGCCCGCCACCTCCACAATCAAGATGTTATTCATGCTTACGTAGTTTGAAATGATATGTATTAGGGTTTTTAAATAAAAAACATCATTCAATATCTTTGTTTTATTTACCAATTAAATATCCAAAATTTATTCATCTATTAAATTTTCTGACATTAATAGTAAGAGATCCAACACTGCGTCTTCATCTTTAGGACTCAACTTATAGTGACCCCACGCCAATGTTTGTACATTATTGGGTAAAACAAATCTTTTGTCATCATTAGATGATAACGCAATTTTGTTTCTCAGCTCCGTGTAAATGGTGTGTAAATAAGAAGTAAAAATATACATTTTTCGTAAGATAGAGCCACCTCTTTCAACAATTCGAATGTAATCTGAAATTTGGAGTGCATTCTCTATTACATTTTTAGAAACTCCTTTGGCTTTTTTCATGACTTCTGTTGTCTTAACACAGTATGCCTTCGCGCCTGTACCATAAAAACATTCTATTGGTGATCCATAAAATTCGTCTTTCATCTTGCCGACAACTGACACTGTTTTGGGAATTTTGTGGATATTGTCAATTTTGAAATTAGAAGTGTCAAATAATTCAATATTTTCCCTAATATCATCGTATACATTTTCCGTGAATATCTCCAAGATCAATGAATCGGTATCTGTGTAACAGAGGTTTGCTTTGTCACCATATTTTGTTTTGATGTAGCCATACAAAAAATCATAAATGACCGTTTTTGAAATATCCAAAATTGAAAACCCTACATAAAGTGGCTTGTCATAGGTAACTGTCAATTTCTCCATTTGAATGGCTACTAAGTTCTCATCAAATACTGAACATGATTTAAAATGAGGTTTTGATATGAATCCCTCAGCTCCCACAGAACCTGGCATATTTTCCCAGTGACTGCATAGTTTAATGTCTTGTCTCTTGTCCACGTTTTCCATGGTTTTTCCAAAAATTGAGTTTATGATGAATTTAAAGAGGTCACGTTCAAATTCATTCCTGGCAGAATTCCTGAGATTCGTATTCAAATCAATATATTGCTTCAACCATGCTGATTGCGTGAACTCCAAAACTCTATGAATCCTCGTCAATTTCAATCCATATTTCAAGCATTGTTTCAAATTTCTATAGTGTATAATATATCTTTCCTTGCTCATCAAATTTGGAGTCAACTTGGAATACTTGCTTCCTGGAGGCTTAATATTCTCCGGGCAAAAAGGAAGGTCATTATGGTCATCATGTAAGTGTGGTGGATATTCCAAATCAACTTCCAATACATATCCTTTCGACAATGTGTCTCCAATTTCAAAGATGTCTAAGTTTTCTTGCTCATACCGCTCAAGCCATCTGAAATCTCGCATTGGAAGGTATTCACTCATAGCAGCTCCATACAAATTGGTTGCATCGAGATACAAAATATATGAGTTAGGTTTGGAAGCATCATAAGATGATATAAATGGGTTATTAGCTATAGCCTTCCTTTTACTGCACTGACTTACTCCGCCACGAATCCCTTTCTTGAAAAAGTGAACCATATCTATATCAGTTAGGAGCTCTAATTCTACTTTGGTTAAACGCAACATTGCGTCCCAACTGAGTGAAGGAGCTGTTACATACTGGGCAGGATCAAGTTTATATTTGTCCAAGCACACCTCCCGAAAATTTTCGAAGACATCTGCCAAAAGTAGAACATCTGATTTCAGGTAAACATCGGAGTATTCTCCTAGAGTTGAACATCCGAATTCCTGCCATACTTCACAAGCTCGTTTATAGTTTTCTTCGGAAATTTCTTTACTACTCAGAATATCGAAGAATTCAGATTGAGTTGGTAATGTAGGTTGATTCAATTTTTCATATGAGTCAACATATGAATATGGAAAAACACCTTTGCGTCTTATCATATTAAATTTCCTATGGTCTGGAAAATATTTCCTCACCTCCCGACATTGAGACGGCTCCAGTGTTTTACTCAGATTATCTAGTGATTTTGATAAGAAGCGGAAAGAGTCAACAAATCTCAAGGTGATGAATTTGTCTCTAATTTTCGGGTTTTCTGATTTTTCAACCAAGTATGTTTTGGAGAATGAAATATACTTCTCTTTATTTTGGGCAATCACTGAGATATTCTCTTTATTCGAAGCCAATTTTTTTATGAAGAGATGACAGTCATAATTTGTTAAGTTATGGAAAAAGACAGGAATGAATTTCACTACTTTATAGTGCAAATTACATCTCGAATGAGCGCTTGCGCGGTACACACCAGTCAAGTGACAATGATCTCGAACTTTGATGTCATCAGGTTTATAGGAGTCACCACAAATATGGCATTTCGTAGAATTCTGAAATTCATTCTCTTCCTCTTCAGTGAGTGGCAGCATCTCTTTCACATGTCTCAAATGTTTGTTGTATAATTCCAAGACAAGATCATCCAACCTCCTGACAAAAACCTCGACACAATCACTTCCACGATATTGTACGAATTCCGAGTATTTGTCAGGAGGTTGGATGATCTTGTCTTGGAATTATACAACAAACATTTGAGACATGTGAAAGAGATGCTGCCACTCACTGAAGAGGAAGAGAATGAATTTCAGAATTCTACGAAATGCCATATTTGTGGTGACTCCTATAAACCTGATGACATCAAAGTTCGAGATCATTGTCACTTGACTGGTGTGTACCGCGCAAGCGCTCATTCGAGATGTAATTTGCACTATAAAGTAGTGAAATTCATTCCTGTCTTTTTCCATAACTTAACAAATTATGACTGTCATCTCTTCATAAAAAAATTGGCTTCGAATAAAGAGAATATCTCAGTGATTGCCCAAAATAAAGAGAAGTATATTTCATTCTCCAAAACATACTTGGTTGAAAAATCAGAAAACCCGAAAATTAGAGACAAATTCATCACCTTGAGATTTGTTGACTCTTTCCGCTTCTTATCAAAATCACTAGATAATCTGAGTAAAACACTGGAGCCGTCTCAATGTCGGGAGGTGAGGAAATATTTTCCAGACCATAGGAAATTTAATATGATAAGACGCAAAGGTGTTTTTCCATATTCATATGTTGACTCATATGAAAAATTGAATCAACCTACATTACCAACTCAATCTGAATTCTTCGATATTCTGAGTAGTAAAGAAATTTCCGAAGAAAACTATAAACGAGCTTGTGAAGTATGGCAGGAATTCGGATGTTCAACTCTAGGAGAATACTCCGATGTTTACCTGAAATCAGATGTTCTACTTTTGGCAGATGTCTTCGAAAATTTTCGGGAGGTGTGCTTGGACAAATATAAACTTGATCCTGCCCAGTATGTAACAGCTCCTTCACTCAGTTGGGACGCAATGTTGCGTTTAACCAAAGTAGAATTAGAGCTCCTAACTGATATAGATATGGTTCACTTTTTCAAGAAAGGGATTCGTGGCGGAGTAAGTCAGTGCAGTAAAAGGAAGGCTATAGCTAATAACCCATTTATATCATCTTATGATGCTTCCAAACCTAACTCATATATTTTGTATCTCGATGCAACCAATTTGTATGGAGCTGCTATGAGTGAATACCTTCCAATGCGAGATTTCAGATGGCTTGAGCGGTATGAGCAAGAAAACTTAGACATCTTTGAAATTGGAGACACATTGTCGAAAGGATATGTATTGGAAGTTGATTTGGAATATCCACCACACTTACATGATGACCATAATGACCTTCCTTTTTGCCCGGAGAATATTAAGCCTCCAGGAAGCAAGTATTCCAAGTTGACTCCAAATTTGATGAGCAAGGAAAGATATATTATACACTATAGAAATTTGAAACAATGCTTGAAATATGGATTGAAATTGACGAGGATTCATAGAGTTTTGGAGTTCACGCAATCAGCATGGTTGAAGCAATATATTGATTTGAATACGAATCTCAGGAATTCTGCCAGGAATGAATTTGAACGTGACCTCTTTAAATTCATCATAAACTCAATTTTTGGAAAAACCATGGAAAACGTGGACAAGAGACAAGACATTAAACTATGCAGTCACTGGGAAAATATGCCAGGTTCTGTGGGAGCTGAGGGATTCATATCAAAACCTCATTTTAAATCATGTTCAGTATTTGATGAGAACTTAGTAGCCATTCAAATGGAGAAATTGACAGTTACCTATGACAAGCCACTTTATGTAGGGTTTTCAATTTTGGATATTTCAAAAACGGTCATTTATGATTTTTTGTATGGCTACATCAAAACAAAATATGGTGACAAAGCAAACCTCTGTTACACAGATACCGATTCATTGATCTTGGAGATATTCACGGAAAATGTATACGATGATATTAGGGAAAATATTGAATTATTTGACACTTCTAATTTCAAAATTGACAATATCCACAAAATTCCCAAAACAGTGTCAGTTGTCGGCAAGATGAAAGACGAATTTTATGGATCACCAATAGAATGTTTTTATGGTACAGGCGCGAAGGCATACTGTGTTAAGACAACAGAAGTCATGAAAAAAGCCAAAGGAGTTTCTAAAAATGTAATAGAGAATGCACTCCAAATTTCAGATTACATTCGAATTGTTGAAAGAGGTGGCTCTATCTTACGAAAAATGTATATTTTTACTTCTTATTTACACACCATTTACACGGAGCTGAGAAACAAAATTGCGTTATCATCTAATGATGACAAAAGATTTGTTTTACCCAATAATGTACAAACATTGGCGTGGGGTCACTATAAGTTGAGTCCTAAAGATGAAGACGCAGTGTTGGATCTCTTACTATTAATGTCAGAAAATTTAATAGATGAATAAATTTTGGATATTTAATTGGTAAATAAAACAAAGATATTGAATGATGTTTTTTATTTAAAAACCCTAATACATATCATTTCAAACTACGTAAGCATGAATAACATCTTGATTGTGGAGGTGGCGGGCCATCTACATGTTCCTCCCACTCAGGTCGATTATGATGAATGAAGCAAGGTAGCTGAACCTGTAGTTCAAACTTGTCCGTATACTCATCTGGTAGTTTGTGCCATGCTGAAAGAAGTTCCCAAGACCTAGCTTTTCGAATCAAATATTGTAACGGAAATTGCCGCAGTTCTTCTTCAGTGAACTCGTATAAGGGTTTGAGGTGCTTCTCATGTTTGGTTATAAGATCAATTATGCACTGAACACTATCCATATTTTCTGAAATATTTCCACCAATGAAGAAAGAAGGATCACTGAGGAGCACACAGCTATGTAGTAAATTAAAGAGTGAACTGTTCTAGACTCTGAATCATCTTTTATATTAGCTGATGGTGGGGAGGGATATAGCTCGATTATGTCCGTTTGTTCAGTGGAATTATGTTTTCTTATTAATAACTTATACTTTGTACTATTGGTGGGTACTGAAGTTTTGACGATTCGTACATTATTAATTTCAAGTGGTATCATTTTCACCCACTTAGATGGCCAAGTTTCATTCCACGTACCATTGCTATCGAAGCAAATGAAAATTTCTCCAACTTCACTGGGTTGGTGTATGAGTAGAACACCATGCCAAATAGCTTGTAAAATTATAAGATTTGTGAACATGTTGAATGGTTCACATGAACTAAAGTTGAAAATCCATTCATTATAGTGATAAATGAAAAAGGCAGGATGGAAGGGGAAAAGAAAGCATAAATATCCGAAAATTATTTATTTATCTGTATATAGGTATATAATTAATCCCTCTGAGTGTCGGATCCCTTGCATAACCTGCTCTTCTGTGAGTTCTATGTTCCTGGGTGGGCATGTGACTAATCACTTTTCTCCCCTAGTTGACTATGACGGAGCCTTTCCTGCCTTCTGAACCTTCTCTTCTCCGTCCTACTTGCGCCAATGGGTGGGCACCTGACGATATCCCTGTTCAAGTCAGGTATGTAGCTGGTGTAGTTGTCCTCATTCCAGCTCTCCACCTTATTGTTGTCTCCAACTTGTTGGTTTCTTTCCACCTCCAGCATGCTGTGACGGAGCCTCTCCTCCCTTGTAAATCTGCTTTTCTCCGTCCTACTTGCGCCAATGGGTGGGTACCTGATGATATCCCTGTTCAAGTCAGGTATGTAGCTGGTGTAGTTATCCTCATTCCAGCTTTCCACCTCATTGGCGACCCCAACTTGTTGGTTTTTTTCCGCCTCCAGCCTGCTGTAACGGAGCATCTCCTCTCTTGTGAATCTGGTTTTCTCCATCCTACTTGCGCCAATGGGTGGGCACCTGACGATATCCCTGCTCAACAAGTCAGGTACATAGGTGGTGATATAGCTGTCCTCATCCCAGTTCTCCATGCTTCAACAAATCCCTAACTGGTGAGTTCAGTATTCCTCGGGGGTCGACTAGGAACCTGGTATAAATTATTAGCGGCCTGGTATCCAAACAGAATGAACAAAACCCGATTCTGAGTTTTGGTTGGCTGGACCAATAATTACTTGATAAAAAGCGAATAACTTTTCTTCTACACACACAACACAAAATTCTTTCAATTACTGAAATATTTGTAGAATATGTTGACATACTTTTACTATAATGCTATTTCATTCTTTATATATCCAAAACTAATTAGTGGAAAGGGGAATACATACTCAGCATATCTAAATTAAGTATGAGTGGGGGATACTTAATCAGCATATTTCAGGAAACATATAGTGCTGACTCCCTAACCTTGAGAGAAGCCATTGAACCAATCACAGATTTCTTTGAACTAACTAGATATGTTTCGCAAGCGGAAATATCAACAGCGAATTCCAGGAAACAAATCATTCACACATGTACTCATTAACCTTGAAAGACACCAACTTATCAGTAATGTGAGCATCTAGATGTTAAAAGTTTCGAGTAAGCAGGTCATCGATATTTGTCGACGCAGGGTTACTTAATACCCCAAATGGAATTTCTACACTTTTGTATATATCTGAGGATATTGCTTTTTCGTATGATTAATCTATCAACTATGGAGGTTGACGAAGTTGACTTAGGTTTTGAATCTGAGTGCGATGAAATTATTTGTGATATGGAAGAAGTCGATGATAAAATGGAAGATATCCAAATTATTGGAAGTATGGAATTCGTGACCACAAGTGTATACCAAAGTATGTGCATTACAGAACACTACTTTACCACTATCTCAGAAAAAGAGAGAAAAATGTGTATTGTGTGTTTTTACGACTTTGCGGCAGAGGTGAATTCGAATATAGAGTGCCAGCAAGTTTCAAACCACTACTCTGGAACAGTGGATAGTGTGCATGAACGCTGTATCTCCTGCCATGACTGTGGAAGACAATTAGGCATAGTGTGTCTAACAAGATGCTGCATGGTGTGTAACAATTGTAATTTTAAATTTCCTGAATAAATTTTTATTGCATATTTGAATTACTTGATTATTTACTCCACTATCAAAATTATAAACAGATATAAATTATGCTGTACCCGAACATTTCCCAAATTCATTATTATTTTTTGATTCAATTAAAATTATATTCTTCTTTAGTTATTCAATTATTACAGAATAAAAAATAAAAATACAGTACTACTATATACCTGATATACTATATATCAGTTCAACCAAATGGCTCTAGATGTCGCTTCCTGTGCTACATGTCTGTATTATTCGTACTACCAGTGTACTACGAATTTTACAGTCTGTCAAACCAAACTAAAATTATAAAGAAGAAGAATGGGGCTATCTGCTCTGTGGTTTCAAACTTTTATTTTGTTTATTTGAAAATCAAAAAATTCGTTTTTCAAGTAAATAGTTTTGAAGTTTTGTGTAGTTGTGTAGAAAACAGTGTATTTTGGTTGAAGATCTACAAAAAATGCACTGTTTTTCAGACAGGGACTCTGTTTGCAAATTTCTGCATAATCAGCAAAACTTATGCTTCTGTGTGAGGTGAAGGTATTCTTCAAACATTTTAAGTGATAATAGTTTTATGAAAAAAGAAAATGGTTAAGTGTTCACAAGAAGGAATTGAATTCAGTGCTGTTTTGATCAGATAGTGCTTTTTAAGTGAGTGTTCAGTTTTATGGCTGTTAAAGGATAACTTTGATTTTGGTGAGTTTATAAAAATAATTGGACCAATTTATGCGCTATTGCCATAATGATAGTCCTAATTATTGGTCACTGTCTCATAAAATCAAATTTTACTGTACATTTATGATTGAGACAGTGCCAGTAATAAAAACTATGATTATCGCAATGGTGCATAAATTGATCCTTATTAATTCACACTGTGATTATCTAAAACATATTTCAGTAATGAACGTGGCTCCCAAACAGATAAAAGACTAGAAATAATAATAAAACAATAGAGATACTTTGAGTTTTCATTTATTTTTTATATATGCAAAAGCTAATAATAAAAAATTGTATAAATAGGTATGGTATAAAAGAATATTATATAAAAATATGTACATGAATATACACCAAAGTAATGTTTGAATATCACTAAATTCACTGGGCCAATTGTACAGGACAAGTTCAACAACGATTCAAGTGAACCAAGTTTAGCTGTTAGGGATTAGCCAATCAAATTTCTAGTTCCTTAGCAACCGAACTCGGTTCACTTGAACAGTTGTTGAACTTGTCTCGTATAACTCGCCCTAGGTCAGAAAAAATGTAAAACATGTATCCATGAATAGGCACCGAAGAAATGTTTGAATATCACTCAGTCCACTATGTCAGTTTATCCACACCTATCGTAATGGCCCGATCCAGATCGTCAATCTCCCTCTGCTTTGTTTTGTTGTCACGGAGCAACCTTTGAATTTCCAGCTTGTTCTCCTTTAACTGGTCCTCCAACTCTACCTTCCTTGCTCGCTTCTTCTCTATGAAGGCACTCAGTAAATTTTTTATCTCAGCGAGATGAGTGTTATGCTCCTGAGTGCCTTCGAGGGAGTTCGCAGTTTCATTCGGGCCCTGTTCGCCATCATCTCCTGCCTTTTCTTGGATGGAGTTGTCCTGTTCACCATCTTCGCCATCTTCACTCCCTTCATCTTCTTTGGTTATTGTCTCCATTTTGATGTCTTCCCCATCATCACTCTCCGAATTGCTGGGGCTCTCAGCTTCGCTTATATCCTCGTATATGGCAGCTGGTGTTGAGGTATAAGCTGGTACGAAACCCTTCCTCGCAGCATTAATCGGCCTCAAGTTCGAAAAGGTTCCGTCCAATATTTCAATATCACTGCCAATACTAGAAGTTGATGTATTTTTCACTAAGCGGAAGCCCCCATCACTCGGAAGCTTCTTAAAATGCGACAATAACCTAAGCTTCTTCACTGGTGCTAACTGACTTTTGCTTCCAACTCGCGATTTCATTTTGTAAGTATAGTGGATTATTAATTCGCTTCACTAAAAAAGTTTTACTAATAATCGAAGACAGTGAGTTTGGCTTTACATATTCCTATCCCCTCATAATCCCATTTTCATGAAGCATCTTCAAAATGAATTTGCTTCTGCCTTTAAGTTTTCAACCAATAGAAACACTCCTTCACTCCCCCCAGAGCAGTAAGTAAATGTCTACATTAGTAGAAGGGCTTTCTCAAATTTTCCCATGAAATATTTGCCACAAAATTCTGAATAAACATTTTTTCCATAAAATTATGTTTCTCATAGGTTTCTGCAACAAAGCAACTTGCAATCTGAGACCATCTTCAAATTTCAATATCCTACAATGAAAGAAGAGACATGCTCTCAAAATAAAATCATGTTTATGTTATTTGATAAAAATTTATGCAAGTCTGCAGATTATTTATCACTCTGTCTGAATATTTGAAACATGGGAATCAAAAAATGCGGAATTTTGTCACTAGACACTTGGGTGTTGAATTATATAACTTATGAAAATTATTCAAGAGGTATTTCATTATGGTTATCATTTACAGGGTGTACCTAATAATTATTAAAACATATTTTTGAAAGTAATGGTAATATGAAAGTTTTATTTCAGTAATCCCTTAAGGGTGTCTCATGATTATTAATATATAATTCTGAAGCTACTGGTGATATAAAAGTTTCATTATAGTAATCGCATACAGGGTACCTCATGATTATTAAGATTTATTTCTGAAGCTACTGGTGATATAAAAGTTTCATTATAGTAATCGCATACAGGGTACCTCATGATTATTAAGATTTATTTCTGAAACTAATGGTACTATAAAAGCTCCATTTTAGTAATCGCATACAGGGTTGCCTCATGATTATTTAAGATTTATTTCTGAAACTAATGGTAGTGTGAAAATTACAGGTTGTCACACGATTATTAAAATTTCTGAAACTAATGGTAGTATAAAAGTTTCATTGAGAGGGGCTCATTTGAAAAATTTGATTTTTATCTTTATATCAAATTATCAATATTCTGGATATCTGTCATGTATTGACCTTGAAAACGGTCATTGAACCTGTATTACATTTTTCTAACTTGTTGAGACTTGTAACCGGACGTTATCAAATTCCAGGAAATCTCACACGTGCACTGTGACCTTTGAACTTGAATCCTTTTGCTCTCTCATAGGGTTTGACCTTGAATCCAAAAGCTCTCTCATAGGTTTTGACCTTGAATCCAAAAGCTCTCTCATAGGTTTTGACCTTGAATCCAAAAGCTCTCTCATTTCTTATCTACTCATGTCGTGAATAGTGACAAATGACAAAATACATTCGGTTGGATGTGTTCTGCGAAGTTGCAAGTGTCGACTCTATTACAACATAATATGTATAACGGTTTTTATCACCAAATGTGTGAGATATGAAATAATTGAATTCTCTCAATATATTTTTCTTTTTGTTATTTCTATCAACCCCTTACGAGCAACCCTCAAAAGTCTTCGAGGGACTTGTGCGAGCTAGGGAAGATGCAGCCCTCACGTTTTAACGTGTGATGCCATGCACGAGGTTGGTGGGCGCGGCGATTCGAACCCGCGTACCTTGTCATAGCAAGCGAGGACACACCCTGTGCGCCACCAAGACCCATAATCCCATATATCAACCCGTTTTCACAAACATTCAAACTAAACCCCCTTTCTCATTGTTTCAGACGTGTTACGAGATGGAAAGGTACCTGAACGACGAACCAAAGCGAAAATCCTTCAAAAAACTCCCCTCCGACGTGGACCGCACCTGGTACGGCATGAACTGCCTGGACAACTACAACGACAGCCATTTCGACGCTCTGAGTTCCGCGAGTTCGCCGTGTTCGTGGGACGGTGCGCTTTCGTGCGCGATCCTCGTCAAACAAGAACCCATCGACATCGATATCGACGATGACGACGACGACGACGACAGCTTCGAGAGTCCCAGCGACGTGCACGTGAGGCTGGGCAGGAACTCCGCTACGCTGACGCCCCCCTCCAGCCCGGAATCGGGCCAGGGCGGGCTGAGCAACGAGAGTTCCGGCGGCGCGAGTGACTTGGACGTTTGCGGACTGCGCATCAGCAGCAACGGGCACAGGAACACGATTGTGAGGGTGCGCGCCTCCGGTTTGACGAGGTACATTTCGGTGGTGCCGAGGCAGCCGGTCGGCGGCAGCGTTTCCTCGCCTGCGGCGCCGCAGAAGCATCATTCCCGTTTGGACCATTCGCCCGACTCCAAAAGGCGAATACACAAGTGCCAATTCCTCGGGTGTAAGAAGGTTTACACGAAAAGTTCGCACCTGAAAGCTCATCAAAGAACGCATACAGGTTGGTCGCTGTTTTTTCTATATCTTATTTTTCCAAGTATACAACACATGAATCTCGATCACACTGTCTCATTCCATTCAGTGTAATTCTTGCCACTCATCAACAAAGGGTAGTTTACCTAATTACATCAGGGTTTGTTGGGAATTCCTAAGATTGACACTGAAGTATGCAATCATCTGCCTCATTCTATTCAGTGTGATTCTTGCCACCCAACAACGAAGGGTAGTTTACACTCATGTGAAGTTGGCACCGACTCTTTGCCAAAACATATTTTTTTTTTGTTCTGAGTGGATTTGATTGTGTTCTGGAGTTCCTGATACAAATTTTGAAAAGTTCCAGCTGGATTTAACAAGGAAAACAAATTCTGCCGAAATAAGAAAGGTTGTTGGTGAAAAATCAATTTTTGACTTTCGAAAACTATCATTTGAAAAAAATAACAGATACACTTGGCGGGTTCTACCAAATTTGTTGATCGAGTTTCATCGAAAAAGCAAAGGTTCTTAATTATTAGCTATCGCAGAAATACCCACTCCTGGTTTTTCACGTGATCTTCGAACGAACTGCTTACTACAATAAAGTAGTAGAAATATACTGGTCACGTCTTCCATGAGAGTCCGATCAGAACTGTCTTCGTGAATCTCTCAAATGTAGCTGTGGCATTGCAGAGTCCAAATGGCATACCTGTGAACTGCCTCAATCGTGAAGCGACAGTAAAAGTGTTTTTTCTCGATTTTCTAGAGCCAGTTCTACCTGCCACTCTTCAAATCTATGGCCGAGAAAATCGTAGAACTGGCAAACATGCCTAGGGTGTCGTCTATTGTCGGAAGATGGTAAATGTCCTTCAATTCAGCCAGTTGGCGATAGTCTACTCAAAAGCATGTTGATCCATTATTCTTTACCAGTGCGGCCATTAAACAAACCTAACCGCTTTTGAGCATAAATAGCTTTTTGACATCTGTGAACTAGAGAATCATTCATGCCCACTACTCTGCTTGGCTTCATTGGACTATTGTATCTCTAATCTTCAATCAGAATTGTTCTACAAGCGGCTGGCGCGGTGTTATATAGATGGAAGAAATCTACCGAGATCAATCTCGATACTTCTACTCGTTTCCAGAGGGCTCGATTCCTCTCGACGTACGTGAGGGGTGACATCATCTTGTTCACGAGTTGGCTGATCTCCGTTTGATTCAGCTGTTTCGTCGGTTACGAATTCCAGAGTCGGCTCGGGGTCGCTACGGTATGTATCATGTCTAGATATCGAGAACTGTCGGAATAATTTTTTCGGCGCAGTGACTCCTACAATATTCTTGGGGATTTCTCTCAAATATTGCCAACCAATGCTTTTGAAGATGCAAAATTCGCATAGTTTCCGCAAAAATATCCTCCTTCATCTGGTTCTACATTGTATACACCTTGGCATGTTGTTATCGTTTGCAGATAGGTCAACAGTGTCTTCAATTACTTTTAAAGCATAACAATATTTTGACATGTTAAGTTGTTAAGATGTTCCTCAAAAAAATTTTTTATTTTATAATCCCAGAAGCAGTACAATGCAGACGTCTTTTCAGGATTCATCCAAAGTCGTAACGATGTCAATTAAAAACAAACAGCCAGAAAGAGGAATTAAATTATATTTCAGGAAGTTACATTGTTCACAGCGGGTGTAGTGCGCCTCAGGAAGTTTTTAACAGTAATAATAATCAGAAACGATGTTCGTTGTTCCACAAATCACGAATAACTCAACAGAATATCGCTGTTACAGTTCTGAAAAAAGTTACCGTAGCCGCAATAACGCACGTTTATTAATAATTTAGTTGAAAGTAGTTTTTTTACGGATTATATAAATGAACACACTAGTATGGATTTTTTTTTTGGTTGACGTGGCCGTTGCTTAGTGTCAACACTGGTATGGCAATACGGAAAAACACGTTTAGGCTTTTTTTGAACTTAGAAACAACTGATTTCCATTGAAGCTGTTTTGTATGATTGGTGTGTTCAAAATGTTTTATCGTGCAACACATTTTGAATAAAAGCGTTTAGGTTGTACCAGTAGTATTGCTGAAATCTGTTTTGGGAAACGTTGGAAGAGGAAATATTAGTGGACTCCCAAATACTCACAATTGTTTTGTTGGGAAGAGATCGTGATTCAGAATGATACAAATACAGAATGTTCGGTAAACCATGGATCACACTATAGCTGGTGAACACACTGTAAGAAGTTCCGACTTGTTTCGAAATAACTTCTCACATTTGAAAACCATCCCATGTTCTTTGCCATCACCGTTATGCACATTTTTTATTCGGACGAGAAAACAAGGCAGTAGCATAGCATTCCTTGATTTGGCGTGTTCCGCAGCTGGCAAGCCTCTGGATCTGTAAATACTTGTAATGTGTATATATCACGAGATAAATAGTCAAATCTCACCGTGACTTTGACCCTGACGCGATTTTAACATTGAAACGTCTATGAAATCCGATCTTGCCTACTTCCTGCATTGTTTATGTGATTTACTTAGTAGCTCAAGTGGTTTTTCGGTTTTTGAGTTTTGTTGTTGGAGCTTTGCTCAATGTCAGGGCAAAATACAGAAGCTGTATTAATAGTAAATATCCTGGTTACTCTCATGATCTGTCGAGAACACATAATCGACACCAGAAACTTCAAAACTTGAAATAACCAACGCTTTCGACGTGTTAGAAGGAAATATATTATGATCCCGAAAATAAATAAACTTCGAGACACCGTAAACACTAACGCTAGAATTTCATCTGAGATTCCAAGAATGCATTTTTCCGTTTGATGTGTTGATGGAAAATGTAATGTACATACTTGCTCTTCGTGGCATTGCAATCTGTGTACGGTGTTTGCTTTAATCTTTGAGAGACCGGTCGGATATGTGTACTCTCGACTTTTTATGCGATATTACTGTTTGTAGAGGATTTGATCGATTTTATGTAAGTATGGAAAGATTGCTTCGTTTCGTCTCTATTATTATGGATTGTCTTTACATAACGGAGAAAGGATCAATACTAGTGAACAAAGTTTGGAGTCTTGCTACTGATGATTGCTTTTTGGTTTCGCCGCGGATGGCGCAGCGACTGACTTTTACTGTAAGTCGCTGCTTCATTTGTAGGGAAATATTAGTTATACGGTGGATTATAATTCATTTGGCTGTGGCGGGACGACTCTAATGTCGTCCGACCTACCATAACCATACCATGTACTGATGACGAGGTAAGAACCTCGAAACGCATCTGCAGGTGGTCTTCCCCAGCCAGATGAAGGATAATCTGTTGTATAATTACAACAAGCATTTGCAACGGTTTCATACAAAACGTTTTACTGTACAGCAACGAGGTTTTTAACAAACGTAAACGCTTTTATTCAAAACATTTTGAAATACACCAATCACACTAAACAGATTCATTCAAAAACAGTTTGTTTCTAGCAGTTTTAAGGCTGACAACACACTGAAAAATCAAAAACGCCCTAAAGAAAAACGTTTTTTAGAAATTAAGGCTGACCACACACCGACAAATCAAAAATGCCTGAAAACAAAAGGGTGCAGAAAGTTTTGCTGTGCAGCAAAACAGTGCAAATAGAGTCGGCGATTCAACGTGTTGTCTACAACGAGGTTTCTAACAAATGTTTTTTGTTCTAACGTTTCCTCACTGCTCCCAAACGCTTTCATTCAAAACATTTTGTAGCAAGACAAAACATTTTAAAATACATGAATCACACTAAACAGATTCATTCAAAAACAGTTTGTTTCGAGCAGTTTTGAAGAGCCTGAAGGTGTTTCCCTGTTTTGCCGTACAAGTGTGTGTCACTTCATATGAATCGTGGAGGAAAAACAACTTCTACCTAAATTAATTAGTCAAAAACGTTTTGCGTTAAAATGTTTTGCGTTAAAATGTTTTGCGTTAAAATGTTTTGCGTTAAAACGTTTTTGATTTCTTGATGTGTCGCCAGCCTTAATTAGTCAAAAACGTTTTTCGTTAAACGTTTTTGATTTCTTGGTGTGTCGCCAGCCTTAATTAGTCAAAAACGTTTTTGATTTCTTGGTGTGTCGTCAGCCTTAATTAGTCAAAAACGTTTTGCGTTAAAGTTTTTGATTTCTTGGTGTGTCGCCACTTAATTAGTCAAAAACGTTTTTGATTTCTTGGTGTATCGTCAGCCTTAATTAGTCAAAAAGTTTTCCGTTGAAACGTTTTTAATTTCTTGGTGTGTCGCCAGCCTTAATTAGTCAAAAACGTTTTTGATTTCTTGGTGTGTCGCTAGCCTTAATAAGTCAAAAATGTTTTGCGTTAAAACGTTTTTGATTTCTTGGTGTGTTGTCAGCCTTAATTAGTCAAAAACATTTTGTGTTAAACGTTTTTGATTTCTTGGTGTGTCGCCAGCCTTAATTAATCAAAAACGTTTTTGATTTCTTGGTTTGTCGCTAGCCTTAATAAGTCAAAAATGTTTTGCGTTAAAACGTTTTTGATTCCTTGGTGTGTCGTCAGCCTTAATTAGTCAAAAACGTTTTGCGTTAAACGTTTTTGATTTCTTGGTGTGTCGCCAGCCTTAATTAGTCAAAAACGTTTTGCGTTAAAACGTTTTTGATTTCTTGGTGTGTCGCCAGCTTTAAGAAGTCAAAAATGTTTTGCGTTAAATGGTTTTTGATTTCTTGGTGTGTCGCCAGCCTAAGGAGCTTGCGAAACAACAGAGTCACCGCAGAACCTACTTCGTGGAAACAGATAAGACATTTATGTTTCTTATATTTTTGATATTATTATTCTGATTGCCTGAATTTACCTACTCTCTTCGGTCACCTTGAGAAGGGTATATTGAAGTCGTCGAAATGTATTCATTCGATTTGTTTTGATACTCTCCGGCACACTAATGGGTAAAGATCCTTCGCCATAAATCAGAAAGCATTGACGCGATGTTCACGCTTCTTATTCTGAAGGCCCCCGACATGAAAAATGGCCTCACTTTATTCCCCTTATCCTCTTAGTGGACCTCTTTTCCGAAGACGATACATCCTACTGGCTTATAAATGCTGGATGTCACAAATTTATAGCGGATCTACGCTTTGTGAATGCCTAGTATAAAAAAAAATCAACGCATTCTCGATATTGTTTATTCGTGAGAAAATGTTATGATTCCTTTTTATTAATACGAACGACTAAGTTTAATGTCATGTCATTACGATGTATAATTCGAAAAAAAAGTTCGAAAAGCGTGCCGGAAAGTCTCAAATAACTGAAACGTATTAATTTGACAAAGTCGAAATCTCGCTTCTGCTCGGGATATGTTATGGAAATTGCTATTTCCTTCATCCCTCATACCACGTAGGAGTTTTCCAGGCCGTCCAAGGGGATGGAATGGGGGTGAATTTTCGAAAAAACACATAAAAGGCACCAATGGCGTTGTACACGATTCTGCTCGGAATATGTTATGGAAAATGCTCCAGGATACCACGTTGGAGTTTTCCAGGCCGTCCAAGAGGGTGGAATAGGGGTGTCTTCTAAGATTTTTTTTTCGGAAATGTACCCCCTCGGACGGCCTGGAAACTCCTACGTGGTATGAGGGATGGAGGAAAGAGCATTTTCCATAACATATCCCGAGCAGAAACGTGTACAAAGATATTTGTGCCTTCTATGTTTTTTTTAATTTTTCTCAGTGTATATTTGTGGGTGTGGATAACTTCACGCCCGTGTGAATCAGCCTGTACATTCACTCGTCTGTAAGGAGTTCTTACCACAAATTTTCAAAACTTCATAAATGATTTCTCATGAAAAACCCAATTTCCTCCGACTACCAGCGAGTTTTACTCGAAACAATATAACGCCGGACAAGGAAATTACGACGAGTGGCAACTAGAGTCGTCCCCCCACCCGTCTCCCGATGACCCGCGATGCAAGCGTCGCGACGTCGACGATGCCTGCGGTAATCTCTGGATATTATGCAGCGAAGGTATGCCAACAGGGAACTAGGCGGTTTCGGCGAGCTTTTTAGCGAAAATTACCATTCGGGTTTCATTAAAGACGTGTTCGGTATTATAAAGCGATAGTGGAAGCTAATTACCGCAATTAGCGTGATAAGTATTTCGGGAATATATCGCGAGAGGATTCTGTAGTAGTAGAAGTAACGGAATTGGATACGTTCCCCTACTTGTTTGCGGCGGTATAGAGTGTTAAAAAATCTGAAAATCAAAATCATATAAACAATGTTAATTGGAGACAATGCAAATAAACTTTTGAGCTACAGTTTACGGTGTTATGCTTCCTCATATTATGTTTCAGACGAAGAGAAATTATTATAATATTCAGTATAATGTTAGATTAAACTAAACTAAGAATCAAACTAACAACTAAGAACTTAGGATGTTGAATACAATAGAACGTATATGAAGGTTTATACTTTTTCGTCTTGCCATTTAAATTAAGAATTAATAATTACTAAGTAGTTTAACATTAAACTTAACAACTAAGACCACTAGGAATTGAGAATTTTTGTCGATGGAAAGAGCAGAACGTGTTATTTTAGAATGCCATCAAATTTCATTGTTGAATTTGGCGGGTTTGGTATTAAATAGCTCAGATTTGGTGAAATATCAGGTTGAATTTTTCGTGTTATTTTGATTTAATTCATTAAATATTTGATATGGATTGTGGAGATCAAGACTTTCTAGAAATAATGGGTGCTTTTTTGATTTATCTGACAACAGTCTTCACAGTTGAAATGAGTTATTTTCGAGCAATTCTTGTTTGAAAATATTCGGACTAGATTGTTAGTGTTGTCCAAAATTGCAATACTTTCCATACATGTTGAATGAAATCTCTTTCATTTGGAAGCTCTATTTCCAAAAAAACTGAAAAAAAATCAGTAAAAGCTTGTCTTCAAAAGTGTTTTATTTACATTTACTTTTATTTTTGTGTGAAATATATTCGAATACATTTCAGAATTATTTCATTGAATGAATGTCCACAAAACGTAGATATATTTACTACCTATCGCGGAACTTCTTGTAGAATTTTGGGAAGTATAATACCCCTTCACCATTCATTTGTTGATTGTATGCCAAATATTGCATTCCTAGGTTTTCGTCGGCTTGATTAGGAAATATCTTCTATTTTGCAGAAACCCCACATTTCACAGAAATCATCTAAATTGAATTAGCTCTTAAACAATAGAATCAGTCGCAATCTTGAGAGGATTATTGCTTCTGTTTTATTTAAATTTTTTCCAGTTTCTTTGAAACAGGGCTTTCAATAATGAAAGAGATTTCATTTACCATGTATACAAGGTATTGCATGTTGGGCATAAGTACCGCACTAGACTAGTGTGAATATTTTTCAACAAGAATTGCCCGAAAATAGCCCATTTCGGCCTACGATGGAGTATATAGGTGGGGTATCAATAAAATCCGTACATTCAAAAGTATGTAGCCGACAAATGAGTCCGGAGACCTATGCTGATATTGATAAAAATATCTTGGACTCCTCAAATTGTACATTAAATCAAAATTTCATGAAAATTAACCGATTCTTCTTCGAAATACCGGGTATTTATTGAAAAAAACAGCATTTTTATAAGAAAGTTGTAATGTATTTTTTTCTCACCCTGTATACATGAAATTACTGTGTGACCTTATCAACAGAGAAGAATGTTTGATATATATATATATATATGACATGCCTCCCTTATCCGAACTAGAAAACTAGGGGTTGACGTACCCCTATATTTTCGAACCACCCTGTTAAAAAAAATAATCTCAGTTAACTTTGGTCAAGATTGAGGGAGTTCATCCTGGCTATATTGAATATTTATATTTCTCATTAGAGAACTCACACTGCTTGATATAAAATTAATCGAATTGGATTTTTTTTTTAACCTGTTGTAGAGCACAAAACGAAAAAGTGTAATGGATACGAGATCAAGGTGACATTGTACCATCATTGAGGCATGGTATTCGCAGAATAAATAGGCGTTTTGTCAATTCTTGGAATTGTTAAAAATTCTTACTAAAAAGCTTTACTTTTCATCTTTGACACCCTGTATTTCGAAATCTAGTCGGCCGATTTTTTTGTGCCCATGGACATTTTTGCCGAGGAAGTCAAAATCTACAACATTACAAAAATTCAGGGAATTTAGCCGAGAGCCATGTTCCATAAGGATTTTGCGGGGTCCTTTTGAGAAAAAAGCCGAAATTTCGACTTTAATGTTCTCGAAATTACGGAGTTTTATCATAAATACCGATTGTTCTCGGTCAATACCGATTGTTCTCGGTCAATACCGATTGTTCTCGGTCAATACCGATTGTTCTCGGTCAATACCGATTGTTCTCGGTCAATACCGATTGTTCTCGGTCAATACCGATTGTTCTCGGTCAATACCGATTGTTCTCGGTCAATATCGATTGTTCTCGGTCAATACCGATTGTTCTCGGTCAATACCGATTGTTCTCGGTCAATAGCGATTGTTCTCGGTCAATACCGATTGTTCTCGGTCAATACCGATTGTTCTCGGTCAATACCGATTGTTCTCGGTCAATACCGATTGTTCTCGGTCAATAGCGATTGTTCTCGGTCAATACCGATTGTTCTCGGTCAATACCGATTGTTCTCGGTCAATACCGATTGTTCTCGGTCAATACCGATTGTTCTCGGTCAATACCGATTGTTCTCGGTCAATACCGATTGTTCTCGGTCAATACCGATTGTTCTCGGTCAATACCGATTGTTCTCGGTCAATACCGATTGTTCTCGGTCAATACCGATTGTTCTCGGTCAATACCGATTGGTCTCGGTCAATACCGATTGTTCTCGGTCAATACAACTGAGGCGTGCTAATTTCTCCATCATTTCCATCAAATCGCACTGAAATGCCATCGATTTCTCGTACTATTCCAAGAAAACCGCGAGTCTAGAGTCTACCGCGGCGTTATGTCATCTCCCGATCATCGCTGTCGCCTTCTCTCCCACGTGAATCATCATTGAGTAACAATCGACTAATTCGAGAATGAAATCATCCGAATTATGGCGGAAAACGTATCCGAACGTCAAATAATTTGACCCGCAGAACGGGAGCCGGTTGATCCGATTCCGGGCGAACATTCAGAGGTTTTACCCCGCGGTAACGAGGTAGGGCGAAGGTCGGGGAAAGGAAACAGGCGATTAGGGGATTAGCGGGATGTTTGCATATGTCGAAAGGATGTGAGGCGGTTCGTTGCGCGAGGATTTTAATAAGGTGAGCTGGGTTTCTTTTACGTGTACCGGGCCATTCGAATTCAAGCGCCGTAATTGGATCCTGAGAAATTATAATAATAATATAAGTGAAGAGGCACAGAGGCAATGCAACTTTCACCAAATTCACAGACATGACTCAACAGAGGTCACTGATTTCGAAAAATTACATCCACGAAGTTTCTACCCAACAAAAAACTAGAGGCACTGCTAATTTCTCTAAATTCACTGACAAGCCTCAGTAGAGGTCGCTCATCACTAATAATGAGGTCTGCGAGGTCAGCATCCACAAAAAACCCGGAGATACTGCAAATGAATTATTTTGTAGACCGCTGAAGGCTAGACGAAAAGTTGGAAAAAAGGGGTAGGTAATGTCAAAGAAATTACCGAAACCTTGAAAACGTAGCCTAAAAACACAGCAACGAACTCATATTGAAAAGGGGAACATTCTTCATGAAAATTGGGTAACCTGTGACCTACATAGCTGATAGAACAAGGTAATTAAGGTGTATTGAAAAAAAACATTACTTGTCAATATGTTTTCTTACCTCACTTCTCCAAATCTAAATTAGGAAACTACTGTGTACGATATCATTTTTTCTGTGACGGGAAAAAAGTTTGACGTTTTATCCCCGAGAACCGGAAAAAAAGTGAGTACTTTTTGCCCACGGGAAAAAAGAGTACTTTTTTTCCCGGATATATATACACATAGGTTAAGGTAGATGTTTGATTATAAATCGTCGTTTTTCCCGTCACAGAAAAAGATTAGATTTTAGCTCTCCGTTTTTTGTCTCCCTCCGCTTGTATAATAAATAACTATTATGCAAAGGAGACAGTAGTTTTTGAATTGATGGTTTTGTTATATCATTTGTGTTGGTCACAGGTAACTCGATGAATTTTAATATGATTTTTAATAATAATAATTGTAATATTTTTAAGTTTGTTGACGAAAGTTTCTTCGAGATTGCGATATATCTTGGTACATTTGCCTGGTGATATAAATAATGATAATAAAATTGAAAAAGTAGAAAATTGTGGACTTCAAACGCTTTTTCTTAACGACTTTATTATCGTGGACTGAAAACAAACTGGATCAATAAAAGATCAAATTAACTCGGGAATCTATTCAGTATTCATTCCAGAACTCGAAAAACTTGCCACTAATAACAACAACTATACGGGTACCGTTTTTTATCCGTCCGCCTCAACTTTTGTATTATTTTTCCCGGAGCACGAGCTTATTGACACCGACTCGTGTCACGAACTAAATATAACCGCTAATATATCACTTAAAAGTTGGGGAGTGTATGCGGGCAATTTATTATTGAGTATTTTGAGCATTCATTCATGATAGAGCGACGCTCGGCAGGAAACTACTAAAGCGACCGACACCGAAAAAGCTGAAAAATACTTGGTGCCGTTGCCGCGCCCTATATTGAGACTGGCGTTGATCAAAAAGGTCTTTATGCAAAATGTGGAACAATTTTGACTGAAACTTTACTACGGAAATTATTTTCTGCAGGTGCTTATTTGCTAATAAGAAAGTACAGAAAAAATAATTGAGCTGCATTAGTTCAGGAGCCGAAGAGACGTCGATCTCTACCCATCTGTTAACCGGATGAAATATACTTTTTATGAATTTTCATAAATAGACATACGCCTAATAGCAGACAAACTGAACGGGCTCCAACTCGTGAACAGAGTTATTATTGTTATCATCATTATTTGGGTTGTAGTATCAGAATTGGTAAGTACGTCAATTTTTTTCAGACTTGACATCAACAACGTTCGCACTCTTTTTCTCTGCTATCAAACTTTCCTTCAGTTCGTTATCGTAATTTGTGATATCCGTTAAAATAACCCCGATTTGTACATTTTCCATTGAAATACCCAATTGATTGTTTTTGGCGAACGTAACCGAATTTAGGGAACGAGTACGAATCGATCATTGACGACTGCAGATTATTTTCCGGCGCTCGAAACATTCCCAACATCGCTTTTCAATTATCGAGAATACTTTTTCTGTAACTGCCTCTCCGCTAGCCCATCTATTCGACTGGCGTTTCTTGTTCTCTCCAACTAATTGACCGCAAATTATTTATACCCGAGTTTTCCTTCCTCCCCTGCCTGCACTCGCTTTGCTGCCCTCTTTAAACTAGGGCAGACGTCTGTTGTAAGCGATGCCAGAGCGAGCGGTTTGCGGCTAGATCTGCTGATTTTCAGAGAATGGATGTCGAACAGTTTCTTTCTATCAACAATCGCTCCTCAAGTGTGATTGTATTGATAAGTTCAGGTTTACAACCTAGGAAACTTAAAAGCAGGCAATATATTTTGATGAAATTAGTCTTAACTGGGTTTCACCAATTTATTTGAAACATATAAAAGTACAACTCTGATTCGTTTACACGCAATTTATTGATTTATGTCACTACTGCTAAGCCAGCTCTGTAGTTATTGTCTATTTGTAACTACTAACTCCGGTTGTGAGTTGAACTGCCATCTCTGAGCGAGGGACCTCTTTTTATATTCACAGCTACCTAAACTAGGACGGCTAGAGTTTTCGAGAAGCGGGTGTCGTCGAGACTGCGCGTGGTCAGGACCGGCCTAAGAATTGTCACAATATGTTCACAATATTTATGTATAAAAGTCAGGGAATAGAGCACTATCAGTAAAATCACTAAATCATCTATCATGATATACTGGACTTTTTTGTCCGTCAATTTTTTTCGTTCAAATTCTCACTATATATTAATTCGGCCATCCTGAATCGATTGGCGTTCGCAGAATTAGTTTATCTTTAACCGTTCTCGAGTTGGTCAGCTCTGAATCAGTTTTCAAATGGTTTTTTTGGCGCCAAAAATATTTCCCATAAGTTTTTGACATTTTCGTTCAAAGATTCTGAATTAGCACGTCAAAATACGTTAGAGGACAAAAATTTGAAATTCGAAAAATTAAAAATAAAAAAGTTCAAAAAATTATCTATCATGATATACTCGACTTTTTTATCCGTCAATTTTTTTCATTCAAACTCTCAGTATATACTAATTAGGCCACTCTGAATCGATTGGCGTTCGCAGAATTAGTCTATCTCTAACCGTTCTCGAGTTGGTCAGCTCTGAATGGGTTTTCAAATGGTTTTTTTGGCGCCAAAAATATTTCCGATGAGTTTTCGACATTTTCGTTAAAATATTCGGAATCAGCAAGTCAAAATACGTTAGAGGACCAAAATTTTAAATTCGAAAAATGAAAAATAAAAAAGCTCAAAAAATCATCTATATATCATGATATACTCGACTTTTTTGTCCGTCAATTTTTTTCGTTCAAATTCTCACTATATACTAATTCGGCCATTCTGAATCGATTGGCGTTCGCAGAATTAGTCTATCTCTAACTGTTTTCGAGTTGGTCAGCTCTGAATCGGTTTTCAAATGGTTTTTTTGGCGCCAAAAATATTTCCGATGAGTTTTCGACATTTTCGTTAAAATTATCGGAATCAGCAAGTCAAAATACGTTGGAGGACCAAAATTTTAAATTCGAAAAATCAAAAATAAAAAAGTTCAAAAAATTATCTATCATGATATACTCGACTTTTTTATCGGTCAATTTTTTTCATTCAAACTCTCATAATATACTAATTCGGCCACTCTGAATCGATTGGCGTTCGCAGAATTAGTCTATCTCTAACCGTTCGTTCTCGAGTTGGTCAGCTCTGAATGGGTTTTCAAATGATTTTTTTGGCGCCAAAAATATTTCCGATGAGTTTTCGACATTTTCGTTAAAATATTCGGAATCAGCAAGTCAAAATACGTTAGAGGACCAAAATATTAAATTCGAAAAATGAAAAATAAAAAAGCTCAAAAAATCATCTATATATCATGATATACTCGACTTTTTTGTCCGTCAATTTTTTTCGTTCAAATTCTCACTATATACTAATTCGGCCATTCTGAATCGATTGACGTTCGCAGAATTAGTCTATCTCTAACCGTTCTCGAGTTGGTCAGCTCTGAATCAGTTTTCAAATGGTTTTTTTGGCGCCAAAAACATTTCCCATAAGTTTTCGACATTTTCGTTCAAAGATTCTGAATCAGCACGTCAAAATACGTTAGAGTACAAAAATTAGGAATTCGAAAAATTAAAAATAAAAAAGTTCAAAAAATTATCTATCATGATATACTCGACTTTTTTATCCGTCAATTTTTTTCATTCAAACTCTCAGTATATACTAATTCGTCCATTCTGAATCGATTGGCGTTCGCAGAATTCGTCTATCTCTAACCGTTCTCGAGTTGGTCAGCTCTGAATCGGTTTTCAAATGGTCTTTTTGGCGCCAAAAATATGTCCGATGAGTTTTCGACATTTTCGTTAAAATATTCGGAATCAGCAAGTCAAAATACGTTAGAGGACCAAAATTTTAGATTCGAAAAATGAAAAATAAAAAAGTTCAAAAAATTATCTATCATGATATACTCGACTTTTTTGTCCGTCAATTTTTTTCGTTCAAATTCTCACTATATACTAATTCGGCCATTCTGAATCGATTGGCGTTCGGAGAATTCGTCTATCTCTAACCGTTCTCGAGTTGGTCAGCTCTGAATGGGTTTTCAAATGGTTTTTTTGGCGCCAAAAATATTTCCGATGAGGTTTCGACATTTTCGTTAAAATATTCGGAATCAGCAAGTCAAAATACGTTAGAGGACCAAAATTTTAAATTCGAAAAATGAAAAATAAAAAAGTTCAAAAAATTATCTATCATGATATACTCGACTTTTTTGTCCGTCAATTTTTTTCGTTCAAATTCTCACTATATACTAATTCGGCCATTCTGAATCGATTGGCGTTCGCAGAATTCGTCTATCTCTAACCGTTCTCGAGTTGGTCAGCTCTGAATGGGTTTTCAAATGGTTTTTTTGGCGCCAAAAATATTTCCGATGAGGTTTCGACATTTTCGTTAAAATATTCGGAATCAGCAAGTCAAAATACGTTAGAGGACCAACATTTGAAATTCGAAAAATTAAAAATAAACAAGTTCAAAAAATTATCTATCATGATATACTCGACTTATTTATCCGTCAATTTTTTTCATTCAAACTCTCAGTATATACTAATTCGGCCATTCTGAATCGATTGGCGTTCGCAGAATTCGTCTATCTCTAACCGTTCTCGAGGTGGTCAGCTCTGAATCAGTTTTAAAATGGTTTTTTTTTGCGCCAAAAATATTTCCGATGAGTTTTCGACATTTTCGTTAAAATATTCGGAATCAGCACGTCAAAATACGTTAGAGGACAAAATATTGCAAAATTTTTTGATAGTGCCATATTTATTTTCTACAATAAACCATCCTCTCATCAATAGTTTCCATTCAAAATAGTATTCAATTGTTCACATCTGCCAGGCGTCCCGCGACGGCTCCAATTTTGTTTACGTTCCAACAGTTGGCAACACTGAGAGCGTATCGGAGTCAGGCCTCAGAATGAATTTTGTCGAGTATTTAATCGATCCATCGTACGGGAATCTCCTATTACTCGAAAAATTAAAATCTCATATTTCTGAAGAGTCTCATCCTTAATGTGCCACGGACACGCAGCGGCATTTCATAATTCTGAAGTATGCTCTCTCATATCTTGAATACGAGGAAATTAAACCAGGTTATTTTGAAACCGTTTTGTTGAATGATTCTGAAAGTATTTATAATAGGGTCGGTCGGTAGTAAATAAATCTTCATTTCGATTGAAATAAATATATTTTGATCAATTCATGAGACAGAGATAAGAAAACAACATATTTGAATATGATTTATTTTTTAAAACATAATACTATCAATCGTGTACATAACACTTGCTGCATGTGGTTTGTGTACCCCTTACGCCCGTCACCGGTCACTTGTCATTCGTCATGTGTCACACGTCAGTTGTCACCTGTCATCCGTCAGTTGTCACCTGTCATCCGTCAGTTGCCACCCGTCATCCGTCAGTTGCCACCTGTCATCCGTCAGTTGTCACTTGTTTGAACGAAAAAAATTCACAGACAAAAAAGTCGAGTATATCATGATAGATCCAGAGATAGATGATTTTTTGAACTTTTTTATTTTTCATTTTTCGAATTTCAAATTTTGGCCCTCAAACGTATTTTGACGTGCTGATTCCGAATCTTTGAACGAAAATGTTGAAAACTCATCGGAAATATTTTTGGCGCCAAAAAAACCATTTGAAAACTGATTCAGAGCTGACCAACTCGAGAACGGTTAGAGATAGACCAAATCTGCGAACGCCAATCGATTCAGAATGTTCGAATTAGTATATATTGTGAATTTCGAGTCGATGGAAAAAAATTAAAAATTAAAAAATACTCGAAAAAAATTGAAAGGGGTGTACCCCTAAAAATCATGAAAAATACTAAGTTGTCACATAGATTTGAAATTTGCACTGTATACGTGAAATTTCATGCTCATTCCGAAAATGTATGATTTTTATATGCTCAGATATAAGATTTAGCCGGAAAAGGGTGTTTAAGGTAGAAAATCCAATTTTATGAGATTGTTTATTTTGAATTTTTCAAATTTCAAATTTTTGTCCTCAAACGTATTTCGACTTGCTGATTCCGAATCTTTAAACGAAAATGTTGAAAACTAATCGGAAATATTTTTGGCGCCAAAAAAACCATTTGAAAACTGATTCAGAGCTGACCAACTCGAGAACGGTTGAAAATAGACAAATTCTGCGAACGCCAATCGATTCAGAATGGTTAAATTAGTATATGTTGTGAATTTCGAGTCGATGGAAAAAAATTAAAAATTAAAAACTACTCGAAAAAAGTCGAAAGGGGTGTACCCCTAAAAATCATGAAAAATACTAAGTTGTCACATCGATTTGAAATTTGCACTGTATACGTGAAATTTCATGCTCAATCCGAAAATGTATGATTTTTATATGCTCAGATATAAGATTTAGCCGGAAAAGGGTGTTTAAGGTAGAAAATCCAATTTTATGAGATTGTTTATTTTGAATTTTTCAAATTTCAAATTTTTGCCCTCAAACGTATTTCGACTTGCTGATTCCGAATCTTTGAACGAAACTGTTGAAAACTAATCGGAAATATTTTTGGCGCCAAAAAAACCATTTGAAAACTGATTCAGAGCTGACCAACTCGAGAACGGTTGAAGATAGACAAATTCTGCGAACGCCAATCGATTCAAAATGGTTAAATTAGTATATATTGTGAATTTCGAGTCGATGGAAAAAAATTAAAAATTAAAAAATAACTCCTCGAAAAAAGTTGAAAGGGGTGTACCCCTAAAAATCATGAAAAATACTAGGTTGTCACATCGATTTGAAATTTGCACTGTATACGTGAAATTTCATGCTCATTCCTAAAATGTATGATTTTTACATGCTCAGATATAAGATTTAGCCGGAAAAGGGTGTTTATGGTAGAAAATCCAATTTTATGAGATTGTTTATTTTGAATTTTTCAAATTTCAAATTTTTGTCCTCAAACGTATTTCGACTTGCTGATTCCGAATCTTTAAACGAAAATGTTGAAAACTAATCGGAAATATTTTTGGCGCCAAAAAAACCATTTGAAAACTGATTCAGAGCTGACCAACTCGAGAACGGTTGAAAATAGACAAATTCTGCGAACGCCAATCGATTCAGAATGGTTAAATTAGTATATATTGTGAATTTCGAGTCGATGGAAAAAAATTAAAAATTAAAAAATACTCGAAAAAAATTGAAAGGGGTATACCCCTAAAAATCATGAAAAATACTAAGTTGTCACATCGATTTGAAATTTGCACTGTATACGTGAAATTTCATGCTCAATCCGAAAATGTATGATTTTTATATGCTGATATAAGATTTAACCGGAAAAGGGTGTTTAAGGTAGAAAATCCAATTTTATGAGATTGTTTATTTTGAATTTTTCAAATTTCAAATTTTTGTCCTCAAACGTATTTCGACTTGCTGATTCCGAATCTTTGAACGAAAATGTTGAAAACTAATCGGAAATATTTTTGGCGCCAAAAAAAACATTTGAAAACTGATTCAGAGCTGACCAACTCGAGAACGGTTGAAAATAGACAAATTCTGCGAACGCCAATCGATTCAGAATGGTTAAATTAGTATATGTTGTGAATTTCGAGTCGATGGAAAAAAATTAAAAATTAAAAAATACTCGAAAAAAGTCGAAAGGGGTGTACCCCTAAAAATCATGAAAAATACTAAGTTGTCACATCGATTTGAAATTTGCACTGTATACGTGAAATTTCATGCTCATTCCGAAAATGTATGATTTTTATATGCTCAGATATAAGATTTAGCCGGAAAAGGGTGTTTATGGTAGAAAATCCGATTTTATGAGATTGTTTATTTTGAATTTTTCAAATTTCAAATTTTTGCCCTCAAACGTATTTCGACTTGCTGATTCCGAATCTTTGAACGAAACTGTTGAAAACTAATCGGAAATATTTTTGGCGCCAAAAAAACCATTTGAAAACTGATTCAGAGCTGACCAACTCGAGAACGGTTGAAGATAGACAAATTCTGCGAACGCCAATCGATTCAAAATGGTTAAATTAGTATATATTGTGAATTTCGAGTCGATGGAAAAAAATTAAAAATTAAAAAATAACTCCTCGAAAAAAGTTGAAAGGGGTGTACCCCTAAAAATCATGAAAAATACTAGGTTGTCACATCGATTTGAAATTTGCACTGTATACGTGAAATTTCATGCTCAATCCGAAAATGTATGATTTTTATATGCTGATATAAGATTTAGCCGGAAAAGGGTGTTTAAGGTAGAAAATCCAATTTTATGAGATTGTTTATTTTGAATTTTTCAAATTTCAAATTTTTGTCCTCAAACGTATTTCGACTTGCTGATTCCGAATCTTTAAACGAAAATGTTGAAAACTAATCGGAAATATTTTTGGCGCCAAAAAAACCATTTGAAAACTGATTCAGAGCTGACCAACTCGAGAACGGTTGAAAATAGACAAATTCTGCGAACGCCAATCGATTCAGAATGGTTAAATTAGTATATATTGTGAATTTCGAGTCGATGGAAAAAAATTAAAAATTAAAAAATACTCGAAAAAAATTGAAAGGGGTGTACCCCTAAAAATCATGAAAAATACTAAGTTGTCACATCGATTTGAAATTTGCACTGTATACGTGAAATTTCATGCTCAATCCGAAAATGTATGATTTTTATATGCTGATATAAGATTTAACCGGAAAAGGGTGTTTAAGGTAGAAAATCCAATTTTATGAGATTGTTTATTTTGAATTTTTCAAATTTCAAATTTTTGTCCTCAAACGTATTTCGACTTGCTGATTCCGAATCTTTGAACGAAAATGTTGAAAACTAATCGGAAATATTTTTGGCGCCAAAAAAAACATTTGAAAACTGATTCAGAGCTGACCAACTCGAGAACGGTTGAAAATAGACAAATTCTGCGAACGCCAATCGATTCAGAATGGTTAAATTAGTATATGTTGTGAATTTCGAGTCGATGGAAAAAAATTAAAAATTAAAAAATACTCGAAAAAAGTCGAAAGGGGTGTACCCCTAAAAATCATGAAAAATACTAAGTTGTCACATCGATTTGAAATTTGCACTGTATACGTGAAATTTCATGCTCATTCCGAAAATGTATGATTTTTATATGCTCAGATATAAGATTTAGCCGGAAAAGGGTGTTTATGGTAGAAAATCCGATTTTATGAGATTGTTTATTTTGAATTTTTCAAATTTCAAATTTTTGCCCTCAAACGTATTTCGACTTGCTGATTCCGAATCTTTGAACGAAACTGTTGAAAACTAATCGGAAATATTTTTGGCGCCAAAAAAACCATTTGAAAACTGATTCAGAGCTGACCAACTCGAGAACGGTTGAAGATAGACAAATTCTGCGAACGCCAATCGATTCAAAATGGTTAAATTAGTATATATTGTGAATTTCGAGTCGATGGAAAAAAATTAAAAATTAAAAAATAACTCCTCGAAAAAAGTTGAAAGGGGTGTACCCCTAAAAATCATGAAAAATACTAGGTTGTCACATCGATTTGAAATTTGCACTGTATACGTGAAATTTCATGCTCAATCCGAAAATGTATGATTTTTATATGCTGATATAAGATTTAGCCGGAAAAGGGTGTTTAAGGTAGAAAATCCAATTTTATGAGATTGTTTATTTTGAATTTTTCAAATTTCAAATTTTTGTCCTCAAACGTATTTCGACTTGCTGATTCCGAATCTTTAAACGAAAATGTTGAAAACTAATCGGAAATATTTTTGGCGCCAAAAAAACCATTTGAAAACTGATTCAGAGCTGACCAACTCGAGAACGGTTGAAAATAGACAAATTCTGCGAACGCCAATCGATTCAGAATGGTTAAATTAGTATATATTGTGAATTTCGAGTCGATGGAAAAAAATTAAAAATTAAAAAATACTCGAAAAAAATTGAAAGGGGTGTACCCCTAAAAATCATGAAAAATACTAAGTTGTCACATCGATTTGAAATTTGCACTGTATACGTGAAATTTCATGCTCAATCCGAAAATGTATGATTTTTATATGCTGATATAAGATTTAGCCGGAAAAGGGTGTTTAAGGTAGAAAATCCAATTTTATGAGATTGTTTATTTTGAATTTTTCAAATTTCAAATTTTTGTCCTCAAACGTATTTCGACTTGCTGATTCCGAATCTTTGAACGAAAATGTTGAAAACTAATCGGAAATATTTTTGGCGCCAAAAAAAACATTTGAAAACTGATTCAGAGCTGACCAACTCGAGAACGGTTGAAAATAGACAAATTCTGCGAACGCCAATCGATTCAGAATGGTTAAATTAGTATATGTTGTGAATTTCGAGTCGATGGAAAAAAATTAAAAATTAAAAAATACTCGAAAAAAGTCGAAAGGGGTGTACCCCTAAAAATCATGAAAAATACTAAGTTGTCACATCGATTTGAAATTTGCACTGTATACGTGAAATTTCATGCTCATTCCGAAAATGTATGATTTTTATATGCTCAGATATAAGATTTAGCCGGAAAAGGGTGTTTATGGTAGAAAATCCGATTTTATGAGATTGTTTATTTTGAATTTTTCAAATTTCAAATTTTTGTCCTCAAACGTATTTCGACTTGCTGATTCCGAATCTTTAAACGAAAATGTTGAAAACTCATCGGAAATATTTTTGGCGCCAAAAAAACCATTTGAAAACTGATTCAAAGCTGACCAACTCGAGAACGGTTAGAGATAGACCAATTCTGCGAACGCCAATCGATTCAGAATGGTCGAATTAGTATACACTGAGAATTTGAACGATAAAAATTGACGGACAAAAAAGTCGAGTATATCATGATATATAGATGAGTTTTTGAGCTTTTTTATTTTTCATTTTTCATATTTCAAATTTTTGTCCTCAAACGTATTTCGACTTGCTGATTCCGAATCTTTAAACGAAAATGTTGAAAACTAATTGGAAATATTTTTGGCGCCAAAAAAACCATTTGAAAACTGATTCAGAGCTGACCAACTCGAGAACGGTTGAAAATAGACAAATTCTGCGAACGCCAATCGATTCAGAATGGTTGAATTAGTATATATTGTGACTTTTGCGCCGATGGAAAAAAATTAAAAATTAAAAATTACTCGAAAAAAGTTGAAAAATACTAGGTTGTCACATCGATTTGAAATTTGCACTGTATACGTGAAATTTCATGCTCATTCCGAAAATGTATGATTTTTATATGCTCAGATATAAGATTTAGCCGGAAAAGGGTGTTTAAGGTGGAAAATCCAATTTTATGAGATTGTTTATTTTGAATTTTTCATTAAAGATAATTACTTCACTGATTTCATTAGGTGTACAAAAAATTACTAGTTGTTTCCCCATCGGGTTTTGAAGTTGATTTATGCCACTATCACACCTAGGCCAAACTGACGAAGGTCTGTAAAATCAATAATATATGTGGCTTTACACTCCACCTTCGTACATTAGAAAGGAGTTATTATGCTTCTTGGAAGCATTGTTGTATTTTCCTTTCCTAACAAGCGGTAGATTGCAAAATATTGGAACTGAAACCGTTTGATTTTGTTTGCAGTATGTATAACGAGATGCTATGACATGTGATATTGTTCTTTCCGAGCTACGATAACCATATCGTGTTGCTTCCTTATGGAATTCTGGTTGACTGAGAGGATGAAGACTGTCTCGAATTTCATTATTGGAGGAATTCAATTTAACGAAGAAAACTGCCTTTAAAAAGGAACTTTCAACTGTTCAAGGGGCTTCAATTGTTCGTATCACACACAGGACGTCCAATATATATATGACGATTAAGCTAAGTTCATTCGATTATGAAATAAAACGTAACAGAAAATAATTTCCATTAACGAAACAGTGGGTCGATTCCATTCATAGCGACCACCCGTATATACCGCGCTGCATTAAGAATATCAGAATCTTTACGAATACAATGGTATGAATGAAAAGAGGTTTGATTTATGGCCGTTTGTCGACTCTATAGATAGACGGACTCGCGGTAATGATGCTTATACAGTAAAATGAAGCAACGCCATTACCATCCGAGTCCCCTCATTTATCTTTGTATGCTTATCAAATCTCAGAGACCACGTCACCCACGATCTACATTCTTTCTCTGCAACTTCCCACTCGAAGAAGAAGGCAAGTTATTATGGGAGGTTGGCGATAGTATGGTGAACGTCGTTTCCATGAGGAATGAGGCGATGCATTATTTTTCAGTGTAAAAACTTGTTCTGCTCTCAGGTTTCGTCTATTCTTGTGACTCCGAACTATACGATCTATTGCGACCCCTTCTGCTGGATGCCAGTCCTATGACTTTTAAAAAGTTCAGGATGTCGGATGGCTTCAGGTTAGGTGGATTTCCATCTTCTATTTGGTATTCTCCGAGGTATCTCACCCTCAGGTTTTGCAGGGTTATGCATTCTGAGGTAACATGGATAAAGGTTTCGTCATCTTCCTCGCCAAATCTGCATTCTTCTTCCTCGACTAGTCCGAGTTTCTTAAGGTGTCCTCTCAACCGGCATTGTCATCTTAGGATTCCACTTCCTTTAGTCGTTCTGGATCCATCTGTGTACCGTTTAAAGACATTTCTCTTGAGTCTTGGGATGGTGTCTTTATCCCATTCAATTTAGGGTAGTTTTGTGTTGAATTCTTCCACATATGGAGGGGTGTAAAGCTCAACTCCGTAGCGGCTGTTGGGCACCGTCCTGTTGCACCTGGTGTGCATACACAGGACAGTCTTTGGATTTTCGATGAAATTGACCTTGCGTAAGTGATGGTCGGTCCCACTATAGACGTACATTCACTACAGGGTCTTCGTGGTCGTGGTTTTGTCGGTATTTGTCTGCGTTGAAAATCGCCATTTTTAATGATCGAGAGCAAAAATAAATTTTAGTTTTACTCAGTGTATTATCATTTATGTTTCTGTTGCAAGTGGAAAAAACAGCGACTGTTTTCCACAATTGATGAACAGTTTTTACAGTCTGTATTGAATATTGTCCGGTCTATGAAGCTAGTAATTTCATCACCTTTCACAATCATTAACGGTTTTTATTTTATTTCAGGAGAGAAGCCGTACAAATGCTCGTGGGAAGGATGCGAATGGCGATTCGCGCGTTCCGACGAGCTGACCCGCCACTACCGCAAACACACGGGGGCCAAACCGTTCAAGTGCCGCCATTGCGACCGCTGCTTCAGCCGATCGGACCACTTGGCCCTCCACATGAAGCGACACGCTTAGACGGGCCCGTCTCTCTTCCGCATCACTGCCAGTTACCGTTAGTGTACATAGAAGAAGAAGAAGAAAAAAAAAGAAAAAGACGTTGATGATAGGTGTGCGTGAACGTAGGTATGCGTGTGTGTGAACAAACTCTCCATTGCATCCGCGCTCTTCGCGAGGATTCCTCCTCGGTGATGGTTACTGTGATCGAATCGGCTGCCGCGAGACGGCAGACCGAGAATAAGTACAGAGAATCGTTGTCGAAAATGTTACTGTTAGGCTCGCGATTTGTGCGAGGTATTGATTCAATCGGATGCCTATTGGGTTAGAGAACGCTCCTTCTACATGGCACGGTAGTATGGTATCCAAAGTTATCATTATTCTTGTCGATATTTAAAAAAAAGAGTTACTTTTCACTATCACATCAATGATAATCTCGATCTTACGAGAGCACATTTAAATTTTCATGAGCAAATTTCAGAATATCTTAATTTGATTTCGATGATTTTATATGAGTTTTATAAATTCGACCCTTCTTTCTATCAAGAACTGGGATTTAAAACCCAAACAGTTTGAGGAGGCTATCACCCAAGGATCAAGTTGTAAGTACTTGACGATATTTTCTTCTGAATTCATGAAAAACTGGCGTACAAAATGAACTTTATTGAATGTATAGGCCAGTAAAGGTAGACATTAAAAATCGAAAATTTAAGAATAATTCCAAAAGTTTTCAAACTTTGGTCAAGTGAATGGTACAGAAAGCAATAAATCTCAGTTTGCAACCTCTTCCGAAGTACGTTATATTGTCAACATGGCAATTGACTTGAATTTAGCTTTATACTCGTTGAAAAAATTCCAAAAGTTCTGCAAACTTGGAATAGTATCAAATATATTATTTTATATCACGAATCAAGTTTGCAACCAATTTAAGTGTACGGATACCATAAGAAAAAATTCCAAAAGTTCTGCAAACTTAACAGATACATCGGAAAAATATTCCGAATATTTGTGCAGATTTGCTAAATTTCATAATTTGTTTTTAAATCTTTCCCGACCTTGTATTGAAGTTTGAAAACTTTTGGAATTAAGTCAAAGTCAAAAATAGCTTTATTGTTTAAAAATATAAATTTTTGTAACAAAGCATTATAGTGAATTGATTGACTATTTCCACTGGCCTAGTACTTTTAGAATATGTTTGATGATTTCAATAGTCTTTGAATAGTTTAATATTCAACCATATTTTTTACGATACCCTAAAGGCTTTTATGTGCCAGAAAGTGACGTCTATGAACAAATTATTATTTCAAACTTCTAGATTCATTTTTTTATTATCAATTTCTGTTCGCATCATTTCGTTATGGTGGAATATTTTGATACAAAAAAATAGACGACAACTTTTTTTAGTGGTTACTTTTCCAAAACGATGTTCTTGACCTTGAAAATCGGAATTATGCATACCTCGAATCGTTTGGGTGAGAAAGAAGGGTATAATTTGTAAAATTAACTCCTCACAGATCACCACCATATCAAAAATTCTTACCGGCTTTAGCATGGCCAACTGATAGCCCAGTGAAGAAGGACAAAAAACCGAACCTCTACACCATTAGGCCCGATTATTCCACATCTGCGCCCAACTAAATTGAATTACGGCCACTTATCTTCGTTCTTATGTTTATCTGTAATCTGTGCTAGCTTTACTGTGTCTTACCAGGCTGAATTTGCAACTGCATCTTCGAACAAGCTTCCTGTCATCGGTGGCTTCTGCTGCAGCAATTGCACCTGCTCATGACGATGTTGCGAATTCGTCTTGGTGGAAAAATTACGGTCGGGTCTAGTCCGAGTGTTGCGCAAAAAACCTCCCGAGTCTACAGTCCACATAATATGTATAGCATCGTTTTATTGAAGAATTATTCCAATATTTCTTTTGAATTCGTGTTGAAAAGTTCTATGTTCATTCTATGTTCATCCGATTCAATATCGTTTTGTTTTTTAACGCATATCACCCAGGTTATTTACATAAATAAAAAAATAAGATAATGCGGGTAGGTACATTATGATCCATATTTTGACGAAACACATATCATTAGTAGTTTTCAGGCTAGTTGGTGGCCTATACATAATTCTACCTGAAGTATCGTCTAGATTTGCGGCAAACCGTATCAAAAGCAATGTGGCAACGAGGCAGTTCATTTCCTGCTGAAAGAGGGCGAAACATAATTCAATTTTTAACAGGAACAAAAGCAGCAAACAATATTGTTACTGATAAAGTTGAAATAAGCTAAAAATGAAACGTTATAGACGAGACCAACAATAATTAGTGTCTCTTTGTTTATTCTAGTATAGAATCATGAGTACACTGAAAGATTTTTTCTAGTTATAATCAATTGACACCCTAGTCATCATTTGATGTTCAAACTCAACCCTGTATTCATCTTCATCATTTGCAGTAACCTAGTTATTAGTATTCTCGAAATTATGCAAATGTTTCTTTATTGAAGTCGTCCCTCATCTGATCTTTACCACTCTGCTCCTTGATATTAATTATTCAATTAAAATTTATGATACGAACGGTAATTTTTTCTTCGCTGTTTCACTTTATTCATTAGCATTTTTATCGCTGGAGACTCGAAAAGGGGTTGATCGGGGTTCGCGGGTGAAAATCATTTTCTTTGGGGAAATTGGCCTGTTCTTTTGTTCGAAATTGCTCGATTCTATAATCGCCAAAGTATCAGCAATTAATTAGGTGGGTTTATTTATTTTGCAGGGATCTTGGAAAATTGAACAAAAAATATAATTAAATTATGGTTTGATTCAAAGGAAAACCGTTTGTGGGTGTAAATTTCAGTTGAAAGCTTATAAATTCTACATTTTGCAACAGATGATTTTTTTTTCAATAGGTAGATATTTGAGAAGTCTACTATAGAACACCAATCCGATTTTTCAAGGTAAAAAATCTAAAAACATTACTAGCGATTTTTTTTGAAAAAATCTGACTACACCACTGGATTCGCGACATTTTCAAATGGTTTGAATGTAAATTACGTTGAAATGCGTCAATCAATAAATAAGTTTTGAGAGAATGAAATTTGAAAAATATGCCGTTTAATCAACCAACCAATTCAATTTCAGAATTTTTATCAAAATTCCGAATACATAATTATATTAAGGAGGTCTTGATATATCATTGAACGAAATTTCATCGAAATCTATTCATAAATAAGAAGATAATAAAATAATATAATTTTAAAAATACGTTAATTCAATTTTAGAAAAATTGTCATTTTACATCATAATATTTTATTTTTTTATTTATCAACAGATTTCCATGAAATTATAGTCCGTGATATTTCGCGACTCCCTGAATCCAGTGGTGTAGTCAAAGTTCTGATAAAAGTTTTGAAATTGAATTGGTGGGTTAATTAAACGGCATATTTTTCAAATTTCATTCCTTCATAACTTTTTTATTTTTAATTCACGTATGAACCATTTCAAAATGTCGCGAATCCAGTGGCGTAGTTAGAATTTTTGTAAAAAATCGCTAGTAATTTTTTTTAGATTTTTTTACCTAGAAAATTCAGATTAGTAGGCCCTGGAAATGGAGATTTATTCATGCAATTTGGTGTCCTAGTAGACTTTTCAAATGGCTACCTAACGAAAAAAATCATTCCAATCGGTTGGAAAATGTAGATTTTATAAGGGTGCTCCGATCTTAAGTGGGTCACGAAAAAATATTTATTTTCCTTATGCCACCTGAAAGAATATTTTTCTTAAACAAATTTTCAAGGATGTATAAGATTTACTGAAGGGATCAGAATAATTGCAATATTAAAAACACCCCTTTTTCAATATGGCGCTGCTATACTATTTATGTTTGGTAACATTTTTGATATTGGTCTTAAGTTCAATTGATATCCTTTTTCCAAGACTCTAGTTTAAAAAACCAACAGCCCTCATCAATTGTGATTTGAATAAACCATTTTTTAATAATAATAACAAAAATCGTTTGTTGGATTCAAATGAAGTTTGTTTGAATTATGTAATGATTTTTCTTGGTTCAAATAACCGTTTGATGGATTCAAATAAATGGAATCCTTGCCAAAAATCGAAGATTATATTATACTCGTGCGTTATCCAAAGTCCTCCTATTTCCACTGGTGTTTTTTTTTGCGCAACGTTTGAAACTGAAACTAGACTTGAACCTGGTGTTGTACAGCGTATTTACTTGATTCTTTCCATCGAATCCAAAATATAGAATTAGTCGATAAATGTTTAATATTAATGCATGCTCTTGAGTAGTTTGCTAACGAATTCAGGGGAAAAGATCGCGAGGATCCAGTACAACAAAATACGTAAGCCGCTCGGCGGTCCAAAAATTCCTATTTTCCTCCACAAATTCAGTTTTCCCTCGAAGTCGTTGGCGAACTTTCAAATCTGTACGGTGTAAAGATTCAATTGAGTACCCTGTATATACATACCTGTATGTATACCATATTTATATCTGTGTATATGTATCGAAGCCGTTAAATCTATAGAAACTTATAACAAGTATTGCTCATACAGGGTCGTCAAAACAACCTGTGGCTCTTCTTGGTTTAGCTCCGATTTGTTATTCATTCAGTTAAAGACAACTAGATTAAAAAAAACGATGCTGCATATTCGGATTGTCGAGGATTATTTCGATGTTCCTAGTCTAATCACGTTAACCAATGGGATGCGGGTATGCAGCGACGATGGATCGGTGGATGTTCATACAGAGAAGGTGAGACTTTAATTTTGTTTATTTAAATTTATGACATAGAAATGGATTATAAATTATCCAGCCTTTCGCAAATTTCCTATACTAACCTAACCTAACCCTCCTGCCGAACACCTGGCAAAGTTTTTCCACAAGAAATACTTTGCAATGATTCCTTTAACTTAATAATGGCCTTTCGTCGAGTACGCCCAATTCCACATGTAAATTATTTATTATTTTACATGATGTAATATTCATAGGCTCATATGAAGTCTGGGATCTAGTTGGGGTGCTTTCTGCTGTTCCTGTAGATGGCTCTATTGTCTACTTTCTAAGTGGTTACTGGAATAGCAGGTTGACGCATGGCTCTCCCTCCTGACCGGGTCTGCACTGATGATAGGCAGGGTTTGTAACCTTCCACAAACTGAAAATGAAAAAATCATGTCAAGAATCGAATTTCCTCCAAAAATCAATTGTCAATCAATTCATATAAAAATATTCCACCAACAAAGACGAAAACAAACGTTATAAAATAAAAGTCCATAGGCTGCCGCGATACCAAGCTTGCGGCTTTCGTAATCTGTAACTCGCACAATAATCTATATTATTATTTGAATGAAAGCTTGTCATTGAAAAGTTTTCTTTATTATTTTTCAAATTGAGCTCAACAGAAACCATAGAAATATATTTCGCATTAGACAAGTTATTATTCATTGATTTCACTGTAGACCAATGAACTGAAACGCTGACCGAGTTTCCACATCTCAAACAATTTCCGCACGTCAATCCTGTCTCACGGACGATATTTTACGGTCTTCTCGGAACCGCGTAGTTTACGGCGAAAGACACTTTAAATGGAAAATTGATATGTATTCAATCGAGTTCCGTCCGATGGTATCTATTTTGTGTGGATGTAGATCGGATGCCGATGGTTTTGCGTTCAGTTTTATCGATGTTTACGCCTCGATGAGAGAGAATCGTGCCGACAAAGTGCCACTCGACGATTCGGACAGTTTGATAGGATCTGTGGCGTCATTGCTGATGCAACTGCACCAAGCGTCGGAAGTTGGCAAGGACAACGGTGGAATTATAATACAGTTGCGGTTGATTTTTACGAAATATCGGGCATCAATTGATATCTCAGTAACCTTAAACTCATAAAAACCGTACAGCGCATTTGTCGGCGACTGTCGAACGCCTCCGCCACGATCGCAAGGAAACCAGTCTTAAAGCGCCATACGAGAGGTTTTTTTTGGTTCCTTCCATTACTGATTCTGAACCTGTTAGTTCTGAACGGTCGCACAATCAAGTCTTGGAAGTTGAATTGCCCAAAGCTGGTCAGACTTCCACTGTGCCACTACTTTGGACGGTTCTAATTAAGAACCAAAATAAGCCTAATGGCTACATGATCAATTCTCTGCAGAAGTTTCCCATATACGTATTTGTAGAAGTGTTCTACTCCTTTGACAAGAGCCAATAGCTACTGCCTAGTGACACAGTGATTGCGCTCCGGTTTAATAAGGGGTCATGCTGAAGTATCTAATGACCTGCTCGTGTTCTTCCTGGATCAGCTTCAATTCCCACGTTGCTGGCGTCCGTGTCCAAAATTAATTTTTTGTATGGTAGGAGGTAGCTGAAAAATGATGCGTTGAGCATAGCTCCTTCCAGCTTCAAACTGTGTTTGCCTTTCCGTAAGTCTGGTCAGGGCTTTAGGATCTTAGCAGCACATATCGACGATAGTAGGTGCACAAATCAAGAAAACTCCGAAGCTAGTGTATATCTTTCGGAATGGGCCAGGAACAACGTGGTCCAGATATCAAACTTCTTTTGGGAGTAGTGACATTTTTTGGTGCTCAGATTCTCATTCGCAGAAATACCTTATCCCGGTTTTTCACGTGGTTCTCGAACGATTTGCCGTCTACAATTATATCATCCAGATAAACTAGACACGTGTCCCGCGAGAGTCCTTTCAGATCCGTCTCCATCAATCTTTCCAATGTGGCTGTAGCATTATAGAGCCCCAATGGCATATTGGTGAACTGCCACAATCTGGAGCCGATGGTGAAAGCAGTATCGTCTCGATCGTCTGGGGTTAGTTCTACCTGCCAATATGGACTGTCGGATGGTTCGCCAGTGCATTTTATCGCCGGCCTCACACATTGGGACCAGTGTTGGGGCCAACAGCATTTATCCTATGTGTGGATGAACGAAATATGGTTGGCGCCAACGTTGAACGACGTCGTTAGCCCTCGTGTTGGGCGTCAAGTTGGTCGAAGTTGGTCCAAACGTCGTCCCCAACATTGGCCCCAGTGCGGAGCCGGCGTAAGTGGTTGATATACGTATTTTAAGTGTGTCCCCATACCGCATGGATACCCCTATCGTCCTATACAAACAGTGCAGAGCGAGAGGTATTTTCATTAATTCATTGTTTAAAACCATTGAACAGCATTAATCAGAGCTACTTCAGTGAGCAGTTACAGACTCACTACAACGTTCAAGCACTGTGCGCACAAATTCGAGTGGAAAAAATGTCGCACACCGAATTACCGAAACAAAGTTCGAACTTCCCTCGCATGTATGTGTATGTACATTTGCATGGTTTCCCCACAAAGCGCATTTGTTTACAAGCGACCGCGACATCGCAGAATTATTAGCAAAGTTCGGAACTACTTCAAACATACAAGCATGGAGCATAACGAATTACGGGACTCATCCATTCGGAGTCATGGTTACAAATCGCCGCCGCGGAATTTACAGCGGACCAGATACGTGGCTCTGAAACGGTAAAAAACAAATGTGACAACGGCCAGACCGAAAATGAATGCTATGAAGGCAATTATGATGTCGAAACAGGGAAAACATATCCGAAATCTACCCTAATCCTCGCTGATTGACGAGGATTATATCGAAAATATTGGGAAATTTTCGGGGTCCGTAATAAATACATAACTAGCACGGTAGATGGAAGTAGGTATGATAAAACTTTTTTGTTTTTTTGTCAAAGTTTGAAGAATCATACCAAGAAATTTCAGAAAACCGTAACGATATAATTTGAGAGACCTACTACTCACTGTGAAACGATTTTTAACAAACAGCCTGATTAATATCCAAAAATAGATTATATAATCCAATCTTCCGCAAAAACCCCTATACAGAGTGAAATGATTCAGCCAGGGTGGCTCACGTCACCCTTCATCGTAGGGGCGACGGAATGTTTACATATATTACCGATATCGTAGGCATAATACTAAACACTGCAGTATTTCTTCTTTCTTTTTCAATACGAATTATAATAATAATGGTCTGAATATGAATTTGGAGTTTTTGTCTTTTTCAAAGCGATGATATCTGGACGAGTGTGGCTGTAACAATTTACCTTGTTTTCTTCCTGAAGAGGGAAAGAGGAACGACTTGAAAATACGGTAACAATGACTCGGTTTTTACTTCCAAAGTTTAAAAAGGAGAGCCATCGAAACTCAGAGTTATAAGGGGTTAGTTTCTAAAAACAACTACGGGTTTTCTTACTGTAGTAACTATCTGCTATTCCCTTAATTATCGTCTGGAACCACTTTACATCCGTCTCAAGTTCGCGAAAATACCCATTGAATTGAACTGAAGTGAATGTGGTTCCAAATGACCTCACCTATGTCACACTTCTACATCGTTCTACCAAACACCCTGTATAACCGTTACATAATATGCGATTTTTGCAGTTCACACAATAAGAAGCTTAATCCAATATTTTTTTAGACGTCATCCTACGACCTTCGTATTGGATCAAGCTGGATACTGAACAAACTGAAGTAATTTCGTTCGAAATTTACGACGCTAGCTGGTTCAAATGAATCGTGTTTACTCGAAGAACAGGCCCGTACCGATGCGAACTTTGTAATTCGGTTACTTTTCAGCTGACGCTGAAAGGAGTTTCTGAAACGCGACTGAAACAGACGAAACCCAATTTGGAAAGTGCGCCTTACAACGTTATATAACGCTATGGCAGTCGTCTGGCATAAACATATTCTCAAAAATAATATAATAGTAGATTGTAGGGGGGTCGTACAAGCGTCGGAAGTGGGCCACGGAAGGGTTATGGGCCGAGAAATTGTGCGTTTGCCCCTTCTTTGGCAAGGCAATCTGCTTCTTCGTTGCCTTTAATTCCTCTGTGACCTGGCACCCACATCAGGGTGACCTGACTGTTTGCTAGCACTGTAAATTTGAATAGCATTGGCCCCAAAACTGATCCTTGTTGGACTCCCTCTGTAAATTAAGGTTTGGAGATGAAATCGCAAAATAATACTCGGAAGTAGCAATCGAATCAACCGTGTCAAGGGATGGAAACACAAAAAAATAGGGTATAAACAAATCGATTTACTCGAACACCCATTCCATTTCCTTAATGTCCAGGCAACCTCCTTTACGGGCGCTACCGGTACGAAAACAATCGTGAATAATTGCTGAAAATGGCCACCGCTATTCATGCCGCTCCACCTTTTCGTCTCGAAGGGCGGCCGATCCCCTGGGGAAGCGTTCCCGAAAATAAATTGATAAGAACTTCTCTTTTTGAAGTGACCCGAGGGTTGATTTCCGAAAGTTTTTGTTTTCGGACAGAGCACTCCCTCCTTATTAGAAAGTCCCGACTAATATTCTGTTTCGGTTCGCGTATATTCTCGTCGAAGTATTCTCTGGAGCTGTTCGCGATGGTGAAAAGTTAACCCCATTACGTGAATATCGGAAGGTATCGTCCGAATATCGATTGTTCCGTACGGGGGTTATTCAAAAATATGTAGGAACGAAAATGTCTCAGGTCAAAAATTAGCCGGTTTCCTATATAGGTACCCACTTTTTAGTTCATCAGTTTCATTTTGGCCCTTAGATAGCTAAAATCGAGGAAGAAGGAATTTTTAGCAGAGCCGGGTCACAGAGGGGCGGCAAAAAGGGGCACTCGAAAAACTCCCGGGACCGGCTATGTTCAAAAATTAGAAAAATGGACTTGGAATGATGATTAAGGTCTGAAATTTTTGGTGGCACTTCTTTAGGGACCAAGAAAATCAACCCTCCAAGGGCCCTTTCATGACTATTACCTTGACTTTGTAGGATATGAAAAAAAATCCTCTGTATTAAAGTGTACATGGATGATATACCTTTCAAAATATAAGAAAGGAAGATGACAATAGATCATTAAGGAACCATCTATTTTACTGAAAAGGTCCAGCTCTTCATGTCTAATCGCATAGATCTCCCAAACAATCTATCACGAGACTTTATTTTAAAAATATCAGGATGGAAAACACTCATGTTCCGCACTGTACAATGCAATAACACCGCAACACCCACTTCATCAATGAATTACGCAATACACATTCGGCTATGGGGCCATGAGAACTAAAATTCTCACAATTTCGAATTTCTGGAGCCGTAGAATACGCCTTGGGCAAGACAAGACCATAAATTTCACAGTGTCAGGTGTTTCCTTCTTTCGTTCAGAGATAAAACTCGAAACTGGAAACGTTTTCAGATAGCCGGCATTTCTCGAAGCGTAGAGCGAAATACGTATATTTGAATTCATCCACGTTATATTACTAGTATAACCAGTTTCGAAGAAGGGATCAACTTGTGAATTCTATTAGGCGAATTGTGAAAGAACACTTCTTTGATATGTCGAAATTGAATTGAAAACGTGAAATCGTGTATGTGTACGAGTGTTCAGGTCGAAGCAAACAATAATGTTTTCTTGAAATGGATGTGAATAACGTGTAGAATTTTCGTCAATATTTCACCTACATTCGAAAACAAAATATCCTAACTGTCTATATCATAATTAAATTGGCCTTCATAAACTTCAGTAACTTCATAAAACCTTCCTCAAACTTTGGAATTTTAACTTTCAACTTTAATCAAAACTACGCCTCGATTCCTCTCGGCTGCACGACATATGTTGATAGAATTCCAGATAAAATTCGAAACAAGATAGGAAGGAAGCTGAAAGAATGTTATAAAAAAACTTCATATCTGTCAAGCCATAGAACTAATCCTATTAAGGGCCGGTATTATAAAACTATTTTGACAGAAAACTAGAAGTTAACTTGTGGAATGACGTCACATCTTGCAGTTAACTTCTAGATGAAGGAGTTAACTTTATCCGGTGGAATGGGTATCAGTTGAAGTTAACTTCGTAGGAAATGATAGTTTTCGACAGTTTTTCTGTCGTAATTCAACTTTCGTCGTGGTATTAGCCAAGAAATTAGTTGTTTTCTGACGGATTTTTGACCCAATTATTCTTATTGACGAATCCAGTGGACAGAGGAAGGTTGCACTGTGTTTGATAAACGTCGGAGACTTGAATAGTCTTTATACTCTTTTATAACGTTACCATTTTGAATAGTTATTCTGCCTGAGGTTAGAGTTGCCTAAAATTTTAAAAATGTTCAACTTAGTTTGCATACGCTTTTTTGCTCGCGTAGATCTCTGTCTATACCCCAGATGAATTGTTTCCGATACTGCATATGATCATCCGTTACATGTCACCGATCATATGTCACTAACTGTCACCCGTCTCTTGCCATCCGTCACCTGTCTCTTGCTATCCGTCACCTGTCACCTGTCATATGACATCTGTCATGATATAACACGTAATCCAGTTGAACAAACTATGGTATTCGTAATGAAATATCGATATTTCCAAGTGAAATGCTAATAATTTTTTTCTTTTTTCAGGCACGCTATTTCAATCCGCCGTCCGTTTCGGTAGCGTTCCGTACTTTCCGTACTTCCAAGCCACGTCGAGAAATGGCAAAGCGTTGTATCGCCATGAGAATATCAAATTACCTTCTCTGTCGAAAATGGACTGGAAAGCGATCCATCTCGTCGCCTGCGCCACCTTTGTGCCAATAATATCCTCCATCGATGTCTTAGAAAATGATTAATTAGTCTCTTTTGGTAAAGTACCGATTGAGTTTTGTGATTGTAGTTAAATTAATGACTGTATATTAGAACAAATTTTAAATTTCAAAGGTCTTCGTTCGGTGCGCCTTTCCTTCGACTAATTGAAAGCACGTCATAATAACGTAGGAAAAATGGGAAAGGAATTCTCAATATAAAGGGAAAAAAGATGCACCGATAAATCAATTAAACTGAAAAGTTCACGGGAACTCTTAGAAATTTGAGGATTTTTTCGTACCTAAGTTGAAATAACTGTTTTTTGCGCTTGAACTGAAAGTTGAAAAAATTGTTATTAGAATTGTATAATTGTATGTAACACTGAATGAAAAGTTATTGATTCGATCAAAGTATACAGTTGCAAAATGGGTAGATTTCGTTATAATTTAAAATTACATAATACGGTGCCATTCAAAGAGAACGCAACAAATGAAAACAATATTTGTGATTTGGAAAAAAGGTAATAATAAAATTGTCATCAATTGTTCATCTTGAAACCTACTCAGTCCCTATCAGATAATCTCAGTAAAAAGACATATTTCAAAATTAGCAAAATCTCAAAAGTTATATTTTTCGGAAAATAGGTGACATTTGAATGAAATTTACATCTAATGAATTTTCGTGCAGAGTACAAAGCTTTCTCTGCAATTCCTACTTGCATGGAAATGTTCATTGAATCATTTGGACCACCTATAGATCGATTTCTATGTTGCAATATATTGAACCATTTGATACAGACATTAGTTATTTCTTCATAGACCTACCCTATACTGATGTGGGCAAGAACCCAAAAATTGATCCATAGGTGGTCCAAATGTTTCAGTGAACATTTCAATTCACTAGCAATTGCAGAGAAAGCCTTGTACTCTGCACGGAAATGCATTAGATGTAATTTAACGTTCGTCGTGGTATTTGCCAGGAAAGTAGTTTCTGTTTGATTTTCAGTCCAATTATTATTGCAATGAGTCCTGGCAGGGCAGTACATTTTGTTTCTTTAATTACGAACAAACTTCGAACGTGATTCAAAAACTCAGTTTGTTTTTTTAGGATGACCTCAACAATGTAATGATTGGCAAAACCATTGAAAATTGTCAGCTAATCCTCTATATTTCATAGAGTTCATTCAAGAGTCAATTTTGTGCAAAAATCACTCAGTATATTTGATAGGGGCTCAGTAGGTTTCAAAGCGAACCTATTTTTTTTGAGAAATCGCAAATATACATTTATTACATCTGTTGCGTACTTTTTGTCACTGTATATGCGATAAAGTATGAAACAAAATATTTTCTAGATAAAATATTGTGTGAATTAAAATGTTTGTCAATAAGGAATTACAAAAGGAAACTAGAATTTAATTATCTATTGCTTTTATCAGACTTCCATTCAGAAGTTTTGAGTGATTATTTTTCTTTGTCTATCATATTTCATTCATAAGCTCTTTTCAATTTAGTTTTTACATTATTTGATTACGTAGAATTATTCAATTTTAATAACACCTAATAATGATGAAAATTATTTCATTAAACTCAAAACGAGGTAAAATTTTACAACCCTCCCTTGAAGCTTTGGTGCGCCTATTTTCCCATTTTTCCTACTATATATACTGTGAAATAATAAGTATAAATAACGTGAACATATCAATAATTTTATTGTAAACTTAATAAATGTATAAATAAATGGGAGTGTATAAAGTTCCGACCGTACGTGAAGTTATCGACGAGGAAAAATCACGGCGCGGCGTGCGGTTGTGGCTACGCCCGCCTCGGTGATTTTTCCGAGTTTTTCGGTACCGAAATCGGTGGGAATTTGATATACGACCTGAATGAATAACGATTCGGGGTTGAATTAACGAGTCTAACAAATTATATAAGAAAATATTTAGGTCATAATTAGTGGGTACGTATGTGTCAAAAGTATTATTAACTGAAGACTGTGCAAAAGGCGCACATCGCCGGATTATAAGGTAAATGTCGTTTTTAATGAAAATAATCAAAAGGTTAGCGTAGCGTAATTTTTTTGGGAATACCAAATTTACATACTTAGATAAATTATATTTTTTGAGAAAGTGACCTTCTAAGTAATCTAAGTTTTCAGACAAGCAACGACAACGTTTTCTTCCGATTTTTTTTTAAATATCTGCGTACGTACATGAGTTTCCAAAATCTCCAACACAGAGGCGTGCGTCAAAGAAAATCGTTGAATATCAGAAAAGAGTCCAAATCCATTGCATGGTTGAAATGTGTTATTGGTTAAATATGGTTATAGGATAGGATGGTTATAGGATTACAAAAAATTGAGACAAATGTATGTAGAGAAATTGTTTTGCACAATTTAGACAATATCTTTTACTTTTTTTCGAAACAAATATCATTTTTATGCAAACTTCAAAAGTTAAGTTTTGCACCGTTCTTCTCGTGTTTCAAGACTTGAATTCATTCTGGAATAACAAAAAAAATACAGCATATTTCACACTGCCAAGATCTCAGTCTCGGGTCTTTCTTATTTTGTTATTATCACCAGAAATTCAGTGGGGGGTTGGAAAAATGTTTCAAATACATTTTCTTTCTTATTTTTATAGAGACTTTTTCATATTCAGTCGACTCTTTTAGTTCATTGATGGATTTGAGAAACGGATGCCAATTCATTTTTTCAACGTACCTATCAATAATAATGTCATAGTGGAAATGCGGATAACAAATTATTCAACGTTCCAATTTGGATTCGCAAATTTGTTTTCATTTGAAATATATTTTCCGACGGCAAAGTTCCAATTTCTGGATGGGAAGAGATAAATTTACCAGCAACGATTCAAATTATTTATTTCAAGTTATACCTGTCGCAGGTTAATCGGTTTTCGTATTAATGGAGAGAAAATAATTCGGGATGCTCTAAAATTATTATATTCATCAAAAAAATTCCATTTAGATATAAACCATCTCGAAGTGCTTTTCCTAATTGGGAATGAGTTGGAAAACATTGAGGAATGAACTGTTTTGAAAATATCATCTAATAAGTCAGAAGTCTCTTTACAAATTCTACACCACACTTGTTTGCTTTCCAAACATTCTCGTTGACAAACCTAAAGGTCTCCAAACAGTAATGTGTTTAGGGACTGTTTATTCACAAAATGAGAAAGGATTTTTTTATTTCGAACTTTTGGGTTAAAAGCTGCAAGTTTCTATGTAATTGGACAGTTAATAATGTTTTCTGGAAGAGCATGTTTCAATTGTCATCATCTTTAGGTCAGATTTTTTTTAACTGGTACTGATACTATCGTAAAAATTTTACTTGAACTTGTCAACCTCTCCAAACGTTGTACGAGTGGCTCTTGTATCATTTACATTGATCTCAAGTTCGACACAAAATACAACATCCCAGATAGCACAGTGACGTTCAAATGACGTTCTAATTTGGTCACATAAATGACGTCTGAAAAAATCTTTAAATACGTTAAAATGTCACTCGTCAATTTTTATATTATTTCCTCTAATACTGGAAGTTGGTATCATTTGAATTTTATATCAGAAAATTCTAAACTGATTCTAATGAAGTATGTCAAAATTTTACTTGAACTTATCAATCTTTTCAAATGTTTTAGCGATGGATTTTGACTCATATATGTTGTTCAAAACTTTGACACAAAATACAACATCCTAGGTAACAAAGAGACTTCCAAATGACTTCTGGAAAACTATGTAAAGACGTCACAATGTCACAACCAAAAGACGTCATGTGTAGGACGTCATGTTGATGTCTGGCGAATGACGAATATAATTTTTACATTACTTCCTCTAATACTGTCATGTCAGCAAATTCTAAACTATATGGGCGACACAAAATGCAACATCCTAAGTAGCACAGTGACGTCCAAATGACTTATTAATTTCACCACATAAATGATCGAACTCACGTCGAAAATGACATTTAGAATACTCTGTAGAGACGTAACATGCCACGGCCAAAACACGTTATTTGTAGGACGTCATCTTGACGTCTAGTGAATAACCAAAATAAGACGTTATTTTGAAGACCTACGGTTATGCCACTTGTGTTACTTGTGCCACTTGGGATCGCCATTCCTTTTTTCTATTAGTTGGAGATCATTATATTTTGTCCATTGACGCGAATTCCTTTTTCATCAAAGCGTGACCCTGCTCGATCCCACTAAGGTTTGCACGTTCGCAAGAAGTTAACGAAGTGTCTGAGAGAATTTGTTAGTAAGGCGACCCACGCGTGTAACTCGATACCATTTTTTCAACTTTCCACACTCTCCTCCATCCACTTCGATAGATCTTCGAGTCTGGCGTAGTTACATTTTATTTTTCAGATGAATTACGGTGGCACGCTGAAAAATGATCGCTCCTTTCACGAGAATGCCGCTCGGCGCGGGATAAATTGTGAGTTGGCGAAACTGCGCGGGCCATTTTTAAATTGTAATGTCTGCCATTTGTTTAATGTTTGTTTTTCGGCTGTTCGCCTAAACCGTGTTCACCGGCATATGAATTTTAAGCGCCACCGCAAATGTGCTCGATATATTCTGGAAGTCGTGGTAGCAAATGAAATTTCTCAATAGTGGGAATGTTTGCGAGAGCGAGCTTTCTGGTGCAAGCGTTTACAGAAACAATAGACGGTCATAACAAGTTTATCACTTCATGCTTTAACAACGATTTTGGAAGGGATATTTAGATAGGACTGAGGAGGATCTTGGAACAAATTATATGGTATCAACAGTGGTAAAGGAAATAGAAAGCTCGGGTAGCAAAAAAAGAGAAAACTTCTTTTCACTGACCGAATCCCCGATAATAAATCGATTCTTTGAGTATAGCTGGTCGATATACTTACACATAACATATACATGTATTTACAAATGCATTTTGCTTGTCGGTAAAAACATACATTCATTTACACGCATCCAGAATTTGAATATTGCCTTTTCCATGGTACGTCGAGAAGTCGAACAAGGTTTTTAAACAAAAATTCTTTGACCAGCATATAATCCCCCTCCCGTTCCCTAACTACCCTCATTAGAATTTCTATTATTGTGCAAGAATTTCGTTTCAAGTTGCCATTAGAGATAACAAAGTAATTATCATTGAATACTTTCTAAAATGCGATCAGACAAACAGATATCTTTCACGACAACGTACTGAATATTGCTGGATTCCCAACAAAGCTTATCTGTTACTTTGCACTGACACAAAGATAGGTTTTTGTAGTTATTTCGGTGTTTCCTGTTATGGTTAAAAAGTACAGTTCGCCAGTGGATATGCTATTATTAGGACGCCAAACCGAAAATGGTACACGACATAAATTCCTCCGCATCGGGGAATATGGAGGAATGTAAATTCCGTAGCACTAATGGAGAATATTTGCCATCCGCCTTATCTCCTTTTAGAACCTATCGTAAATCTTTCTTAGCTCGAAAATATGACCTGCTCGTATGGAGATAATAAATTCAATTTCTCGTCCATCTTTTCGAAATGGATATGACGTGTTGTGGGGGAATATACTGAAAATAAGTTATATATTTTTTGGTATCAGGTCTGGAATTCGTGATAGTATAGGGGTATTCAATGATGAATTCTTTTTCGAAAAAAAATACAGGGTATTTTCAAATTGAGGCATCTTTCTTGGATGGATGTAGAAATCGTTACAATAGACCAAAAATCACCAACATAAAAAGCAAAAAATAACGAACCTGCACAAAGAGAAATAAAAATCGACCTGTATTATTATTGTTAAGCAATTACTACGAGAATATCGCCGACAACACGTTTCCGACGACTCATTTCTTGGTATTCAATCGACGCCTTTTCGACGCACGCCAATGAAGAAAACACTTTCAAATCACGGTTTAAAATCACCGTTATTTCCAATGCATTCCTCCTCGATGCATTCTATGTATTTCTATACTTCCCAAACATGAGCTGATACGTGTGATAGATAGCTGAAGCTGAAAGCTGTTTGTACCTAAAATTTAAGGCATTTCGCCATTATAGTCCGGGAGCTTGCGGCGTATTCCGTAGAAATAGTATATCGTTAGAGGTCACGATGAAATGGATGATTTGATTTTTCGTCTAGAAACAATGTAAATTGTAAACCATTTAAATTTCCCAACTATACTTGCAACTATAAATGTTTTCATCATTTAGAAAAAAAAATAACTGGGTTTAACGTATTTGAATATAACAGATTTATCATTTTCTCTATGACCTATCATGGTCATTTGGTATAAGTATCCATATACCGTTTTCATATTTGATGTGTCGCTACGGTATACAAGAAATACGCTTATTTTGACACTGCAATCGAAGTGGCCTTGTATTTTTTTTATCGGAGAGCGCTTTGAATTTGTGACGTCATTCTGTTTCAAACTTGAGCATTTGTTTAAAAGTGGCGGATACACAGTTGTTTTTTCCGTCGAATAAGGTTGGCCAAGAAAATCAAACTTGAATCATTTCGGCTGACAAATGGCGTTGACAGTTACTGGAGGAAGCTTGGAAGAATGAAAATTGGGATCTTCATGAAATTGCATCTCCAGAAATGCTCCCAACTACTACTAAATAGTAATAAGCTCTTTTTGCTGCAACATGTGGAAAAAACTGAATTTGTCGAAGTGAGCGTGTCAGTATACAAAATGGCCAACACATTGGTTTCTGTCTGTTATAACAATAACTGGTTCTATCCTAAATCGTCCTTACAAAAATGGTTTGGGAGTTTTCTGAAGCAAATCGTCTGTATAAAGCATAAAGTAGCAGTCAATCTGTCTGTTCATTTTCAACAACTTACAGTCTAGTATTCGAAAAGTATTTACACGTTGTCGTTTTTTTTTTTCAAGGCCTACTTCGATGAAGAACATCCAATTTTGAGAAAACTGCTATTCCTATTAAATCTGCTTGTATCTTAGATTCCTTTAGGAATTATCCAAAACTTTCTAAACCACGACTACCACCAGTAATCTGATAGCTAATGAATTTTCAGCAAGATAAAGTGAAAAGAGTTTGTTGCTGCATGAGAATTGGATAGTTGGAGGAATTTTTATGGAAGGTACAATTTCATGAAGATCCCAATTTCCAAATGGATCTTACCTCGAACTGCTAACTGTCTACGCTGAGTTAAAATAATTTAAGTTTGAGTTTCATGACCAACCTTGTTCCGTTTGATTTTGAAAAACAATAATACCACAAATTCGAAACTCTTTTGGATAATAGAAATAATGTGGAGGGTGTCGTTTTGAAAAGGAGGTTAGGATCACTTTCAATGAAACCGGAAAGTGGTGAATTTTTAGTTATATTGTCGAAATGATCATATTCAAGTACCTTAGCTCTAAGTGCCAAATTTGAAATCTGTATCTTCAAGACCATAGCAAAAATAGTAGGCGTACTTTACTTCGGAATACATTGGGTACATTGGTTACTAGGATATAAATACTGCACAATGATAGTGACAGAACTAAAAGAAACCAACTCGGGAACCTTTTAAAAACTTTGGGCACGGCATTGATTTGGTTAAACTTGGAAACTCATGCTTTTATACAAAAAAAAAAAATAGGATAGTCACCTACAAATCTATTATGTCTACCAACTGTTCCCAAATGACATTGCCATCACTTATTTGAAATCTTCTTGTGACTTCTAAACTGTCATTAACCTTGTTGTCAAATCATCCATTTCCATGGCAACCGCGATCTCTTGTTTCTCGGAAAACGACGCAAGCCCCCCGCCTATAATGCAATTTAAATTAGTTTGCTAAGTGTATGTAAGTCTGTGCGTGTGTATCGTCTACCGGGCGGCCTAACGCTATAAAACTGTCGCGGAGTTCGCGAATTTTTAATTAAAAATCCAGTTTTCATCGATACCGAAAAGTAATTAGTGAACTGACATTAAATGTAGTCGATAGCGACCAATTTCCATACTAATTTATCGTCTGTATTTCGCTCGGGTAATTATTCCCTAATAATTTGTTTGTTTCGTTAGCATGTGCAGCGTCCTGAGATGAAAATAATGAAAGCAGATGACAAAGTGGCTCGTAGCAAAAAATGAGCCAATTTGTTTTGATATCTTGGATGAATCTTGAATGGAAGAGAGCTTAGGATGGTGCATATGAATGTTTATCATCTTTCACAACATTATAGCCATACAGGACTTATCAAAACATAGGATCTATAATGAAGGAGTTTCCAATATTAATGGCAATATTAATATTCTCAGTACATTGAAATTATTTTCAGCTGTTATTCAATACTTCGGTTAGATTCTGATGTTTTCAGCAGTCTTTTCGTGAAAATTACATGAATTACTAGGGTCAGGATGTGTTAGACAATCCTAACTGACCTCTTTCAATCAGTATTTGTGCCTAGGCTTCAACCGGATTGAAACCCTTTTCCATCCATCCGATTCAAATTCCATATTTTGATTACTAAAGCTTCTTTGTTTGTTTGTAATTATGCAAAGCCTGAACACAAGTCTAGATTATTACTTATAAAGCAGATGAAATATGATCCCGATTAACTATCGAATCGGAATTGGGGAAATTCCGCCTTTTTGGTGGATAGGGACGTCACCGAATCTAGTAAGATAGTGCCGATCAAACAAGCACTTACCACATCGCCTTTGAAAGTGTCAGTCGCAGTTAGAATTACGACCAGGAAACCAACAATAACCTGGAATTACTTATTGTTAAAGCCTACTTTCTCGCATACCATGAAGACTTTTTAATCGTTTTTCGACAGCAGTAGAAAAATTGATTATTTGGATTCGTTATTCACACATATCCGCCTGCGGCTCACTGTTTGAAGATCTCCGTTTTCGACACTATCAGACAGGTACTTTAGCTATAAATATGTAACAAAATAATGTAGTGTGTAGAAATTGAATAGGTACATTAATTTTGCGAAAAGTTATTTTTTTTAGTATAATTGAACCAGAACGAACCAGCCTTACGTGGACATTTGAGTGCGTGGAAATTGAATACATTCATTTTGCGAAAAGTAATAATTTAGTATAATTGAACCAGAACGAACAAGAAGGCAAATCATGAATTATGGCCATTAGAATATCGATAACTATTGGAAAATACATGGTGTCGAAAAAGACGGTTGCATTAGGACCTTTTTGTAATTAAGTTGTCACATCTAAAAACACAAACTTCAAACCCAGAAATCACACGTTGAATATTCAAACTCTTTTCATTTTTGTGGAATTTTTTTAAATAATTTTGCTCGGGAGTCATTTTTGTTAATTTTGATATGTCGGTTTTTCCTAGCCCATTATTTAAACCTAATTGCATTTGGTACTTAGCCCAGTGTCTGAAATGTGTGCCATTCATTTATTTCAATTTTGATGCCTACGTTGTAGGTTATATTACACTTGGGGTGAATATTAATTACAAACACAAAATGTCTAAAGAGCTGACTCCTCCTGGCAGTCTTTAAAAAAGTAATTACAATTTATATTCATTAGTGAAAAATAGTACAAGCCAATAAAAAAAACTAATTAAATAACTGGCTTAATGGAGATTAAGTAGTTTTTTGCATTGCTAGCTATTTGAAATCCAAATTTTTGTTATACCTAATAAGAAGATATCACTAGTACTTCTATTTCGACCTCTGTTGTTCAAAATATGGAAATGAAACTCGACGCGGTTGGTATAGGACTTCAAATGTCACATCTTGACGTATTTGTCGATTTTTTCGTTTCAATTTTAATCTAGCTTGCTGCGACTGACTTAGAACCATCATAAATTACATAAAAAGTAAGGTAAAAATACAATTTGCACTTATAATTGCACGAGAGGTTTGTATTTTATCGGGTAAATCCCTTTGTATGTCATATGATGAATCTGGATCACCATAATATATTTGAAACAAAACCTGGCTCCAAAAACAAAGCCAGTCGCTGTAAAAACTCACCTGAAGTTTTGAAATATTCAGTCTTTCCGAAAAGTTTTCATATGCAATGATATACAGAGTGTTTTATTTGAATATAAAGAATTGTAGTCACAATTGGAGTTTTGCAGAATGCCTTTTGGGTTTCGAAATTCCCCTCAAACATTCCAGCGCTTGCATACAAACTCTTTATCTTCAGATGTGTCAAAATTTATCATTTGACGTCTATATAAACCGTATTAAGCTTCATTTGGATATCTTGAAAAACAAAGTGCAAAAAAAGGGTTTTAGTGATATCACTCTCACCCGATATATTATTTTTTTTTTGAATTATTTTCGAGCAATTACTACAAGGACCGTTAGGTTTATGAAGATTCAGAATTATTTCACAGTGATCCAAACAAAAATTTCATTGTATTGTTTGGAAGAACGCCAAGTGGTTCGAGAATAATTGGCTATTTCATTTAAATGATTTATTATTTCAATTTCCTTGGGAGATTTGATAATTCTAGAAAGAATTTCAGTACAGATTCCTCATCCCAAACTTCGAATGTGTTCATATCCATCACCATCCCCGAGCAATTGAAAGATAATCAATCGTCGAAATGCTCCGCCTTTACCGGCACATAATCTATAATTCTCGGGATTCCTTTGATGGAATATGGGATTTTTCCGGAAGGAAAACCGACGAAACGTCGATTCATATAAAGATGACAACTCATAAGTCCGTCCGTCCGCGTCGCAGAAAAGTCGTCCCCGGAGGTGAAATTTTTCTTCGCGTCAAATGACCTCACCGTCCGTGACTTTTCGATCCCCTCTGTCCCCGCTGACCAACGGCTGAATCATCGCACGGACAGGAATGGCAACAACCCTCCTACACGAATTTTATCAGCCCCTTCCAGACTAATTTATATGAATTCGATTGCATTCGGACGTTGTACCTATGTGTGTACGCGGTGGTTCAAAAAAGCTTGTAGTTAAATTTTCGCTCAGGATCAATTTGCTCAATTGTTTATTTTGAAGTCGCTCTTTTGTTATTTTCGACCATATTAGGGTTTATCCACCAAGAGGAGGAAATTTTGGAGGGTAAAGGGTGCCTCAAAAACGAGTGAAAGTTGTATTTTTTCAAATAGATCACCCTGTATTTTGGTACATTTTCAATAAGAGTCGTCAAAGTAAATAATAGGACTTCGTCCAAGGTACTTACTATGTACCCAAATTCAACCGTTCTCGAGTTAATATTTTTTTTTTTTTTTGTAAAAATTATAGGTTCAACTGGAAACTAAGTCACATCGAAACCCATAGAAATTATTCTTCGAAATTCAGTTTCTTGATGCTTCAAAGATAGTTTTGTGCTACTTATTTAAATATAACTCGTTTCTTAACATTATACAGTATGTTCAAAAATCAATTTTATATTTTTTTTATAATTTCGAACAAAGAAAACTTTGTTATATCAAATAGAACCCCCCTTTGAATATCTTTCATTGCGTATTGGGGTTCTCTAAATCTAACCTCAATAGTTTTATATATACATGTATATGTACCTAGTAGTTCTTATTTCAATATATTTTTAAAATGAAAAAGACTTTGACACTACCTATACTTATATACTTCATTTTCTGGCAGAATTCTCATTGAAAATATTTCCTATATATTACATTTATCATTTCATTTCAATTATCGTCATTTTGGCGGTTGTTCACCTAACAGACTATACAATGTTTTCTTCATTCAAATGAAACATGAAACACAATTAGTAAAAAAGCCAATATCAGAGAAACTTCTGAGATGAAAATTGTTTATTCTGAAAATTGTACATTAAATTAACTGAGTGAGGAAAAATTTCCAAATTATTTTAGTGCTATCCTATACAGCATTTTTTCTACAGCTATCAAAAATCAAAATGGAAATTTAATCTAAAATCTGGCGACTGAAGCAATTGTTATAAAACCAAACTCATTTTTTCTACAGCTGTCAAAACCCAAATTCTAAATAAAATCGACAAAATCAGGTGATTAAAGCGTTCTAAAATCGAATCCTATCCAAAATTTCGCTCATGGCGTTTTCAAAGATTAAGTTCTTTTGAATTACTTACAAATGTTCTTGTTCAAGTTTGCGTCACTTTCCATCACAGATCTTTTATTTGAATTCAAGTATTATACCGTAGTATTATGCTCAGTTATATTCAATTAATCTTAATCAGAAATAAAATCATTCTAGTCACCGTTTATGCTCATTAAAATTTAATTTAACAAATTAAGATAGCCTTTTTTGTAACCGAGCCAACTACCTAGGCATTTGATTGTTATCTAAACAAGACGTGTAAGTAGATATAATATTGAGATTTGTTGGAGTTGAAGAGAATACTGTATTAACGTCCACCTCGTTAATATTTTCTGCAGTATAGGTCTATGAGTTTTTTCACATAATATGCTGAATTCTCACATTAAATTGAATAATTGGTGGACTTGAAACATGCCTTTACCGTGATAGAAGTCTCGTTGGCAAAAATCCAATTAAGTGTGGATTCATGCAGGCCCAATTAACAATTATCAAGTAATAATTATCAATTAGCAAGTATAAGTTGATCTTGTCTTCCGATGAATGCATTCATGCAGAAAATTAACAATTATCAATTAACAAGTAACAAGTAGAAGTTGGCCAACTTTTAACTTTGTACTCTAATTGAACGAGATTTTAAAATACCCCTTTTTTTTTCAAATATCTGGCATTTTGTATCGTGGTCTGATTTCGTTCATATTGCCTTCAAATGGTAATTGATGAGTTCTATTTTGCTGATCTTTTTCGGCAATTTTGATAATGTCTGGGATATAATAGTAAGGACTCCCTATAAGCTTGCAAATACATTGATTTTATGATATCGTCAAACATTCTTTTTTCTTAAAAACAAACTGTTTTTTTATTTATAAGAGTACGGATAATTTTAATGCCAAAGATCCGACTTGCGCGAATTTATTCTTCCTTTATAACTGTTAATTTGGATGTATGAAAGTTATATTTGAATATTTAATAATTGATAATTGTTACTTGATGAGACAAGGACAAGTCTTAGTACCATAATTAAATTCAAATGAAAAGTTACTGAAAGTTTAGCGTGAATTACCTTTACAAGAAAAAATGCAAGTCGGTAATTTCAAACAACTTGATTCAGAATAAAAAAATCGTTCTCCAAAAGGAAGGTGAACTGTCAGAATCGCTCATTTTCAAAGATTTCACTGCATATCTAATTCTACTTGACAGCAGTGTGTGTTTGAAAGTAAATGAACAAGTTGCTGCTGCATTGTCAACGGAATGGTAACTAAGGCACAGCTTGCTCACTATTTTTCATAACGATTAACTCGAATATATCTGTAGTTTAAAGAAACCGAATTTGGAATTTGAAAAATATTCATATATACCTACCTATTGATGCCAGAAGATGAAATTTTGTATATAAATTGGATCATAAACGATCATTATGGTGCAAGCCTACCACTATAATGATCTTCATTGTGATCTCTATAAAATAAATATCTATTAAATCTACGGAAGAAATCAGTATTCCCATCAGATTTTCAAGGCTTTCGGGTGCGTATACCATTAATTCTCATCAAAAGACTGCTGAAATTATAATTTCTTCGAAAGTAATAGCTAATAAAATTGTTGTTTTCATTCGCGAGTATAACCGTTAAACTTATTTCGGCCACCCTGTATGTCGTCTACGTATCAAGTGTGCGTGTACATATGCTGACGTGGGTGTGAGTATGCTTGGGTGTGTGTTTATGTGTTGGTCATACTTTTATATTTATAGGTGTCAGAGTAATATATAATTAACAATAACAATTTTATACATACATGGAGACGAATGCTCGTATATTTTGTTTGATGTTACCAAATGGTTTTAGGTTTCGCTTCCCCTTTGTAGATAGTAGCAGATACTTTTTTACGCGAGATAAGATTGATTTCTTATTGTTATTTATTGTTTAATTTTATTACGAGATTTTATGCTTCCGGCCTTTTTTAAAGTGATTTTTTCATTTTTGTTTTTATTTTAGTTTGTTCGACATAAGTATACTGTTGTTTGTGAGCTTTTTAACACATGCGTTTTATGGAGCAGTGCAATAAGTTTGATGCCGCCTTCGAAACTTCCGAACAAATCGTTCTGTTAGTCTGGCACACCAGTGTTTTTTGCACGACTGCTTTTCCGGAGACACCGAAAATTATGAGTGGGTTGTCAAAGTTCCGCTCGCAAAAATTGGAAATGTTATAAACAATTATTTAATGGCGCTTGGTTTTCGTTGGAATTGAAAAATGTATTCGCTGATAAACGAGGTCTTGTTATATTACCCCCGAAAAATCAACCCCTTGGATTTATTATGTATGTTTATAACTTTTGCAATTTTTTCGAGGGAAAATTTCTTATTTCATACTTTTTTTCTTCTATATGCCATCACTAATCAAATGCCACGTCGCTCATAATTTCGTCCAAAAAGCGCTTGTCATCGAGACTGTACGATGCTGATTCGGTTAAGTTTGCGGTTTATACATGTCGAGTATGCATCCCATACTCCGCTATAACTAGTTTACTTGGATTTGTCGATCAGTCAGAACTGATTAATGTATACATGTCACCGCCTGATTATCCAAACATCAAGGGATTTATCGGGCGGGCGTGCGGCGTCAAACATCGGAGATACAAAGATCAAAGTTTACTTGAATCCTCGCAGAAATAGATATCCTAATATGTTAATAGGTCGCAAAAACAGTATTTCCTGGTAATCCAGTACGATTGGGTTTTGAGACAAGAATCGATTGTAGCACTACCAAATTTGGTATGCTAGTAGTTGGAACCATGATTATCACGAGAAAAAATTGTTTACCAAAATTCCAGCGGTGGAACATTATGTTTTTTTCGTTTAAAAATATATAAATAGATTTTTGCTGTAATCTTGGAAAGTATATGATTTAGCGGAAAAACAACTCAACAAGGTGAAAGACAATTCAATTCTCCACAAAAATTGTTCCCAGTAATTTCTTATGGAATGCGCTCGTTTTCTCAGAAAACGTATTTGAACGCCGACATCAATTTTCAGGTTCACGTGTACCGCCGCTGGAAGTTCTGGCGGAGCCGAATATTTGATTGGTCATAACTCTGCTAAAAATGATCGGAGGAGGAAAAGGAAACGTTCATATCGTTTCTGAAGACTCCTACCTTCTCATGCAAATATAATATGCGAGTATTTGAGTACCTAAAATGTGTTTTGTCGCACTTCACGGAGATGTTTGCGGATGATCCGAAAATCATGAATAATTTAGTAAATATGGAATTATTATACTGAAGCAGCAACCCATATTCTCTTTTGACTATATGCAACAATTTTAAACTAGTGTGACAGGTCCCACTTATACATGCCAAAAAAAAACTTTGTTTTACTCCTGCCTCATTTTCAACTCGCCCATAAAATCGGCATTCTCTTCACTTAATGTTAAAAATAATCGCTTATTCATATCCTGCATATATAATAACACTATTGTGAAGTGCAAACCTTAAGCTTGAAATCACATACTTCATTTTTAATGTAGGATGTGTATGAGCGATTATTTTCAACATTTACTGAAGAAATTGCCGGGATTATGGGTGAGTTGGAAACTGAGGTAGGACTAAAACCCAGTTTTTTCTTTGGCATGTATAATTGAGACTTGTCTCGCTAGTCTTAAATCGTTGCATATGGTCCAAAGAGGGTACTGATTCCTGCCCCAATATAATTATTTCATATCAAATAAAATATCCATGACTTTCGGATCCTCCGTAAATATCGTAGAAGGGTTATGTGAAGTGGGACAAAACACATTTTAGGTACTCAGATACTCACATGTTATATTTGCATGAGGAAGTAGAAGTCTTCAGGAACGATATGCACTTTTTCTTTTCCTTCTACTATAAGTTTTAGCAAAGTTATGACAAATCGAATTTTCGGCACTGCCTGAACTTGCAGTGGCGGGTTCGCGCGAGCATGAAATGTGACGTCGGCGTTAAACCACGTTTTCTGAGAAAACGAGCTTCTTTCATGAGGTATTACTGAAAATCATTCTTGTGGAGAATTGAATTATCTCTCAACCTATTGAGATTTGATAAATCTTATATTTTCTGAAATAACAACAAAAAAATTATATTTTTTTTAAATAAAAAATTTTTCAGTGTGCTACAATCCATTCTTCACTTTTTTCTCGAGTTGGTCTGTCCTTACTGGATTATGGGCGATCACGCAGAAAGAGGTCTTTAGTAGTGTTATAGTAGCGTTTTTGTTTTATTCAAATTTTTATCGTTAAATAAACCTAATTGTAACTATTAAACAAATTTGTTGGATAAAAAATGAGTCAAGGAGAGAAACATAATTTAGATAGTGACATAAGGAATGTAGTCTATCAATTCAAAATGCCAAAGTAAAGTATAATTCTTATATTTAATGTTCAAGCGAATTATTATAATCTATACATATTTATAGTTCGTATGCTAAACTAGTTTGATTGTACGAACCCTAATTTTAAGATGTAAGAAAATATGTGAATATTATTAATCAATAAACGAAATTTTTTGCCAGTGGAAGTTGATTTTTCCTGAAAAATATGATGTACTGTTTCGCTGTCGGTATTTATTCTGATACGAGGTGTTCCGGAAATGATGTATTCTGCTTCTGGAGCTTACAGAGATAGAAAATATATTTTCTACTTTATCAACTCGTCAACACTAAGTAGCGCAAATAGAAAAAAAAAATCCAGAAACAGTGTTTTGATTTCGAGCTGCTGAACTGAAAAAAAAAAGAAATCCGGAACACTTTGTATTTTGTAAATTTAGGTGAACCAACTTGTAAATAAATAAACAATGTGCTGATTTTAGTATTGTGTATTGAAAAGATAACACTCGTTATATTTTCCATTTTCTATTTTTTAATATATGTATTGATATGTATGGCATAAATATACAAACGAAAAATTCCGAGTTTCCTTGGCTAAATCAAAATTGTCTGAAGCCGTTGGACGAAGCCGTTTCTTCAAAGTGTCTTTGTGTATGGGTTGTATATTCATCTCATACGTATGTATAAATGTATATGCTCTAGTTGTTGCACAAATACTTTATTAACTCTTTATTTCAAATTTTATTCTAAATTTTCGTCAACCAGTCAAACTGTCGACGAGATTTCCTAAGCTAGCTTCGTATTACTGCTCAGTGCAAATAAACGTTAAAATAAATACTGTTAAAAATTTATATGCTGTTTAATTTCCATATTCCCGTCCCACCAATAAGAGAATTGTTGAAGGTCCACTACACATACCAAGGCCAACGAAAATACAAGAATTTCACGGTATCAATATTGCATTTACATTTTTAAATTTTACATTTTTACATTTTCGCTTTTTTACATTTTAACATTTATACATTTTACATTTTTAAATTTTTTAATTTTATATTATTACATTTTTCATAAAATTATTTCATAACGAATCATGTTCAACTAGTTTTGTAAACGTTGCCTCGTCAGTAAACATTACGTTCTTCAAAAAAAGTCTGTCGTTAAGACAGTTACCCTGCAACCATAAGAAAAATTCTTACCGTCGTACAATATGAGGCGCCGTTCGGGTAAAAAGTGTTTTTGCAAATATAAATAATTTCTGTCAATATATTTATTAATTATAGCAATATATATTATTTTGCGTGCCGATATATTTATTTTCGATCAAACACAATATACTTACATTATTTCAAGTGTTACTAATATACAAAAACGTGAAGTCTCATATATTTACAAATTTGATCTATTTTATGTCAAGAGATGGCGCAATCGACGCGATTTGTGACACGTTCGAGCATATGGCAACATGGAAACGAAGCAAAGTCATTAGTACAGAAATTGCCGAATAGATGGCGGCAGTATAATATTTCAGATTGGGTCATTTAATCCTAGAGTCGTTTGACCCACACAGGGTCAGTAGGGTCACTGAATTTAGAAAGCCGTTCAATTAAGTGCCCAATTGTAAAGTAGAAAACTACACAATAACAAAACTGCCTGTTACTGCTATCTGTTAGCCACATTATGTACTAATGACTGCCCAGTTGTCATGTTGCCACATGCTCGAGCTTGGACAAATCGCGTCGGTTGCGCCATCTCTTGACGACATAAAATAGATCGAATTTATAAATATATGGGAATTAACGTTTTTGTATATTAGTAATGCTTGGAAAGTAAATATATTGTGTTTTATCGAAAATAAATATATCGGAAAGCAAAATGAAAATATTTGCTAAAACTAATAAATATATTTGCAAAAACACTTTTTATCTGAACGGCGCCTCATAGTTCAAAATCACCATTCAACAGAGTATGTAGAAATTTTGGTTCCCTAATCCTATTGCGTTTGAAACATCTCCATACTTTGTTTTTGGTTGAATTCAGTGTCCTCGCAACTGCCCTTACAGTACCATTTGGGTTGTTTACAAAAATTATAATTCATTGAGGTCACTCACAAACATGGTGGGTAACAAAGCGTGAATCTTCGAGAATACCTAAATTGTAGTATAAGGCAGTTGCAAAGATACTGAATATAACGAAATTCAATATAGGATTAGGGCATATGAGCTAAAAAGTTAGAAACAAACAATCTAAAGAAAAAAATAAATTTAAATTTTTTTCTGCTCAAATCAGCTCTTGAGATTTCGAAAATATTAATTGAGGGGATTTTGGGGATAGTGATTCTACATCTGATAAAAAAAAGTTATCTAAACTGAGCCATAATATCCTTTTCCTGAAAAACCCAACTATGTAGAAATCAGCACAATGAATTCTTGTTTCCAGGATATGATGCTCCAATAAACTGGAGCAGTTGGTATGATTTCTTTTGATTATTAAATTGACTTACCATCCGTTATTTCCATTAAAATTTCCTTCTTTGATGGTCCTAGACATTTTTTGACAAACGTCTATTACACTCGATATTTGCAGTTTTAGAATATCCCTCTATTCATTCAGCAAGTACCTAGCAAAAATTTAATCAGATTACACAATTTTAAATTATAAATTTTCACCGAGTTTCGAAAAAACAATTAGATTGATGTATTATGAAAAATCAGTCGAGCGTTGAACTGTCAATTTTTTCTTTTCTCGGTTGCTCCACAGCCTACTGTTCAGTGCTCACACTAGCAGATAAAAGCTATCGGACCCAAATGATCTCGATTCGAGTCGTTCGGGAAACTTTGTTTTTCGATTGTACCTTTTGAAAAATCTGTAAAATAGTCATTTTCACACATTAAAAGAAGTCTGAATTGGGTGACGGAAGAAAATAAACCAGAAAACACGCTCTCAACTGGCGCCACATTCGAAGTTTACCCCTTGTTTCCAGGGAACTTGCACTGTTATTGGTTATACTTTGATGGCGATGAGTTTAAATAACGAGACAAAACTCAGCTGAATGTCCCGTCATTCAAATCCCCCGCCATTAAAGTGACCAATCACAGAGCGTGTCACCTGTCAATGAGAATGGAAAAATTAAGAACTTTTGGGCAAGTTTTTAAATTCATCGATGAGCATTGCATACTTATTTAACTAATGGATAATGACAATGAGAGCACGAATGCATATTATTCATCGATGAATTTAAAAACTCATCCTTTGTGTTTTTATCAAGGTCTTTGGTCTACGAAGCCAATAAAAATCATTCACGTTCTGCGCGAATGGTACGCCATCTATAAGTATTTGGTTGAATCAATATAAAGTATATCTATCAGGTCCTTCTTGACGTGAGCGATAGTCTGTCTATTTTAACTGTTTTGGCATTAATGATCGACTGGACAAAACTTTGAGTTTAATGACGTTCTCTGGTGTTTTTTCGTTTCAGGAGACTTGTAATAGCGAAAGAAGTGCAAAGTTCCATTACCAGACGCATATGCTCAGTGTAAACAAAAAATGACAATGCCTGATACTTATTTCAACTTTCAATAACCATCTCAATGGGATTTTCCTTATATATTGTAGAACTGCCAAGTTTGCGGAAATTTTGGAATTTACTCTTATGGTTTATCAAAGAAAAACATTATAGGTCGATAAAAAAATGTTCCGTACACTTGACTTGGTTGCAAACTTGATTCGTGATATAAAAGTTATTTATCCAACACATGACAGTTATAACTGTCATTATTAATGTCATTTTAGACAAGTAAACTATCAAATAACACACTAGTGCTATAATCCATAACTCATGGAACAGGAGCAGGTGGACAGGTATGAAATGAAAAGTGAATACGCCACCAAAAATCAGTAAGCCGCCCCGGAGCGCCACGGCAAATAATAATAGCCGTCCTCTACCCGCACAAGCTATGCCTTTGGGTACACTCTACGAGTGTTTATGACGGAGTATTATTATAATCGGGCATTAACGTCGGCAAGTCTCCCACAGAAAACAACTACTGCCTCCTACGACCGTTGAATCTGTTAGATTCTTGGCAAAAGTTTTCTAAAAGAACTACGTCACAACGATCTCTAAATCTTATGGTATGAAATGAAAAATAGGAGCTATTTACACAACTTTAATCGGAACAAGTCATAGAAAATTATATCTCCGAAACTGCAAGACAAATTTTAATGGCTCGAAGCCTTCCACATTATAAATATCTTCAATAAATATTCAACATACAACAATCATTTCTTTAGAATTGATTCTAAAACAGTTTTTATAAATTCGTAAAAAATAACAGTACACAAATTGAGCTATTCAAGCCGGATACAAATGATGGCAAAACTTAAATTATTTGGTATTAAAACAAAATAAATTATATTGTTAGAATTAAAAGAGATATACAAAATGAAGCGTACAATATGAAAATTGCCTGAAGGATAATAATAGTCACTGGCTAAAATTCTTGCAAAAATTACGAATAATTCAAGTAGGTAAATTACAATAAGGCGAAATTTACAATAAATGCATTATCACTGCGTTAAAAATAAACATGAAGTCTTACCACAGAAATGCTGTCCTGTAACAATTTTTAGGAATAACCGCCTTTTACATAAACATTTCAAATGTTCTCTCAAGTTATACCAAAGAGACTCAAAGTCACCCAAATATGTGCATTGAAATTTCACAGCATCTATCGTTGTATTCAGTTTAGTTCTAACAAAAACTTCATAACAAAGAATCCTATCAGTCATTGTTTTAAACAGACCTATATATTTTTTTGTTGCAGAAACTTCCGTTCAACTTTTGGAGAACTCACAGATACAAGTCATTAAAAAAAAATCATTCATATTTGAGGCACAGTAGTTAAATGAAAGGTTTATCGACAATGGTCACTTTTAAATTGACAATGGTCACTTGTAAATTGACAATGGTCACTTTCAAACTGACAATGGTCACTTTCAAATTGACAATGGTCACTTTCAAACTGACAATGGTCACTTTCAAACTGATAATGGTCACTTTCAAACTGACAATTGTCACTAGATAGAGATAGATCTGGTGACAATTTTCAGTTTGATAGTGACCATTGTCGATTTAAAAGTGACCATTGTCGGTTTGAAAGTGACAATTCTCACTAGATGTAGATGGATCTAGTGACAATTTTTAGTTTGAAAGTGACCAGTGAAAATAACAAGTCACTAGATGTAGATGGATCTAATTATAATTATCAGTTTGAAAGTGACCATTGTAGGTTTGAAAGTGACAATTATCACTAGATGGAGATGTATTGAGTGACAATTTTCAGTTTGAAAATGACCATTGTCGGTTTGAAAGTGATAACTATCAGATTAGAAGTGAAAATTGTCAGTGACAGTGACAATTGTCAGTTGGAAAGTGACCATGATCACTTTAAGCACAAATAATGTCATCTTCTGGAACCTGATAGATAAGCATTATATAATCTTCACTAGTGAAAGAGAGATATGCACTCCTACTGATGCAACAAAGGATTGTCTTTTTTACTCAAAACCAGTCAGTTTGAAAGGGACAACTGTCAGCTTTGAAGCGATAATGGTCAGTTTGAAAGTGACTATTATACAGAATAAACTGAAACATTGGCCCCAAAATGTTTTCGTAAATTTCGATGTATTTAGGAAATAAAACCCAGCACTTGCATATTTTTTGAACAGTTCAAATCACTGGAAACGATACAACAAAGCCATTTAGCTCTCTTATTCATGGCCTCTTGACTTTCCCTGATACTCAGCAACATAAGAAATTATCCCTAATCGGAGGGGGTCAGATTGGGTTTCAAAAATATCTACAATCTAAGAGCTCTCAAAAACTAATGACTGTTCATTTTTTTCAGAAAAATTCGAAAGGCAAGGGGAACAATTAGCTTTGGAAAAATAGTAATTTTGCTATCCAAATTGTCATGTTCGAGAATTATCACAAAATCTCAATAGTTGATAATAAAAATGTAAAATGTAAAACTGATTGTTTGACGTACATTTTTGAATAGTACAGTTCACATAGCTATTACCAATTACCTAGGGTTTAAAATTTGTCAACAATTACCAATCTATAAAATTCAGTGATGCCACCATCAAAAACATTTTTTTTCAATTTCAAAATGCCTATGATAAGGCGGTATCGATTTCATTAAAATAACAACTAATTCATCAACACTTTTTAAATATTCACACACAGAACAACTCCAAACAAATATTAAAACTAATTCGAGGCAAATAAAATCTTCAAACTGCGAATTTGGGTAAAACGTAAAATAAGTCAGATAAAAAAAATCTGTAGCAAGAATTCATGTTTTTAGCAATACAGGTAGCTATTTATGATTGTCTGGCTATGGAGGTTCTGACATCAAGAAAAATGAAAAGCATGTAAAAGTATACTAGTTGGAAGCAAAAAACAAAAAATAGGCAGTATCAAAATCCGCGCATTTTACTCCAAAAACTTTGAAAATCCTCACAAAATCCTCCCAATATGTTTCCAGAAACTGACACAGTGGTTATGATTGTTAGGAATAAAATGATATAGATTTCTTTAAAAAAATTGAACATGGTTGATACTAATCTTCTAATAGGGTAAAACAATTTTTGTAACACCATGTGGCGCCCAACGTGGGGCAGAAAGTGAATACATCCTGAAGCAGACTTTGGAAGGGTGTATAATATGTGTACGCGCCAAGTTTTGACTTCAGATTCGTGCTGCTGAGACAAAAATTTGTGACAGAAAATGATTTACTGCAACTCATAGAAAATATGTTGAAAATACTACTTTTCGACTGATTTCGACTTGAAATCATACCAGAAAAGATCAAGAAAACGCCAGACCTGAAAATTGTGCAGTGGCAACATTGAATATGGGTACCTGAATCGTCCATTCAACGACAGTAGGCTCAACCAACTAAATCTCTCAAACTCGGTTGATCGATATTTTAACGCAAAAACGAAGGCTTTATGACCTAAAAAGAATAGTTATAGTTCAAATTTCGGCCGCGGAAGCCTCAACCAAATCATCGACAATAACCAATACATCCACCCCAACCAACAGCGGACACGTCAGGCCGAAATTTCTTCCGACAATCATAAACAGCTACCGCATAAAAGCTCTATCAATCTAAAATAGCTTCCGCCTCACTTGGCCGCCGCCGACGACGAAGACATGGTGGGAGGCGGCGGAGGGGGCTCGGTGGGCTTGTTCAAGTTCCTCATCGAACGTATCCTCCTCAAATCGATAACTCCCCCGTCGGACTGGGTCCGCGTATGACTAGATTTTTGGTTACCGTTAGTAATATCACAATTCCTCGTCTCACTAGTGCTCAAATCCTCGGACGACTTCCCCACCTTGTCCGCGTCTTCGGAGATGGCACCGCTAGCCGGTTCTTTCGCGTCCGAAAACCTTCTGCACCTGGTCTCGGTCGAACTGTTGAAGTTGAGGTTGTTGTCCGAGTCGGGCCTGTGGCCCAAAAACTTCTCCTTGTCGGCGATGTTGTTGTCGTGCCCGAGCTGGTACACCTCCTGCTTGCCGTGGATGTTGATGATGCTGGGCTGCTGCTTGTTCGCCACGTTGTACACCGAGCACTGCGTTTTCCTAAAGTCCACGTCCACCGTCGGCCTGACGGTCAAGGAAGACGGCCTGGCCGGGATTTCGGGCTTGGCGGAGGGGTCCTTCCTCCTGATCTGCGGTTCGTCGCAAGTCTCGTTGTGCGTCAGGACCGATGAAGACGGCTTTTCGGGAATCAAAGGCGGCGGGGCGTTAGGGTGCGTTATCCTATGTACGGCGCTAGTTGTGAACTCCGGGGGCTTGCTTTGTGCTTGCGCCGGCTGAGGAGGTTTACTAGCGATACTCGCCGATTCGGTCATCGTCGCTCTATCTAACTTGTACCCAACTACGGTCACAGCCTTGTGGGGCGTTTGACTAACGCCGTCTTTTGTGCTCGCGGCTTTCCTGGACGCCTCGCTAGATCTAGGCAAGGTCCCGGTGGGGTTTCTCGGCCTACTCGTCGGGGAACTCCCCGGAGGGGTCGTAGGAAGCTGCGGCAGCTTCGCGCTAGAGGGCTTGCTAGGCGGGGGGCTCACCGGAAGCGAACCTTTATTAGAGGGATGTTCGTGCGAACCCTTATTAGAGGGATGCTCGTGCGAACCCTTATTAGAGGGATGCTCGTAAGACTTGCTCATCGGCGGCACCGGGGCGGACTTTTTCTTCCTCTGGTTCGGCCGTGGGCTGTCCGCGCACGCGTCCAGGTTCGAATTGCTGGCCTTGAAGTTGCTCGAAGCCTCTTCGTCCTGGAACATCTCCAACGTGACGTATTTGCTGGCGTCGTCCGGGAAAAGCGCGTCGCTCTCCTTGACGAACATCTCGACCAACACGTTGATCGTCACGCAGCTCTGCATGTTCAGGTCTTCTTGCTTGTTCCACAGCAAGTTCGGCGATAGTACTATGGCGATGTTAGACGGCGTCATTTTATTCTCGGGGTGTTTGGTTAGCTTCGACAGGAACTGAAATATGTAGGACAGGTTGTCTTGGTTTTCCTGAGGTAGCCTCGCGATCAGTTCTTTGACCGCTTGCAGTCTGCGGTGTTCCGGCATCTGAGACGCCTCTATCCAGTCTTTGTGGAGGTGGAAGGTCAGCAGAGGTTCCGGCAGTTCTCTCAGGTACAATTTCAACAAACTGGCGAGGGTGTGTACGTCCCTGTATTCGGGGATTAGAACCGAGAGGCAGCCAGAATCGATGGCGGCCTTCAGTCGTTTGACTTTGGTTGTACTTCCCGCTACGCGGAACAAACCTTCTTCCATCAAACCGTATTCAGTGAGCGCTGTTATGCATATTTCCAGAGGAAATGCTATTCTTTTACCAGTTATTCGCAAATGTTCCCTTAGAGATGTCCCAAAGACCCTCCTCACAGGGCTATCACCTGAAAAATCAACAAATTCAATGGATTACTCTTATACCATCTGCCGACGACGTCGTTTCGTTGTTTATCAACTCGTCAGGACAGCTTTATGGAGCTCCCGAAATCAAAACGAAATCACTCTGAATCAATACAATGAAACGACGTAGTCGTTAGTCGTAGTAGTAGGGAGCTCCATAAAGCTGCCCTGACGAGTTGTAAACAACGAAACGGCGTCGTCGGCAGATGGTGGAACTATCGGAATTAAATAAATTAATAAATATATTAGGCAGAAATCCATCGAACTGTCAAGAGTACCGGCAAAAGTTTTTTCATCAAGTTAATAGTAAATTATTGATGTGTAAAGTTACACAACCAAACTCGCGTGATAGTTTGGTTGCCTAACTTTTATAGACACCTGGAAGTATATGGGACTAAATGCTAAATGCAAGCTGACAAAAACAAACAATCTTTCAAAAATACTTGATATAAGGCACCTACCAATTTTTTTCTCCATGTGAGGTATCAAATCCTGAAGGCTTTTGTAGGCGTTCTCATGATAACTTCTCTGCACTTTCAACAATTGTAAAATATATTCGGAAATTTCGTTTTCCTTCGCAAGGATATGGAACATTTCTATTGCCAATTGATCCCTCGTGTGTTCAACTTTCGTATCAGCCTCTTCCATATCATCCCTAAGCGTCTCTTTCCCCGTTGACTAAACAGTTGCAAAATAAAAAAATTAAAATATTAGCAAGTGAGTTAGAGTTTTGGAATTATATTTTCCTATTTCTATTCAATATGAATGAAATGATATCAATTTGCAGCCTCTGTTTCGAAACACATTTTTATTTTTCCGAGGTTGGTATCAGAGGAAAGTCAAATGGATTGACAGCATCTGTCAAATTTTAAATATTTTATCAGTGTTATCAACCAAATTTTTCTGATATTTATTGGCATTACATTCATTTTTTTGAATAATAATAATGTTTATTGTTCCCGTGAATCCAGTGGAGTAGTCAGAATTTTGATAAAAGTTCTGAAATTGAAGTTTGATTTATTGACATAAGTTTCAAATTTCATTGCCATTAACTTTTCATTATTTTCACATAAACCACTTGAGAATGTTGTGAATCCAGTGGCGTCGTCAAATTCTATCAACAACTTTGAAAAAAATTCGAAGTAGGCCTTAAAATTTTTATTTTTATTTCAAATTCATGGCACTCAACAAGAACTATTGAAAAAAAACTTCTGAATCGGATAATAAATAACAGTTTTAGAGAGGTGGCCCGCTTTCAAATGGGTAACTCTGTATATAAAAAAAAATATAAGATTAATAAATAACAGTTTTAGAGAGGTGGCCCGCTTTCAAATGGGTAACTCTGTATATAAAAAAAAATATAAGATAATAAAATTTGATAAGTATGGTGTGTAATAGAATTTCAGGAAAATAATAATTCATTTTGTTATACTTTATTTGCCAACAGATTTCGGAGAAATTCTTACCAAACATATTTCGAAATATTCTGAATCCAGTGGTGTAGCCAGAATTTTTACAAAATTTCTGAAACTGAAGTGGGGGCAACATTTTCAAATTGTATTCCCATATAACTTCTTTATCAACGGACGCATTTCAAAGTAATTTTTAATCAAGCCATTTGAAAATGTCGTGAATCCAGTGGTGTAGTCAGATTTTTTCAAAAAAAATTGCTAATAATTTTTTAATGATGAAAACTAAAAAATCATTGAAAAATGTATGTTTTAAAGGGGTGTTTCCATTTTAAATCGATCACACTGTATATGTAACACCAATATGACTGCAGTTTTGTCCTATATGAACATTACTCAAATCACAAATGCCTGGGCAATAAATTAAGACACACATATTGTCCCATCTTTCTGACATGATAATTAAGCACAAAAAGACTTACGTGATACCGATTACTGGCAGAATCTTTATCGAGACAGTACTTCCGCAAGCTATTTTTGTGCTTCATGATGTTGGGAAACTCATTCTCGAGCACGCTCTGCAGCGGCTCATAAACCAATTCCTGGACTTTCATCTCGTGGTCGGCGTACTCTCTCGCCAGTTGTTGTTCTACGTTTCCGCATTCCTTCAATACCTGTTGGAACAGGGGACATTCTCGAGCCTGTCTGCTTTCGTCCAGAAACGTGGCGCCTAGTTGATATTCCGAAGTTTTTTTCTGAAAAAAAACAGTTGGGATTGATACATTTATCTTAATTATCCATAAACCATAGTCCAGAAATGTTTTGTCTGTCAAGAATGTTTCAATCAGTGGTTTTTGGGTCTGGGAATAGTGTGCATCCAGTGCAAACCAATGAAAATATTCCTGTGAACGTTTCTGAATAAATATAAAATTACAAAAAATGTATTCAAAAAATTCCAAAACCTTGCAGCAAAACATTTACGCCATTGCAAAATATCTTCATATGAATTTTACTAAAATAAATTACCTGACGAATCACCATAAAACAATAGCACGTTATTAAGGAACACCCTGTGTAGAAGACAAACTTTTTAACATCTTTTCAACGACTTTTCTAAGAATGGCTTTCGAGTATTTGATGATAAAATATGAGACCAATTCAAAACTACTGCAGTTGTATTTCTTTTATCTCAATCATCTACTGAAGAAGGCAAAATAATGTTTCAATGAAAATTTTCCGTTATCCAATCTGATTGTATTTTCCTCACTTGATTCTTCTTCAAATAAAGGTATATTTGCAGGATTGTGAAGTATACAACAGGCACATATCTTATCAAAAGATAAGGAATTGAAAATTTGCATCATACTTGTTGCACGTTTAGTAAAAAAATATCCAGAAAAAATATTTGCTGTAGTCTGGTATTTCATTAGGAACAGCTTAGGGACATGATGACTAGTTTTATATACTATTTACAAAAATAGATGGATTCTCCTGTTCAAATTAATGAAAGACAAAATACGAACTTTTCTCCAACTCAACTGTCTCCAACTCATTTATCAGTCTTCTAATTACAATAAAATTCACTAGTAATATCTCCACAAATCGTAAGATTTACCGAAAGCACTATTCAAACTGAGCATAAAATTTAGAGGAATTTAAAGACAACAGTTATGAATTTTCATATACAACAATTGTGTGAACTATCGATGTCACTATTTTAAAAGTGCTTATTTTCTAGCAATTAATGACTAAGATCGATAGGGAAAAGAACCAATTTAGCAAGAAGATAAGTTATAATTATTGTTCCATACGAATATTCATTAAATGGCATTACAATTATCCATTTCTCGCTACAATGCCGTAAAATGGGTGAAAAATGCTCGCAAACAGAACTGAAAACGGCTGAGCCCGCCTAAGCGGTAGACTAGTAGGAGAGACCGGAAGATGTTGGGGATTTCGAAAACTTTGATTTCTTCAATAGTTCGAGGAATGTTTCTCGATTCACAAAACATATGTCGAAAACAATACTAATGTGTTTTGAAGAAGTGAAGACACATTCCTCAAATTATTGAATGACGAAATATCTATAAATAAAAATAATGAATAACAGGTAATACATTTTTTTCACAACAGTTCAGGGTTTTTTTTTACAACTAGGAACGCAAATTGGTATTTACGTTTGAAGAAATGGAATTACCACAATTAAAATAATACTATACCGAATATGTTTACATACCAGTATTTTTTCAATATCCATTAAGGGACCGCTGGGTGCAATTTTTTTGGTGATGGCGGTGAGGGCACATCGTAGGTACTCCACTTTTTGATCGGCAATTTGAAGTTCTTCATGATTGAAAATTTCGCTCTTTTCTGCCCTGTAAAAAATTATTAGTTAATTCGTCATATAAGGTCCCACTTATACATACCAAAAAAAAAACTTTGTTTTACTCCTGCCTCATTTTCAACTTCCACATAAAATCGGCATTCTCTTCAATAAATGTTGAAAATAATTGCTTATTGATATCCTGCATATACATATTTAATAACACTATTGTGAAGTGCAAACCTCAAGCTTGAAATCACATACTTCATTTTTTATGTAGGATGTGTATGAGCGATTATTTTCAACATTTACTGAAGAAATTGCCGGGATTATGGGTGAGTTGAAAACTGAGGCAGGAGTAAAACCCAGTTTTTTCTTTGGCATGTATAAGTGAGACTTGTCTCACTAGTCTTAAATCGTTGCATACGGTCCGAAGAGGGTACTGATTGCTGCTTCAGTATAATTATTTCATATCAACTAAAATATCCATGACTTTCGGATCCTAGAAGGGTTATGTGAAATGGAACAAAACACATTTTAGGTACTCAGATACTCACATGTTATATTTGCATGAGGAAGTAGAAGTCTTCAGAAACAATATACACTTTTTCTTTTCCTTCTCCTATAATTTTTAGCAAAGTTATGACAAATAATAATAACGTAGCTGCACATGTGAAATTTTCATTTATTGTGCGAACTTTACTGTTGAGTGCCTTATCACTGGATATATTACGGACTATAATCCGTTGTACGACGAATGCGCATCATGGGCGTGCATGTTTTCACGGTTTCAGCTGTATTAGTACTACCATGCTTGGATTTTATCTTTTCCCTCCTGAGCATACATAGTGTCCAATTGAATAGTATCCAGTGGAAATATTTTGCAAATGAAATATTAATCATGGTGGAGTATCAAAGAAATCACAATCTTTTTGAGGTTAGTTGACAAACTGCCTGTTTATTGACAAAACTAATTGTTTTTCAAGTTTTTGGTTAAAATTTACACTTACTTAAAAAGCTAGATTGAAAAAAAAAAGAATACAAAAAAAATACTCATGTTATTGGTACCAACTTTTCATTCAAGCTTCGAAACTTTTTCACCTCCAATAAAAACAATTCTTTTAGAAAAACAAAACAATAGGTTACATTGTTGATGCAGAGTGCACTTGATATATCAGTGACTAGATCTTTATGACTTGTTGGATTTTATAAACTCGAGTACACAAAATTTCCGAAAAGTTTCTGGTTCATTCAATAGATTCAGGCTGGGTAGTACATACATTACTAGCAAAAAAAAAGACGGGTATGATAAAATCGAAACCATACTCACTTCAAGAATGTTTGATCGGCCAACTGCTTCACACGGAAAAACTGTTTCTTCATAGTTGTCTAATATTTACACATAATTTTTAGAGATGAAGGTATTTGTTTGCTGAGACCAGAATAAGGTTATAAGCTTCATATACCTCTGCAATCATACATCTGAAATAAAAAAAAGAACTATTTCTGGCAGTTCACGTTTTTCTCCGAACTGGTATAAAACTAACAAAAACACCTTATCAGCTTCTCATTCTTATCAGCTAGATAAAATAAGCGAAAATAGATCCTAAACCACAAAACCAAAATAAGTGTCACTGTCAAAAGTCAAAGAACATACAAATACAAATAATACAATACTCAAATGACATTTCATGTGTCTTTAAGCTGGGTTCATAAAGACCAAATACGGGAAATGCAGATATCGCTGAAATATTCAAGTATGGACTAAAATGCACGACAAAGTGCCCCCACCATTTTATTGTAATTAATAATTTTGGATGAATTTATATCGTTGTCATTTTTCATGTTTATTCTATTCACGCAAGGTTAGTCAGGTTAGGTTGGAGTTTGCTGATAATTCAAGCATATACAACTCAGTTTGCATGCAATTGTCTTGTAATTCAAACTTTCCGCCATTACAGTGGCTAATCACAAAGCGCTCATTTCGTGCATTTTAGCACAAAATAGCTCACCTACACAGAAGTGACACTCAAGGCGGCCCTTGAATCTTTTGTGGTAAAATTTTCGAGACCTTAGCCGTTTTCGATTGGCGTTTGGTTCTGGTAGCGGTTGACATAAAAATGACAGCGGTTTACTTTCTGGTACTGTTAATGACGTCATAGTGTATAATACGAATGATTACCGCAACCACTAACCAGTGACTACGACTATGACGTCATTAACAGTACCAGAAAGTAAACCGCTGTCATTTTTATGTCAACCGCTACCAGAACCAAACGCCAATCGGAAACGGCTCTTATTTTGAATATGTCACTTAAGGGCGGTAAATTCAAACTGTCGGTTGAAGAAAATTGCAAGTGTTCCGCCTTTGGAAATATCCGACTTACGTAATTTTATAGTTCTCGTTTAATAGAAGTTACTTACATGGTTGAGCCCGCCTAAGAGGTCAAGCAATAGGAGTTACCGGGAGATGAGGGGAATAAAGAGATTATCACATCCTTTGTACGTTTTCACTACAATTTCTTGCATTAGGCATTGACTAGATTTAAATATCTCAAATTCAACTCAGGTTATTTGTGGATCAAGTAGAAATATAATAAAAAATGTAAAGTGGAGTAGTTTTGGTATCTGTAAATCAAAATGAATAAATTGGTTAGCGGCATGACAATAAAAAATTGAAAATGTAAAGTATATATTTTCCTATTGGGTAACCAATAAAGTACTTTTATTATTATTATTATTTTATTCAATAAATGTCTCTTAAGATTTACAGTAGGTAACTTGGTTCTGGTTATATTTAGGAAGGAACAGATGGCAATTTTAATAACTTCCTGACAACTTCATTGTATCGAGCCCATGTATATTCACTTTCACCTAAAAAAAACGTTGATTTTTAATAGATTATAAAATTAGTATATAAAGTATTTTTTCAACATTCATGCAAAAAGCAAAACTTTATTGATATTTAGTGGAAAAAGAAGTTCTTTATTGCACTAGTGCAATACAGTTTTTATAGCACTCATCTGCCATTCTATTTCAATGTGCTGTCATCATTACAAACATGTTCAAACCCACTACATATTTAATTCAATTGCAAACTCTGATAAATAATTTCTAGTGGAAGTAACACTTTACTATACAAATAGCTGTTAGTCAGAATATTTTCCAAGCACACAGCTTTAAGATCCAAAATTATAAAAGTTAAATTTCCATCGAACTTTGCTTTGCGAAAATCATGTGTGATTTAACTCAATGATTTGATTTGCAAAACAAAATCATAAAAGGCTTGATCATGAGATTTTAACAATTATATTTCAACTCCGGTACATCTATGGGGTGATATGCATATGCAAGTACCAATACCTTCATTCATCAGTTTATCCACTGCTTCTGAATATTCATCAATATTTTCAATATTCTCTGAAGGCTTGCCAAATATTGCTTCTACACTAGTTTTGGATTTACTTTTTTTCCAATCATAAATTTCCATATCAGCTTCAGACTTCAGTTCCTCCCAAGGTTCAACATTCTGCAAAATACACAAAAACATGAATTTACAGATAACTCCTCAAAGCAATTTTACGGCAGTTTTCAAAATTATTTGACATTTCTATTCTCATCTTGCCACTATGACGGCAGTTAAGGCTAACGTTATTATTGCTTCAACAGTTTTTCAGGTTCACTTTTTAATTTTTGAAGAAGTCCACTAAACTTTACTCATGTATAGAAAAAATATCAATTGAATCTATCGGACCTTCAACTATTGTTCCTTACCCAAGATTCATGATAAAGAGCTGTTATGAGGTACATGGCATAATCATAATTCTGCTTTTTCACTGGACACCTATCTGTAACTATGGTTACAATATCATTTTCTTCGTTGTACCTTTCTCCGACCAGCCGCAAAAACTTATCTCTCGCCCTCGCATTCAAATTCAAAGATGATAACTTGAACCGTACAGTAACAATTCTCGACAGTGGATCTCTGATTGAAGGAGAAGAGTGACAATAACTGCTGGAAATGACCTCGATGGGAAAATGTTTCTCATAAGATTCTTCATTACGGAGAGCTTTTGGCCAAGGAGTGCAAAATTTTTTCAAAGCTTCGCATTGCCTTTTTATCACTGGAGGCGTAAGGTGAAGGAAATTGGGAATTTTCATCAACTCTGCGTTGGCAAATTTGTCAGGAGGGGCCCCTTTTTCGACATAACCCTGGCGAACTGGCAGAGGGACGGTAGCTGGGTGAAAAGATCGCGGACCGGGCCATACACTACCCCAGTCTTGATCAACGGGCATTTGATGTGATCTGAAACGAAAACACAAATGAGTAGGCGCCAGCACTGGTGACAAAAACCACTTGACATTACCTTGAAGGCAATACATTTATTTTCCTTGCTGGTTTTCTCTGTTGAAATTGCCCTCTGACATTTTTCAAATTTAATACTCGAAACTCATCTGAAAATGGTTACAAGTTGATGTATACTTTGTTTTTGTAATTGAGAACAAACCTTTTGCTTCAACTCCGGCGTTTTGAACACTTGAGTACCGACAAATAAGTCCTTTTTCGAAATGTTTCAATAATCCAACCTCAATATTTCTCGCAAAAGTCAACATTTTCGTCGTGTCTCAAATAGCATTTGACGATTATATTGATCAACCTCTTATCCGAGAATGTATGTTTGATGTTGATCCAATAAAGTATTCATCAGTTCATAAAAATACAGCTAAAATAAAAATTGGTTGACGAGCTAACCTAACCTAACATTCATTTTCCATACATTCTTCTTCTTAAAATATTTCTTCTTCCTTTAATGAGATGCAATTTGCTCAGCATTCCTGTTATGCAAGAATCCGTCCTACCCCGGCCTTCAACCGGCGTAAATAACACAGACTGATAGCTTTTATTTTGCTTACACTTCATGCACATATGAAACAATCACAAAGATCTACATACGCTTCAGGCACATTATACCTCTCCCTCATAGAGCGAGTAGTCCAAAACAGATTCATCAACAACATCAACAGTTTTATCCCAAAACTAAAGTGCTACATTTAACACTCCGACACGTGTTTCAATCAATTCAATCACCAAGTGATCATCTTCAATATGTCAAATTTTGAGAATTCCAAAAAAAAATCCTGGCTTTCGGTCCCATAATTTTTGTACGGCAGTATTCTAGGAGATTATTATTTTATAATCCACCCAACGTGAGGAATGCCATACAAGAATATTCTCTCCGAAGAGCACATCTTCAGATGAAAAATTATTATTATTAATATTATAGTCAAATGCACCACCCAGAATTGATGGCACATAGTTCCTAAGTTATTTTACTCCATTGGCTCCAACATTAGAACTACATATACATTTATGAGGAGCACAAATCGATAATCCATAATTATTTCGTTTGAACTGCACTCAGCTACACTCGATTCAAAATGTGGTGTAAATTACACCACACTACCACCTTGATGCAAACGAATAAACCTATTCAGAAGTCAGTAGTGTGAGATAGAACAGTGCTGACTGACTCGTTTCAGCTTTCGATATCTTCAGTAATCTATTCAAAATTGAATGAGAATAAAATGAAACATTATGGTCTCTTATGGAATTTGGCAGTTGATCACCACTAAACTGTTTCGTGCTTAAAATCTGTCCGCCATCTAGCGTGAACGCATTTCATAATTTATGACGTCAGACTATATATAAAAAAGAAGACAAGTTTGGTTCATGTGAGTTCTTCTTCTTTTTTCTTTTTATGGAGTAACATTTTTGTTCGTGTCGTGAGTTCATGTGAATATTATTGGTTATGTTTCGTGTTTGTGAATTTGTGATAGAAACTTTATATTAACTTTCTGAATTACATTTTCACCATGAAAACCTTCGAAATCGTTGCTGGAACATATGAGGAATTTTTATTGGGCTATCATTTCAACAGTGATGTGAGTATATTTCGAGTAATTTTCAGCCAAATCTTCATTTTTTTTGTTTTTAGGAACCGAGCCTGACACAGAGTTTTGCCTCTCATGATCACAGTGGCAGCTTGAGGTCTCTAGCAACATCTGGACGATATTTAGCCTCAGGAGCAACAGACGATCGAATAATTGTATATGACTTCAAAACCCGCAAAGAATATGGCATGCTGACACACCACAAATCGACAATAAACTGCTTGCGTTTCACCAAAGACCACTCACATCTTGTATCTGGTAGTGCTGATGGAGTTTTATCTATCGTGAGGGTGGGAAATTGGAAGGTAGAAAAAATCTGGGACAAAGCACACAAAGGGGCACCTATAGTTGACATAGCACTGCATTCGTCAGGAAAGATGGCATTAACGTTAGGTACTGATGGTAGTTTACGCACTTGGAATTTAGTCAAGGGACGGCAAGCATATGCTATCAATTTGAGCACTAAAAGTAAAGATCCCAAAGGTTTGGACAAGATCCTTTGGGCGCAAGACGGAGTCAGATTTATTCTCTATGGTGCAAAGTACACCGAAATTTGGAGTATAGAAATAGGGGGAACGTTGAAAGTTATTGAGCATCCCAGCAAAGTAACAAGTTGTCTTTGGTATTCAGACGAAGAAATTCTTGTTGGTTATGAAGACGGAGAAATAGCTCTGATTCATATTGACACACTGAAAAAAAATATAAGAAAAGCTCATGACGCCAGGGTCAAAGCTATCTCTCGGTATTTGAGTTGGTTGGTGACAGCTTCAAGCAGTGGGGAAATCAAAGTATGGAATACTGATTTGTTAGAACTAGCTAAATGTAATTCTGGTTGTAGAATCACTTGCCTAGAAATTGTTCCTCTGATTGAAGTCAAAGAAGAAGAAGTTACCGAGGAACCGGAAGAGAAACAAGAAAACTTCAACATCAACACGAAAAGGACTGTTGTTATTGAAGATGATGACGACAACAGCAATTCAGATGAGGAAGTAGAAAAAACTGTGTTAAAAAATGAAGTTGGTAGAGCTAAACGAAAAAAGAAAAGCACAGTGAAAACAAATGAAATATCCAAAAGAAATAATGATGTAGTGATTGTTGAAAACTCAACCAAAAAAGAAAAAGAAAAAAAAGGAAGTAACGGGTAATAATATACAGAAAAATGTCAAAAGATTCAGAAAAAAGAAATTGTCTTGAAATACAGTAGTTGATTTTTATCAGTTGCATTTTTTTTTAATACAAATATAAAACCGATGATTAGGTACTTTACCGGGTGGCTACAAGATTTGTTACATCTTGCCATCTATTTATTTTCAAACACAGAAATGTACAGAGTACCTCAATGGAGCACAAAGGCATTCGGATTATCGCTGATTCTCAAGATTCTCAACAAAATACGAGGGTGTTGCTATAAATTGGAACACACTGTATATGAATTAAAAATAGACAAACTTACACTTTTTTATTATGTAAGTGTTACATGTATGCTAACAATACATGAAATGCAATACAAAATTTTATCCCCAGCTGATATAAACACGAATAGAAACTAGTATTTTATTAACTTCATGAAACGCTTGTAAACAAAAGTACTAAGACTTATTAAGATATTAAAGATTATAAAATAATAAAATTCTTTCATTCAGAATAATATTAAAATTACATAACCAGAAAAGTCTCTCCTACAGATCATAATAATCTTTTCGCAAAATAATAAACTGGACAGAATTCTACAGTTCTAGAATTCTTGATTTTTTTTTACAGGTCACGGAAATTATAGAATAACATTTTTCAACTCGCGAATAATTGAATTTTTTAGTCAAAAAAATTAATATTTGGAACATTTGGTGTACGTACAATTCAAGAAATAGAAATACTCCAAAAGCTAAAAGCATACCAAACTAATAATCCAGTACGATTGGGACCACCAAACTTGGTATGCTGTAGTTGTCCTCCAACGTATTTTGACGTGCTGATTCCGAATATTTGAATGAAAATGTCGAAAACTCATCAGAAATATTTTTGGCGACAAAAAAAAACATCTAAAAACTGATTTAGCGCGGACCAACTCGAGAACGGTCAGAGATAGACAATTCTGCGAACGCCAATCGATTCAGAATGGCCGAATTAGTATATACTGAGAATTTGAACGATAAAAATTGAAGAACAAAAAAGTCGAGTATATCATGATATATAGATAATTTTTTGAACTTTTTTATTTTTCATTTCTAGAATTTCAAATTTTGGTCCTCCAACGTATTTTGACGTGCTGATTCCGAATATTTTAACGAAAATGTCGAAAACTCATCGGAAATACTTTTGGCGCCAAAAAAACCATCTGAAAACTGATTCAGAGCTGACCAACTTGAGAACGGTTAGAGATAGAACAATTCTGCGAACGCTAATCGATTCTGAATGGCCGAATTAGTATATACTGAGAATTTGATCGAAAAAAATTGCCGGACATGTTTAAAAATAAATAAATTTTTGCTGTAATCTTGGAAAGTATATAATTTATCGGAAAAACAACTCGACACTGTGAAAGATAATTCAATTCTCCACAAAAATGATTCCCAGTAATTTTTTATGAAATGCGCTCGTTTTCACAGAAAACGTGATTAAACGCCGACATCAAATTTTAGGTTCACGCTTAGCCGCCGCTGAAAGTTCTGGCGGAGCCGAATATCTGATTGGTCATAACTCTGAAGACTCCTACCTTCTCATGCAAATATAATATGCGAATATTTGAGTACCTAAAATGTGTTTTGTCACACTTGACGGAGATGTTTGCGGATGATCCGTAAATATCGTAGAAGGGTTATGTGAAGTGGGATAAAACACATGATTGGTACTCAGATAATCACACGTTATATTTGCATGAGGAAGTAGAAGTCTTCAGAAACGATGATATACACTTTTTCTTTTCCTTCTACTATAATTTTTAGCAAAGTTATGACAAATCTAATTTTCGGCCCTTCCGGAAATTGCAGTGGCTACCTCCCTGATAATCATTTTCTCAGAGAGATTCAAACTCTCTGTTGAGTGGTGATGTTTGAGTAATATTCTCATATGAAACAACAGAAAAATTCCCATTGTAAATATACTGTCCCTGAGATACATTTATCAAATTCACCTCATTTCCGGATTCTCATCTGATCTCATTTCACCGTCGCTGAATTTTTGAAACCAGTCCGTTTTGCACATTTCCACACACCCTCCGCTCTGGGGTATCCAGTACGCCAACAAAGGCAAGTCGCACTTTCGAACCTCCAAGAGTCTCATCAGTTCGTCACACGACTTAGGGGCCCAACTGAGGACACAAGCGATGCTGAACCAGCGCATAACGAGGTCCATCAAGTGATACGAAAGAGTTGCGTCCGACATATCCTGGTTTTTGACGGCTTTTTCTATCAGGACGAGCAGTCGTGGGATTGTATTTGGCAGGGCGGCATCAAATTTTACATCCCAATCGTCTTCTTTTTTGCGCACCTCACAAATTTTGCCAGATTTTGGAAACGAAAACTTTTTTGGAAGCAGTTGACGGAAATGCCTCAAAATGTCTGTATCACCTTCTTCAATTGGAATACCCGTCAATATGCAATACGAAATTGTCCGAAACACGTTTTCCGGCATTTCCTTCGCTAACGTTCTCAAATTATCCACCGAGTTGCACTCTACCGGACATGATGGCACGCTGTGAGGAATATTTCTGTAGATTTTCGCCCGTAGCAGAAAAACGAACCACATGTGCAGGTGCGCAAAGACATGGCGTTCACTAACTAGCTGGGGAAGAGATCTCAGTTGTACTTTACTGGCGTTTTGGGATTGTTCAACGTCTCTTCGATATGCTGTGGTTTCCTCAGCAGTGGTGGAGTTATCTGCCTTCCGTTGCAGTTCCTCGCTGATGTTCCTCAGGTTCTCTTCGATGAAGTTGTAGTGGTTCAATAAGGGTATCTGAAGAACAGACGGATATCTTATTTTTTTATTTATTGTGTCTATAATTATAATTGGTGATATTAAAAGGAATATGTCTTGTTGTTTGTTCGAAAGTGGTTAAATATGCACTTTCTTTCAACTTCCTTCTATACCCGCTTTCCTTTTTTTGATGACTTTGGCTTCCGTCCATGTGCTATTCCTGATTTTGTTGTTTCTCCTCGTTGGGTGTTTCTTTTGTGTTCAGCGAGTCTTACGCTCAGTGGTCTCTTGGTTTGTGCGAATTCGGCGAAGCGTATCTTGGAGAAACCAAGAGACCACTGAGCGTGAGACTCGCTAAACACAAGAGAAACACTCAACGAGGAGAAACAACAAAATCAGGGATAGCGGATCATGTTTGGACGACCCAACACAACATCAAATGGACTGAAGCCGAAGTCATCCACAAAAATATGTATTTTCCAGAATAACTCGGTGGGCACCCCTATTCGCCCCTCCCCAACTTTCACGCCACTGGATTAATATCGATTTCGTATTTTTTTCTTAATCCCCAAAATTTCCTATACAAAAAAGGAATACATTTCGTTTCACAAATATCAACGGTTTTCAAGATATTTATGCGGCGCACCCCAGGGAAGTGATTTGGCCCCTCTTCTTTTTTCTTCATTAATAAATGAAATAGGTGAGAATATAACAACCAAGAAAAGCCCTTTCTTATTCAATTTGTATTAGCATTCATCAGTAAACCATATGCATCTCACACCAGTTTTGAAAAATTGTTAAGATCTGCTTGAAGGTTGATAGAATCGTTGAGAATCGTTGGAGATTAGTTTTAGGTCATCAGCAAATAGGAGATGAGAAGGTCCACTGGAAACCAGGGTAACTATATCGTCGAGTGCTGAACTGAAGCGGGCCCAAATGTGATCCCTGGGGAGCACCCGATGTCATTAAAATTTCTGAGATGTCTTATAAACTCTTGGTGCCAACACTATGTTTACCTGATGTTTTCCGAGTACTACTATGCAGTACTTCCTTCTGAAACCTCTAGCCAGAGAATCTTTGATATTGAAAACGTGCGATATAATGTGGCCCCTGGTGTTGTCTCCAAAGTAAATGGTTCCAGATTTCTGCCCTTTTTCTTCCACAACCTATAATCAGAGATTGTATTTACTTCGTTCATGCAAAACAAAATTTCTGTAGAAATAAAGCGAGATGTACGCGTATCTCACTCTAGAGTTTTGTTTGTGAAGTGTGAAGAATTCTTTTTATTTTGAAGTGTTGTATATGTTTTTTTTTTATGTTAAGTTTCAGTTTATTAATTGATTGTGCGAAATTCTTATATTTTCCAATGACCTACAATTTCATAACTATTCAAAAGACTTTCGTTCTAGCGATTTGTACTAAACATGATATAAAATTCCGTAATTTTAAACAATACAAGACTAATGTAACATCTCGGCTCGGGAAGAAAATATTAAGAAGAATTTTTCTTTAGTAGGCATTTGAAACAAATTTTTAGTTTTGGTTGATGTCAAATTATTTGTTTTGTGTAGAGATTTTCGTACATTTATAATTCACATATTCCCTATTTATTAAAAATGCCACAAAGTCTGTTAATGAAAGGATTATAATTTGTATAGAACAGGAAGGACGACACACTAAATGATGAATCCGAGTTCTTTATATAAGATTATTGAGATGAATCAATGAATGTTGCGATGTTTTGTTGTGAATTTTGTTTCGGTTATTTTGGTTTAATGTTTATTTCACGTCTGATGCTGAAAATATACAATATTAAATTTATGAAATTGATTCAAAAAATGTTGCGAACATTTATTACTACATACATCGAACTCTTCTGCAGCTAACGGGATACAAATCTGTTAAAAAATGAATACGAGTATAATAAGAATGAAGAGAGATACGAATCAGTTTAAAAATGAAATGAAAAAAACTAGATGAACTTTGCAACAACAAAAAGACCAATTTCTGGAGGTTATTTTTTTCTTTTTTCTGGTAACAGGCCAATGTGGGTATTTTCTGGGCAAGATATGACATTGAAGTCTCGTATTTATTAAAATTATGAAATTTGAGTATTATTCCGTTCGATTCGATAGGGCGAAAGATTCGAAAAATTAAAAAAAATGGAAAAAATGAAAAAAAGCCGAAGTGACAGTAGGAAGTCCAAATTTGGAGCAAAGGTATAAAATTGGAAACTGAGCAACTTTTTTATTTAGCAGTTTTCAAAATTTCTAAATAAAAACTTGAGGAATTTTGAAAAAACTGTCAAATTTGACAGGTTTAGAGGAGCACGTGACAAAACAAAAGAGGCTGTTTTCTACTAATTTTTCGAGCACAAACTAACAACTGCGGGGTCAAATTTTCATTATATTTGTTAATAAAAAAAACTTCCATATGTGGCGAACTTTATGTGTGACACTGTATATACCTACGAGTATTTCGAGTACCTTTTCCAAGCATGGTAGTGTATTAATTGGTTGAAAATTGATAGCTTCATGAGTATTTGTAATTTTGGGACAATATACTTGTGCTGTTGAGTTTTTGCGGAGAAAAACTCCAGTTTTGAGGGAGGTAATAACAAAGTTTAAATTATAACCATCAAAAACATCAAGTACATTTTTTTTCAATTTTCTTGTTGATAATATATGAATTGCATTTAGAGTCAAAGTTTCTGAATGATTATAGAATTTGTATTGAATTATGGGTAAAGTCATATAAGTTCATGAGAGAGAAAAAAGGTGGAATTCCATCCTAAAATGTTACAATACTTTCAATGAAAAATTATTTGAACATTCATTCAGCTTTATCACGGTCTATTTATAGCTTTCGTTGTTCTTTTTCCTGTTTCACAAATTATGTGATTTGGTATAGGCACAGGGTTTTTTCGGTTGTATTATTTTATTTGGTTTTAAATGTTTCCCACATTTTTTTTTGTTCTGTGAACAATTATCAGTTTTTGTTGTTTTTTATGACCCGTTATATTATGGTTCCCAATGAATGGTTCATTGGTTTTAGTTTCTTAGAATTTGTTTTCTGCAAGATGAAAATAAACTATACATCAACTTTGCTATTTGAACTTACTTCAATACTGAGACTTCTCAGCACAGCATCTCTAAGGGTGCGTGCCATATTTGTGCTGAGAGATGTTCTTGTACTTATGTAATGATGATTTTCATCTTGACACGCGAAAACTGTATTTGATTCTATCGACTCGCAGGCGGAGCATACAGGAAAACTGGTTAGAGATGTTTGTTCCTTGGGGACCTCTTTTGATGTTTCCGTACATAAAATCACACATGGTCCGTGTTTGTCACAAAAGTGACCTAACGCTATTGTCACTTCCATAATTTAAGTGAAACTGAAGGTAGAAGCATAGTTGGAATCAAGGCTAGGTGGATATGAAAACAATTAGGCATTTTAAAAATAGCGCGTGTGTCAACATCACGTGAAATTTATTTTTAGAAGGGAGTTAATGGAACAGATATTTCAATACAAATTATTCAAAATGTGCGATTTTTGAGTTGAAGCCTATATTACATGAACGCAACAAAACGTTTTTGTCTTTAAAATCCTCACCTAGGACGAAAACGAAGAGTTCCGTTAAAAAAAAATGAATATTCATCGACATAACCTCAGTCTCACGGGAATATTTGAGAAATTCCCGCTAGATGGCGCTTAGAATTTAGGCGCGAATAGTTTAGTGGTGTTGATCAGCTGCAAAATTCCAAATTTCATAAAAGACTTTTATTCTCATTCAAATTTGAATAAAATAAATTACCAACGATGTCGAAAATTTGCAATTTTTCGCATAACTCTTTTTTTTATTGGAATATAATGAATAAATATATTCCTCGGGCACTGATTAAATACGCCCAGTAATGAAACTCTTAATTTTCGCCTTGTCAAGTAATCTAATTCTGAAAGAGAATATCACTGTATTACATTTTTTGTCCAAAAATCGATAATCAATGCGAACCAGTTCTGCTTATGACAAGAAAGACCTGATATACTTTTTATCAGTTCAACCAAATAATTATAGATGGCGTATGCTTACCGCAGAATGCGATCATAGCACGATAGCAACAGTTGTTGGATTACGTCTTGGTTCGATATGTATCTTCAAGATGGTGCTTAGATCGCTAAAAAACAGTAACCAAAATATACCTCATGAACGCGACCGATCATCTCTGGAACTGTGGATGAAAAATGGACACAAAAATCTGAGGAGCAGTGTGTGCAAACTACCAAAGTCATTAATATATCATAAGAGTACTTACATTTAAGACGTTCATCTCCTTCAGCTATTGAAGGACATTACACACACAAGACTGAACAAGCGTCTAGCCGTACCAATTCTACTTTCGATCCCGCAGTTCCGCGTGCGCACAACTCGAATTAAAATGTAATAATTGACATTAACCAAGTGGGTTTAATACTTTTATGGCAGTGTGGCGGGATGTTTACATGTCAAAACAAAAAGGCAAAAAAGTTGAAACTGCGTGCATTTGTTTTTTCGCTAGCAATTGACACACAAACCTAACCTGAGCAAGCTAACCTAACCTGAGCAACCTAACCTAGCTTGCGAGTCAGTCGAAAATGCGTGAATTAGTTGAGGTGAAATTTCTATCTTTTGCTATTTGGTATAAATAGTGATTCTGAAAATTATTCGACAGATAATTATTATTTTGGTTTTAATTCCTCTTTTTCAAAACTATCTTTTGTGAAGGTAAATGAGTTATCAGAAAAAGGTGATTTTGCCACATTCCAACCCCAGCTGGTGGCATTGTTATTAAAATGCTAAAAAAAGCGCAGCGACTTAGAAGTTTATATTTTTAAATAGAACACCCTGTATATCATTGCATGATCGGTTAGACATGATCATAAGGAATCCAACAATACCAAGTTTGATGCTGTTATCTCAGAGTGTCTCCCTTACTTATTATTATTGCCATTGGAACCTAACATCAGAATACCGTCAGTGTACTGACAACCAATATTGATACCAACTAAAAAATACAAACTTTGTTTTCAGCATTATCCTAGCCTCAACTTTCATTGATAAAACTCAGACCAGTGCTTTTTATTTGTAACAAATTCAAACAAGAGTTAATCGGAACATATATAATAAGTATAGGCTTGTCTACAAAAAGTCCAAAGATAATAGAAACCTGGAAATCATTTCCAGAACATTGAATTAAGAAAAAAATATTATTGATTCATATCAGGGATGTCGTCGTTACCAATGGTACTTCAAAATTAAGGTGTAACAATTGTCAACTTTTTTTATACAACTATATCAACCCAAAATTCAAAATTACAAATATATTATTCAAGATTATTCAGAGTTTTATGCATAAGTACCATTCTGTATCAATGACATCCCTAATTCATACCTCCTAGCCCATAAAAAAATATAAATAACATAAAGAGACAGAAGATATTTAATTTAATTATTAAATAAAACTATTTACAGAAAAAACAAAAGCAGTGGGCGATCAACCAGTATATAATATAACCTGTTTACAATATAATCCAATAAAAAGGCACTTAATTAAAAATGAAAGAGATGTTTTTATTCAAACTGTACAATCAATCACTTCACTGGTCAGCAGTCAATTTTACATTCAGTCACATCAAAATTACTATCGGAAACGACGAATCATTCACGAATTTCCATCGCCGAATTTGAAAGATGTCGGCACCGCCTGTTGTGTGAAAATGTAACCTGAAAAATTCAAATCGTTAGTGTTGAACGAAACGTAGGCATGGACTAGTAAATAAGTGGCTTCCTACAAAACGTATCGCTATTTTCACTAGCGTTTTGAGAATTTCTTCCTAACTTTTCAGATATGTTCTTGATGTTTTCTGCGATGTTGGCCAGTTCACGTAACACCTCCAGCCGAATGTACCTGTCACTGTCCGTGACGATACGGAGCATTTTGTTCTGCATTCTCTCCAACCGCAGCATTTGACTGTTGGGGAGGCTGCAGAACACCGGACAAGCGTATATCATGGTAGGTCTGATAATTTGTTTATATATAAGTACCTTATTTTTCATCGACAACTTGGAGGTCCTTGCGATCAGCGGGTAAGTCCGTTTGACCGCCGCCGATGCTCGTTGGATCGCCAGGCGATTACCGTATCTGTATTATTCGATGTATTTTAAATTATATTCTGTCTGATTCTCAATGTGATCATTCTTCTCTTATATCATTAATATTTTTATATTAGGATTCCTATATTTAATAAAGATTTACTTTACTATATCTGGCGACCCCGGTGAACATCAAACTGACACGCCAGTTGTCATCGAACTTCATCAACTCAACTACATGCGAAATCATGCTTTCAGTAGAAAGTGTCGATACCCGGAACCGAGCCAAGAACAAAAATTGCATTTGCAGGAAAACAAACGAGAAAAAGGCGACAAACACACCATCTTCCGCAAACACAACGGCGGACCTCGAACTTTGCAAGCGATGCTGCGTGAACGGAAAATGCACCGTCAACCAACTCCTGAAAATCTGCCAAGATGACCCCGACAGCATAATGGACGCGTTCAAAATGGCCACCGCGGAAGATAAATGCCTGCCAGATGTAGGGTTAGAGTCTCGTGTAACCGACGATGCACTCCACTTCAACGATGAAGACGAAGGTGTAGAACCTCAAAACAAGTATCACTTTCTGATGGTGGACAACTCGACGAGTTCGTGTCAGTTGCTGCAGGAATATCCGGATGTTGAAACAGGAATGAAGGCTGACCACAGCAAAGTTGATATGGAAGGGTCTCCCATAAAGATAACCGCCGATTTTACACACGTTAGTTTCTGTCTTCTGAATACCAATCCGAAAAAATGTTGAGGGGTCCCATGTAGTTTTCGAGTTATGCTCCTCCGAATCTTGAATATCGAACATTTTCAAACATGATTTTTTTTTCAGTAAAAACTCGCACAAAATGCCTTCTTCTTTTATCAACCATCATTCAGACGCTAATCAACTTATATTTCACAATTACAAGCACCAAAAACAACAGTTTTACACTTTCTTGTAACCATAAACATAACTTACAATCAGTTTAATTATCGGTCGGCAAAGACTATCGTTATATACAGGGTGTCCCAGAATAAAGGGGACAAACTCCGAGGGTGAAATCCTCACTTCATTTTAAGGCTGAAAGTTCCAATAAACATATACCCTAAAATGCTTATTAACCGAGTTGCAGGGTGTTGAAAGTGACACAAAAAAATATATTTTCCAAAATAACTCCATAACGGCTTAACTTTTCTTAATGAAATTTGGTATGTCACTTGACAGCATTCAGTTTCGTATTTCAAGGCCAATCAGTATTATCGGCTCTCTGGCTATCCGGGTATGATTCAGAAATGCACAGGCGCATTGAAAGCGCGGAACGCCGGGAATCCATAGGAGGCGTGTGATTCGAACTTGGTGACGAAAGGTTATTTTCGGAAAATTAACCCCAATTCATTGAATATCCTTACAGAATCCGCAAATGTCAGTCCAGGGAATACCAGCCGTATCCGCATTGAAATGCAGGGAAAGCAGCATTCTTACGAAACGGCCATCTTCGCTAGAGAGACTTCCGGCCAGAGACATCTCGCGGAGCGAAACCGAAGCCACGGACGACAAAATTTTGCCTTCGAGTACTGCGAGAAGAGCGAGAAAAAACTCGATCGAACAGCCGAGCAGCGAACATCGCTCTTCGGATACGGCAAAGAGTACGAGCAAGGGCATCGTGTGGAGCTCCGAATCGTATCTGGAAAGTGAGATGATGGGCGCACGTCGAATAACATCCAACAAATGGCGCTTTTCGTCCGTCAGTTCCGAAGATAGCTCGCTGGGAAACGAGCCTTCTTCCCATCTCGAGTGCATCGTGAGGAAAAAGAAGAAGGAGTTGCTGACGAAGACAGAGATGGGTGTAGAGATGGAAGGGGGCGAGAAATCGAAGCGCAAATATTGGCCGAACTTCAACTTTTTCAAATTTAAAAAGAAAACGGAACGGAAGCGTCATGTTTTTGGGACAGTACCAACGTAACTGAAGATTCGGTGAGCTAACCGAGAGATAACCGCGCGGGCGTGCTAAATTCGTTGTGAAACATGTTGTTTTTGTCATGTTGATGTTGAGCCTATATTACAAATTCATCTGCATTGTTAATTAAAAGTATTAAAACAACCGGGTATTGTTTCATTTGTTTGAAAGTTCAAGAAATGCAAAATGTAGCAAAAGTAGTTTGCCTAAAATTTAAGGGTTTTATGCACTAGCGGGCGATAAAGTAGACTTTACCACACGGTGCACCGGGCGAAACGTGGCACTTTACCGCCCGCTGGCGCATAATAGTCCGTGGGCCGTAAAGTAGACACTATTTACATTTCATGGAAGATCTACCACGAATCAATATTAGGGGATTTGCTTATTGGTACAAGAATAGCTAGTGAGCTACACATGATCATCATTACAAAAATAGTTTTTTCTCCGATTGACGGCAAAATGCAAATTTTACAGACAAATATCAATGTCAATATCAATATCAATATCAATATCAAATATCAAATATCAATATCAAATATCAATATCAATATCAAATATCAATATCACTACAAAATAAAATTAATTAATGTATTTTTAAACTTGATTATCAAGAACCAACTGTGAACTTATATAAACCAAGAAAGCTACTGGATATACATTCCCTATACAAATTGAAAATATGCACATTCATTCATTTTGTTAAAAATAATATGAAACATTCCACTTTAAGTTTCAAAATTAATAATGACCAACATAATCACTTGACCAGACAAGCCCAAAATTTATATGTCACAAAAATCAAGACGAATATTGGAAAGAAATCAATTTATTTCTATGGTGTGAAAATTTACAATGAACTTCCAAATTATTTAAAAACTTATGGTAAATTGCGATTCAAGAATAACTTAAAAAAATACCTACTCCTTTGAATCCATTCCAATTCTGATTTCATTATATTTAAATTAATTTTTTAATATTGTTACTTATATTATGTGAAATTATTTAAATTTTGTTTTTTTCCCCCTATTATAAACTGTACGTTTCTTGGGAATAAATTGAATTGAATTAAAATATCAATATCAAATATCAATATCAAATATCAATATCAATATCAAATATCAAATATCAAATATCAAATATCAATATCAAATATCAATATCAAATATCAATATCAAATATCAAATATCAATATAAATGCAAAAAAATGATAGTTCCAAAATGTGGAACAGTAAAAGCTGTGATAGAACTTGTCTCAGAGATGAAAAATGCCCACGAGTAGGAGATTTGCGCCAGTTCTGCACCACCCCCACCACTCTTACATTATCAGTGACCTTCAAGAGACATTGAGAGGTGCGTTTCAATTTAATATCTGTTATTTGTTCGGCGATAACTGTCGGATGAATTTTTGAAACGCTCTGTCAACTTATTTTGGGGTTATTTGTTTATATGTTTGAAAATCAGAAAAATTGAACAGAAAAAATTTCGAAAAATAATTCTTCGGTCTGATCTAATCACAACGAACTAACCTTACGTAGACATTTGAGTGCGTGGAAACTGAATACATTCATTATACGACGAGTATTTATTTGTCTCATTTAACCAGATCGATCTAACCTTACGTAGACATGTCAGTGTGTGGAAATTTTAATTAGGATGGGTGTACAAGAATATTTCAGGGCGGAGGTAAATTCCGAAATATCTTTGGTGAGGAAATCACCTGTGGGATTATCGTAGACCTTTTGTTTTACAGGTAGGAAAGCGTTTTTGGTGAGGAAAATACGCCCGCTCATTGAGACAGAGGTGTTGTAGAATATTTCTTCAATCTCTAGAGAATGTTAGTATTTTGTAATCAAATTTGATTTCAGAATTCATTCATTTATTTATTAACAATCCACGGGTAAACCCTATTTTTATTACATAATATACTTATAGCTAAACTAAAATGAAACTAAAATTAAAGTTGATCAAAATAGAACTTTAATAGACAAAAATGCTGAAATAATTAAAAGTACAGCTTATACACACATTAAAATCATAGAGAAAATAGAGTTTTGGTTCAAGGCAACATTTTTTACTCTGGAGTTAGAATATTTATTCTGAAACACTTGCTGTCTTATGCATTTCTCATGTATTTTCATTCCATAACAAGATTTATTCTGAAACACTTGCTGTCTTATGCATTTCTCATGTATTTTCATTCCATAACAAGATCGGTATGCATATTCTAACACTGCTGTAGCAATAATAACGTTAGCCTTGACTGGACATCATAGTGACAAGATGTGAATTGAATTGTCAAAATAATTTTTAGTTGGCACAGTCTGTTACTTGGTTAGAATGAAAATTCGCGATGCTAGAGGTTCCTCACGCTCGTCTCTGGCTCGCGCTCGGAAATTCCCGCTCGTAACGAATTTTTATTCTAACCTTGTAACAGAATATACTATTCTTTTCGATTATTAGTATATCACCAAAAGAATCATGGATCTTTATTCATTCTGTTTTCTGAGTTCCTAATATAATTTTCATGACAGATATACTAAGCCTATTGCATCGTGTTCTTAAGTTGTGGAATGAGATGAAATCTTCATGCAAGCTATACATTTTAAACCTGCTATGGATGATGAATGTCTTCTTTTGAATTACCAAGTATTTGAGATCAGAGGTGAACCATACTGGAAACGTACTTGGCTCGAAAACTTTCTGGGGAACAAAAACGTCAATAGCGTAATACAGAACATCATAAAAATTGGAAATTTCTGAGTGTATGTCCATTATTATTGTCCGTTGCCGATATAACGGCAATATTTATGCCTAGCTTAAGTACGCTTTGTCAATAAGATATATTTTTCTTTGGCAATAAAGTATATTGATTGATTGATTGATTTTCTCTAAGAATATTCCAGTTTATACTAGCAAAGAAATCATTCAGTCTGAATATAGGGTCCGTCAGTATAAATGGTAAATTCTGTGATGATCGTGGAGAATAGTATAGTGTATTTCGAGCAGTGTCACCGTTAAAGTCCATCAACATCATCATCATCATCATCATCATTTTTATTTATTTCATTGCGAATGAGAGTATTAAGCTATCCATACCTAAAATCATGTTCTGAAGAAAAATTACTCATATAAAGAAAATAACAAAAAAACTTGACAGGGAGCGTTCCAAAAATCCACCCGACAGATATCACCTAAACAAAACGCCATATGACGTCATACAGTCGACAGTTAAACATAAAAATCAACACATCAAATTTGCATCAATCAGCCCATTCTCAAAAAAATCACTCACCTCCTTGCTGCTCAATTCTTTTACTTTCCCTAGCGGCGGCCCTTTGTTCCGCTAATAAACAAACTTCACCCAGGGTCTTCAATTGTGTTTCAGTGAGATGACTCGTCAAAGCATTGTACCAATCAGGATCTTGATTTTGAAGCGCTGAAACCATTTTTGCGAATGAGAACCATACATTTAGCTGGAGATAGGGACGTTAGATAAACGTTTCTTGATCAATTAAGGCAGCTAATTTTATCATCAACAAAAAAATGTACCTGTCATCACTTGTTTGAACGCCTGATATTCGTCCACAACACAGTCTTCTTCGTCTAAAGGTGTGGTATATGATTCGAGTACTGTCTCCTCGTTCGGTTCGAAATCTGAATCGTCCTCTTCCGAATTGTCCTCGATATCGTTTATTGTGGCGCTAACGTTCATTCCTTGTGCTGCGGCCCCAGTTGTCGCTCTCCTCGACAGATTTTCCAAATAGTCTTGGCCCTGGTCGTCAATTTCGTCTTCGTCGGAGCTTAGCAGATCTGAGAACCGACCGTATTTTCTAATTAGACTAGTTTGAATCAGACAAAGAAAAACACGTGTGGTTGACATTTTCAAGAGAGATGTTTACAGTTACTCCGTTCACAATTTGTAATTTCATATCTAAAGACCGCTCATGGAACGATTTGGAGGGAGAAAAAGCGCGAAACCAAGTGTAATTACACCCACCACATCGACAGACCTATCCTCTTAATTTGTCAGTATTCTCTAGAAGCCGATTGCGGATTCAACCAATTGAAACATACTCACCGCCTTCAATTTCTCCATCCGAACTGTCACTTTCCTCTTCTTCTGCCGCTTCAGCAGCTTTGGCAGCATACGCCCTCTTGAGCCCATCGAACAAAAGTATCAAAGATGGCACAACCTTCGGCGCCACTTCGAGGAGTGCCGAAGGCTTCGAGGGCATCGATATCAAGGTGCACAATCCCAAAACGCACAATTTCCTGTCGTGTATGCCCAAAAAACAGTCCGTGTCATGTAGCCACTAAAAAAAAAAGAAAAGGTAAACTTTCAGGACTTGTGATCTCTTAATTTTCGGTGGTTTTAAGTTTGTTGGCCGTGGTCTCGATGTAATTCTTCCTGGCGTTTCGTCTGCATCTACGGTAGACACTTTCAAAGGCTCAGACGAACGACTCAAAGGTATCGTCCGTTAAAGGTCAGGAAGAATTACCTCGAGACCACGAGCAGCAAACCCGAAAGTTCGCACAATTAATATTTCTCATATTCAATCAAAGAACAATTTAGGCGCATCGAATTCGCCCACAGACATACCTGCTTTATAAAATGGTTCGTGAAGTCCGGCATCTTCTGCAACACGGAAAACAACAGGTGGGGATCGTAGTACAACGCGGCGATGAGCACCTGCAGGCACATCGTTCTCAATTCGCTGGTTTTAACTTCTCTCAGCAGCCTTGTGGCGGCTAGTTCCACCAGCATGGGGGCGGCCTGGTCGATTCTCTTGCGACACTGCAAAAGCACCACTTCGAGCAGCTTGGCGGCGTGAGATTCCGGATCCTCTCCGCAGTCCTTGGTCAGGATCGTTTTGCACATGTTGTAGATGGCGAGCAGCCTCTGGTCGTTCGATAGGAATGCGTCGGTGTCGATGGTGATGTAGTTGTGCAGGGAGGGCATCATGTCGGTAAAGTGGTCGATGCCGTTTTTCATGAATACCTACGAACGTTGGTAATAAAATTATGTCCTTTTGACCACTTCCGCTGATTTAATAACAGAGATTATACAAAACATTGATGATGTACGTGTATGTGCAGAGACTGAGCGACGTTGCCAAACGTAGATGCGATGTGGTGCTGAATATAAATAATCAACAAAGACATTATAAGGTATTTCATGAAAAAATGACGGGAGTGATAAAAAAAGCTAACATTTTCTAGAATACAGAATACCTTTTTTTGTTTTCTGAATATGATGTTCACCGTGGATGAATTTCCCCATAACATTACTTCCACAGCTAATTTGAAAGTTTACTTAATTCATTAAACCCAAGAAGCATTTTAGAAGTAAGAAAAAAATTGTATGTCGACCTGAACTATACTACTTAGGTTGGATTCCTGACTGTGAAATATCCTTCAGGAAAATGAAGGAATGTTTGGTCAACATTCCCATTTTAAATTGTCCGACTATAACTCACCTTTCATTGTTCAGTGCAATGCCTCAGTGCATGGCCTTGGAGCTGTGTTGATAAAAACTCAACCTGACGGTAATTGACTAATAACGTATTAGAGCAGGTCCTTGACCAAACAGAAATGAAATTTATCTCCTAGCGAGAGGGAGTATCTAAAGGTTTTGAGACCCGTAGAGAAATTGCGACTTTACCTAGAAGGTACTTTTCTCGGTCATAACAGACCACATTCGTTAGAATGGAAATATCGTATAGCAGGAAGCTCATTATCTTCCTACATCATGTGTGCTGTGAAGAATTTCCAAATCATTTTATAGGTCAAAACTGAAAAATGGCACAGTGATAATGTTAAAAAGTGTGGAGTATGTGCCACACATAGCAGGAAACAACAAGGACCTTGTAGTCAAATGACGCTGCGACATGTGCGATACAAGTAGTTATTTCTAGTTGTTTCTGTTTTACAATATTTAATTATAGTTACATTTTTCTCACAGTTGTAGTTTATTATGGGCAAGTCCTTGTAAACAATCACAAAATATAAATTTTTTGGACAATTGATTGACTAACCTGGTACAGTAATTCAAAGACCTTCCACATATCCGGCGAGATCTGTTTGCTGGTCAAATCGTAAATGAGAGCCAATATTTCCTCGTAAAACTCGTGCACTTCGTTCTGTAATACATGCGCTATAACCTGGAGGACCGTTGGTTCGAGGAGCCTCATAACTTCCGGCTGTTCGTCCATTACGGTCAGAAGAGTCTCGATAGTGTTCAACAGCCCCATGGCGGTGATGGCTTTCTCGTCGGATCCTTCGTCCGTATCCAACACTTGGTTGAAAGTAGTCGCCAGGTGCTGGCAAATCTCGACGGCGATTGGGGCCAGCTGTTGAGTGTAGACGCAAACGAGTTTCTGCATGACCCCCGTCACGTCTTCGTTTTCAGTTTCTCTGATTATCGTCAGAAGCTCCAGAGCAATCTGTGAAGTTAAACTGATGCAGCGTGACATTCTACAAGGAACTGTATCAGACGGAATTTCAAATATTCACGCAGACACATTTTTTCTTTCAATTAACAAATGCCAATCATTATCGCCTTGTGGGAAGCAGAGATCATACATTCAAGAAGGGTTATTGAAAGTGATAATTCTGCGACGGTTATACAGAGTGGCTAAAAGTTCTGAATATGGTCTATATTATATAAACTAACCTGTTTCATAATATTTTTTTGTAACTGTACGTAGAACTGACGGATTGTGTTTTATTGGTTTTGAAATCTGTTTGGTCTATAGTCTTGATAACGAAGGCACTCCTAAATAGTTTTCACATACACTTAATAGATTATAACAATTAAAAACATGTGATTATACAGAGTATTTCGCAAACCTATGCCAAAAGCAACAGGTGAGTTGACAATGAACCATACACAAATTGCCTCTTTCAAATTCAGTATTCAGATCTTCAAGCAACCCTATATCTACATCTTCAACAAAAATTTATTATGGCTAACTTTTCAAAAAAGTGCTTCCCACTGAACTAGAACCAAACAAGGGCAAGATTTAGCTAATGTTTTCCCATGACCAGGCCGCTAGTATGAATAAAACTCATTTTTACCTCTTTCACTCTGGACTCGATGAATTTCTGCGCCTTTTCCTGGTAGTTGAGTAAAGATTGCAGAGCTATCGCAGCTTCAACTTTGACAGGTAAATCTTTGTCAAACAACAGAGAATGCACCGTTAAATTCACAGCCTGGATCAGAATGTTGTCCTGCTTGAAACTGAACTCGGCAAAGTAATGCATCACCCAACAGGCTCTCGCTCTCATATGACCCCTACATAATAATAATAATTATTTCAAAATGACATAGTGTGTCTAGCTTCAACACCTTTTACTCATGTAACTTTTTTAGTTAGATATCGATTTGGATTTTTATCCACACTGCAGGACTTTTTAACTCACCATTCATTGTTCAGTGCAATGCCTCAGGGCATGGCCTTGGAGCTGTGTTGATAAAAACTCAACCTGACGGTAATTGACTAATAACGTATTAGAGCAAGTCCTTGACCAAACAGAAACGAAATTTTTCTACTAGCGAGAGGGAGTATCTAGAGATTTTAGGGCCCGTAGAGAAATTGCGACTCTACCTAGAAGGCACTTTTCTCGGTCATAACAGACCACATTCGTTAGAATGGCAATATCGTATAGCAGGAAGCTCATTCTCTTCCTACATCATGGGTCATAGTTAGATATCGATTTGGATTTTTATCCACACTGCAGGACTTTTTTTTTTGAAAGATTTATTCATATACAAAGTGACATACTGCATGTATACACGGTGACATACCATCACTCACGAATAATTAAAATGCTGCAATATTGAAAAAAGTTTTTGATCCGACTTCGACAAAAAGTGTTTGAGATTTGAAGTGAGACACAACATAAAACTCAAATAATTGATTTGTAGATTTTAATGCATACCTATCGCTGCCAAATTCGGGAAACACGTATTTGACAAAAAGCTGGTCCAGTTGTTCGCAATACATTTTCTTTTTGAGGAGAATATCAGCCAAAGAACCGACCATGTGCAGAGCTCCGTCTTTCTGAGAAGGCTCCGTTGCCGTATTGGTGAGAATTTGGGTGAGCATCACCATGGTCTTTTGAAGCATTTCCTTGCGTTTTTTGCAGGAAGAGTGTAATAGGGTTTGGGCCGCAGTGACTGGCGAGACGAAATCTTCAAACACATCTGGAAAATATACACAAAATAATATTAATAATTCATCATACACAAAAAACGTATTGTTTATAGAGTGAATATGCTTCGAACAGTTATTCCTTTTAACAGATTATTTTAAAAAACAGTACCCATAGATTCAACAGTTTGAGTTTTCAAATACGTTAATTTTTCTATGATTTGGAATCAAATCATTTAGAATGGCAATAAAATTTTTTTTGAGATACAAATACCTTAAATAAATAGTTTTCACTCACCAAATTTAACTCTTATGTACTCATGGGGATCGACCGTCCAAAGCTCATGATCTTCCGCGGAATAGCTCATCAACGGAAACAGAATGTCTTGTATGATGGCCGGCATGTGCGGCTTGAGTATTTTCCAGGTGTGAGCGTGCGACACCGCCTGATTGAGGTAGTTCAGCGTCTGCTGCAAGACCCGCGGCGGCACCCAGTGGCCGCCGCGGTACCCGTCGAGCACCCTGAGGAGCACCTCGAGGATTCCGGAGCTGAACGTCTGCAGGTACCATTCTGAGAACTCGTTGTACTCTTTGGTGACGTGGCCGGGGGAGCCGTACCTTTCGAACATGCGGTAGAGGATGTGCAAAGCCCACTTTTTGCACTTCCACCAAGGAAGGTCGGGTCTTTCGTCTTCGTCGGGTTGCAGGGCGGCGGCAGGCACGGGCCGTTCCACCACCTTCAACGCACAACATTTTTGTTCGGTTCAACATAATTTTTAACTATACTACAGCGTGAACTATGACCAAATACCGGTAATAAAATGGTGTATTAGTCCATAACGTGGAAATATAACCTGTGAAATTTCAGAGCAATCCTTGATGATTTATATATTTTTCACGTTTATAATGAAACTTTGATGTTGACATTCACAATATTTGGTTCATAAAACGACGACAAATGTTTCTTTTTCTATATCTCCTGTGAAATTACGAGTTTATGAAATCAAGAAAGTTGTCTATTTGTACCTATAAAACACGCCACAAGTCCACATATCTGTACCAATATAAAAAGTTTTTAGTTGTCCTATTATTATGAGACTTACGCGCTGCCAACTGTATTATAATAATATAATAATAATGATATTTCTATAATTCTATATTGTCCATGAAAATTCCTAATGAAGGACTGTCCATAATAAGTTCATCATTTATTTGTTGTTAAACAGAAAGTATTTGTTGGTTCAAATTTCCAAATTTCACTTAGTTTTCCACTTTTTTTGTCAGGGAGATCGCAGTCGCACACAATTTTCTGTTATTGGTCGTAGTTCACCATGTATGTTGAGTTTGTACTAGACATTAGGCAAACCAAGATCATTCACAACATCAATACACACCTGTCTACAAACTTCCATCCATTGGGCGAAAGCGTCTTTGCTGATCAAGTCCAACGGCAAGATATACTGGGTTAATGCGAAGTATACCTTGAGTCCCTCTTTTTGTAGCAGAACCGCCTGCTCCGATGGATCTGGTAGCAAACGCACTTCGAGCTAAGCGTAATAATTAGTTAAAAAATACCAAAAAAAGTTTCTTTGCATAATCTTGTAATTGAGAGTTTTCCAGTTTAGACAGTAAGTATATTTATAGCTATTAATGTAAGCAGATTATTATTTGATTTATAATAATCAAGGATAATTTAAATTGCATAATACTCAAATTACATTCAAAGGTTTATCGCATCATTGAAAAAGAAGTGTGCTATTTGGTATCTAGGATAGGTTTTCTGATTTTATAAAATATATACTCTGTGTATTTGTATTGTTTGACTTTTATTTTAAGACTTTAATCTGTATTACTTTTGTATTGTTTGTCCTTTGGCACTTAGTTTTATAACTGCTTTGTCCACAAGATGTATCAATCTTTGACAATAAATTATATTTGATTTGATGATTGATTTGATTGATAATGTTATGAAAAAATAATACCTGATATAACTGCGGCAACAACAAATTCATTGCCTCATGAAGTGGTCCTCTTTCTTCGGCTTTCTTGTATTCGAAGTTCTTCACCAGCTGATAAAGACACAAGAAGGCTCCCTGCCAACCACTAGGATCTGGATTCGATAGATAAACGCTAATCTATAGGACGAGAGAAAATATATTGATTCCAACAATATTGAAATGTACCACTGCAGCATGGCAATCAACTTACCAGGGCTGTTTGACAAGTCGGTGACTTTCAAATGAAGGGACAATAAAACAAACGTAAACAATCTTTTCAAAAACAAGCTTTTGTTTCTAAACTATTGAATAAAAAAAGTTAAAAATTATATTTTCGAAAGCTGAACTCAAATTTCGACATTTTCGTTAAAATCTCAGTTAGAACGTAAAAGACTTTTATGTTCTAGAACATAATAGTACAAAATTTCATATCCAGCGAAACTGAAGGGATATCGGGTGTCCCGCAGGGTTCTCTCTTGGGCGCCCTGCTTTTCAATATTTTTATTAATGACATAACGTCAGGCATCTCGAATGGAACAACCCTCTTATTTGCTGATGATCTCAAAATATTTTCCAAGATTGCCAACTGGAGCCACTTAAATGGTATGGTTATAAATGCCAACAAATGCCACCTCATGAGATTCCACCGTTGCAAAAAAAATCTTATTCGACTATCAGACTTTTGGATGCTGTTCCTAACATCAAAGACCTGGGGTTCATCCTAGATCCGACTTTGAACTTCAGTTAACATATTTGCTTTATGGTATATCAGACTCCACAAACATAACCTCCTTACAAACTTTATATTGTGCCTTGGATTGCTCTCTTGTATGAAACCCTTACAACATTCACCTTCAAAACATCGAACGAGTTCAAAACAGATTTCTAAATTACGTTAATTTCAAACTTCACATTTTCCTTGAATATCAGCTGTCTGAGAAATTCATCTTCAAAGTGCCATAACTTTTTCGTTTCTAGAAATATTTCAATCATTCCATGAAATTTTTATAATTAATTATGGACAGATACTGAACTAAGAAAATAAATCAAGGTAGAGCCGGGCGCCACCTACAGGTAAGTCATGGACTTCTCAAACAAGCCTCGCAAAGATCATTTATTGGAATACTACAAAAAATAAAAAATCACCTTATCTACTATCTGCGTCCACTTCCCAGGAAAGTCGTGTTTCACCATGATATTGACGCAGGTGCACAGCTGCGTCCTGATCAGGTCCGGAGCGTGGACGACCGCGTCCACGATGCTGTCTCTGATGAGAGCCCTGTCCTGTTCGTGCAGAGCGAACGGAGTCAGCTGTCCGGGTTCGACTTCGCGCTCTTGCCAATTGGTGGATACGAGATTTTTCAAATAGATGGCGCCGGCTTGGCGTACCGGCATATCACAGTCCGACATCATGATGATTTGCAACAGGGACGGGGCGAAACCGATTATCTTGTGAATCTGTGAAAAAATAAGGAGTAAAGGCGTACTCATAAATCCAGCGAGAGCAAAAGCGAGAAATGGAGCGAAAGCAAAAGCGAGAAATGGAACGAAAGCAAAAGCGAGAAATGGAGCGAAAGCAAAAGCGAGAAGTGGAGCGAAAGCAAAAGCGAGAAATGGAGCGAAAGCAAAAGCGAGAAGTGGAGCGAAAGCAAAAGCGAGAAGTGGAGCGAAAGCAAAAGCGAGAAATGGAGCGAAAGCAAAAGCGAGAAGTGGAGCGAAAGAAAAAGCGAGAAGTGGAGCGAAAGCAAAAGCGAGAAATGGAGCGAAAGCAAAAGCATGAAATCGACCGAAAGCAAAGTAGAGAGACGAGAAATCGAGCGAGTAAAAGCAAAGAGAGAAAACGAGTGAAGCAGAGACGAATAAGTGAAGGATGAGACAGCAAGGAAGTAAAACCATGAATAATAGAACGAGCGAAAGTAAACGCGAGAGAGCGAAAGTAAAAGCGAGAAATGGAGCGAAAGCAAAGGCATGAAATCGACCGAAAGCAAAGTAGAGAGACGAGAAATCGAGCGAGTAAAAGCAAAGAGAGAAAACGAGTGAAGCAGAGACGAATAAGTGAAGGATGAGACAGCAAGGAAGTAAAACCATGAATAATAGAACGAGCGAAAGTAAACGCGAGAGAGCGAAAGTAAAAGCGAGAAATGGAGCGAAAGCAAAGGCATGAAATCGACCGAAAGCAAAGTAGAGAGACGAGAAATCGAGCGAGTAAAAGCAAAGAGAGAAAACGAGTGAAGCAGAGACGAATAAGTGAAGGATGAGACAGCAAGGAAGTAAAACCATGAATAATAGAACGAGCGAAAGTAAACGCGAGAGAGCGAAAGTAAAAGCGAGAAATGGAGCGAAAGCAAAGGCATGAAATCGACCGAAAGCAAAGTAGAGAGACGAGAAATCGAGCGAGTAAAAGCAAAGAGAGAAAACGAGTGAAGCAGAGACGAATAAGTGAAGGATGAGACAGCAAGGAAGTAAAACCATGAATAATAGAACAAGCGAAAGTAAAGGCGAGAGAGCGAAAGCAAAGGCGAGAGAGCGAAAACAAAGGCGAGAGAGCGAAAACAAAGGCGAGAGAGCGAAAGCAAAGGCGAGAGAGCGAAAGCAAAAGCGAGAGAGCGAAAACAAAGGCGAGACAGCGAAAGTAAAGGCGAGAGAGCGAAAGCAAGGATGAAACATTGCGTGAAAGCAAGGAAAAGTTTAGTAGAGCAAGAGAGTGCGCGGAAGCAAGGGCAAGAGAGCGGGTAGAAGCAAGGGCAAGAGAGCGAGTGAAAGCAAGGCAAAAAGAGCGAGTGGAAGCAAGGCAAAAAGAGTGAGTGAGAGCAAGGCCGAGATAGCAAGACATGCGGGTGAAAGCCAAGTTTGAGAGAGCAAGTGAAATCAAGACCGAGAGAGCGAATGAACACGAAGAGAGAGTGCGAGTAAGGAACAAAGACGACCGAGCGACTAAACGCAAAGAAGAGCGAGCGAGTAAATGCAAAGACAAGCGAGCGAGTAAGAACAAAGACATACGAGTAAGAACGAAGGCGAGCGAGTAAGAACAAAGGCGAGCGAGTAAGAACAAATGCGAGCGAGTAAGAACAACGGCGAGCGAGTAAAAACAAAGGCGAGCGAGTAAGAATAAAGGCGATCGAGTTCGAACAAAGGCGAGCGAGTAAGAATAAAAGCGAGCGAGTAAGCATAAAGGCGAGCGAGTAAGAATAAAGGCGAGCGAGTAAGAATAAAAGGCGAGCGAGTGAAAGACAAGACAGCAGGGGAGTAAAAGCAAGAGAGTGAAAGCAAGTACAGCGAGTGAAATCCAAGGGCAAGAGAGCGAGTGAAATCATGGGCAAGAGAGCGAGTGAAATAAATTGAAAGTTAGGGTATGAATGCAAGTAAAACAAGGGCGAGAGAGCGAGTTGAAGGAGAGTATAAAAAATGAGTGAAAGCAAGAAAAAGAGAGCGAGTGAAAGCAGCGCTGAAAAAGCGAGAGTGAAAGTAAGTGCGAAAGAGTGAGTAAAAGCAAGGACGAGAGAGCGACTTAAGGCATGAACAAGAGCGCGAGTTAGAGTATGAACATGAGATAGAGTCTCGATGGAAGTGAAAGACAAGACAGCAGGGGAAAAAAGCAAGTGAGCAAAAGCAAGTACAAGATAATTAGTGAACGCAAGGGACAGAGAGTGAAAGCAAAGGTGAGAGACTAAGTGAAAGCAAGGAAGGTGTGAGTGAAAGCAACAGCGAGTGGAAGTAAAGACGAGATGGTGAGACTAAGGACGAGGCGAGTGAAATGACAAAAAAAAGTATAAACTATTAAAAATAGCTGAAAGAGTTAGTGAAAACTGAGGAAAGAGCAAATAAAAGAACAACATGAATAGTTTTTTGGTTGCACTAAGTTCCTACTGGCCGTCACCTCAAATACCAAGTAGATATTTTGAGGTATTCTGCAATAATAAAACAAAGTGACATAATGTATTGGATAGATTCATTAATTCTGGGAAAAAAAATTATAGTGAGTTACATAAAAACTATTTTCAATCAATTTGTTATTGACTGAGCACAGCCACTCTGTATATTGAGGTTACTATTTTCTTAAATATTCCCTCAAACAATATACAAATCAACAAAGTTTTACAAGAATAATTCAACTGATTTTATGTCAATTATTTCAATACCAAGTTGTTTATATCACTTATGTGTGAATGGCGATTAAAATGTTTATTTTACTTAGAAATACTCTGTATATACGATTTGCATTCTTTTGTTGAACTTACAAGAACACAATGAATGGCACTAACACTTACAGTGATTCATCACCTATGATATTTCATGTTATAAATACTCTGGAATGACTTGTATATCTGAACAGAGACTCAAGTTTCATTACAAGAAGAAATTTACACAACTCTTCGCATTACCAAGAGATTACTAATGAGAAATTTCAGTTTTTTTTTTATTTGCAGATGGATTAGTATAAATATTGAATTACTGATTGATATATTTGGAAATGATAAAATTGTTGAGGATAATATCAGAATAGCTCCTGTTAACAGGATATTTTTATAGTTGCTTTAGAATACTGATTGGCAATCAGGAATTTGAAACTGGATTAATGAATGTTTCATAAACAAACGATGAATGCTAATTCATGGTAACGTAATTATCAGAATTTTATTCAACTGCATTTATTTTTCTTCATGTTTCTCAAACTGAGTGTATATTGGAATTGTCATAGAGAGATGACAATAGGTATATTGAATAGAAAATGAATTTCAAATATACAAGATTGAAATATGTTTTTCAAAAAGTTTCTAACAAGAGTAACATTTCAATTCGATAAGATGTGAACTCATAACTTCTTTAATTCAGTATTTATTTCCTAAAAAAGATTCTTCTGCATGATTTTTTCACCTAAAAATACAAAGAAAAAACCTTGAACTACAACTCATATCTCAATAACATATAATATTCAAGCCAGAAGAGTACAGTTATACTATACTTTAGTTTTGAGTGTATAAATATTTTCGCCTATTTACTTTCACTTTATCAGGTTTCATAGACAGAAAAAATGTTCAATTTAAAAAATATTTATCTGGACAAGCGAACCAGAATGTAACTTCTAGAATTAGTTGAAGGTATATTTCTGTACCTCCAAGATAAACTGCACTATGTGCACAAAAAATTGCAAAATTCAACTGGTTGGTAGCTGAAAATTCTGCAATTTTCAGACAATGACCAGGGGCTAGAATTGGGTTAACAACCTCTTTTGATTGGTTGGAATCTCAAGTTCACATTGTTGGGTTATCAGATGTCAAATTTTATTTCATTTGATAGAACTAGATAGAACATAGGACATTGACCATAATTTATAGATATTTTTGATCTTGAAACCATATTTCTTTACTATTAACTTGCCTGCAACATATTTTATAATTTATGATCGCATTCATATCTCATGAGTAATATTAAGGTCCATTAATTGATAAATCATGCCGCATAGGTTAATGTAGGCACATGTATGTGATGTACTTACTAAATCCAACTGACTCTCGGCTTGTTGTCGCCTATTTGGGTCTATGGTTGCCCTCAAAATTTCGATTATCTTCCTCACTTCCATCTTTATTCCTATTTATCCTGGCTTACGCTGCAGCAGTTGAACTGTAGATAAAATATGAAACTATTTAATTTCCACAAGATGCTCGGTGCCCGCAGATCATGCACAAATTTTCGTGCTGTGCAAGGCACGACGGTACACGAAAAAAGAATTGACAATTAATGACAGTTTGACAACTAACTAAACAGTCACGTTTTATTGGTATTCATCAGTTGGCACGTCCACCAAAGGTCAGCGGTAGAGCCTGAGGGTAGAGCAGTTTCCAAAAATATTATCACTTTTAATGGGACGAGGCCGATGAGGGTCGTTTCTAATCACAGATGCTGAATGAATGAATGAATTTGAGGGGGCTTTGTTTTACGCTGGACTCTGCCCAAGCAGCCGCGTGTTCTTATAATCTGTGGTAAAATAATAATAGGTAGGCTACATCCATTAAAGCGTTTCCGCTATGGCATAAAAATATATGTCAGATGTAGTCCAACGTTCGAAGGGGGAAGTAGTTGTTTTCTGACAGATATTTGCCTCAATATTTCCACTCCACTCCACGAAAAGGAAAATCCTGTATTGTTCAGAGAATATCTTGAGAGCCGAGGGAAAGTAGGTAGGAATTGGTGTTATTCTTGAATTTCTGAAAAGGCTGTATGCCTCAGGGAATACCTCCCGAGGCAGCGGAGTTCCAAAGCCCTGCCGTTCGTTGGCAGAACAAGCCCTGAGAAAGGGATACTCGGCATGTGTCCAAAGTGACGACAAGTGGATGTGAGGACTGAGCTCGACGGGTCAGTATCGATGGGGCCGCTAACGGTGGAACGATCTATTACATTTCGAAAGAGTATCGTCCATTGTGAGATTGGCCTTTCTAGAGAAGAAATATGCTTGGGTTTTATTCGCATTGAATTCTACCAAGTTGTCGGATCCCCATTCTAGAATTTTTGTATGTGTACTATAAGTTGAAAGAGTTAAGCCCGTCGCTCACAGTTGAAAAATTTGATGACTGCCTTAAAGTGACGTCAATGTTGAATCACATCTCACTAAATGGGGGAGGGGGTTGGCACAGAATTCCTCAGCTATAAGTAAGGGGTTCCGTGGCGATAGTTTCTTGTCAGCTGTCAGATTAAAGTTTCTTGATTCAAGAAGAAGAAAATGACACTAAACTGACTTAACCTCAAGCCTTGTTTATTATTATTATTTTTATTTAATGTTGTTAATCGGACGATCATTATTATTGTGAATGTGGAAATATTTCACATATCAGATATCGTGAAGAATGAAATATGAAATAACGGATTAGCAATTCGTTTCGGATATTGTCGACCAAACCAACCCGGAAAGATGTCTGAAGCTGTGACTACAGTTCTGAATGATATTCTAAAAGTGGATGGCATCGAACAAGCTTTCAGTTGTTTCCTAGTACACAGATCAAACAAAGAAGTTGAGAAAATTACACAATGGCAACAAGAACTAGGTACAGCTTTTTGTGCCAACCCCGATCATATAGACGCAGCCATCAAACAGTATTTGACTGTTGCTTCGGGATGTTCCCACAGTCAGCTACAGTTACTCATGTCCCTTCTGGAGACTGCTGTGAAAAATGGCACCCTCCCGGCCAGAAAAGTCTGTGAAATCATCATAACTAGTACGAGTCTGCAGCACAATAATGCTCATTTTTGGGTGGAATGTTTCAAACTTGTCAAGAAAATTATAGATATGGTTGAATACAAGGGTGTACGAGAAATAATGAAAGTAAATAACCTGCCAATATCCTTTTTATCCAAGTGATATTTTTTTAATAATTTTTATTTTAAGGGCTGCTGCGAAAAAGCCAAGCTGTTACCTTGGCGATTAAGCTCAGGTCTCCAGCCGCAAACTCAGGTTCTCATAGATGTCGCTCAGAAAATCATAGATCGAGATGCTTGTCTGCTGCCCGGGTACCTACTTGTAAATGAACTTCAGAAAGCGTATCCAGACTGTCCGCATTGGAGGCTGTCGTCACTATTCTCCGATTATGTGGACAGCTTTCGCGCGTGTGCTCAGATGGTGTCGATCATAGGGCAGGCAGAAATGAGACCTGTTGTGGAACACAGCGGGTGTCCTGAGCATTTAGTCAATCCATGGAAATTGGACCCGTTGACACTGCGTTTCAGTCTCAAAGGTCAGTAGCCCCCTATTGGCATAAAGTTTGAAGCAAAATCTACCGAAAGACGAATCAAAACCTCCTCAAATCTATTGATTGCAGTAAAATTATGGCAAATCTATTGAATATTATAAATTTTTTTTAGGTACTTTACCTTATGCTCCAGAACTATTAGAGAAACAAACAGGCCTGTTACGTTATGTCCTAGAGCAACCTTACAGTCGAGATATGGTATGTGGCATGCTAGGCCTGAATAAACAGCACAAACAGCATTGTCAGGCTATTGAAGAGCAACTCATCGAGCTGGTTGTGATAGCTTTGGAGAGGACGGAGGCTGAAGGAGATGAACAAGTTACCCAAGATTTGTGGCTTCACCTCTCCTCTCAGTTGATATATTTCGTTCTCTTCCAGTTTGCAAGCTTTCCCAGTTTGGTATGTAATTTTGTTTGACTTTGTGGATGATATATCAAAACTATGTATTTCTGCAAGTTTTCTCTTGAAAACACTCAGGTCTTGACTGAGACTGATTTTTTTGGGAATTGTAATTCGACTAGCACCCTGTCACACAACGAGTGGGCATTTTCGCATAAATATTTTCTCCGGAATCGAATCACAATCACATTAAAGTGTAATCGTCACAAAAAAATACATATATATTCCATACAAAAAAAAAAGATCAAATACAGATGCATTCTTATCGGACTAGTCAAAAAATGGAATATAAGTATACAATTAAAATAATTAATGTACAGTTAAAATACAATTAAAGTACATTTAAAATATAGTATTCTCAGTACATCGAAGGAAACAGAGTCTCTAAGATGCCGTATCATATAACAACATGTGCTTAATCTGGAGCACACAGTTTGTATTGGTAAAAACCGCCTAAAATATGTTTTGGTAGCATTCAATTGAAGACCATTCTGAGTACAGTATTCATGAAACTCACTAGAAGCTCCATTACTATTCGTAATTAATTGTTCAATGTCACTCTTTGACATCAGAATATTAGTATCATCAGCATATAAGATGATTTGATCAGGAAAGTTGCAGATCATAAAAAAGACCTAATGTATTTTCTTCCACATCAAGTGACTTGTACAAAAATGGGAGATTGTTGACCAAATGGATCCAAAAACAGCAACAATAATATTGGAAAAACGTACCGGACCTTTTCTTTTTCAGGTAATATCCCTACATTCCCGTTTACAAGGGAGAGATCTGAGACGGGGCCGAGACCAGCTGATGTGGGTGCTGCTGCAGTTTATTTCGGGTTCGATCCAGCGCAACCCTCTGTCTAACTTTCTTCCGGTGTTGCGATTGTACGAGCTGCTCTACCCCGAACAGGAGCAACCCTTGCCCGTTCCCGACTTTAACCAGCCCCAGTGCACTCGCCAAATGGCCACGACGTGCATTTGGATCCACTTGACGAAGAAGGCTCAAGCGGAGCTGGCCAACATCACTTGGCCCGTGCCTAGCAAGCTTCGGGCGCATCACGATTTTTTGCAGCATCTGGTACCGCCAAATAATGCTGCCCTCGCGATGGGGAATGACTATCGCATCGCCCTGTTGTGCAATGCTTATTCGACGAACCAGGATTATTTCAGGTGGGAGAGTTCGTTAGATTACTTGGAAAGTTTTGTTTGAAGGCTGTAGACTACGTCGCTTGATATTCGGACGTCCACCATCTTGATAGTTGAAAGATTTCTACCTCTTTCAATTTTTCACAACGTTTCAGTTGCTTGAATCCGTAATCGTCTTCGGTAAATACTGACAAATTAAGATGCTGTGGCGCGCATGGTTCTGCTCTTTTTCTTCCTCCAAAACGGTCCATTAGCGGCCTTCATACGTTTATAATTTCCACTCTCGGTCGACTGAAGGCACCATTGTCTTCGATGTAGGCGGTTTCCATAAATTTGCGCTTGAACCAATGATCCTCTCTATGAAAAACACTAACTAGCTTCGTCCCAAATAATTCGGTGGTGCTCTGTCCATGCGTTACCGGCAATTCCCTATTCAGACGTTTCACCCCGTTGAGTCCACATTTTGTGTTCGGCTGTTCTTACGGATAATGGATTCTTGGTCTCTCCGATGTAGGAATGTCCACATTCACATGGGACGTCATAAATATAATTTTTGCTGGATTCTGTTGTTTCTAGTTTCGTCTTGGTGAGGATGCTTCGTAAAGTACTGCCGGATTGAAAGCAACTCTTGATATTATGTTTGTTCTCGATCCTTCTGATCTTCTCGGAGATACCCTTGATGTGGGGATGGACGAGAACGGCGTTTTGTGGTAGTTCTTCGATCGTCTTCGTCCTTTCGATTTGTTGCTGTTCCTCCCTCATTTTAAGTGTTCAAACGCAAATTTATAGAAACGCGTACATCGAAGCCAATGGTGCCTTCAGTCAACCGAGCGTGGAAATTAAAAACGTATGGAGATCGCTCACGAGTCGTTTTTTAGAAGGAGAAAAAGCGCGAATCCGCGCGTGCCACAAGACCGCGCGTAATCACACCACACCGACAGACCTATAAAAACATCGCCTAGCATATTAATTTGTCAGTATTCGCCTGAAGATGATTGCGGATTCAAGCAAGTGAAACGTTGTGAAAAATTGAAACAGGTAGAAATCTTCCAACCATTAACATGATGGACGTCTGAAATGTAAGTACGCTTGGCAAATCTACCAAGGCATGTCGATAAGCTGTAATCAACTTGGAGACTGATTTACTCCGTAGGTAGAAAATATTCCTAACGATTTTCTCCCATTCGTTTGTTTCAGCAAGCCTATGGCTGCTCTTGTCGAGACAATACAGGGTAGCTCAAAGTCCGCTTCGCCGCCAACAGCCCCGTTGAGTATGACCGTGCTCGATTCCCTCACAGTACATTCGAAAATGAGTCTGATCCACAGCATCGTGACTCACGTCATCAAGTTGGCCCAGGCGAAGTCTGGAATGCCGCTGTCTCCAGCTTTAGTAGAAACATACAGCAGGTAATATGTAGTTTAATGCGTTGACTAACTTGTGTAACACATTCATGAAGAGACCAACGCCATTCGACATTAGCATTCAACAGGACTCTATCGGGCATGTTCGTTTCGTTCGGTTACATTTTCGTTTCGTTCCGTTTTTGTTTCGTTTCGGTCCGTTTTTGTTTCGTTTCGGTCCCTTTTTGTTTCGTTTCATTCTGTTTTTGTTTCCTTTCTTTCGGTTTCTTATCGTTTCATTTCGTTTCATTTTAGATTCCTTTTCGTTTCGTTTTCGTTTCAGAAACAAACGGAACGAAACGGAATGAAACGAAAACAGAATGGAACGACCATGGACCGAAGGTTCAGTTGGATGCTGATGTCAAAAAATTGCCAGATTCTAAACCTATAAGAAAACACATGGGATTTTGGCGTCGTTCTCTTCTAGAATCTCTACTCGGTAGAGATGGAGATGGAGTAAATCCATATTTGGAATCTACCGAGTTTGGCGCATGCTCACTAGAAAGTTGCATGCGTGGAGCTAGCTGCTTTAGTGTTATCGTATTTCTTCACTATGGCACGCACTATCAAGAAAGCTGTATTGAAGCAGTCACTTTCATCTAATGTTGACATTGCCTACTTTGGATTGCATCTTATTGAGTGTCAAGCACACACCTTTACAATAATTCAAAGGTGTCTTGTAAATAGGTTTATTTCTGTTTGTACAATATTTTTTTTATTTATTGATAACCCCTGTTTAGTTTTTCTGATCGAATTTATGTTGATCAATCAGGCTTCTGGTATACACGGAGATTGAATCTCTCGGGATCAAAGGCTTTCTGAACCAGTTGTTGCCGCAAGTGTACAAGTCTCATGCCTGGGGAACTCTGTACACTCTGTTGGAGATGTTCAGCTACAGAATGCACCACATCCATCCGCACTATAGGGTACAGTTGCTAAGCCACTTACATTCGCTGGCCGCTGTACCTCAGGCCAATCAGACTCAGCTTCACTTGTGCGTGGAGTCCACTGCGTTGAGGTTAATCACAGGTAATTATTGAAAATATTGATATCACGATTATATCTGCTGGAAGACACACGAACCCGGATGTTTTAAAGTTTCGCCGCTCCCCAGGTCTGGGCAGCAGCGACGTCCAACCGGAACTCTCGCGCTTCCTGCAAGAACCCAAAACCATAGTGTCCGCCGAATCCGAAGAGCTCAACCGAGCCCTCGTCCTCACCCTGGCGCGAGCGACCCACGTCACCGGCACCGACGGCTCCTGGTGCCACGAGCTGCTCACCACCATCGCGCAGAGCACGCCGCACGCGTGGGCTCCCCACACGCTGGACTGCTTTCCGCGCGCCCTGGCCGATTTCTTTACGCAGCACGCCGTCCCCAAGGAGAACAAGCAGCAGCTCAAGAAGGCCGTCGAAGAGGAGAACCGCAAGTGGGCGTCGATGAACAACGAGAACGACATCATGGCGCACTTCGGCGTGCCCGGCGCGCCGCCGCTGTTCCTTTGTTTGTTGTGGAGGATGCTGCTGGAGACCAACCACATAAGCCCCATCGCGTATAAGTAAGTATACTTTCCCGTAGACCTCTAACGCACGCGCTAATTCAGAGGAATTAGAATGTAATACTTCTGGCGTTGAATTGTGCTTTGATTGGTTGATTATTACTTCAGGATTCTGGAGAGGATCGGCGCGAGGGCACTGTCGGCGCACCTGAGAAAGTTTTGCGACTGCCTCGTCTTCGAATTCAGCAATTCCCCCGGAGGCCAGCACGTCAACAAATGCGTCGACACCATCAACGACATGATCTGGAAGTACACCATCGTAACGATCGACAGGCTAGTCCTGTGTCTCGCGCTCCGCACGCAAGAGGGCAGCGAAGCCCAAGTGTGCTCCTTCATCATACAGCTGGTGCTGCTGAAAGCGACCGAATTTCGCAACAGGGTCCAAGATTTCGTGAAGGATAACTCGCCCGACCACTGGAACCAGACCAACTGGCACGAGCGACATCTGGAGTTCCAGCGGAAGTATCCGGAGAAATTCGCGCCCGAGGAACAGAGCAGCGGGTACCATCCCAACTTCGGTAATGTCTGCTTGAGGTTTTTGCCGGTGTTCGATATCGTGGTGCACCGGTTCTTGGAAATTCCGCAGGTTACCAAGAGTTTGGAAATACTGCTGGAGCATCTGGGATGTCTGTATAAATTCCACGATAGGCCCGTGACCTATCTGTATAATACTCTGCATTACTACGAAGCCAAGCTGCGAGATAGGCCGCCTCTGAAAAAAAGGTTAGTGCAGTCAGTTTTCATGTTTTTTTTTTGTTATCGGATTTGTAATATTTCTTTTTTCTGTCATACCCTTACGAACCGCGTTCCTCAAAAGTCGAAACTTGTGCGAGCCAAGGATTAACTAGGTCTTACCTTTTAACGTGCGATTCCTAGCACTTTCTCGGGTCATAGGAAAAAAATCTGTAGTCGCTAAGATTTGAACCTACACGACCAGCAGCATCAATGGCTGTGAACGCGACGGTCTTACCCACTGAGCTTCCTGGCCCTATTAAGATTCGGAATCAGTTTTCAAAATACGTTGGAGGACCAAAATTTGAAATTCGAAAAATGAAAAATAAAAAAGTCCAAAAAATCGTCTATAATATCATGATATACTCGACTTTTTTGTCCGTCAATTTTTATCGTTCAAATTCTCAGTGTATACTAATTCGACCATTCTGAATCGATTGGCGTTCGCAGAATTGGTCTATCTCTAACCGTTCTCGAGTTGGTCAGCTCTGAATCAGTTTTCAAATGGTTTTTTTGGCGCCAAAAATATTTCCGATCAGTTTTCGACATTTTCGTTCAAATATTCGGAATCAGCACGTCAAAATACGTTGGAGGACTAAAATTTGAAATTCGAAAAATGAAAAATAAAAAAGTCCAAAAAATCGTCTATAATATCATGATATACTCGACTTTTTTGTCCGTCAATTTTTATCGTTCAAATTCTCAGTGTATACTAATTCGACCATTCTGAATCGATTGGCGTTCGCAGAATTGGTCTATCTCTAACCGTTCTCGAGTTGGTCAGCTCTGAATCAGTTTTCAAATGGTTTTTTTGGCGCCAAAAATATTTCCGATCAGTTTTCGACATTTTCGTTCAAATATTCGGAATCAGCACGTCAAAATACGTTGGAGGACTAAAATTTGAAATTCGAAAAATGAAAAATAAAAAAGTCCAAAAAATCGTCATGATATACTCGACTTTTTTGTCCGTCAATTTTTATCGTTCAAATTCTCAGTGTATACTAATTCGGCCATTCTGAGTCGATTGGCGTTCGCAGAATTGGTCTATCTCTAACCGTTCTCGAGTTGGTCAGCTCTGAATCAGTTTTCAAATTGTTTTTTTGGCGCCAAAAATATTTCCGATGAGTTTTCGACATTTTCGTTCAAATATTCGGAATCAGCACGTCAAAATACGTTGGAGGACCAAAATTTGAAATTCGAAAAATGAAAAATAAAAAAGTCCAAAAAATCGTCTATAATATCATGATATACTCGACTTTTTTGTCCGTCAATTTTTATCGTTCAAATTCTCAGTGTATACTAATTCGACCATTCTGAATCGATTGGCGTTCGCAGAATTGGTCTATCTCTAACCGTTCTCGAGTTGGTCAGCTCTGAATCAGTTTTCAAATGGTTTTTTTGGCGCCAAAAATATTTCCGATGAGTTTTCGACATTTTCGTTCAAATATTCGGAATCAGCACGTCAAAATACGTTGGAGGACCAAAATTTGAAATTCGAAAAATGAAAAATAAAAAAGCTCAAAAACTCATCTATATATCATGATATACTCGACTTTTTTGTCCGTCAATTTTTATCGTTCAAATTCTCAGTGTATACTAATTCGACCATACTGAATCGATTGGCGTTCGCAGAATTGGTCTATCTCTAACCGTTCTCGAGTTGGTCAGCTTTGAATCAGTTTTCAAATGTTTTTTTTGGCGCCAAAAATATTTCCGATGAGTTTTCGACATTTTCGTTGAAATATTCGGAATCAGCACGTCAAAATACGTTGGAGGACCAAAATTTTAAATTCGAAAAATGAAAAATAAAAAAGTCCAAAAAATCGTCTATAATATCATGATATACTCGACTTTTTTGTCCGTCAATTTTTATCGTTCAAATTCTCAGTGTGTACTAATTCGACCATTCTGAATCGATTGGCGTTCGCAGAATTGGTCTATCTCTAACCGTTCTCGAGTTGGTCAGCTCTGAATCAGTTTTCAAATGGTTTTTTTGGCGCCAAAAATATTTCCGATGAGTTTTCGACATTTTCGTTGAAATATTCGGAATCAGCACGTCAAAATACGTTGGAGGACCAAAATTTGAAATTCAAAAAATGAAAAATAAAAAAGTCCAAAAAATCGTCTATAAATCATGATATACTCGACGTTTTTGTCCGTCAATTTTTATGGTTCAAATTCTCAGTGTATACTAATTCGACCATTCTGAATCGATTGGCGTTCGCAGAATTGGTCTATCTCTAACCGTTCTCGAGTTGGTCAGCTTTGAATCAGTTTTCAAATGGTTTTTTTTGGCGCCAAAAATATTTCCGATGAGTTTTCGACATTTTCGTTGAAATATTCGGAATCAGCACGTCAAAATACGTTGGAGGACCAAAATTTGAAATTCGAAAAATGAAAAATAATAAAGTTCAAAAAATCGTCTATAATATCATGATATACTCGACTTTTTTGTCCGTCGATTTTTATCGTTCAAATTCTCAGTGTATACTAATTCGACCATTCTGAATCGACTGGCGTTCGCAGAATTGGTCTATCTCTAACCGTTCTCGAGTTGGTCAGCTCTGAATCAGTTTTCAAATGGTTTTTTTGGCGCCAAAAATATTTCCGATGAGTTTTCGACATTTTCGTTGAAATATTCGGAATCAGTACGTCAAAATACGTTGGAGGACCAAAATTTGAAATTCGAAAAATGAAAAATAAAAAAGTCCAAAAAATCGTCTATTATATCATGATATACTCGACTTTTTTGTCCGTCAATTTTTATCGTTCAAATTCTCAGTGTATACTAATTCGACCATTCTGAATCGATTGGCGTTCGCAGAATTGGTCTATCTCTAACCGTTCTCGAGTTGGTCAGCTCTGAATCAGTTTTCAAATGGTTTTTTTGGCGCCAAAAATATTTCCGATGAGATTTCGACATTTTCGTTGAAATATTCGGAATCAGTACGTCAAAATACGTTGGAGGACCAAAATTTGAAATTCGAAAAATGAAAAATAAAAAAGCTCAAAAACTCATCTATATATCATGATATACTCGACTTTTTTGTCCGTCAATTTTTATCGTTCGAATTCTCAGTGTATACTAATTCGACCATTCTGAATCGATTGGCGTTCGCAGAATTGGTCTATCTCTAACCGTTCTCGAGTTGGTCAGCTCTGAATCAGTTTTCAAATGGTTTTTTTGGCGCCAAAAATATTTCCGATGAGTTTTCGACATTTTCGTTCAAATATTCGGAATCAGGACGTCAAAATACGTTGGAGGACCAAAATTTGAAATTTGAAAAATGAAAAATAAAAAAGTCCAAAAAATCGTCTATAATATCATGTACTCGACTTTTTTGTCCGTCAATTTTTATCGTTCAAATTCTCAGTGTATACTAATTCGACCATTCTGAATCGATTGGCGTTCGCAGAATTGGTCTTTCTCTAACCGTTCTCGAGTTGGTCAGCTCTGAGTCAGTTTTCAAATGGTTTTTTTGGCGCCAAAAATATTTCCGATGAGTTTTCGACATTTTCGTTGAAATATTCGGAATCAGCACGTCAAAATACGTTGGAGGACCAAAATTTGAAATTCGAAAAATGAAAAATAAAAAAGTCCAAAAAATCGTCTATAATATCATGATATACTCGACTTTTTTGTCCGTCAATTTTTATCGTTCAAATTCTCAGTGTATACTAATTCGACCATTCTGAATCGATTGGCGTTCGCAGAATTGGTCTATCTCTAACCGTTCTCGAGTTGGTCAGCTCTGAATCAGTTTTCAAATGGTTTTTTTGGCGCCAAAAATATTTCCGATGAGTTTTCGACATTTTCGTTGAAATATTCGGAATCAGTACGTCAAAATACGTTGGAGGACCAAAATTTGAAATTCGAAAAATGAAAAATAAAAAAGTCCAAAAAATCGTCTATTATATCATGATATACTCGACTTTTTTGTCCGTCAATTTTTATCGTTCAAATTCTCAGTGTATACTAATTCGACCATACTGAATCGATTGGCGTTCGCAGAATTGGTCTATCTCTAACCGTTCTCGAGTTGGTCAGCTTTGAATCAGTTTTCAAATGGTTTTTTTGGCGCCAAAAATATTTCCGATGAGATTTCGACATTTTCGTTGAAATATTCGGAATCAGCACGTCAAAATACGTTGGAGGACCAAAATTTTAAATTCGAAAAATGAAAAATAAAAAAGTCCAAAAAATCGTCTATTATAATATCATGATATACTCGACTTTTTTGTCCGTCAATTTTTATCGTTCAAATTCTCAGTGTATACTAATTCGACCATTCTGAATCGATTGGCGTTCGCAGAATTGGTCTATCTAACCGTTCTCGAGTTGGTCAGCTCTGAATCAGTTTTCAAATGGTTTTTTTGGCGCCAAAAATATTTCCGATGAGTATTCGACATTTTCGTTGAAATATTCGGAATCAGCACGTCAAAATACGTTGGAGGACCAAAATTTGAAATTCGAAAAATGAAAAATAAAAAAGCTCAAAAACTCATCTATATATCATGATATACTCGACTTTTTTGTCCGTCAATTTTTATCGTTCAAATTCTCAGTGTATACTAATTCGACCATACTGAATCGATTGGCGTTCGCAGAATTGGTCTATCTCTAACCGTTCTCGAGTTGGTCAGCTTTGAATCAGTTTTCAAATGTTTTTTTTGGCGCCAAAAATATTTCCGATGAGTTTTCGACATTTTCGTTGAAATATTCGGAATCAGCACGTCAAAATACGTTGGAGGACCAAAATTTGAAATTCGAAAAATGAAAAATAAAAAAGCTCAAAAACTCATCTCTATATCATGATATACTCGACTTTTTTGTCCGTCAATTTTTATCGTTCAAATTCTCAGTGTATACTAATTCGACCATTCTGAATCGATTGGCGTTCGCAGAATTGGTCTATCTCTAACCGTTCTCGAGTTGGTCAGCTCTGAATCAGTTTTCAAATGGTTTTTTTGGCGCCAAAAATATTTCCGATGAGTTTTCGACATTTTCGTTCAAATATTCGGAATCAGCACGTCAAAATACGTTGGAGGACCAAAATTTGAAATTCGAAAAATGAAAAATAAAAAAGCTCAAAAACTCATCTATATATCATGATATACTCGACTTTTTTGTCCGTCAATTTTTATCGTTCAAATTCTCAGTGTATACTAATTCGACCATACTGAATCGATTGGCGTTCGCAGAATTGGTCTATCTCTAACCGTTCTCGAGTTGGTCAGCTCTGAATCAGTTTTCAAATGGTTTTTTTGGCGCCAAAAATATTTCCGATGAGTATTCGACATTTTCGTTGAAATATTCGGAATCAGCACGTCAAAATACGTTGGAGGACCAAAATTTGAAATTCGAAAAATGAAAAATAAAAAAGCTCAAAAACTCATCTCTATATCATGATATACTCGACTTTTTTGTCCGTCAATTTTTATCGTTCAAATTCTCAGTGTATACTAATTCGACCATTCTGAATCGATTGGCGTTCGCAGAATTGGTCTATCTCTAACCGTTCTCGAGTTGGTCAGCTTTGAATCAGTTTTCAAATGGTTTTTTTGGCGCCAAAAATATTTCCGATGTGTTTTCGACATTTTCGTTGAAATATTCGGAATCAGCACGTCAAAATACGTTGGAGGACCAAAATTTGAAATTCGAAAAATGAAAAATAAAAAAGCTCAAAAACTCATCTATATATCATGATATACTCGACTTTTTTGTCCGTCAATTTTTATCGTTCAAATTCTCAGAGTATACTAATTCGACCATTCTGAATCGATTGGCGTTCGCAGAATTGGACTATCTCTAACCGTCCTCGAGTTGGTCAGCTTTGAATCAGTTTTCAAATGGTTTTTTTGGCGCCAAAAATATTTCCGATGAGTTTTCGACATTTTCGTTGAATTATTCGGAATCAGCACGTCAAAATACGTTGGAGGACCAAAATTTGAAATTCGAAAAATGAAAAATAAAAAAGTCCAAAAAATCGTCTATAATATCATGTTATACTCGACTTTTTTGTCCGTCAATTTTTATCGTTCAAATTCTCAGTGTATACTAATTCGACCATTCTGAATCGATTGGCGTTCGCAGAATTGGTCTATCTCTAACCGTTCTCGAGTTGGTCAGCTCTGAGTCAGTTTTCAAATGGTTTTTTTGGCGCCAAAAATATTTCCGATGAGTTTTCGACATTTTCGTTGAATTATTCGGAATCAGCACGTCAAAATACGTTGGAGGACCAAAATTTGAAATTCGAAAAATGAAAAATAAAAAAGTCCAAAAAATCGTCTATAATATCATGTTATACTCGACTTTTTTGTCCGTCAATTTTTATCGTTCAAATTCTCAGTGTATACTAATTCGACCATTCTGAATCGATTGGCGTTCGCAGAATTGGTCTATCTCTAACCGTTCTCGAGTTGGTCAGCTCTGAATCAGTTTTCAAATGGTTTTTTTGGCGCCAAAAATATTTCCGATGAGTTTTCGACATTTTCGTTGAAATATTCGGAATCAGCACGTCAAAATACGTTGGAGGACCAAAATTTGAAATTCGAAAAATGAAAAATAAAAAAGTCCAAAAAATCGTCTATAGTATCATGATATACTCGACTTTTTTGTCCGTCGATTTTTATCGTTCAAATTCTCAGTGTATACTAATTCGACCATTCTGAATCGACTGGCGTTCGCAGAATTGGTCTATCTCTAACCGTTCTCGAGTTGGTCAGCTTTGAATCAGTTTTCAAATGGTTTTTTTGGCGCCAAAAATATTTCCGATGAGTTTTCGACATTTTCGTTGAAATATTCGGAATCAGCACGTCAAAATACGTTGGAGGACCAAAATTTGAAATTCGAAAAATGAAAAATAAAAAAGTCCAAAAAATCGTCTATAATATCATGTTATACTCGACTTTTTTGTCCGTCAATTTTTATCGTTCAAATTCTCAGTGTGTACTAATTCGACCATTCTGAATCGATTGGCGTTCGCAGAATTGGTCTATCTCTAACCGTTCTCGAGTTGGTCAGCTCTGAATCAGTTTTCAAATGGTTTTTTTGGCGCCAAAAATATTTCCGATGAGTTTTCGACATTTTCGTTGAAATATTCGGAATCAGCACGTCAAATTACGTTGGAGGACCAAAATTTGAAATTCGAAAAATGAAAAATAAAAAAGTTCAAAAAATCGTCTATAATATCATGATATACTCGACTTTTTTGTCCGTCAATTTTTATCGTTCAAATTCTCAGTGTATACTAATTCGACCATTCTGAATCGATTGGCGTTCGCAGAATTGGTCTATCTCTAACCGTTCTCGAGTTGGTCAGCTCTAAATCAGTTTTCAAATGGTGTTTTTGGCGCCAAAAATATTTCCGATGAGTTTTCGACATTTTCGTTGAAATATTCGGAATCAGCACGTCAAAATACGTTGGAGGACCAAAATTTGAAATTCGAAAAATGAAAAATAAAAAAGTCCAAAAAATCGTCTATAATATCATGATATACTCGACTTTTTTGTCCGTCAATTTTTATCGTTCAAATTCTCACTGTATACTAATTCGACCATTCTGAATCGATTGGCGTTCGCAGAATTGGTCTATCTCTAACCGTTCTCGAGTTGGTCAGCTCTGAATCAGTTTTCAAATGGTTTTTTTGGCGCCAAAAATATTTCCGATGAGTTTTCGACATTTTCGTTGAAATATTCGGAATCAGCACGTCAAAATACGTTGGAGGACCAAAATTTGAAATTCGAAAAATGAAAAATAAAAAAGTCCAAAAAATCGTCTATAATATCATGATATACTCGACTTTTTTGTCCGTCGATTTTTATCGTTGAAATTCTCAGTGTATACTAATTCGACCATTCTGAATCGACTGGCGTTCGCAGAATTGGTCTATCTCTAACCGTTCTCGAGTTGGTCAGCTCTGAGTCAGTTTTCAAATGTTTTTTTTGGCGCCAAAAATATTTCCGATGAGTTTTCGACATTTTCGTTGAAATATTCGGAATCAGCACGTCAAAATACGTTGGAGGACCAAAATTTGAAATTCGAAAAATGAAAAATAAAAAAGTCCAAAAAATCGTCTATAATATCATGATATACTCGACTTTTTTGTCCGTCAATTTTTATCGTTCAAATTCTCAGTGTATACTAATCCGACCATTCTGAATCGATTGGCGTTCGCAGAATTGGTCTATCTCTAACCGTTCTCAATTGGTCAGCTCTGAATCAGTTTTCAAATGGTTTTTTTGGCGCCAAAAATATTTCCGATGAGTTTTCGACATTTTCGTTGAAATATTCGGAATCAGCACGTCAAAATACGTTGGAGGACCAAAATTTGAAATTCAAAAAATGAAAAATAAAAAAGTCCAAAAAATCGTCTATAAATCATGATATACTCGACGTTTTTGTCCGTCAATTTTTATGGTTCAAATTCTCAGTGTATACTAATTCGACCATTCTGAATCGATTGGCGTTCGCAGAATTGGTCTATCTCTAACCGTTCTCAATTGGTCAGCTCTGAATCAGTTTTCAAATGGTTTTTTTGGCGCCAAAAATATTTCCGATGAGTTTTCGACATTTTCGTTGAAATATTCGGAATCAGCACGTCAAAATACGTTGGAGGACCAAAATTTGAAATTCAAAAAATGAAAAATAAAAAAGTCCAAAAAATCGTCTATAAATCATGATATACTCGACGTTTTTGTCCGTCAATTTTTATGGTTCAAATTCTCAGTGTATACTAATTCGACCATTCTGAATCGATTGGCGTTCGCAGAATTGGTCTATCTCTAACCGTTCTCGAGTTGGTCAGCTTTGAATCAGTTTTCAAATGGTTTTTTTGGCGCCAAAAATATTTCCGATGAGTTTTCGACATTTTCGTTGAAATATTCGGAATCAGCACGTCAAATTACGTTGGAGGACCAAAATTTGAAATTCGAAAAATGAAAAATAAAAAAGTTCAAAAAATCGTCTATAATATCATGATATACTCGACTTTTTTGTCCGTCAATTTTTATCGTTCAAATTCTCAGTGTATACTAATTCGACCATTCTGAATCGATTGGCGTTCGCAGAATTGGTCTATCTCTAACCGTTCTCGAGTTGGTCAGCTCTAAATCAGTTTTCAAATGGTGTTTTTGGCGCCAAAAATATTTCCGATGAGTTTTCGACATTTTCGTTGAAATATTCGGAATCAGCACGTCAAAATACGTTGGAGGACCAAAATTTGAAATTCGAAAAATGAAAAATAAAAAAGTCCAAAAAATCGTCTATAATATCATGATATACTCGACTTTTTTGTCCGTCAATTTTTATCGTTCAAATTCTCACTGTATACTAATTCGACCATTCTGAATCGATTGGCGTTCGCAGAATTGGTCTATCTCTAACCGTTCTCGAGTTGGTCAGCTCTGAATCAGTTTTCAAATGGTTTTTTTGGCGCCAAAAATATTTCCGATGAGTTTTCGACATTTTCGTTGAAATATTCGGAATCAGCACGTCAAAATACGTTGGAGGACCAAAATTTGAAATTCGAAAAATGAAAAATAAAAAAGTCCAAAAAATCGTCTATAATATCATGATATACTCGACTTTTTTGTCCGTCGATTTTTATCGTTGAAATTCTCAGTGTATACTAATTCGACCATTCTGAATCGACTGGCGTTCGCAGAATTGGTCTATCTCTAACCGTTCTCGAGTTGGTCAGCTCTGAGTCAGTTTTCAAATGTTTTTTTTGGCGCCAAAAATATTTCCGATGAGTTTTCGACATTTTCGTTGAAATATTCGGAATCAGCACGTCAAAATACGTTGGAGGACCAAAATTTGAAATTCGAAAAATGAAAAATAAAAAAGTCCAAAAAATCGTCTATAATATCATGATATACTCGACTTTTTTGTCCGTCAATTTTTATCGTTCAAATTCTCAGTGTATACTAATCCGACCATTCTGAATCGATTGGCGTTCGCAGAATTGGTCTATCTCTAACCGTTCTCAATTGGTCAGCTCTGAATCAGTTTTCAAATGGTTTTTTTGGCGCCAAAAATATTTCCGATGAGTTTTCGACATTTTCGTTGAAATATTCGGAATCAGCACGTCAAAATACGTTGGAGGACCAAAATTTGAAATTCAAAAAATGAAAAATAAAAAAGTCCAAAAAATCGTCTATAAATCATGATATACTCGACGTTTTTGTCCGTCAATTTTTATGGTTCAAATTCTCAGTGTATACTAATTCGACCATTCTGAATCGATTGGCGTTCGCAGAATTGGTCTATCTCTAACCGTTCTCGAGTTGGTCAGCTTTGAATCAGTTTTCAAATGGTTTTTTTGGCGCCAAAAATATTTCCGATGAGTTTTCGACATTTTCGTTGAAATATTCGGAATCAGCACGTCAAAATACGTTGGAGGACCAAAATTTGAAATTCGAAAAATGAAAAATAATAAAGTTCAAAAAATCGTCTATAATATCATGATATACTCGACTTTTTTGTCCGTCGATTTTTATCGTTCAAATTCTCAGTGTATACTAATTCGACCATTCTGAATCGACTGGCGTTCGCAGAATTGGTCTATCTCTAACCGTTCTCGAGTTGGTCAGCTCTGAATCAGTTTTCAAATGGTTTTTTTGGCGCCAAAAATATTTCCGATGAGTTTTCGACATTTTCGTTGAAATATTCGGAATCAGCACGTCAAAATACGTTGGAGGACCAAAATTTGAAATTCGAAAAATGAAAAATAAAAAAGTCCAAAAAATCGTCTATTATATCATGATATACTCGACTTTTTTGTCCGTCAATTTTTATCGTTCAAATTCTCAGTGTATACTAATTCGACCATTCTGAATCGATTGGCGTTCGCAGAATTGGTCTATCTCTAACCGTTCTCGAGTTGGTCAGCTCTGAATCAGTTTTCAAATGGTTTTTTTGGCGCCAAAAATATTTCCGATGAGATTTCGACATTTTCGTTGAAATATTCGGAATCAGTACGTCAAAATACGTTGGAGGACCAAAATTTGAAATTCGAAAAATGGAAAATAAAAAAGCTCAAAAACTCATCTATATATCATGATATACTCGACTTTTTTGTCCGTCAATTTTTATCGTTCGAATTCTCAGTGTATACTAATTCGACCATTCTGAATCGATTGGCGTTCGCAGAATTGGTCTATCTAACCGTTCTCGAGTTGGTCAGCTTTGAATCAGTTTTCAAATGTTTTTTTTGGCGCCAAAAATATTTCCGATGAGTTTTCGACATTTTCGTTGAAATATTCGGAATCAGCACGTCAAAATACGTTGGAGGACCAAAATTTTAAATTCGAAAAATGAAAAATAAAAAAGTCCAAAAAATCGTCTATAATATCATGTACTCGACTTTTTTGTCCGTCAATTTTTATCGTTCAAATTCTCAGTGTATACTAATTCGACCATTCTGAATCGATTGGCGTTCGCAGAATTGGTCTTTCTCTAACCGTTCTCGAGTTGGTCAGCTCTGAGTCAGTTTTCAAATGGTTTTTTTGGCGCCAAAAATATTTCCGATGAGTTTTCGACATTTTCGTTGAAATATTCGGAATCAGCACGTCAAAATACGTTGGAGGACCAAAATTTGAAATTCGAAAAATGAAAAATAAAAAAGTCCAAAAAATCGTCTATAATATCATGATATACTCGACTTTTTTGTCCGTCAATTTTTATCGTTCAAATTCTCAGTGTATACTAATTCGACCATTCTGAATCGATTGGCGTTCGCAGAATTGGTCTATCTCTAACCGTTCTCGAGTTGGTCAGCTCTGAATCAGTTTTCAAATGGTTTTTTTGGCGCCAAAAATATTTCCGATGAGTTTTCGACATTTTCGTTGAAATATTCGGAATCAGCACGTCAAAATACGTTGGAGGACCAAAATTTGAAATTCGAAAAATGAAAAATAAAAAAGCTCAAAAAATCATCTATATATCATGATATACTCGACTTTTTTGTCCGTCAATTTTTATCGTTCAAATTCTCAGTGTATACTAATTCGACCATTCTGAATCGATTGGCGTTCGCACAATTGGTCTATCTCTAACCGTTCTCGAGTTGGTCAGCTTTGAATCAGTTTTCAAATGGTTTTTTTGGCGCCAAAAATATTTCCGATGAGTTTTCGACATTTTCGTTGAAATATTCGGAATAAGCACGTCAAAATACGTTGGAGGACCAAAATTTGAAATTCGAAAAATGAAAAATAAAAAAGCTCAAAAACTCATCTCTATATCATGATATACTCGACTTTTTTGTCCGTCAATTTTTATCGTTCAAATTCTCAGTGTATACTAATTCGACCATTCTGAATCGATTGGCGTTCGCACAATTGGTCTATCTCTAACCGTTCTCGAGTTGGTCAGCTTTGAATCAGTTTTCAAATGGTTTTTTTTGGCGCCAAAAATATTTCCGATGAGTTTTCGACATTTTCGTTGAAATATTCGGAATCAGCACGTCAAAATACGTGGGAGGACCAAAATTTGAAATTCGAAAAATGAAAAATAAAAAAGCTCAAAAACTCATCTATATATCATGATATACTCGACTTTTTTGTCCGTCAATTTTTATCGTTCAAATTCTCAGTGTGTACTAATTCGACCATTCTGAATCGATTGGCGTTCGCAGAATTGGTCTATCTCTAACCGTTCTCGAGTTGGTCAGCTCTGAATCAGTTTTCAAATGGTTTTTTTGGCGCCAAAAATATTTCCGATGAGTTTTCGACATTTTCGTTGAATTATTCGGAATCAGCACGTCAAATTACGTTGGAGGACCAAAATTTGAAATTCGAAAAATGAAAAATAAAAAAGTCCAAAAAATCGTCTATAATATCATGATATACTCGACGTTTTTGTCCGTCAATTTTTATGGTTCAAATTCTCAGTGTATACTAATTCGACCATTCTGAATCGATTGGCGTTCGCAGAATTGGTCTATCTAACCGTTCTAGAGTTGGTCAGCTCTGAATCAGTTTTCAAATGGTTTTTTTGGCGCCAAAAATATTTCCGATGAGTTTTCGACATTTTCGTTCAAATATTCGGAATCAGCACGTCAAATTACGTTGGAGGACCAAAATTTGAAATTCGAAAAATGAAAAATAAAAAAGTCCAAAAAATCGTCTATAATATCATGATATACTCGACTTTTTTGTCCGTCAATTTTTATCGTTCAAATTCTCAGTGTATACTAATTCGACCATTCTGAATCGATTGGCGTTCGCAGAATTGGTCTATCTCTAACCGTTCTCGAGTTGGTCAGCTTTGAATCAGTTTTCAAATGGTTTTTTTGGCGCCAAAAATATTTCCGATGAGTTTTCGACATTTTCGTTGAAATATTCGGAATCAGCACGTCAAAATACGTTGGAGGACCAAAATTTGAAATTCGAAAAATGAAAAATAAAAAAGCTCAAAAACTCATCTCTATATCATGATATACTCGACTTTTTTGTCCGTCAATTTTTATCGTTCAAATTCTCAGTGTATACTAATTCGACCATTCTGAATCGATTGGCGTTCGCAGAATTGGTCTATCTCTAACCGTTCTCGAGTTGGTCAGCTCTGAATCAGTTTTCAAATGGTTTTTTTGGCGCCAAAAATATTTCCGATGAGTTTTCGACATTTTCGTTGAAATATTCGGAATCAGCACGTCAAAATACGTTGGAGGACCAAAATTTGAAATTCGAAAAATGAAAAATAAAAAAGTCCAAAAAATCGTCTATAGTATCATGATATACTCGACTTTTTTGTCCGTCGATTTTTATCGTTCAAATTCTCAGTGTATACTAATTCGACCATTCTGAATCGACTGGCGTTCGCAGAATTGGTCTATCTCTAACCGTTCTCGAGTTGGTCAGCTTTGAATCAGTTTTCAAATGGTTTTTTTGGCGCCAAAAATATTTCCGATGAGTTTTCGACATTTTCGTTGAAATATTCGGAATCAGCACGTCAAAATACGTTGGAGGACCAAAATTTGAAATTCGAAAAATGAAAAATAAAAAAGTCCAAAAAATCGTCTATAATATCATGTTATACTCGACTTTTTTGTCCGTCAATTTTTATCGTTCAAATTCTCAGTGTGTACTAATTCGACCATTCTGAATCGATTGGCGTTCGCAGAATTGGTCTATCTCTAACCGTTCTCGAGTTGGTCAGCTCTGAATCAGTTTTCAAATGGTTTTTTTGGCGCCAAAAATATTTCCGATGAGTTTTCGACATTTTCGTTGAAATATTCGGAATCAGCACGTCAAATTACGTTGGAGGACCAAAATTTGAAATTCGAAAAATGAAAAATAAAAAAGTTCAAAAAATCGTCTATAATATCATGATATACTCGACTTTTTTGTCCGTCAATTTTTATCGTTCAAATTCTCAGTGTATACTAATTCGACCATTCTGAATCGATTGGCGTTCGCAGAATTGGTCTATCTCTAACCGTTCTCGAGTTGGTCAGCTCTAAATCAGTTTTCAAATGGTGTTTTTGGCGCCAAAAATATTTCCGATGAGTTTTCGACATTTTCGTTGAAATATTCGGAATCAGCACGTCAAAATACGTTGGAGGACCAAAATTTGAAATTCGAAAAATGAAAAATAAAAAAGTCCAAAAAATCGTCTATAATATCATGATATACTCGACTTTTTTGTCCGTCAATTTTTATCGTTCAAATTCTCACTGTATACTAATTCGACCATTCTGAATCGATTGGCGTTCGCAGAATTGGTCTATCTCTAACCGTTCTCGAGTTGGTCAGCTCTGAATCAGTTTTCAAATGGTTTTTTTGGCGCCAAAAATATTTCCGATGAGTTTTCGACATTTTCGTTGAAATATTCGGAATCAGCACGTCAAAATACGTTGGAGGACCAAAATTTGAAATTCGAAAAATGAAAAATAAAAAAGTCCAAAAAATCGTCTATAATATCATGATATACTCGACTTTTTTGTCCGTCGATTTTTATCGTTGAAATTCTCAGTGTATACTAATTCGACCATTCTGAATCGACTGGCGTTCGCAGAATTGGTCTATCTCTAACCGTTCTCGAGTTGGTCAGCTCTGAGTCAGTTTTCAAATGTTTTTTTTGGCGCCAAAAATATTTCCGATGAGTTTTCGACATTTTCGTTGAAATATTCGGAATCAGCACGTCAAAATACGTTGGAGGACCAAAATTTGAAATTCGAAAAATGAAAAATAAAAAAGTCCAAAAAATCGTCTATAATATCATGATATACTCGACTTTTTTGTCCGTCAATTTTTATCGTTCAAATTCTCAGTGTATACTAATCCGACCATTCTGAATCGATTGGCGTTCGCAGAATTGGTCTATCTCTAACCGTTCTCGAGTTGGTCAGCTCTGAATCAGTTTTCAAATGGTTTTTTTGGCGCCAAAAATATTTCCGATGAGTTTTCGACATTTTCGTTGAAATATTCGGAATCAGCACGTCAAAATACGTTGGAGGACCAAAATTTGAAATTCAAAAAATGAAAAATAAAAAAGTCCAAAAAATCGTCTATAAATCATGATATACTCGACGTTTTTGTCCGTCAATTTTTATGGTTCAAATTCTCAGTGTATACTAATTCGACCATTCTGAATCGATTGGCGTTCGCAGAATTGGTCTATCTCTAACCGTTCTCGAGTTGGTCAGCTTTGAATCAGTTTTCAAATGGTTTTTTTGGCGCCAAAAATATTTCCGATGAGTTTTCGACATTTTCGTTGAAATATTCGGAATCAGCACGTCAAAATACGTTGGAGGACCAAAATTTGAAATTCGAAAAATGAAAAATAATAAAGTTCAAAAAATCGTCTATAATATCATGATATACTCGACTTTTTTGTCCGTCGATTTTTATCGTTCAAATTCTCAGTGTATACTAATTCGACCATTCTGAATCGACTGGCGTTCGCAGAATTGGTCTATCTCTAACCGTTCTCGAGTTGGTCAGCTCTGAATCAGTTTTCAAATGGTTTTTTTGGCGCCAAAAATATTTCCGATGAGTTTTCGACATTTTCGTTGAAATATTCGGAATCAGTACGTCAAAATACGTTGGAGGACCAAAATTTGAAATTCGAAAAATGAAAAATAAAAAAGTCCAAAAAATCGTCTATTATATCATGATATACTCGACTTTTTTGTCCGTCAATTTTTATCGTTCAAATTCTCAGTGTATACTAATTCGACCATTCTGAATCGATTGGCGTTCGCAGAATTGGTCTATCTCTAACCGTTCTCGAGTTGGTCAGCTCTGAATCAGTTTTCAAATGGTTTTTTTGGCGCCAAAAATATTTCCGATGAGATTTCGACATTTTCGTTGAAATATTCGGAATCAGTACGTCAAAATACGTTGGAGGACCAAAATTTGAAATTCGAAAAATGAAAAATAAAAAAGCTCAAAAACTCATCTATATATCATGATATACTCGACTTTTTTGTCCGTCAATTTTTATCGTTCGAATTCTCAGTGTATACTAATTCGACCATTCTGAATCGATTGGCGTTCGCAGAATTGGTCTATCTCTAACCGTTCTCGAGTTGGTCAGCTCTGAATCAGTTTTCAAATGGTTTTTTTGGCGCCAAAAATATTTCCGATGAGTTTTCGACATTTTCGTTCAAATATTCGGAATCAGCACGTCAAAATACGTTGGAGGACCAAAATTTGAAATTTGAAAAATGAAAAATAAAAAAGTCCAAAAAATCGTCTATAATATCATGTACTCGACTTTTTTGTCCGTCAATTTTTATCGTTCAAATTCTCAGTGTATACTAATTCGACCATTCTGAATCGATTGGCGTTCGCAGAATTGGTCTTTCTCTAACCGTTCTCGAGTTGGTCAGCTCTGAGTCAGTTTTCAAATGGTTTTTTTGGCGCCAAAAATATTTCCGATGAGTTTTCGACATTTTCGTTGAAATATTCGGAATCAGCACGTCAAAATACGTTGGAGGACCAAAATTTGAAATTCGAAAAATGAAAAATAAAAAAGTCCAAAAAATCGTCTATAATATCATGATATACTCGACTTTTTTGTCCGTCAATTTTTATCGTTCAAATTCTCAGTGTATACTAATTCGACCATTCTGAATCGATTGGCGTTCGCAGAATTGGTCTATCTCTAACCGTTCTCGAGTTGGTCAGCTCTGAATCAGTTTTCAAATGGTTTTTTTGGCGCCAAAAATATTTCCGATGAGTTTTCGACATTTTCGTTGAAATATTCGGAATCAGCACGTCAAAATACGTTGGAGGACCAAAATTTGAAATTCGAAAAATGAAAAATAAAAAAGCTCAAAAAATCATCTATATATCATGATATACTCGACTTTTTTGTCCGTCAATTTTTATCGTTCAAATTCTCAGTGTATACTAATTCGACCATTCTGAATCGATTGGCGTTCGCACAATTGGTCTATCTCTAACCGTTCTCGAGTTGGTCAGCTTTGAATCAGTTTTCAAATGGTTTTTTTGGCGCCAAAAATATTTCCGATGAGTTTTCGACATTTTCGTTGAAATATTCGGAATAAGCACGTCAAAATACGTTGGAGGACCAAAATTTGAAATTCGAAAAATGAAAAATAAAAAAGCTCAAAAACTCATCTCTATATCATGATATACTCGACTTTTTTGTCCGTCAATTTTTATCGTTCAAATTCTCAGTGTATACTAATTCGACCATTCTGAATCGATTGGCGTTCGCACAATTGGTCTATCTCTAACCGTTCTCGAGTTGGTCAGCTTTGAATCAGTTTTCAAATGGTTTTTTTGGCGCCAAAAATATTTCCGATGAGTTTTCGACATTTTCGTTGAAATATTCGGAATCAGCACGTCAAAATACGTGGGAGGACCAAAATTTGAAATTCGAAAAATGAAAAATAAAAAAGCTCAAAAACTCATCTATATATCATGATATACTCGACTTTTTTGTCCGTCAATTTTTATCGTTCAAATTCTCAGTGTGTACTAATTCGACCATTCTGAATCGATTGGCGTTCGCAGAATTGGTCTATCTCTAACCGTTCTCGAGTTGGTCAGCTCTGAATCAGTTTTCAAATGGTTTTTTTGGCGCCAAAAATATTTCCGATGAGTTTTCGACATTTTCGTTGAATTATTCGGAATCAGCACGTCAAATTACGTTGGAGGACCAAAATTTGAAATTCGAAAAATGAAAAATAAAAAAGTCCAAAAAATCGTCTATAATATCATGATATACTCGACGTTTTTGTCCGTCAATTTTTATGGTTCAAATTCTCAGTGTATACTAATTCGACCATTCTGAATCGATTGGCGTTCGCAGAATTGGTCTATCTAACCGTTCTAGAGTTGGTCAGCTCTGAATCAGTTTTCAAATGGTTTTTTTGGCGCCAAAAATATTTCCGATGAGTTTTCGACATTTTCGTTCAAATATTCGGAATCAGCACGTCAAATTACGTTGGAGGACCAAAATTTGAAATTCGAAAAATGAAAAATAAAAAAGTCCAAAAAATCGTCTATAATATCATGATATACTCGACTTTTTTGTCCGTCAATTTTTATCGTTCAAATTCTCAGTGTATACTAATTCGACCATTCTGAATCGATTGGCGTTCGCAGAATTGGTCTATCTCTAACCGTTCTCGAGTTGGTCAGCTTTGAATCAGTTTTCAAATGGTTTTTTTGGCGCCAAAAATATTTCCGATGAGTTTTCGACATTTTCGTTGAAATATTCGGAATCAGCACGTCAAAATACGTTGGAGGACCAAAATTTGAAATTCGAAAAATGAAAAATAAAAAAGCTCAAAAACTCATCTCTATATCATGATATACTCGACTTTTTTGTCCGTCAATTTTTATCGTTCAAATTCTCAGTGTGTACTAATTCGACCATTCTGAATCGATTGGCGTTCGCAGAATTGGTCTATCTCTAACCGTTCTCGAGTTGGTCAGCTCTGAATCAGTTTTCAAATGGTTTTTTTGGCGCCAAAAATATTTCCGATGAGTTTTCGACATTTTCGTTGAATTATTCGGAATCAGCACGTCAAATTACGTTGGAGGACCAAAATTTGAAATTCGAAAAATGAAAAATAAAAAAGTCCAAAAAATCGTCTATAGTATCATGATATACTCGACTTTTTTGTCCGTCGATTTTTATCGTTCAAATTCTCAGTGTATACTAATTCGACCATTCTGAATCGACTGGCGTTCGCAGAATTGGTCTATCTCTAACCGTTCTCGAGTTGGTCAGCTTTGAATCAATTTTCAAATGGTTTTTTTGGCGCCAAAAATATTTCCGATGAGTTTTCGACATTTTCGTTGAAATATTCGGAATCAGCACGTCAAAATACGTTGGAGGACCAAAATTTGAAATTCGAAAAATGAAAAATAAAAAAGTCCAAAAAATCGTCTATAATATCATGTTATACTCGACTTTTTTGTCCGTCAATTTTTATCGTTCAAATTCTCAGTGTGTACTAATTCGACCATTCTGAATCGATTGGCGTTCGCAGAATTGGTCTATCTCTAACCGTTCTCGAGTTGGTCAGCTCTGAATCAGTTTTCAAATGGTTTTTTTGGCGCCAAAAATATTTCCGATGAGTTTTCGACATTTTCGTTGAAATATTCGGAATCAGCACGTCAAAATACGTTGGAGGACCAAAATTTGAAATTCGAAAAATGAAAAATAAAAAAGTTCAAAAAATCGTCTATAATATCATGTTATACTCGACTTTTTTGTCCGTCAATTTTTATCGTTCAAATTCTCAGTGTGTACTAATTCGACCATTCTGAATCGATTGGCGTTCGCAGAATTGGTCTATCTCTAACCGTTCTCGAGTTGGTCAGCTCTGAATCAGTTTTCAAATGGTTTTTTTGGCGCCAAAAATATTTCCGATGAGTTTTCGACATTTTCGTTGAAATATTCGGAATCAGCACGTCAAAATACGTTGGAGGACCAAAATTTGAAATTCGAAAAATGAAAAATAAAAAAGTTCAAAAAATCGTCTATAATATCATGATATACTCGACTTTTTTGTCCGTCAATTTTTATCGTTCAAATTCTCAGTGTATACTAATTCGACCATTCTGAATCGATTGGCGTTCGCAGAATTGGTCTATCTCTAACCGTTCTCGAGTTGGTCAGCTCTAAATCAGTTTTCAAATGGTGTTTTTGGCGCCAAAAATATTTCCGATGAGTTTTCGACATTTTCGTTGAAATATTCGGAATCAGCACGTCAAAATACGTTGGAGGACCAAAATTTGAAATTCGAAAAATGAAAAATAAAAAAGTCCAAAAAATCGTCTATAATATCATGATATACTCGACTTTTTTGTCCGTCAATTTTTATCGTTCAAATTCTCACTGTATACTAATTCGACCATTCTGAATCGATTGGCGTTCGCAGAATTGGTCTATCTCTAACCGTTCTCGAGTTGGTCAGCTCTGAATCAGTTTTCAAATGTTTTTTTTGGCGCCAAAAATATTTCCGATGAGTTTTCGACATTTTCGTTGAAATATTCGGAATCAGCACGTCAAAATACGTTGGAGGACCAAAATTTGAAATTCGAAAAATGAAAAATAAAAAAGTCCAAAAAATCGTCTATAATATCATGATATACTCGACTTTTTTGTCCGTCGATTTTTATCGTTGAAATTCTCAGTGTATACTAATTCGACCATTCTGAATCGACTGGCGTTCGCAGAATTGGTCTATCTCTAACCGTTCTCGAGTTGGTCAGCTCTGAGTCAGTTTTCAAATGTTTTTTTTGGCGCCAAAAATATTTCCGATGAGTTTTCGACATTTTCGTTGAAATATTCGGAATCAGCACGTCAAAATACGTTGGAGGACCAAAATTTGAAATTCGAAAAATGAAAAATAAAAAAGTCCAAAAAATCGTCTATAATATCATGATATACTCGACTTTTTTGTCCGTCAATTTTTATCGTTCAAATTCTCAGTGTATACTAATCCGACCATTCTGAATCGATTGGCGTTCGCAGAATTGGTCTATCTCTAACCGTTCTCGAGTTGGTCAGCTCTGAATCAGTTTTCAAATGGTTTTTTTGGCGCCAAAAATATTTCCGATGAGTTTTCGACATTTTCGTTGAAATATTCGGAATCAGCACGTCAAAATACGTTGGAGGACCAAAATTTGAAATTCAAAAAATGAAAAATAAAAAAGTCCAAAAAATCGTCTATAAATCATGATATACTCGACGTTTTTGTCCGTCAATTTTTATGGTTCAAATTCTCAGTGTATACTAATTCGACCATTCTGAATCGATTGGCGTTCGCAGAATTGGTCTATCTCTAACCGTTCTCGAGTTGGTCAGCTTTGAATCAGTTTTCAAATGGTTTTTTTGGCGCCAAAAATATTTCCGATGAGTTTTCGACATTTTCGTTGAAATATTCGGAATCAGCACGTCAAAATACGTTGGAGGACCAAAATTTGAAATTCGAAAAATGAAAAATAAAAAAGTCCAAAAAATCGTCTATAATATCATGATATACTCGACTTTTTTGTCCGTCAATTTTTATCGTTCAAATTCTCAGTGTATACTAATCCGACCATTCTGAATCGATTGGCGTTCGCAGAATTGGTCTATCTCTAACCGTTCTCGAGTTGGTCAGCTCTGAATCAGTTTTCAAATGGTTTTTTTGGCGCCAAAAATATTTCCGATGAGTTTTCGACATTTTCGTTGAAATATTCGGAATCAGCACGTCAAAATACGTTGGAGGACCAAAATTTGAAATTCAAAAAATGAAAAATAAAAAAGTCCAAAAAATCGTCTATAAATCATGATATACTCGACTTTTTTGTCCGTCGATTTTTATCGTTCAAATTCTCAGTGTATACTAATTCGACCATTCTGAATCGACTGGCGTTCGCAGAATTGGTCTATCTCTAACCGTTCTCGAGTTGGTCAGCTCTGAATCAGTTTTCAAATGGTTTTTTTGGCGCCAAAAATATTTCCGATGAGTTTTCGACATTTTCGTTGAAATATTCGGAATCAGCACGTCAAAATACGTTGGAGGACCAAAATTTGAAATTCGAAAAATGAAAAATAAAAAAGTCCAAAAAATCGTCTATAATATCATGATATACTCGACTTTTTTGTCCGTCAATTTTTATCGTTCAAATTCTCAGTGTATACTAATTCGACCATTCTGAATCGATTGGCGTTCGCAGAATTGGTCTATCTCTAACCGTTCTCGAGTTGGTCAGCTCTGAATCAGTTTTCAAATGGTTTTTTTGGCGCCAAAAATATTTCCGATGAGTTTTCGACATTTTCGTTGAAATATTCGGAATCAGTACGTCAAAATACGTTGGAGGACCAAAATTTGAAATTCGAAAAATGAAAAATAAAAAAGCTCAAAAACTCATCTATATATCATGATATACTCGACTTTTTTGTCCGTCAATTTTTATCGTTCGAATTCTCAGTGTATACTAATTCGACCATTCTGAATCGATTGGCGTTCGCAGAATTGGTCTATCTCTAACCGTTCTCGAGTTGGTCAGCTCTGAATCAGTTTTCAAATGGTTTTTTTGGCGCCAAAAATATTTCCGATGAGTTTTCGACATTTTCGTTGAAATATTCGGAATCAGCACGTCAAAATACGTTGGAGGACCAAAATTTGAAATTCGAAAAATGAAAAATAAAAAAGTTCAAAAAATCGTCTATAATATCATGATATACTCGACTTTTTTGTCCGTCAATTTTTATCGTTCAAATTCTCAGTGTATACTAATTCGACCATTCTGAATCGATTGGCGTTCGCAGAATTGGTCTATCTCTAACCGTTCTCGAGTTGGTCAGCTCTAAATCAGTTTTCAAATGGTTTTTTTGGCGCCAAAAATATTTCCGATGAGTTTTCGACATTTTCGTTGAAATATTCGGAATCAGCACGTCAAAATACGTTGGAGGACCAAAATTTGAAATTCGAAAAATGAAAAATAAAAAAGTCCAAAAAATCGTCTATAATATCATGATATACTCGACTTTTTTGTCCGTCAATTATTATCGTTCAAATTCTCACTGTATACTAATTCGACCATTCTGAATCGATTGGCGTTCGCAGAATTGGTCTATCTCTAACCGTTCTCGAGTTGGTCAGCTCTGAATCAGTTTTCAAATGGTTTTTTTGGCGCCAAAAATATTTCCGATGAGTTTTCGACATTTTCGTTGAAATATTCGGAATCAGCACGTCAAAATACGTTGGAGGACCAAAATTTGAAATTCGAAAAATGAAAAATAAAAAAGTCCAAAAAATCGTCTATAATATCATGATATACTCGACTTTTTTGTCCGTCGATTTTTATCGTTGAAATTCTCAGTGTATACTAATTCGACCATTCTGAATCGACTGGCGTTCGCAGAATTGGTCTATCTCTAACCGTTCTCGAGTTGGTCAGCTCTGAATCAGTTTTCAAATGGTTTTTTTGGCGCCAAAAATATTTCCGATGAGTTTTCGACATTTTCGTTGAAATATTCGGAATCAGCACGTCAAAATACGTTGGAGGACCAAAATTTGAAATTCGAAAAATGAAAAATAAAAAAGTTCAAAAAATCGTCTATAATATCATGATATACTCGACTTTTTTGTCCGTCAATTTTTATCGTTCAAATTCTCAGTGTATACTAATCCGACCATTCTGAATCGATTGGCGTTCGCAGAATTGGTCTATCTCTAACCGTTCTCGAGTTGGTCAGCTCTGAATCAGTTTTCAAATGGTTTTTTTGGCGCCAAAAATATTTCCGATGAGTTTTCGACATTTTCGTTGAAATATTCGGAATCAGCACGTCAAAATACGTTGGAGGACCAAAATTTGAAATTCGAAAAATGAAAAATAAAAAAGTCCAAAAAATCGTCTATAATATCATGATATACTCGACTTTTTTGTCCGTCAATTTTTATCGTTCAAATTCTCAGTGTATACTAATTCGACCATTCTGAATCGATTGGCGTTCGCAGAATTGGTCTATCTCTAACCGTTCTCGAGTTGGTCAGCTTTGAATCAGTTTTCAAATGGTTTTTTTGGCGCCAAAAATATTTCCGATGAGTTTTCGACATTTTCGTTCAAATATTCGGAATCAGCACGTCAAAATACGTTGGAGGACCAAAATTTGAAATTCGAAAAATGAAAAATGAAAAAGTCCAAAAAATCGTCCATAATATCATGATATACTCGACTTTTTTGTCCGTCAATTTTTATCGTTCAAATTCTCAGTGTATACTAATTCGGACACTCTGAGTCGATTGGCGTTGGCAGAATTGGTCTATCTCTAACCGTTCTCGAGTTGGTCAGCTCTGAATCAGTTTTCAAATGGTTTTTTTGGCGCAAAAAATATTTCTGATGAGTTTTCGAGATTTTCGTTCAAAGATTCGCAATCAGCACGTCAAAATACATTTGAGGACAAAAATTTGAAATTCGAAAAATGAAAAATGAAAAATGAAAAAGTTGAAAAAATTATCTATCATGACTTACTCGACTTTTTTGTCCGTAGATTTTTTTTCGTTCAAATTTTCAGTATATACTAATTCGGCAATTCTAAAGTTAGTATGGGTGGAGGGGTATTTGCTACGCCACTTTTACGGTATGACTGACTCCTGTATTGGATTTCCATAGAATGACAATGTTTAAATCTCTCTCGTAGTATTTTTATGAGTCTGTCTCTTTTGCTCTTAATGCGTACCCAGTGCTTTGTGTAGTACCATTTATTTTATGTAACGTTTTCGTTATTGGTTCTTAGATTGGTGGCTGCAGTGTTGGGAAATCTGAAAGAAACCCTTTCAGAGCCTTACCAAGCGTTCCTGGGAAGATCGCCCGATGAAATCTGGTTGCCGGAACTGGATTATTACCTCCAGGTGGTGCGAAGGATAGTCGAGGTTCTCGGAGGGACGCGCACCATCACAATGACCGACTGGAGGTTCAACGAGTTTCCAAACGCGGGGGCACACATCCTTTACACTTCGTGCGTAGAGCTGATGGCTCTCTCGGCTGGACCTCCTGCCGTCGCGAACGGACTCCTGGACGTTGTTGCTAAAGGTATTTTTGACACAATCCACCGAAAAAGTTCCCCACTCGTATGATTTTCAGTAGTCGCCTGAGGTTCATACTCATTAATCAATTTTTTTAAGGTTTCGTGATGATACCCCCGGCGGATATCCACCAGTGGATCAACGCCATCGGGCTGATCCTGGCCGCCCTGCCCGTCAGCTACTGGAGCATACTACACGACCGGGTCCTGTCGACGGTAGCCGAACTGGAAAGTTGGCCTTTCGACTGCTCGCCTTTCCGCCTGTTCGACTTCAAACAGACGCACGCGGGCCTCCTGCACAACCGCTTCAGCTACATGCTGGCGCTCACGCACTCCGTATGGCACCACGCCGGGCCGGGGCTCATTTCCAGCGTCCCCCGTTGGGTGCGGGAGCGCCTGCCGGTCGTCGTCCGCACCGAAGAGCAGTTCTTGTTCGTGTGCCACCTGGTGGGGCCGTTTTTGCAGCGATTCATGGCGATAACCGATCTGACGAACGCCCTGTACGAATTGCTGGCGCAGGTCGACCAAGCGCAGAGCGAGATGAAGTACATGGACCCCATATGCGATTTGTTGTATCACATTAAGTATATGTTCATCGGAGATAGTATGAAGAAGGAGTTGGAGGCGGTGGTGAGGAGGCTGAGACCCCAGTTGCAGCTGCGGTTGAGGTTCATCGCCCATTTGACGATAGAAGAAGTGAATGCTTCATAGCGTGATTTATCTCTTTTGAAATAGACTTTAGTTATAAATTTTATTCATAATTAATTAACTTGTTGTTTTTTTTTTAATTTTAAGCTTCACGCGCACTTAGCCGAAGCGTCGCGAACGAAAGCAGCGCGAGACGAAGCGTCATTTAGCTAATGTCCGCGCTAAGATGCCTAAAAACCCTGGTGTACCGACTTATACCTGCAAAACTGTAGAATAAAACGAGAGACATTCGCCAACTTGATTAACGAGAAAACAAATGAATCCGTGGGCTGTTTTTCGAATATCCCGCGACACTTGAGTGCACCGCCACCGTCGGTTTTCTTGTTAGGGTTAATTTTCATGAACAGAAGTTTGAAGTTTTGCCCACGATTCACGAAAATGAAATTAATAAAACAATATAATTATTTTGCTGAAATATTAACTCACATTTCACATAGAATTATTGCAGTTCAGCTGCATCGCATGGAAATTCACCATTAGCACCTGTCAATCTTATGCGCAGCGCATGCTCTCGCGCTGATATCTGTGCATTTGTGCCCGAGTTTTTTCTATAAACTTTTTTAAAGAAATAAAGAATAATTTTGTAACTTTGAGTTTAATTGCATTTGGGATTTGATATTTGTGATGAGTTGTGTTGTATTGTTATTCAACTTTCAAAAAACCGTTCAATATGACATTGAATAGTGAAAATATTTCTATTGTGCAATTTTGTTCGACAGAAAAGTGTATTTTTTGGTCAACTACTTAAACTAAAAAAAATTCACCATTTCAAAATAAAAGGAATGCATGGAAAATAACCAAAACCTTAACAAGCTTACCGAAGACAAAACATTGGTAGATTTCAGTGGGAATGGAGAAAAATTTATATTTTTTACTTTATCGCGGACTTTCGCTACTTAGGGAAGATTTCAAGAAACGGTAAGATATAAAAACGCATCCAGAGTTGATTGAATTGATTAGAAAACATTTTTGCCATAAAATATTGTCAACATGGCTTTTTGAAATAAAATGTCTGTTTCAAAGTATGTTACAGAGATTCTAAATGGTAAGTACTCAATTTCTGTACTGAATATAAATTAGTTACCTACTTTGTTCGTCTTTCTGGTTTGTCGGCACAAAAACGGAACATGATCAAATTATTAAAATATAAGGAAAATGAAGAAACACATCAATAATATAAGAAAATTGCACATTTTTTTATTACACCACAACTATTGACTTTCAAATGGTTTTTAGATTTTTTTTGAAAAAATTACACAATTTTAGTAGTGTAATTTTTTCCATAAAACTTGATATTCCACTTCGAGTATGGACTATTACTTTCGTATGGCATACAAAAGTTTAATAAAATCCCTTAAAATTCAATTAGCAATCATAATCACCATGTCCTTGGAATGTTGACAGTGTTGACACGAGAAAGAAAACGCCATCTCTGGAGTCGATTACAAAAGTAGACCACTAATTCATTTGTTTTGTCTTCAAAAAATTTGAAACAAAATCTAATCAGTCGGTACACCAGGGTTTTTAGACATCTTAGTCCGCGCACTAGGGCAAAGCGTCGCGTCATGTCCCGAACCGCGCGGCGCGAATTTTATTTATTTCAGCATTTCATTGAACGCAGTACGTTGTCTAGTGGGGTACAATGAGCAGTTCTTCATAAGAGGATCTCTTTGTATTAAGTTTAATTGCTACCATGGCGTATTTCAATCTGAATACTAATTTTTACAATCATATCAATTATAATTGAATTACCTTTGTAATTAATGTCTCTGTATCACAGCTAGATACTGCAAAGGAACAAAATTCGCCACCAACTTTATCACCACTTCCTGCCAAATACTGCTAAAAACTGAAATAGACAAGAATCAAAAAATATATGAAGATACTCGTCGTCTGTCACCGCGCATTTTGAGGTGAAGCGTCAAGAGAAACGACTCCTAGTTGGTCCGAAGAGAATTCGCTCGTCAACTGGCGCGCCTCTTCGCTTCGAGCTAGGGTCACTGGATCCAGAAGGCTTTGCTTAGAGCCTTCTGGATTCAGTGACCCTACTTCGAGCCGCCGTAGTACGCGGGCTGCCACATAACATAATGTCATTTTCTCGACCATCCACGACCGACCACTAGAATAATTTTGTAAATCTGACATCTATTTGACATTCGAAAGGTTATGTGAATTGTCTGTTCATTTATTGAAAATAAGTTAAATTCATAATATCAATAGTTTTGCAATTCCTAACAGACATTTTATTTTTCCTAAACCTATTTACATGAGTTACAGACTACAATTTCGAACATGGTCTTTGAAAAACGGTCGAGGACGATCAATGACGATTAAACAGTGTGAGTTGTGAGTTAAGAATATACGTGTTGGAAATTTTGGTCGTAGGTGGACGGTCGGTCCTAGTCGATCAGTGTGATTCCTTGCTAAATATCTGTTTACTAAAATCTCAAATTATTTTCTGCTGATATATAAGCAAGGGAACCAAAAAAGTTTGTAGTATTTAACGGAATGAGAACTCACTTTACAAAATTCGAAAAAAATGCGCGAAACATGGCACGGCGCGAAGCCAGAAATAAGTGTCTTAAAAGACAGATATGATCTGTCTAAAAGACTGATATTATGTGTCTATTAGACTGCTATCATCTGTCTAATAGACTGGTATTATCTGTCTAACAGACTGATATTATATCTGTCTATTGGACAGATGATAATTTCTTGTCGAATTTCATTTGTCTCATTAAATGGCAACGTGCTAAGATTCATAACCTAAAAAAAAGTTTTATTCAAATATTTAAAACTTGTACAATAGTTACAATACCAAACGAAAAGGTACATTCTCTTTGATGACAAGATTGACCTACACTTAAATACCTTGAAAAATTAGTTTCAAAGTCAATTATACTAATTCCCAGATGAATATCTCTATTAGATACTTATATCTGTCAATTACAATATTTGTCTATTAGATACTTCTGGGAATTAGTATAATTTCCAGATAAATCTGTCTATTAGACATTTATATCTGTCAATTATAATAACTGTCTAATAGACAGATTTATCTGGGAATTGGAAAAAATGACTATATCTGGCGCTTCTACGCCTTTGTACGAAGCAAATTCAAAAGGCCGCCGGCATACTTACGACCTGTTTGGGTTGTTTGTGCTTGCGTGTCTTCTTCTTCTTCTCGCATCCCTCCCACTCCTGCACAACCGCGCTGCGCGATTATTTGATTTGGCACTGTGAACGCGATTGCGTTTTCATGTAAGAGTTGACTTGTTATAGCTTAAATGCCACACTATCCCACAAAGTGAAAAATTAAGCATTCTGTAAGTCTGTAACCTACATTCAGGCAATAGGAAAGAGTTAAAATAACAATAATCATCACAGTTAAAGTGAGTTTTTTCACTAAGGAATTATGGCAAAAATAAGGTAGGTAATCAAAAGATTATAAAACAAATGAACTGTAACCATAACTTACCACAGTAGCAGATATACAATACTGATACAAATGTTGAAAGTTGTGAATAATATTCAAATTATGGTAGCAACAAAATTTTGAATTAAAGTACAATGGCTATTATATAAAAAATATTTTATTGAGTGTCCCATTTTTATTTACAGTTTATATTACTTTCTATCCTGTTCAATCACTATATACCTGAGTTCATCATTATTATAAGAATATATCATATTCTCATATACATGGTCGAGGTATTTGAAGAGAAGTTTATTTTTCTTCATAGGCTGAAGATGAAAACCCAGTCAAGGTATTGCCACCAAGTCAAAGTGCTTATTAATTTCATTCACTGTCACTATCACTTGAACTTGGAAAATCAGGAGGAGCTGAAAATAAAAATTAAACTTGTAGAATAGTGGAAAATATGAACAAGGATAAGTCTTACAGGTAAAAATGTGTAAATTATAAAAACAAATGACAAAATTCTGCCTTTACACTCATGAGAAAGTCAAGTCAATAAATATCAATAAAAAAATTGGATCAACCGGGATTTGAACCCGGACTCTCATGGTTTCCGGCCATGTGCATTAGACCGCTACGCTATTGATCCTTTTTCAAAAACCTATTAATTAATTGCTTTAATTCAACTACAGACGTAAATCTACTTCATTATTAATAAATATTGTTATAATCATACCACTTCTCTGTTCTTCTTGTTGGCGCTGTTCATCTTCTAAGAACCTATTTTGAGCTTCCACAACAGACTTGCTATCTGTACATTTGGAATATTTGTCCAACAGCTCCTTATTCAGTTTGATGAAAGAATGCCCCCATGTGAATTTATTGAGATAAAAGACAGCAGCGTCCTTAAACCCTGTTATATACATTGTAGCAGCAATGGCTTCCACACAACTCAACTTGTAAGGTCTGCCGTAATTAATAGGATTTGCTGCGATCAAAAGTGGAAGAAGACGGCCATGAGTTGCTTTCAAAGACGCTATTGGAGTCTCGTCGATTTTTGCCCAAGAACAATCCACAACTGCTATTCCTTTGCTTTGAACGATTTCTCTGTCCTCGGGGCTGACGCACTTCACTCCAAGTGGTGTTAGGACGATCCCAGGAAATCGCTGCTTTATCTTGAGACACTTTATTAATTTCATTCGGGCCAACTTTCGACCAGAACATTTTCTGGGGTCGCACTGATTAAAGTCCCACATTGCCACAGAAAAATTTGGGGCCACACCATTGTCTTCATCTTCATCTAAAAACCATCAACATTCCTTATCATTTGAGGAACTTTCAGAATAACGAATTTATATTGTACCTGAACTTGACGATGTATCATCTTCTACACCCGATGTATCATCTTTATTAGCCGAATCCTCCAACTTCACGTCTTCTAATTTGTCTTCAAGAGCGTTCATTTTAATTTTAAATGTGAGCTTTAGATAAAAATGTTTAGATTTTTAGTCATTTTTTAGGTTAACTTTCAACTCTCCCTCTCTAAGGCTGGATTTTCATGCACACGATATCCGATGGTACGAAAATGTTCTGATTGGTTGACTCGTTGTTCTGATTGGTACAATTGTTGTCACGCCTACCAATTCAACCAATCAGAACATTTTCGTACCATCGGATCGTCGGATATCGTATGCATGAAAATCTGGCCTAATCTCTAAATATTATGCACTTGCTTCCAAAAAGGCTCGCACGTAAGAGTTCTGTATGGTTCTGTGTGTAAGTAATGTCCTTGGTTCTAATCCACCAGACAAGAAGCATTTTGCCACCAGACTGCAATGTAGGTGTAGGTGAACCGCGAACCTCATAGACCCATCAGATAGCAAGAATTCCAATCGACCTGACTTCCTTATAGGCTATTCGGATAGTCAATCGGAACTATCCTATAAATATGAATCAATGCCAAAAGGGTGGCAAATTCAAACTAATACTTTTTTAACGAGTAGGAAATATTGACAAGTCCTAGATAACTTTGTCAATAAGCATCCCTCGCGTCAAGCACCCCACGCTTTTTTAACATTTGAGTAATTAAATTTACAATTATATTTTACTTGCTAGTCCATGTTGGAAGTTGGAAGTAAAGCGTGTTCTTTAATTTTTTAAACTATGACCAGTGCTGATCTTGAAAATCTAATACAAATTATCGGACCCTTAATTGATACAGAAGAAAAATACAAAATTTCGAAATGCCATTTACACGTATTTTAAACAGTCCATTTCATTTTTTCATCCGACGTAGTTATTTAGCACACGCAGGAACGATACAAACTGAACAACTGAACCACGAATTTATTTGTTTTCTTCATATGGAGCGCGTACACACTAGACCAACAGTTAAATTGCTAGAAACGCGCAGACAAAAAGTAACAAAGCATCAACACTTTGTTTGATCTTTACGACAGTCGCCGGGAAAATAAAAAGTTGTTGAAAACACCAACAAAACAAAATAGCTGCCTGAATGTGTTGATTTTGTTTGAAAATTGTTGGGAAACATTGAGTTGATGTTTTGTTTTTCTTTTGTTGGTTTGGTTAACAACAGGTATCTAGATGCCTATGAAAGCTTAGAAATAAGAGTCCAGAAGTAGAACTGAAATGGAAGTTACAGATTACAACGACTCATATTTTTGTGGTATGCTATATTGAAAAGATGTCATAGAAAATACAAAAGAACAGTTGAAAGTCACGAAGAGGCGATTTCGAGAAAGAAATTAGCAAATATTATTCATGAATGAAAAAAAATTATTACTTTTTGAAATATAAATATTCTCAAAACCAGTCTTGAACGATGGAAAATAGCGACCAAAGTTTTAGACCAGGTGAATTACCTATTTTTGATTGAAAAATTCCGTACAGAGTAAACTAGGTTGTAAAGGGTAGAAAAGGGATTAACTAATGTGAGGACAAAAATTCAACATCTAAATGCTTGCAGTCGAGTAGGGGTGGGGGATAAAAGGGGGTGAAATCGGTTTTTCACGATTTGCAGCGTAAATACGTATTTTATCAAAAAAAGTTGAATTTAAGTGTTGTTGCTAATTAAAAAATCTACAACTTTGATTTCAGGAAATTTTTCACATAACCCCAAAATTGCCGAGTAAAATACGAAAAACCTCTATTTTCGTTTTTATTTTTTGTTACTTTGCGATAAAAGAAATTGGTAGGATTGTAGTATTTTTCATGCCAAGCAAGCAGAAATTTTATTTTTGTCAAAAAGTTCAGTGGTCTTTAAGAACTTGATGATTTTCGCGAAAAACTCGTTTTTTTTAATTGTGAATTTCTGGGCCGTATTTCAAGAAATATGAAATTTGTAACTATGGTGAAAAAGTCGATATTAGCAGAATTCGATTTTTCAGTTTTTTGCAATTTTCACAAATTTTTTCCATTGAGGTAGTATATTTTTTCGTATAAAAGAAAAATGAAGTCTTTTCGAAAAAAATGCGCCCCCACAGAACTCTCTACAATGAAAAAAAAAGCTTTTTCAGGGACTTGAAAAAAGCGAGTTTTTCACGAAAATCATTAATTTCTTAAAAACCACTGAACTTTTTGACAAAAATAAAATATCTTCTTGCTTGGCATGAAAAATTCTACAATCCTACCAATTTCTGTTAACGTAAAATAATTTTAAAAAAATTAAAAAATAAAAACGAAAATATCGGTTTTCTGTATTTTACTCGGCAATTTTGAGGTTTTGTGAAAAATTTGTTGAAATCAAAGTTGTAGATTGTTTAATTATTAACAACTTTTACATTCAACTTTTTTTGATAAATTACCTACTTAGGCTGTAAATCGTGAAATATCGATTTCACCCCCTTTCATCCCCCACAACGCGCATAAAATTGGCATATTTCCATGTGGTCGTAGAAAAATACAATAGAGTGTTCGAAAAAAAATCCAAAACATTCATTTGTGCTGACGTCATACATATAGCGGGTGTCAAGATGAGTATGAGAGGCAGAGGATTTGGATTCAAGAATTGGAAATGTTTTAACTATTTCATACTACCGAAGGCATATTATTGGGGGGATTCTAGGCGATTTTCCCAACTGGCAACAGGTACTCATCGCTATCTAGAAAAATAAATAGCGATAAAAGACCTTAAAAACTTTTTTATCAACTTCACTGATATAATAATAATAATACTAGTAGATGTTGCTGTTCATGATTTATCAGTCAAGTGTTCGGAAACTTCAACGAGTCACCTTGAACATCACAAGCGTAAAGTTGGTTTAAACAATTTGGGAAACACTTGTTATATGAATAGCGTCTTACAAGCGCTATTTATGACAGAGTCTCTTAGGAAAGACATATTAACCAACAATAATGATATTGCCCCATTATTTTCGGAACTGAAACATTTGTTCGAACAATTTCAATTTTCCGAAAAGGTGTCTTTTTCTCCGTACGATTTCATGCAGTCTTTGGGCCCAACTAGTTTTTCGTCAGGACAAGACAGTTCCGAATTTTTAGGATACCTGCTGAGTACACTTCATGAGCAGGAGAATAATTCAGTCGATATTTGTGAATGCCCTGATGGCGAGGAATTAAAACCTATCGCTTCTTCAGTACAAAAATCTTTTGGAGGAAGGATCGTCACAGTTTTATGTTGTAGCAAATGCAGAATGAATAGCAGGATCTTCAATGACTTTTTGAATTAGAGCTCGCGTTTCCCAATCTTCCAGAAATTCAGCCCATACAGAATCTACTCATTCATCGCCTTAGACCAGAATACCTAACAGGTGATAGTCAACTGTACTGTCTAATCTGTGCCATAACAAACAGCCATAAAATAACAAGTATAGTTGAAACACCAGCAAATCTGATCATAACTCTAAAGCTCTTCAGCAACCCAAAGATGTTTCAAACTATTTCAACGAATCAAGCTAGAAGAACACCCCAATCTAGCTGTTACGCAGTCATTGTTCACTATGGTTCTGAGCTGAGTTTGGCCACTATTACACCTCAGCCAAAGATAGAACTGACTGGTACAAATTTGATGATTTGACGATTTCCGTACTCACAAAATGGGAATGGGATTGTCGAAATTATTACAGATCATCTGGTATATGGATTTGATGAATTAATGTATCCTATCAAGACCTCTGACCATTTCTACTTTTGTTTCTAAGTTTCTTCGCCAATTGACAATCACAAATCCTGATGTCATCGTGACATTTTGGCAGAAACCTCTCAACAAAATTCCAAATTCATTCGTTCGACAAAACTCCCTAAAATTAAACATCGCGTAATAATACAGTCGGAATGGCCGAGGTGGAAGTTCCTCCAATATGGGAATTAGACTACTTGAACGACTTCACCCTTTATCAACACCCACCGTGCATGTTCACGTTATGGTACCTCGGACTCCTGGTTAACGCCTGTTGGGATCCGGTGAAGGACTTCATCGAGGGTTTATTGAGCGGAGCAGGAGGAGATGGAGGAGACGGAGGCGGAGGTAAAAAAGACGAAAACAAAGACGAAGGTGAAGAAGAAGGTGGTGGCGAAGAAGCTGCAGGAGGAGAAGAAGCTGCAGGAGGAGAAGAAGCGGAAGGAGATGTAGTACCTGAAGAGGAAGCACAGGCGGCGGAAGAACCTGCACCAGAGGAAGAAGGGTGATCTTGGACGTATGGGGCACAACACTATTCACAACTGCAAACTCAGTAATATAACTTTTGAATCATACATATTGTTTGTTTTTTGGTTCACAAAAATTGTATTTCTCCATTGTGTTGGTGGTGTTCATTTTCACTGATGGATTGATAAACTCATTATATGGGCGCTGATGTGCTTCTAGGAACATCTTTGCACATTTATCGCCCTCTATCGCCATAGCCTAGTCAGACCTAGTTTCCTCATCTCCATCGCAAAACCATCTCCAAGATATCGCGAATTCGTTTCCATGTGAAGAAACCTAACCCCCTTAACATAATCTCTGATTTTTTTTTGTCATGAATTGCATCTCCTTCTATTCCATATGGAGAAACACGAGTTCGTTGGCAATCCTGGATGAGGTGTATTTTATGATTATATTGAAAATTCTAAATTCGTTTTTGGTGTCCACGCGCGACCAAGTCGTTACATCGTCCCCAGTCAACACAGAATGGTCTCAGAGATAAATAATAATTTATGTATCAGGTGAGTAAAGTGATACTTTTTTACGAGTAGGAAATGTTGACATTACTACGAGTAAAAAAAAAACACTTTACTCACGAGTTTCATACAGTATTTTTTCTACAACTGTCAAAAAAAATAACCAATTCATATTTTTTTGCAAATATGAAATGAATTTGGCATATTTTTATTGATTCATTATTCGAACAAAGTTCGAAGAGTATGCCGGAGAGTTAATTTTCAAACAAATGAAACGAACAATTTCGTCGAGTCGAAATCCCTTTCTCTTCACACTATCCCGCAAAATGGAAAGTTTGAGGCGAATATTAAAATAACATATTCATCGAGGTCCATATTATTATTATTATTAATGTTGGCTTGACTTTCGAATAACTAGTCCATCGAAGTAACTTTTCATTTTCTTAAATTTGCATTCAAAATAAATAAACAATCCTCGTGAAGCAACGAATACCTTTTTCTTTCTTTGAATTATGTCAAGGAAATCTCATATTTGCACTATCCACGATTTTTTCCGTTCAATCTTCGTCACTTTCATTTCTACTTAAATTAAATTTATAGTAATGAAGAATTCGTTATCCGGATAGATGCCTAATTTCACAAATTTCATTAATTATTTTTGTCAACTAGTTTCTGACGGCCAAACAGCCACAGCTACCTTGGCTTACTTTTAGTGTAGATTAGGTCCAATAGTTCCTTAGAGGTATGTGCTATTATTTTGAACATATTCGCCGCGATAGTTTGGAATTTTGATAATACTTATTTAATAGTAAGAATGCTAAGAATATTATTGGTGAAACATTTGTATATCAGATATTTATAGGTTATTAGTTGCCAAAGAAAATGAGAACTGGCTTTATGACAGGATTATTCGGATCTGTCCCTGTTGTTAGTGTTGTTGCATGAAACTGTCGGTTGCCTAGCAACAACCGGTAAAAAAAGTGCACTTTTTTTACGCTTTTCCGTTTAATAATGAAATCGTATGTTGATAGTGAAATATTGTAATACTTTACGCACACAAACCACACAAAAAAAGTGGACTTTTTTTGACAGTTGTAGAAAAATAATATTATCTGTCCATTCGTAACATTTTCATTGAGAACGACTAGATTTGTTTTTCTTCTAGAGCAGGTTCCTGTATATATTTAATGATATTTTCCAAATAAACTTTATCTTTCATTAAACCGATATTCGCCGATGCAGATTATATTCCTATTAATAAAAAGTTAATTAAACCTATATTGGAAAAACTATTTGAACAGATATTTGCCATTTAATTTATCAGTATTTGTTTATCTCTTAATGTGAAGCTTAATTTATGGCTCTTTCATTTTGCTGGGTCCTATTGTTTGCCGCATGGGGAAGATATGAGATCGCAGTTTGTAGACCAGGTGAGCTTTTTATTAATAGTTTTACCAGCTTGAAAATTCGCAAAAGGGTGGTATTGAATTTTTAGAATGAATGATTTTAAAATTAAATAAAAACCTACAATAACAACAAAAAATGGGAACTTGAATATACTGAATCTGAATGTAGAAGAAGAAAGGAATAGACATAGTCCAGTACGAGTGGGTTTTGAGACGAGAATCGATTGTAGCACCACCAAACTTGGGATGCTAGTAGTTGGAACCATGATAAACACGAAAACAAATTGTTTACCAAAATTCCAGGGGTGGAACATTTTTTTTTTCGTTTAAATATATATAAATAGATTTTTTGCTGTAATCTTGGAAAGTATATGATTTATCGGAAAAACAACTCAACAAGGTGAAAAACAATTCAATTTTCCACAAAAATTATTTTTAGTAATTTCTTATGAAATGCGCTCGTTTTCTCAGAAATTGAACGCCGACATCAAATTTCAGGTTCACCCGTGTACCCGCCGCTGAGAGTTCTGGCGGAGCCGAATATTTGATTGGTCATAACTCTGCTAAAAATGATCGGAGAAGGAAAAGAAAAGGTTCATATATCTCCGTAACATTTAGAGATAATAGCATCAAAATTGGTGTTGTTGGATTCTTTATGATCATCCCTAACCGACCATGCAGTGATATACCGGGTGTTCTATTTAAATAAATTATTGAAGCTGGCGCTCAGTTGCCATTCTGAAACATCAAGCTGTGATTTTTTCATGAAAATGATGGTGTTTATCTCCTATTCAATTCTTCCAAATTTCGTTGCGATATACCAGGTGGTTCAAAAACTAGTAGGGGGGGAACGGACTTTTGGACGGGCACTGATGTAGGTAGGTATAGTTTGGAAAGCAGCATACGTTTTGCGTGCATATTGTTATGCAGCAGGAACGAATTGCGACCCACCATCAGTCCAGCAAATCAATTTTTTATGTTTATCAATATTCGCTTGTCTTCCAGGTGCAGTTCCTGATGGAGATTCAGCGTCTCAAACAAACAGAAAATATTTTTGGTAGGTCCAACTACACGTGGTTATGCAGTAGGAGAGTTTCTTTCATTTGGATGTCAACAAAACAAGAGCTGCAAATTAGAAATGCATTGGGAAAGGTAAATTCCTATCATCAAACTACCGTAATGAATTTAATAAGTCACTACCTATACAGTATCGGAAAGTTTTCATCTTGGGTATGGTGGTTTTATGAGAGCGTGAAGAATAGCAATGTTGAGAGAGCATTACAATTTCTCCTCTACTCGCTCGAGAAAGGGATATCGACGTGAGCTGTGTGCGGTGTGTCGTATTGCCACGTGGTACATTAATGCGTCGGGTGGGGTAACAGGGAGAGGCGCACAGACGTGCGTCTCTCTTATTTATGTGGTATTATCATATCGTTGCGTTCCTTGTTGTTCGCGTAGATTTCTGTCTATACCCCAGATGAAAAATTTCCGATACTGTATATACAGTGGGATTGGTTGTTAAACAATATGTTTTAAGTATATACCTTGTTTAATGTTAAATAACTATAATATTTCCAAGCGTGCGTCTGTCGACTTTGACATATTGATATGTAATTTTTTTTAGTTAGTTCTTTCTATCAAGTTCAGTTAAAAATTATTCAATAATTTACAATTTTTTTAAATTTTTGTTTTAATGTGATATGAATTTCGTAGAAAAATGTTTGTTCCCAACACGTGCGCAAAGCTTTTTTCCGCACGCAAAAACTCATCCGAACTCCGCTTCGCGTCGTTCGTCTAACTGTATTTGCGTACTGAAATGTAACACTTTGCGCACTTGTTAGGAAAATAACTATTTGGTACTCAAATCAAGTCCAGAAACTACAATTAAAAATGTCTTCTCCTTTTTGAATAATTCTTTCTGTGAGTCTTTCCTGATTGAGGTCTTATAACCAATTGTTTACACTTCCGTTTCCTCCAACTCTTCCTTTCATTCGCTAACTTTCAAATTCTGTAGGCGCACCTTCTTGGAAACCATTTTGTCTGTTTTACAAAAAAATTTCATGAATTTATTTTCCCGTAATACGCAAAAAATATATATATATAATTTACAAATAATATAGAAGTTTTGGCGCTCTCTGAGAATTTCCGCCTGAAACAACCTTTTCAACTCCCGCTTCAATTGATACTTCTAGGCCACAGTTAGTCGAGAGATGTTGGAAACTTTTTATTTTTCAGGTTACTAGTGAACAACAAATCGATGTTGTGAAGAAATTGATGAGATGGCTTGAAGATAACCCGGACACTGCCGTTTCGAAGATACCAGAAGTAACGCTATTTCTCCTCGAAAACAGCTACACGGTTAATTTAGTTACCCAAACGAACTTTTCAAGGATGACAAGTTTTCGTAATAGCCTGAGAAGACTCTCACTGATGTCGAATAGAATTGCCCCAATAAGTTTGAATGTCGATAACAGAGCTAAACGGAATAGATCAGTTACTTTTAATGATATTCCTGTAGTTTATAAAATATCAACTTAGCTTTGAATAAAGGACCGATGATTATAGTTTGTTCATTTATTGTTCGATGTCTAAAAACCCTGGTGTAGCGACTCATCATACCTACAAAACTGTGGAATAAAACGCGAGACATTCGCCAACTTGATTAACGCGAAAACAAATGAGCCACTTAGTGGTGTGCTTTGCGAATGTTCCGAAATACTTTCGTGTATACTGTATAGCCACCGTCGATTTTCTTCTTAGGATAAGTTTCCATGAATAGAAATGTCAAGTATTGCTACGACTATGAAAAGAAAAACAACATAATACGTGGAATAAGCGGAACTACTGTCCCTGCTCAATTGTTACTGATATCAATTTTACAAAACTATATTCAATTTTTGTTAAAATACAACTAACCAGAATTACTTATAATGCATTTCATATTGAAGTCTTCAAATTTAGGTACATGAAAAGTCACCTTTAGTACTGTCAACGACTGAATCCTATGAAGACGCCATCTCTTGATACAATTACAGAAGCACACCACCAATTCATTTGTTTTGTCTACAAAATAATCTAAACAAAATCGATTCAGTCAATCAGGGGTTTTAAACATCAGTTCGAATATTGTTGTTTGTTTATTTATTTATTTCTAAACTGCCTTGAAATGGCGTAATTTCTATCGAGCCACGGACTGTAGCGTAAACCACGGATTGTCTTACAACCGGCAGCATCGCGTTGTCACATGTCACTTGTCCTCTCCCTGCTTCTTTCGCTTTCAACTGACGTGGAACCGTGGAAATCCATTGGTCTAGAAAATTTTGCCAAATCTACGTTCTATAATACGAAACGTGTCACGGTGTCAACACACGGACGTTTGTCGGACTCGCAAATCGGTCTTTTCTATTTTCATTTCTCTTTGAATTTTGCATTATTTACTAAAAATGGCTCCAAAACAAAGGATGCGCATCGCCAACGAAAAAGCCATGAAAAACGTGACCCTTAGAGGAAATGTTCCAAAATCAACCGTAAGTAACCTCCAACTGTTTTGTTGTGTTGTGTATTGTTTTGTTTCTGATCTAGTAGGTCGTTTTTTACAATATTATCTTCAAACTATTCAATATTCTATAAGTGTTTGTGTTGCATTATGGATATTTTTAAAAGTTCTAACGTTTCAATGTAATAAATTTCACTTTCATGTAGTGTATAAATAATCCATATGGTATTAGTTTCTATTCTATTCTATTCTATTAAATCTAGAGGAGCCTTCAGAGACAACAAATTAGTATATAGGTTGCAGAGTAAATTTTCACTTTTTTTTTTTCGGTAGAAATTTGTTCATAATTTTTTTTATACATGGTATGTTCTTCACTTTTTTCAAAACATAGCTCAAGTACAATTCCAAGAAGAGGGCGGAGGACCATCATTTGGAGTCTCTTTTTTCATTCGGCCGAATATTTTGGTGACGTTTTTTTACTAGTTTTAAAAAATGAAATGATTAATCTTCACTTCAAACAGTGTCTGATACAAATGCTGTGCTTACATTCTCTGAATCTCCCTCATATAGGGTTGTGAAAAATTCAATTCTGGTCTGGAATGAAGTAGAGGTTTTTATCAAAAATTATTTTTTTTGGGAAATAAATAATAAAAAATTCAATTTGTATAGTTGTTACTAGTTTTAGATTGATATGAATACTAATCTCGATGTTATTTTATTTACAGAAACAGGCTCAAGATGGTCCTGCTGTAGGACCATGGCTGTTAGCTCTCTTCGTTTTCGTAGTTTGCGGATCAGCTGTCTTCCAAATAATCCAGTCTATTCGTATGGCATAAAAACTATATTGTAATTATTCAAAGATTTGTGTTAATATATTTTCCAGATATTTCTTTTTGTGCAATACATCTATTTGGTTTTATTTAAATATGTAAATTATTGTAAACTAAGAGTTAATCTGTTGGGTAGTTGAAAATTGCCCTAGTTCATTATGATATCCAGAAGATATAGCATTTACTTTATGCACAATTCAGATTTATCATTCCATTGTTAGGTTTTATTTGAAACCAATGTAATTGAGTCTATTTTTGAATATATTTTAATTTTCGACATATGTTTTTGTGTGCCTTCGATGATAACCGTTTTCCACAAGTTTTAAGCTTCAAATTGTGATTGAGAGAAAATGAAAACTTTGTTCCAAAATGATTGGTAGCATATTAGGCTAGAGTTGCTGAATTCAAGAAAGATCTCAAACATTAGCTCACTGGTTATCTAAAGAGGAATTATTTTACTAGTGGAATAAAGTTTCTTTAATCCACTAGTGGATAATAGGTCACTTTATATGCTTTATAAGTGAGGATAAAGTAACTATTATAATGTGATTGTGGATAAACTTGTTTAGAACGAGGTTCTAATCTTTTTTTTCCAGTGATTAGAGATTTGTTTATTTTTTCCATTTATCTGTAATAAAAATCATCAATTATGCATAATATTGTCCTATTTCCCAAGAAGCTATTAATTTTTCTCACTTGTCAGCAATTTTTTATCTTTGTTTTTTCACTGATAAAGAATAAGTTATGAAACACCACCAGATTTGAGAAAAAAACAAGCACTAGGAAGAATGTAAAAAGTAATCTTCCAAGACAAGTTTTTCTTAAGATTGAGTTGTTTACAGTAAATATATAAAATATGTTGAAAAGGGGAACATTCTCCATGAAAATTGAAAAATGTGATTTATTTGTAATATCTAACAGAAAACAACTACTTCCCCGGCACAAGCCACGCTGGACATTGAACTACATCTGACAGATATTGTGAAAAGACACTCTAACTGAAAAAAAAAATGATTTTTTTTGATTCCACAACAGATTTTATGAATGTCCTATTCATATTTTCGAACTAAAATATAAAATATACTTTTTCAAATAAAAGTTCAAGATTTTTAAAGGTACGTAATTAGTAAAAGTTATATTCAGAAAAATACCATTTGCTTTGACTACTCATACCAATGGACAGTATCTTCGTTTCTCCACGATTATTACAGAATTTAACAATTCTCTAAATTTAAAAATCCGCAGAGTTTGGAGGAAAAATGATCAAAACAAAATGGGTAACGGACTTTACTTCTGAACCCATCCACAAAAGAAAAAAAAAACAACTAGTAACAATGAATACTTTATATATACATTAATGTTCCAGTAACCATGATATTCTAATGAACATAATTCAGCTAAATCGCTCCGAAACACACAAGTGCTTCAAATTCAAATACAGCAAAACGTGACGAGCACAACCAACCCCTCGAAACACTCCTAATCGGTGAATCTTCTGTTGACGTTACGCCCGAACAGAGCAGTACGGATCTGGGGTACCAGCTGCTGCGAAATGAGCTCCAGACGAGCTTCCATGGTGTTACTGATCTTGATTTTGTTTCTCTGCGCCAACAGATCGATCCCTCCGGTGGTTTCCTGAGACAGGTGGGACTCGTCGTCGAGCTTCAACACGATATCTTTGCCCGTGGTGTCTTTGTACTTGTGGGTGATGCCGGGGATGATGGATTTGACCAGCTCTCGGTCTTGGGGACGTACGCGAATGGTGACTTCCTTCTCGAAGAGCTGGAACAAGGAGTGATGTGAATACGAATTGAAAATGTTCTTGGGTGTGGAAGATACGGTTAGGTTAGTAGGAGGCAGAAGACCAGTTAAGAGAAAAAACAATTCCACGTCAGTCTAACCTAGAATATGGTCCTTTTGGTAATACCCAGCTGAGAAAACTGAAATTAAGCTATGATGTGATCATCTCTGAATATTGCATCTTTCTTATGTCACAATTTAGAATATACAGGTGTTTAAGTGTGAGATTTTGAATTTTTTTATAATACTATGTAAATATAGTGTTACGGAAATATTCAGACCTGGCGCCATCTAGGTGAAGAAGAGCGAAATGATAGCAGCGGCGTGAGTGGTCACGCCACCTATGGACGAAGAACGGTGGCTTGAGCCTAGAAACGAAATTTGATTCGTTAAATTATCTCACAAAGTATTACTCGAATTTTTTTTTTCGTCGGATAAACTTTAATTGTATTCCACTCAAACTTGGTTGCTTGTTATATGACGGGGGCATATAACATTAGATCACTCCACCTTCAGTGTCGTGACTATCTACAATTTAAAGAACTCGAGTATTGCTAGGTTTTTTCATTCACATTATTTGTTGAATATAAGATATTTGATAATATTTTAAAATCATAATACGTAAAGGACCAAATTCAGTTGTTTGACTTTATTACAACATAAATATTTCAGACAATCGAGAATATTAAATTTCCAGCATCATACACTCCAAAACAGAATGTATTTTTTGTTTTTTGATTTTTGTTCGAAAATATGAATAGGATATTCATAAAATCTGTCTAGTGTTTATCATTCAAGATAACGTCTTGGGAGGTATTCATGTTGAAAAGGAGAACATTCTCCATGAAAATTGAAAAATGTGATTTATGTGAAAAGACTCTTTCAGCATTTTCACAATATTTATCAGATGTAGTTCAATGTCCAGCGTGGCTCTAGGCCGGGAAGTAGTTGTTTTCTGTTAGATATTACAAATAAATCACCTTTTTCAATTTTTAATGGAGAATGTTCCCCTTTTCAACATGAGAATTTTTTGTTATTGCTTTTTTTTTGTTAAAATTGTTTTTCGTGCTTTCATAGATGAGCTGCTATCTGATCATAGAATTTTCACAAACAACTGAAAAAAGTAAATCAGTGCCTAGAGGTAGCCCCAAATGTAGTCATTTTCCTCTTCCGGCATTCAAAAATCCAAAAATTTCAAACGTTGAAACAATTGAAGTCAAACAAAAAAAAATAATTTGGTTCATATTTCCAGTGGTTTTTGAATATTTGAAAGAATTAAATGCTTCCACTACAACCTTCAACAAGTATCCCATAAACGTTTTGTGCATACTATAAGAATTTTCTTAATGAAAGATCACAAAAATTCACCCCAATTTATAGGAGTAGTTATGAAAAAATCTGTAGAGTGTGACTTTTTTTTTATTGTACGTATATATCAGCAGCAGATATGTATGAATGTGAAGTGCAGTGCTAAAAATATGAAAGAACCCTCAACCGTTTATTTGTGATTGTTTTTCTTACCTGGTACAAGCCCTGTAGAATAAGGTTCTGAAGAATGTCTGTGTATTTTGTCTATAAAGATTAGTACATGCTTTTAATGTTTGATACTATACTAGATTATTATTACTATTACCTAAGCAAATTTAACAGTCACCCATAACTGAAGAGAAGAAGCAAAAACATGGTATTGATTGGTTATGACGTCAACATTTTGAAATCAGGACAATTCTGAATGAACCATTCAAGGTAAAAAAATATAAACAATTAGTATCTAGCGTTATTATGAATGATAAAATCATTAATCTGTACTTCTTCACCTCAAGTAAGGCCAGATTGAGAAATAAACTGTATTTTTTATTTCTCATATTGTTACATTCCACAACAATAAAGAGAAAAATATATAAAATGAAGAAAAATCATTAGAACACAAAGTAATTTCAAATTCAACTGAAGAATCAATTAGACATTTGAAAATTTGTGGGAATTACCTGATATAATCCCTGCAATATAAGACTTTCAAGGATTTGAGTGTATTTTCCCTGGTCGTTTGTAACCTGACCAAGACGTTTACGGGCCTCCTCCAAAACCGTACGAACATGGTCTTCCCTAACTTTCAATACTTTCAATCGAGCCTGGTTCAACATGTTCGATGATTGACTGAAAAGGTAAACCGTTGTTACTTCGAGAGATTGGGAGAGGCACGAGTATGACAAATCACATGACTACAATTGATATTTCTTACATTTTCTTTTGGAGTTCAACCTGCTTTTCTTTCTTCTCGTAATACTCCATGATCTTCAGACGTTGCTGTTGAACAAGGCGCCCCTTTTCAATATTGAATTCCTCTTCGGCCTTGGCATCGATTTCTTCCGCTTTTTCATTCGCTTCTTGTTCGATGAAAGCCATCATATGCTTGATCTGATAGAAAAAACCATTTGGAATTGAAGTAATTCTCACAAATAGTGGAAAACATGATTGGGGGTATCAGAATAAAATCAAATTCTACAAATTTTACACTGACCTGTTTTTGTACATCAACATCGCTTAGAGCCATGGTGAATTTTTTGAATAGCGAAAGATTTCGATTAAAGAATCAACAGACAACGCCTTTACTCACAACTCAATTAGCAACACCCAAAACCTAAATTGTTACGAACGGACGTGAAGCTTATTTGATTGATCATATGACTTTAGTTCTCGTGACAGTCGTGACTTGTCACACAACTTTCAAAGATTTATGTTGAACTTTGGCAACAGCGTAGTTCTTACAGAAGTAAGCGAACTAAGGGTGAGTTCTCAATGCAGCGTTTTTTCTTTTCGCGTCGCGCGTCACACCATCTTCATGCATTCTGATTGGCGAATTGGTGAATCGTGTCAAGAATTCGCCAGTCAGAATGCGTGATGCGAGACGCGAAAAGCAAAAACGATGCAATGGGAACTCACCTTTAGAATAGTTCACCGATTGTGTTGGTTAGTGGTTGCGGTAATCAATAAACACATTCGTTTCATTATTCACTATGACGTCATTAACAGTACCAGAAAGTAAACCGCTGTCATTTTTATGTCAACCGCTACCAGAACCAAACGCCAATCGAAAACGGCTAATGACCTCATAGTGAATAATGAAACGAATGTGTTGATTGATAACCGTTTAGTGGTTGCGGTTATCAATCAACACATTCGTTTCATTATTCACTATGACGTCATTAACAGTACCAGAAAATAAACCACTGTCATTTTTATGTCAACCGCCTCCAGTCTTCGGTAATTACCAGGAGACGACCTGGCTAATTTCTCCGAAGAGAAAAGGCATTATTATAGAAGAAGAAGAAGTCTTCGGTAATTTCGCCGGTAACCGGCCGGGAAGAGACAGATTTCCATTTACCAAAAGGAGAGTGTACTGACGACGTTATGTAAGCTTTTCCAAGAATTCAAGAGAAGAAGAAACTTGTAATATGTCAATCAGAGAATCAGACAAAAAACGCAGCTTTTAACTTGTGTTTTGTGGTGAAATATATTTAAGAAATATTTACAAGTTTTACCACAGACCACCTACCCCTAGACGGTTCACCACAACACTAACTAATGAAGACTGAAATAAGCGCCACCAGAAGATTGGTATCGGTACTACCGTGACGATGCGGGAAATTCAAATCTTGAATTTAATACACAGACCACATACTTAGATGTTCGTGAGTTTCATAATGTTGTTTACAACCTCAAACAACACTTGATATCACGACTACAAAGTTTTTCAAATATCAAGTGTTGTATGAAGTTTAAACAACATAAGAAACTTTCAAAAAATGTAAAAATTAATTTATAGTATATTAGGTATTCGATATTCTGTGGTAATGGTGAAAAAAAACACTTTCAAGTCAAAAGGTGGTTTATTGTCGAAGATGTACAATCTCATTGGACAAGCTTAAAATAATCAACACATTGTTTGAAAAATTAAAAAATTAAATATGGGTGCAGTACAAAATATATGGGTCCTCATATTAGAGAGTACATATGGTAAGTCATATAGAGCACAAAGTCGGTGCAATTGATCCATGATTACCTGGATGAATAAAACTATGGATATTGCATAGTACATTATGTGGATAAGGTAAAATCATATACCGTTGTGACACAGACTCGTTGTTTCTCTAGCTATATTTCTGGAATTTGGAACATTGACTATGCTCACTCAACTTCCGGTTTTTCCGGAAACGATATCAACTTTCGATTTTCAAATGGGTCACCTTGTATACTAATACATGATCGGTTAGGAATAATCATAAGGAATCCAACGATACCAGGTTTGATGGTGTTATCCCCAAAGACTACCGAGATATCCAGAAAAAGTTTCTCTCTCCCACTCATTAAGCTCATAAATGATAAATAGCGATATCTCCGTACTCTTTGGAGATAACACTATCGAACCTGGTATCGATGGATTCCTTATGACCATTCCCAACCAATCGTGTATCAATATACAGATCGTCCCATTTGGAAATTGAACCATGAGTCTGTGTCACACTGTATAGTACAACAATGTTTATAAATGATTCCCAAATATATGTAAAAGAACAGACATAACACAAGATACATATTAGAAGGTAATCACATTGAAAACAATCAAATATTCTTGATGAGTATAGTGAAATTTGCGGCCAGCGAACATTTTGTTGTATTAATAAATATTACGTCACTGACAAATTAAAACCAAAGATATAACGAAAGCAGAACCACACATATAATTCAATATAAAAGTCACACTACACAAAGAACGGATAAAAACTGCCATTGTCATATAGCAAAAAAAAATAAAAATTTCATCATAAAATGTCTCTAATAACCCTAGTTAGTTATCAACATCTAGTAGAGTGCAAGAAATTTGGAATTTCATTTGATATTTCAACATTAAACAGCTTGGGCAATCACATGTTTAGGTTGTTTGGCATTTTTTTTCTTAATTCTGTTCATACGAATTTTATTTGCTTGTAGTTTGATTTTATTCGAACCTGTATACAATTTTGATTTGCCCTGTATAATTTGGTTCACACGTTTACACCAGTTATGTGCAATCGTTGTGATGGTGAATTTTGATATCAATTTAATTATACTCATTTTATGTTCGTCATTTTCACAAGTTAAGAATTCGAAACTTACGTTGCAATTTATCATACCCTCAATTTCATCAACTAAATATTTAGAATATGATTGTTTATTTAAACAAAGGTTTATTATTTGAAAAATTTCATAAAAAGAACTGAGGAATGATGATGTAGGGTAACATAATCTTCTAGCAACAGATCCACCATATTCTCTTGAAGAAATTAATAAATTTTGGTGTGAATTATAATTTAACGAAAACATACAATTTCTACAAACTGAACAGGTTACTTTTTTTTTTATTTTTTTCAATATATAACCAGCTACATAATTTGTGGCCAATTCTTGTAACTTATGTGAAAAAGTTTTATCATTCGATTCTGCTAATTTAGAATATTCTTCAATATTGCACACAGTGATGGCTTTTGTGCTATCATTTTTGTTAACAAAAAGTTTTCTCATGGAAATGAACATATTATTACATTTATCATCTTCACAATTGAAAGAATTTTTGTAAAATGACAGAGAAGTGTTAAAAAGGAGTATCTTAAAATTTCCTTCAAATTGGTGCGATGTGGGATTGACATTTTGAGCTCCAAAGCTCCTTATTTGACCAAATGCATTCTCTAGTGGATCTTGATTCAACCTTCTAGTAAGTAAATAAGAAAAACCCTCCGATTTCAGAACACCCCAAATCGATTTAATGTTTTTAATCGTGAAAGACCAGTTTTTCAAACTTGGAGGTCTTGCTTGGTCCCTAGGTGACCTTTTTTGAAACCTCATCGTCTCAAGAATGGGCAAAGCTTCTCTATTCCAAAATTCCAGGTGGCCAGATGTGTCTGTTAAACCAGCTCGTAAACATTTTCCACGATCAGGAAGTTTATTTGAACCATTTACGGAATCAAATAAACGGTCAAACAAATACAACAATTCAGCGGTCTCTTGAACATTCTTCCCACATCTTTGTTCTGTATCTGCAAATTACAGGTTTTATGAAATATGATATCAGAATTGGGATAATGAAATGCTAATGCTATTACATATACAGTTAGCCTTACTCTATTTTTATATTTCTATTCAGAAACTAAAATACAGCCACGATAAATATTCATATATAAGTATAGTTCCTAAATTGTAGATAGTGACTCATAGGTTGTACGGTTCATAATTCATATAAAGCAGGTCAAAAAATAAAACAGAAATCAGCTAGGTACTTGGCTTCAAATCAAGTTTTACTTTGCCACTTTCATACATCCTGTCCGCACTTTCAAATCCTGTAAAAACCTAAAATGTACGAGTCACTATCTACAATTTAGGGACCATACTATAGTGCCGTTCTGCCCTTATAAGTATAAACAAGGTATGTTCATGAGATTCAAGAGGAACATACAACGTTCATCCTTAGGAGGCAAGAGTTCATATGTACACTTATTTTTTTTATGAATACTCATACAAGCTTTTACGTTGAATTCACTTACCAAGTTGACTCACTAAACGAAGTGTTGCAGCCAGCCTTTGGCTGAATATCTGGGCAGCATGCTTGACTTTCATCTTTTTCAATTTATTTTCATAAATGTGCTCATCACTGAGGTGTGGTAGAACCCTTAAGCCATCAACTGCTCTGCTATCACTCTCATAAAGTTGTTCTATATGTTTCCATTTCGCTATTTTATTCACACTGCCTTTAATGTAACACAAGTCTTTTTTTATCAAATTATTTCGAAGTCCTTTTAATAAATGTGGAGGGTCAAAAATTGGATATATTTTGAAATTCCCTATTTCGAATGATCCAATTCTATAACTATCTATATTTCCAGATCTCAAGTATTTTTCTTTTGTGTCTTTAATTAAATTATTTATCACACTTGAATTATTTTGATCGCATATTACAGTTATTGGTTTGAGGCCTATGTTTATGAGCTTTTGTATAATAACAGCTAATAACTGTTTTATTTGTAAAGTACTTGCACCACCGTTACTTGAGAAATGATATGATATTGGTGCTTTCCATTGCCTTTTTAATCCTCTAACCATAAAAACTAGGACATGATCCGCTAAAGAACTTCCTCTTATATTTTTTCCCATATCTTCGAATCCATCTATGGAGCCAGAATGTTGATTAAAATGCAGACTAGGCATGATAGCCATTTCGTCAAATAAAATGGCTATATATTTTTCTGAACAATCCATTTCTGCCGTTATTTCTTGTAAGGATTCAAAAACTACATCATTTATTCCTGGTCCTCCAACAATTTCTGCCAGGAGTCTGGTCAGTGTAGATTTACTGGGTAGAATGAATATTTTCGAAAGAACTGAGTAAGACTTGACACTTTGTTTGTAGAGGATCAGAGCCAACAATTTCTCATCAAGTGTAAACCGTCTAAGTTTCTTTGACTTTTTAGATTCTCTCAGCTGACACTGAATGAGAATAGATGCCAAATTGTTTAATTTAGAAAAATTTTCTTCGAGGTGGTGTTTGTTTCTAAATTGTTCAGATTTGAATAATCTACGTCTGAAAGAATTTTTCTTGTTTCTTTCCATTGTATATTTCTTGCGCAGTTGTTTCATTGCTTCGTACATTTTCTTCTTTTTTGGTGTTATTGTATGCCTTTCAATTCCAGTTTGTTTCAGTAACTGATATGGTGGCAATAGGGCATTACCTGTATTACCTAAAAAAATATATATTTGAAATCTAAATATATGTTTTTAATAAAAATATCTTCACTTTTATAACCAATTAAAGATTAAATAATAGAATCACAGTGTTGTAGATTGTTTCATATTTTTAATTTTGTTTTATATTTTATATTATATTCGATGGAGACTCTGTGTTGTAGAAAAAAAGTTGAATTTGTTATGATGTCAATATATATGAAAAAAGTCATTAAATAAGTTTGAAAAAGTAAAATATTGAATTTTGATACAAAAAAAACTACCGAAATATAAGTTTTTTACACACAGTTTATAATGTGAATGTAATATAATAAAATGTAAATACAGGGTGTTAATTAAGTATGTTGACAAACTTCGGGAGATGATTCTTTGAAAGTTTTCAGGACGAGAAGTTCATTACTGTATTAATTAAGTTATATTCATTACCTTTGATACTATCGGCAGGGTTAGTCCATTCTGAAATCCCAATAACTGAATCACCAGGTTCAGACAGTTGAGTATTTGCTTCAGTAGAATATTTGCTTGAAATATTTTGTATGGATTTGGTGGATGTTGATGGAGTGTCACATATATCATTTGAGCCAGTTGAACTTATACCTAAAAAAATCAGGCATTTTATTCATTCAAGTTTCATGAATAAGTTTTGTACTCACCAGGAAGATTTAGTGTTGGAACAGCATTTGCAAATAACTTGTGAGACCAATTAGAAATATATTGTGACTCAAAATGTTGATGACAGAGCCTTTTAGAATCATAAACTTTTTTCTGATTCATTTCTAACAGTTCCAAATTATTGATTGCCTGTATCCATTTGTTGAACCTAACTAAATCTTTACTTGGATCAGGGAATCTATGCCTTATTTCATTAGAGCCATCGCAATGAGGAACGCAACATTTATTGTGGTAAACCATGATGAATGGTGAAAATGAATAATCACTACAGAATTTCACAGTAAACACTTTTAAATCACACTAACAATAACAATTTTCACTATCAGAAACACAGTTCTATAAGTAATATTATTTGTTGAAGTCCATTTATTTATATACATTTTGTTTTGTTGTCAGTACTCTCTTCTTCTTAAATTTAACATGACCATTGATACCACACGCACAGAACTCATAATTATGGGTTCTGTGACCACAAGACGAACGTGTTAGAACCAAGCATAGAACGAAGAACAACTCTACAGATCACAGCGCCCCCAAAAGATTGGTATCGGTACTAAAAAAAAGGTTCATGGTCACTTAACCTGCGTGAATCGTCTAGGGGTAGGTGGTCTGTGAGTTTTACACCTTTAAACTATCTTGTTCTTAAATTTCGGTGTAGTATTCGACAAAACTTAACAATAACATAGAAAATGATGATTTCGTTACAACAGCAACAGCAGCAGCAACAACAACAGCAACAAAATTCCCAACAACAAGCCGTACAACAACAAATGCAACAGCAGCAAGCTCAACAAACACCTATGGATAATATTTCCAAAATAAAATCACTAATTGGACCACTGAGAGAATCACTTTCTGTAAGTTTTCGGCCTCGTGGTGTGAGTCTTTCTCCCGTGACTTAGTGTGGATTCATGTAGCACCAATTAACAATTAACAAGTAGCAACTAGTATATTCTGAATTTAAAAAACTTGTCTGTCTATATGCTACTTTAAATTTTAAATTTTTTAACGTATGACCTTGCTACTTTTATTTTTCTATATTAAATATTGCTTCTTATTATTTTCACTCATATTTATGTATATTAGGTTTCCTATTTCAATGAAGATATTATTATTATTATTCTTTCAGAACACAGTAAAAACTGCTGCCCAAACTTTGAACCAGAATAGCCAGGTTGATGCAGGAGTACAGTAAGTTGTAGCTAAATGAGCCCTATTAATACAATTGGTTATGATTTCAAGTTGTTTTATAAGCTGTTCAATTTCAGAAAGGCTGTCGATGTTCAGATACCACGGTTTGATAAAAATCTGGAAGAATTTTACTCGATTTGTGATCAAATCGAGTTGCACTTGGTAAGAAAACCATATTAACCTTCAGTAGTCTGGGAAAAGTATTATATTTTACTATCATAAAGTCAGTTATACCGGGTGACCTGGAACCAATTTACCTCCTGTATCTTTTTCCACCTGCCCCTCCAGGTGGCGCCCACAAGAAGCGAAAGCATGTAATTTTATACCAAATTGTAATTTAAAAAAATGGTACTTTCATTTGAACTCAAAAAAAATTGTGCATTCATGACATCAAATAGATGTACCAAGTTTGAAACATTCATACATAACAACAACGAAGATACAGGAGAGTAAATTGCTTATGGGTCACCCGGTATATTAAATTGATGCAAAGATTTAAGGACACAATTGTGCTAAAGTTCCAATACATTTCCAGAAAACTTCCTTGAAATGTTTGTCCCAACAAGAGAGCAGCAACAGATACCTGCCCCTCCAGGTGGCGCCCACAAGAAGCGAAAGCATTAGTCTCAATGATAACACGCTGACGTATCCCCAGTTTATAGCTACTGCCAATCTCCAGGTGTCGTATACCAAAGAAATCCATGACACTCTAGTTGCAGCAGCTCAAAACATATCACCTTCCGACTGACAACTCCAGCAGCAGTATTGATGTCAAACAACAAGCCAGAATAATCAGTTTGATTGCCCTGTTGGTTACTGGTAGGTTAGGAGACACGGAGTTGTTATTCCTAGCTAAGTAAGAGTAATACTGTTTATGATATTATTCAAGGAATAGAAGCTACTGAAAACACCAATACTACGTCACTTTCACTTGGCGTGCGTTTCGCCAACTAAGTTAGCATTATCAAGAACTATAACCTTACTACACTAGTACTAGTTTCCCCAACAAAGTTAGCATAATCAAGAGCTCACCACACTAGTTACTAGTTAGCATTATCAAGAGCTATAAACTTACTACACTAGTAACTAGTTTCGCCAACAAAGTTAGCATTATCAAGAGCTCACTACACTAGTTACTAGTTAGCATTATCAAGAGCTATAAGCTTACTACACTAGTAACTAGTAAGCATTATCAAGAGCTACAAGCTTACTACACTAGTATCTAGTTTCGCCAACAAAGTTAGCATTATCAAGAGCTCACTACACTAGTTAGCATTATCAAGAGCTATAAGCTTACTACACTAGTAACTAGTAAGCATTATCGAGAGCTATGACCTTACTACACTAGTAACTAGTTAGAATTATCAAGAGCTATGACCTTACTACACTAGTAACTAGTTAGCATTATCAAGAGCTATAAGCTTACTACACTAGTAAGCATTATCGAGAGCTATGAGCTTACTACACTAGTAACTAGTTAGCATTATCAAGAGCTATCAGCTTACTACACTAGTAAGCATTATCGAGAGCTATGAGCTTACTACGCTAGTAACTAGTTAGCATTATCAAGAGCTATAAGCTTACTACACTAGTAAGCATTATCGAGAGCTATGAGCTTACTACACTAGTAACTAGTTAGCATTATCAAGAGCTATAAGCTTACTACACTAGTAAGCATTATCGAGAGCTATGAGCTTACTACGCTAGTAACTAGTTAGCATTATCAAGAGCTATAAGCTTACTACACTAGTAAGCATTATCGAGAGCTATGAGCTTACTACGCTAGTAACTAGTTAGCATTATCAAGAGCTATAAGCTTACTACACTAGTAAGCATTATCGAGAGCTATGAGCTTACTACGCTAGTAACTAGTTAGCATTATCAAGAGCTATAAGCTTACTACACTAGTAAGCATTATCGAGAGCTATGAGCTTACTACGCTAGTAACTAGTTAGCATTATCAAGAGCCATCAGCTTACTACACTAGTAAGTATTATTGAGAGCTATGAGCTTACTACGCTAGTAACTAGTTAGCATTATCAAGAGCTATAAGCTTACTACACTAGTAAGCATTATCGAGAGCTATGAGCTTACTACGCTAGTAACTAGTTAGCATTATCAAGAGCTATAAGCTTACTACACTAGTAAGCATTATCGAGAGCTATGAGCTTACTACGCTAGTAACTAGTTAGCATTATCAAGAGCCATCAGCTTACTACACTAGTAAGTATTATTGAGAGCTATGAGCTTACTACGCTAGTAACTAGTTAGCATTATCAAGAGCTATAAGCTTACTACACTAGTAAGCATTATCGAGAGCTATGAGCTTACTACGCTAGTAACTAGTTAGCATTATCAAGAGCTATAAGCTTACTACACTAGTAAGCATTATCGAGAGCTATGAGCTTACTACGCTAGTAACTAGTTAGCATTATCAAGAGCCATCAGCTTACTACACTAGTAAGTATTATTGAGAGCTATGAGCTTACTACGCTAGTAACTAGTTAGCATTATCAAGAGCTATAAGCTTACTACACTAGTAAGCATTATCGAGAGCTATGAGCTTACTACGCTAGTAACTAGTTAGCATTATCAAGAGCTATAAGCTTACTACACTAGTAAGCATTATCGAGAGCTATGAGCTTACTACGCTAGTAACTAGTTAGCATTATCAAGAGCCATCAGCTTACTACACTAGTAAGTATTATTGAGAGCTATGAGCTTACTACGCTAGTAACTAGTTAGCATTATCAAGAGCTATAAGCTTACTACACTAGTAAGCATTATCGAGAGCTATGAGCTTACTACGCTAGTAACTAGTTAGCATTATCAAGAGCTATAAGCTTACTACACTAGTAAGCATTATCGAGAGCTATGAGCTTACTACGCTAGTAACTAGTTAGCATTATCAAGAGCTATCAGCTTACTACACTAGTAAGCATTATCGAGAGCTATGAGCTTACTACGCTAGTAACTAGTTAGCATTATCAAGAGCTATAAGCTTACTACACTAGTAAGCATTATCTAGAGCTATGAGCTTACTACGCTAGTAACTAGTTAGCATTATCAAGAGCCATCAGCTTACTACACTAGTAAGTATTATTGAGAGCTATGAGCTTACTACGCTAGTAACTAGTTAGCATTATCAAGAGCTATAAGCTTACTACACTAGTAAGCATTATCGAGAGCTATGAGCTTACTACGCTAGTAACTAGTTAGCATTATCAAGAGCCATCAGCTTACTACACTAGTAAGTATTATTGAGAGCTATGAGCTTACTACGCTAGTAACTAGTTAGCATTATCAAGAGCTATAAGCTTACTACACTAGTAAGCATTATCGAGAGCTATGAGCTTACTACGCTAGTAACTAGTTAGCATTATCAAGAGCCATCAGCTTACTACACTAGTAAGTATTATTGAGAGCTATGAGCTTACTACGCTAGTAACTAGTTAGCATTATCAAGAGCTATAAGCTTACTACACTAGTAAGCATTATCGAGAGCTATGAGCTTACTACGCTAGTAACTAGTTAGCATTATCAAGAGCTATCAGCTTACTACACTAGTAAGCATTATCGAGAGCTATGAGCTTACTACGCTAGTAACTAGTTAGCATTATCAAGAGCTATAAGCTTACTACACTAGTAAGCATTATCGAGAGCTATGAGCTTACTACGCTAGTAACTAGTTAGCATTATCAAGAGCCATCAGCTTACTACACTAGTAAGTATTATTGAGAGCTATGAGCTTACTACGCTAGTAACTAGTTAGCATTATCAAGAGCTATAAGCTTACTACACTAGTAAGCATTATCGAGAGCTATGAGCTTACTACGCTAGTAACTAGTTAGCATTATCAAGAGCCATCAGCTTACTACACTAGTAAGTATTATTGAGAGCTATGAGCTTACTACGCTAGTAACTAGTTAGCATTATCAAGAGCTATAAGCTTACTACACTAGTAAGCATTATCGAGAGCTATGAGCTTACTACGCTAGTAACTAGTTAGCATTATCAAGAGCCATCAGCTTACTACACTAGTAAGTATTATTGAGAGCTATGAGCTTACTACGCTAGTAACTAGTTAGCATTATCAAGAGCTATAAGCTTACTACACTAGTAAGCATTATCGAGAGATATGAGCTTACTACGCTAGTAACTAGTTAGCATTATCAAGAGCTATCAGCTTACTACACCAGTAAGCATTATCGAGAGCTATGAGCTTACTACGCTAGTAACTAGTTAGCATTATCAAGAGCTATAAGCTTACTACACTAGTAAGCATTATCGAGAGCTATGAGCTTACTACGCTAGTAACTAGTTAGCATTATCAAGAGCCATCAGCTTACTACACTAGTAAGTATTATTGAGAGCTATGAGCTTACTACGCTAGTAACTAGTTAGCATTATCAAGAGCTATAAGCTTACTACACTAGTAAGCATTATCGAGAGCTATGAGCTTACTACGCTAGTAACTAGTTAGCATTATCAAGAGCTATAAGCTTACTACACTAGTAAGCATTATCGAGAGCTATGAGCTTACTACGCTAGTAACTAGTTAGCATTATCAAGAGCCATCAGCTTACTACACTAGTAAGTATTATTGAGAGCTATGAGCTTACTACGCTAGTAACTAGTTAGCATTATCAAGAGCTATAAGCTTACTACACTAGTAAGCATTATCGAGAGCTATAAGCTTACTACGCTAGTAACTAGTTAGCATTATCAAGAGCCATCAGCTTACTACACTAGTAAGTATTATTGAGAGCTATGAGCTTACTACGCTAGTAACTAGTTAGCATTATCAAGAGCTATAAGCTTACTACACTAGTAAGCATTATCGAGAGCTATGAGCTTACTACGCTAGTAACTAGTTAGCATTATCAAGAGCCATCAGCTTACTACACTAGTAAGTATTATTGAGAGCTATGAGCTTACTACGCTAGTAACTAGTTAGCATTATCAAGAGCTATAAGCTTACTACACTAGTAAGCATTATCGAGAGCTATGAGCTTACTACGCTAGTAACTAGTTAGCATTATCAAGAGCCATCAGCTTACTACACTAGTAAGTATTATTGAGAGCTATGAGCTTACTACGCTAGTAACTAGTTAGCATTATCAAGAGCTATAAGCTTACTACACTAGTAAGCATTATCGAGAGCTATGAGCTTACAACGCTAGTAACTAGTTAGCATTATCAAGAGCTATAAGCTTACTACACTAGTAAGCATTATCGAGAGCTATGAGCTTACTACGCTAGTAACTAGTTAGCATTATCAAGAGCCATCAGCTTACTACACTAGTAAGTATTATTGAGAGCTATGAGCTTACTACGCTAGTAACTAGTTAGCATTATCAAGAGCTATAAGCTTACTACACTAGTAAGCATTATCTAGAGCTATGAGCTTACTACGCTAGTAACTAGTTAGCATTATCAAGAGCTATAAGCTTACTACACTAGTAAGCATTATCTAGAGCTATGAGCTTACTACGCTAGTAACTAGTTAGCATTATCAAGAGCCATCAGCTTACTACACTAGTAAGTATTATTGAGAGCTATGAGCTTACTACGCTAGTAACTAGTTAGCATTATCAAGAGCCATCAGCTTACTACACTAGTAAGTATTATTGAGAGCTATGAGCTTACTACGCTAGTAACTAGTTAGCATTATCAAGAGCTATAAGCTTACTACACTAGTAAGCATTATCTAGAGCTATGAGCTTACTACGCTAGTAACTAGTTAGCATTATCAAGAGCTATAAGCTTACTACACTAGTAAGCATTATCTAGAGCTATGAGCTTACTACGCTAGTAACTAGTTAGCATTATCAAGAGCCATCAGCTTACTACACTAGTAAGTATTATTGAGAGCTATGAGCTTACTACGCTAGTAACTAGTTAGCATTATCAAGAGCTATAAGCTTACTACACTAGTAAGCATTATCTAGAGCTATGAGCTTACTACGCTAGTAACTAGTTAGCATTATCAAGAGCCATCAGCTTACTACACTAGTAAGTATTATTGAGAGCTATGAGCTTACTACGCTAGTAACTAGTTAGCATTATCAAGAGCCATCAGCTTACTACACTAGTAAGTATTATTGAGAGCTATGAGCTTACTACGCTAGTAACTAGTTAGCATTATCAAGAGCTATAAGCTTACTACACTAGTAAGCATTATCGAGAGCTATGAGCTTACTACGCTAGTAACTAGTTAGCATTATCAAGAGCCATCAGCTTACTACACTAGTAAGTATTATTGAGAGCTATGAGCTTACTACGCTAGTAACTAGTTAGCATTATCAAGAGCTATAAGCTTACTACACTAGTAAGCATTATCGAGAGCTATGAGCTAACTACGCTAGTAACTAGTTAGCATTATCAAGAGCCATCAGCTTACTACACTAGTAAGTATTATTGAGAGCTATGAGCTTACTACGCTAGTAACTAGTTAGCATTATCAAGAGCTATAAGCTTACTACACTAGTAAGCATTATCGAGAGCTATGAGCTTACTACGCTAGTAACTAGTTAGCATTATCAAGAGCTATAAGCTTACTACACTAGTAAGCATTATCTAGAGCTATGAGCTTACTACACTAGTAACTAGTTAGCATTATCAAGAGCTATAAGCTTACTACACTAGTAAGCATTATCGAGAGCTATGAGCTTACTACGCTAGTAACTAGTTAGCATTATCAAGAGCCATCAGCTTACTACACTAGTAAGTATTATTGAGAGCTATGAGCTTACTACGCTAGTAACTAGTTAGCATTATCAAGAGCCATCAGCTTACTACACTAGTAAGTATTATTGAGAGCTATGAGCTTACTACGCTAGTAACTAGTTAGCATTATCAAGAGCTATAAGCTTACTACACTAGTAAGCATTATCGAGAGCTATGAGCTTACTACGCTAGTAACTAGTTAGCATTATCAAGAGCCATCAGCTTACTACACTAGTAAGTATTATTGAGAGCTATGAGCTTACTACGCTAGTAACTAGTTAGCATTATCAAGAGCTATAAGCTTAGGTTAGGTTTAAATGTGAGTGAGCCCATACATCAGGCTCTCCACTGCGGCCAATGGCCTATTGTGGCTCAGCTATAAGCTTACTACACTAGTAAGCATTATCGAGAGCTATGAGCTTACTACGCTAGTAACTAGTTAGCATTATCAAGAGCTATAAGCTTACTACACTAGTAAGCATTATCGAGAGCTATGAGCTTACTACGCTAGTAACTAGTTAGCATTATCAAGAGCCATCAGCTTACTACACTAGTAAGTATTATTGAGAGCTATGAGCTTACTACGCTAGTAACTAGTTAGCATTATCAAGAGCTATAAGCTTACTACACTAGTAAGCATTATCTAGAGCTATGAGCTTACTACACTAGTAACTAGTTAGCATTATCAAGAGCTATAAGCTTACTACACTAGTAAGCATTATCGAGAGCTATGAGCTTACTACGCTAGTAACTAGTTAGCATTATCAAGAGCCATCAGCTTACTACACTAGTAAGTATTATTGAGAGCTATGAGCTTACTACGCTAGTAACTAGTTAGCATTATCAAGAGCCATCAGCTTACTACACTAGTAAGTATTATTGAGAGCTATGAGCTTACTACGCTAGTAACTAGTTAGCATTATCAAGAGCTATAAGCTTACTACACTAGTAAGCATTATCGAGAGCTATGAGCTTACTACGCTAGTAACTAGTTAGCATTATCAAGAGCCATCAGCTTACTACACTAGTAAGTATTATTGAGAGCTATGAGCTTACTACGCTAGTAACTAGTTAGCATTATCAAGAGCTATAAGCTTACTACACTAGTAAGCATTATCGAGAGCTATGAGCTTACTACGCTAGTAACTAGTTAGCATTATCAAGAGCTATAAGCTTACTACACTAGTAAGCATTATCGAGAGCTATGAGCTTACTACGCTAGTAACTAGTTAGCATTATCAAGAGCCATCAGCTTACTACACTAGTAAGTATTATTGAGAGCTATGAGCTTACTACGCTAGTAACTAGTTAGCATTATCAAGAGCTATAAGCTTACTACACTAGTAAGCATTATCTAGAGCTATGAGCTTACTACACTAGTAACTAGTTAGCATTATCAAGAGCCATCAGCTTACTACACTAGTAAGTATTATTGAGAGCTATGAGCTTACTACGCTAGTAACTAGTTAGCATTATCAAGAGCTATAAGCTTACTACACTAGTAAGCATTATCGAGAGCTATGAGCTTACTACGCTAGTAACTAGTTAGCATTATCAAGAGCTATAAGCTTACTACACTAGTAAGCATTATCGAGAGCTATGAGCTTACTACGCTAGTAACTAGTTAGCATTATCAAGAGCTATAAGCTTACTACACTAGTAAGCATTATCGAGAGCTATGAGCTTACTACGCTAGTAACTAGTTAGCATTATCAAGAGCCATCAGCTTACTACACTAGTAAGTATTATTGAGAGCTATGAGCTTACTACGCTAGTAACTAGTTAGCATTATCAAGAGCTATAAGCTTACTACACTAGTAAGCATTATCTAGAGCTATGAGCTTACTACACTAGTAACTAGTTAGCATTATCAAGAGCCATCAGCTTACTACACTAGTAAGTATTATTGAGAGCTATGAGCTTACTACGCTAGTAACTAGTTAGCATTATCAAGAGCTATAAGCTTACTACACTAGTAAGCATTATCGAGAGCTATGAGCTTACTACGCTAGTAACTAGTTAGCATTATCAAGAGCTATAAGCTTACTACACTAGTAAGCATTATCGAGAGCTATGAGCTTACTACGCTAGTAACTAGTTAGCATTATCAAGAGCTATAAGCTTACTACACTAGTAAGCATTATCGAGAGCTATGAGCTTACTACGCTAGTAACTAGTTAGCATTATCAAGAGCTATAAGCTTACTACACTAGTAAGCATTATCGAGAGCTATGAGCTTACTACGCTAGTAACTAGTTAGCATTATCAAGAGCCATCAGCTTACTACACTAGTAAGTATTATTGAGAGCTATGAGCTTACTACGCTAGTAACTAGTTAGCATTATCAAGAGCTATAAGCTTACTACACTAGTAAGCATTATCGAGAGCTATGAGCTTACTACGCTAGTAACTAGTTAGCATTATCAAGAGCCATCAGCTTACTACACTAGTAAGTATTATTGAGAGCTATGAGCTTACTACGCTAGTAACTAGTTAGCATTATCAAGAGCTATAAGCTTACTACACTAGTAAGCATTATCTAGAGCTATGAGCTTACTACACTAGTAACTAGTTAGCATTATCAAGAGCCATCAGCTTACTACACTAGTAAGTATTATTGAGAGCTATGAGCTTACTACGCTAGTAACTAGTTAGCATTATCAAGAGCCATCAGCTTACTACACTAGTAAGTATTATTGAGAGCTATGAGCTTACTACGCTAGTAACTAGTTAGCATTATCAAGAGCTATAAGCTTACTACACTAGTAAGCATTATCTAGAGCTATGAGCTTACTACACTAGTAACTAGTTAGCATTATCAAGAGCCATCAGCTTACTACACTAGTAAGTATTATTGAGAGCTATGAGCTTACTACGCTAGTAACTAGTTAGCATTATCAAGAGCTATAAGCTTACTACACTAGTAAGCATTATCGAGAGCTATGAGCTTACTACGCTAGTAACTAGTTAGCATTATCAAGAGCTATAAGCTTACTACACTAGTAAGCATTATCGAGAGCTATGAGCTTACTACGCTAGTAACTAGTTAGCATTATCAAGAGCTATAAGCTTACTACACTAGTAAGCATTATCGAGAGCTATGAGCTTACTACGCTAGTAACTAGTTAGCATTATCAAGAGCTATAAGCTTACTACACTAGTAAGCATTATCGAGAGCTATGAGCTTACTACGCTAGTAACTAGTTAGCATTATCAAGAGCCATCAGCTTACTACACTAGTAAGTATTATTGAGAGCTATGAGCTTACTACGCTAGTAACTAGTTAGCATTATCAAGAGCTATAAGCTTACTACACTAGTAAGCATTATCGAGAGCTATGAGCTTACTACGCTAGTAACTAGTTAGCATTATCAAGAGCCATCAGCTTACTACACTAGTAAGTATTATTGAGAGCTATGAGCTTACTACGCTAGTAACTAGTTAGCATTATCAAGAGCTATAAGCTTACTACACTAGTAAGCATTATCTAGAGCTATGAGCTTACTACACTAGTAACTAGTTAGCATTATCAAGAGCCATCAGCTTACTACACTAGTAAGTATTATTGAGAGCTATGAGCTTACTACGCTAGTAACTAGTTAGCATTATCAAGAGCCATCAGCTTACTACACTAGTAAGTATTATTGAGAGCTATGAGCTTACTACGCTAGTAACTAGTTAGCATTATCAAGAGCTATAAGCTTACTACACTAGTAAGCATTATCTAGAGCTATGAGCTTACTACACTAGTAACTAGTTAGCATTATCAAGAGCCATCAGCTTACTACACTAGTAAGTATTATTGAGAGCTATGAGCTTACTACGCTAGTAACTAGTTAGCATTATCAAGAGCTATAAGCTTACTACACTAGTAAGCATTATCGAGAGCTATGAGCTTACTACGCTAGTAACTAGTTAGCATTATCAAGAGCTATAAGCTTACTACACTAGTAAGCATTATCGAGAGCTATGAGCTTACTACGCTAGTAACTAGTTAGCATTATCAAGAGCTATAAGCTTACTACACTAGTAAGCATTATCGAGAGCTATGAGCTTACTACGCTAGTAACTAGTTAGCATTATCAAGAGCTATAAGCTTACTACACTAGTAAGCATTATCGAGAGCTATGAGCTTACTACGCTAGTAACTAGTTAGCATTATCAAGAGCCATCAGCTTACTACACTAGTAAGTATTATTGAGAGCTATGAGCTTACTACGCTAGTAACTAGTTAGCATTATCAAGAGCTATAAGCTTACTACACTAGTAAGCATTATCGAGAGCTATGAGCTTACTACGCTAGTAACTAGTTAGCATTATCAAGAGCCATCAGCTTACTACACTAGTAAATATTATTGAGAGCTATGAGCTTACTACGCTAGTAACTAGTTAGCATTATCAAGAGCTATAAGCTTACTACACTAGTAAGCATTATCTAGAGCTATGAGCTTACTACACTAGTAACTAGTTAGCATTATCAAGAGCCATCAGCTTACTACACTAGTAAGTATTATTGAGAGCTATGAGCTTACTACGCTAGTAACTAGTTAGCATTATCAAGAGCCATCAGCTTACTACACTAGTAAGTATTATTGAGAGCTATGAGCTTACTACGCTAGTAACTAGTTAGCATTATCAAGAGCTATAAGCTTACTACACTAGTAAGCATTATCTAGAGCTATGAGCTTACTACACTAGTAACTAGTTAGCATTATCAAGAGCCATCAGCTTACTACACTAGTAAGTATTATTGAGAGCTATGAGCTTACTACGCTAGTAACTAGTTAGCATTATCAAGAGCTATAAGCTTACTACACTAGTAAGCATTATCGAGAGCTATGAGCTTACTACGCTAGTAACTAGTTAGCATTATCAAGAGCTATAAGCTTACTACACTAGTAAGCATTATCTAGAGCTATGAGCTTACTACACTAGTAACTAGTTAGCATTATCAAGAGCCATCAGCTTACTACACTAGTAAGTATTATTGAGAGCTATGAGCTTACTACGCTAGTAACTAGTTAGCATTATCAAGAGCTATAAGCTTACTACACTAGTAAGCATTATCGAGAGCTATGAGCTTACTACGCTAGTAACTAGTTAGCATTATCAAGAGCTATAAGCTTACTACACTAGTAAGCATTATCGAGAGCTATGAGCTTACTACGCTAGTAACTAGTTAGCATTATCAAGAGCTATAAGCTTACTACACTAGTAAGCATTATCGAGAGCTATGAGCTTACTACGCTAGTAACTAGTTAGCATTATCAAGAGCCATCAGCTTACTACACTAGTAAGTATTATTGAGAGCTATGAGCTTACTACGCTAGTAACTAGTTAGCATTATCAAGAGCTATAAGCTTACTACACTAGTAAGCATTATCTAGAGCTATGAGCTTACTACACTAGTAACTAGTTGGCATTATCAAGAGCCATCAGCTTACTACACTAGTAAGTATTATTGAGAGCTATGAGCTTACTACGCTAGTAACTAGTTAGCATTATCAAGAGCTATAAGCTTACTACACTAGTAAGCATTATCGAGAGCTATGAGCTTACTACGCTAGTAACTAGTTAGCATTATCAAGAGCTATAAGCTTACTACACTAGTAAGCATTATCGAGAGCTATGAGCTTACTACGCTAGTAACTAGTTAGCATTATCAAGAGCTATAAGCTTACTACACTAGTAAGCATTATCGAGAGCTATGAGCTTACTACGCTAGTAACTAGTTAGCATTATCAAGAGCTATAAGCTTACTACACTAGTAAGCATTATCGAGAGCTATGAGCTTACTACGCTAGTAACTAGTTAGCATTATCAAGAGCCATCAGCTTACTACACTAGTAAGTATTATTGAGAGCTATGAGCTTACTACGCTAGTAACTAGTTAGCATTATCAAGAGCTATAAGCTTACTACACTAGTAAGCATTATCTAGAGCTATGAGCTTACTACACTAGTAACTAGTTAGCATTATCAAGAGCCATCAGCTTACTACACTAGTAAGTATTATTGAGAGCTATGAGCTTACTACGCTAGTAACTAGTTAGCATTATCAAGAGCTATAAGCTTACTACACTAGTAAGCATTATCTAGAGCTATGAGCTTACTACACTAGTAACTAGTTAGCATTATCAAGAGCCATCAGCTTACTACACTAGTAAGTATTATTGAGAGCTATGAGCTTACTACGCTAGTAACTAGTTAGCATTATCAAGAGCCATCAGCTTACTACACTAGTAAGTATTATTGAGAGCTATGAGCTTACTACGCTAGTAACTAGTTAGCATTATCAAGAGCTATAAGCTTACTACACTAGTAAGCATTATCTAGAGCTATGAGCTTACTACACTAGTAACTAGTTAGCATTATCAAGAGCCATCAGCTTACTACACTAGTAAGTATTATTGAGAGCTATGAGCTTACTACGCTAGTAACTAGTTAGCATTATCAAGAGCTATAAGCTTACTACACTAGTAAGCATTATCGAGAGCTATGAGCTTACTACGCTAGTAACTAGTTAGCATTATCAAGAGCTATAAGCTTACTACACTAGTAAGCATTATCTAGAGCTATGAGCTTACTACACTAGTAACTAGTTAGCATTATCAAGAGCTATAAGCCGTAAAGATGAAGACCTAACACTGGTACTAAGACTGAGACAAAGTTGACTAAATAGGCCCTTGATGATGATAATTTTGTTGGGGAAACGTGCGTCAAGTGAAAGTGGCGTAGTTTTGGTATTTGGGTAGCTTCAATTTCTTGTTTTCACACTGAAGGTTCCAAATATTCATTTTTGATATGATGATATTGTAATTTAAGTTCTAACTAGTATTTTGGATTTGGTAAAGAATAGTGATGTGTACAGCCATGCATGGAATATTAGTGAATTAATATAACAAACTTGAAATGACTTTGTATTATTGCTAATTTGTCAAGAATTCCAGATGTACCTCAGCCAAGAATAGTAACTGTGTTACAACAGAGTAATAATAATGATAATAATAAATGTAATATTTTTTAACAAATTCACTTTTAACAAATATATTCATTATTGAAAAACTAGAAATACATTTCTTATAAGAAACTTTCATTGTTTAAGTAAGCCATTCTAAGTATTTTTTATTGTCTTATCTGTTGGTACACTGTTTTTAGAAACATTTTATGACTTGCTGAAAATAGTCTAGGTATGCAAACTAGACCCTAGCAGTCTTTTTATATTTGTTTGAATTTGAATTTCTCAGGTTTTATTTTCACAATACAAACGGGGAAGTTTTATCTGGAAGATTACAAATTCCAAAACATTCGTAATGAAATGTATTTGGTTCTTTTTCCCAACCTAATGTAGTTTTCTTTGATTGATGGGAATGAATCAAGAAGGTATTTCTATGAAAAATATTAGCCATGTCATGCTTTTATGCAAAGCTTTGGTTTCATTTCGAACAACGAAATCATCAACTACTAAATGAAAACAGGTTTTGAGGTACAATGTATCACAAAAAATTGTTCAAAATACATTTCGATAAACAATTCATATAGAAACATAAACTTTTGTTCACATACCACTGACAAAGAAGTAAAAGAAGTGTTTTCCTAAAAATGCATGACATTTGGCATAATACCAAAGTCTATGGAGAACTGTTCCTATGCACTTTTGAATAGTATTAAGATTCACCCATGCATCATAATTTGGCATAAATGATTCATTTTTCGAAGTCAAACTAATTTTTAATCTCATTTATGTGATTATTACATTTTTTGTTCCCAACTACTAGAAGCTCTGTATATATTTCACAAAAACCACCCCAATTCTTACAGACCTATGTTTGACTTAAACCATAACGAATAAATTTACAAACATTGTTAGCTGAGCATTTTCTACCACTGAAAAATTATCGTTGCATTCGCTTCATTTTTCTTTCCATTTTTTTTTGCTTTTTCTCATTAACTTCCGGTTCATTTGGAGCTTGTTGGAAGAAATATGGCTGGAGGATGTTTTTCCATGCTATCCAACCTCCTCGTGCTGGTGCTAATAGCCACAACAGCCAGAAATAGTTGGAAATACACGCTGATAATATCTGACAGCCAGAGGTCAAAATTATAATGTCTTTCACATGCCTATAAAAAAATTTTTAGGTTGATTAAACATTTTCAACAGTCCCACAAGGCTTTTAAATTGAACTCTGTTTTTACACATGAGGTCTAACTTACTCGGCAATGCCTCCTTCCATGTTTAAATCAACACCGCTATCAATCAACTGTCCAGATTCCGTATATTTGGCTTTAGCCATGAATACCATGAATTGGTAACAGCCAATATAAACGGCACTTGAGAATACATATAATAACTGTAAAAATAAAATACATAGCTTTGGATTTTTGCTGAAAAGCACTAGTTATACTCACGATACTTATTGTAGAATAATAAAAAACTAGGATCATCAAAGACAATGCGTTTGCACCAATTGCCATGTTCCTATAAAAATTCAATGTGGATACATTTTCTTCTACTATTTGTTTAGCACCTTTCGTTCCCTGTTTACCTTTTTGTGGGGGCTTAAATAATTTCCTTATTACATATTCAGTTATATTTGAAAAGTAAACTTACGGCCATGTCTGATGATAGTGGAAGTTATATTTTCAATTCCGTTGATTTATCTAATTCATGACTTTGCACTAACTATCCTCATTTCTGAAAGTCCACGTTGGAACTTTTTGGTATTTTGATTTTCCCTTCACTTCGTTTGAAGTTTACCATAAAATAGACTTAACCTCAATTATATTTTCTTCATAATCTTCGTCTTTTTCACAATTCGCGAAATGCGTTTCCGCTAGGTGGCGCTCAGAATATAAGCCGTTTTCGATTGGCGTTTAGTTCTGGTAGCGGTTGACATAAAAATGACAGCAGTTTACTTTCTGGTACTGTTAATGACGTCATAGTGAATAATGAAACGAATGTGTTGATTGATTACCGCAACCTAACCTAACCTAACCTAACCTAACCAATGACTACGACCGAAAAAGGGCTAGGAATCACACGTTAAAAGGTAAGACCTCGTTAATCCTTAGCTCGCACAAGTTTTGACTTTTCATGGCTGCCGTTCGTAAGGGGACGACAGCTGGTTAACAGAAAAAAAAATTTTAAGAAGCATTAATTCATTTCGAAACAACGACACAACGAAACAAATCGTGTTTAAATCGAAGAGCAATTTCAAATCTTAAAATATCGCAATAATATGATATTGAAGCAAAAAGCCATACGCATCGATAACGCCTTATCCACCCTAATAAAAACGATTTTTGTAAATCTGGGCTAATTTTCCTGAGAGCAATGGCAACAACAACGGAAAGCAAGGAAGAAGAAATAAATTCTTGTCATTTGTCATTATTCTGTCATTGTCATTATTCTGTCATTTGTCATTATTCTGTTATTTGTCATTATTGACAATGACATATGATTTAATGTCAGTGGTACGTAAAAAACGAATGGGGTTTTGTCCTGTTTTGCTGTTTTTAAATAACAAGTGGATCATGTTTTTACATTATTTATTGTTAAGTTTTAGAACAGTAAGCTACAAGTTCTTTCATATGTGCCCAATATGTAGTACCAAACTATGATTTGTCTCTCGCGAAAACACAGTTTTCCACTCGAGGAATTCAAGCCATTAGAATTTGGATAGACACTTGTTTTGCCTCATATAGAAGGATCATGATGGAATATGAATACGGCTCAGTCAGAAAAGAGTCCGACTTCCACAATAGATGTTGTGGAGGTATGTTGTGGTGCATCAGAGACATTTGCGGGATTATTTGTGCAATTTTGACTTGGCTTCTGATTTTATACGCCGAGTTCGTAGTCATGTCCGTTATACTCATTCCAAACCCATACCCAATATACAGCGTCATCAATATGATAATATTTCAACTATGTGCATTTTTGGCTCTCACATCCCATTTCAAAACTATGTTTACGGACCCTGTAAGTAAGAGATGAACTTTCTATTACTGTATTCTCAATGTTGCTGTTAATTCTTTAAGTATTGGTTGATAATTATGATCAGAATAAATTTAATTGAATGTAGTACGTTGACTTCATGTTTTTTTTTTTAGTTATCTAGCGAAACATTGGTCTCATTATGATAATTTCGGTAAATTTTCAGTTACAGTTAGCCCTTGTAGAATGTACGCATTTCGGTTTCCTGTACAAAATATCCAAAGGAAACTTTTGGCGGTGACGACAATTTACGAAGATACAGGCCCATTTTGTTGTGAAACTTTCCCATTTTACAGATCAAATTTCTGTTATAGAAAACACAATATAAAAATTTGGCTTTCTGTAAATCAAAACACCACACACACTCTTGTATGCCTGTTTTCAGCAATTTTTATAGACTAAAATTTTTTCAAAAAATGTACCTTTCTTCAAAACATAAACTAATCATGGGAACTTCATTGGTCAAAACTGAATGTCTAGTATTTTTTAATTATGCAATGGTGGCAACATGAAAGTCGCTGATATGTTCACGTTTTGAAAGGTGAATTCTTTGAAAAAATAACAGTTTTTAGTCCTGAACAAGTAAATTCATAATCTCTTATGCAGATGACACTACTGATTTTTGAAGAAAAAGCTATTGAAGGTTTCCAAAATGTTACTTACTTACACTTAAGTGTTTAGGTGTTGGATTTTCTGTATGGGAGACCGAAACATGTAAGTTCCACAAACTTTTTTTTGGAAATTAGTGTGCTCACTGTAAGCTAAGATTCACCATAACTTTTTCTATTTCTTCTGTTTGCTTATAACTACATTCACTAGTTTATTTAAATTTGGTTGTTGATGAATACTTATATTTAAAGATAGTACCATTGTAACCACTAGAAGTTGTGTTTTTTTTTATGTATAGGGTGCCGTTCCAAAAGGAAATGCTACCAAAGAAATGATAAAACAAATGGGTTTTCGAGAAGGACAGGTGATATTTAAATGCCCTAAATGTTGCAGCATAAAGCCTGATAGGGCTCATCACTGCTCAGTTTGTCAAAGGTACGAAATTTGTTGATTGTTTCATCGTCTTGTTCTTTATTTTACTCTATGAGATTTAGTCTGCTATTAGAGTAACATTGTCTTGTTTGTTTTGGTTGTAAATTTTTGTTTTGATGACTATCAAAATGAATATAGTGGTTTTAGTTGTCATTTCCAGCATTTTAGAAGTATAGAAAATGCTTGGATAACCTTTTCATAGCATAATCATTCTTATCGTCAGTCTAAGAATGAATATTTAAACACTTAATTTACCAAATTATTATTGTTAATTACCTGGTTTATGATAAAAAAGGAATAATTATACTAATCCACATCAGTATTTTATTCGTATGCAATTTTTCCATCTATTATGGGTCTGAAATAATTGACTTAATATTATTCAAAACCGTCACATGTACCAGGGTTAAGCAAAATTTAATTTTTATTAAAAAAAAATCAACTCGCCTCGCTTTTTTTTCAAATTAATACAAATTATTTTAATGTCAGTCAAAAAAATATAGAAACACAAAAGTTTATATTATGTACGTCTTTTTTATTTAAAAATCATTATAATTGAATTTTGAGAATATTTTCATTTAAATCTGTTTGAATTAAATCATGATTTTAATTTGAAAAATCAAACCATTTAAATAATTATTTTAATTGTGATTTAAATTAGCCCGACCCTGTGTAGTATTGAAGCGTCATTGATCTATAAATGGTTGATTTTTTTTCCAAAGCACTTTTTTTTCTTTTCATTATATTTCTAATAACCATGTCCTTTAAATTAGAATAACTAATTTTAAATTTATAGATGCATAAGGAAAATGGATCATCACTGTCCTTGGGTAAATAATTGTGTTGGAGAAAATAATCAAAAGTACTTTGTCCTTTTTACTGTAAGTATATCATGATTTTTTTATTTTCGAAGATTCCGATAACCTAAAAATCGATTTTGACACATGTCACGTGATCGCTGGTATGGCGGCAAGATATCGAAAAAAGTAATTTGAAAAAGTTGCTTAAGGGCAGATATCTGAACACAAAGCTCAAAGATATTTTTGGAGGATTGTTAAAGAAAAGATAGTCTTTGCCGACCGATGTTTTACCCATTTTTCTCCCATCCACCTACAATGCTGTAGGCCGTTATGGCAAATATCTGTCTGAAAACAACTACTCCTCTGGCTAATACCGCGACGGGTATTGAATTATATAAACGAAGGCTTTATTGAAAATAGTTACTGCTACATATTTTTTTCTTTCAGTTCTACATCGCGTCCATATCTTTGCACTCCCTCTTCCTGGCTATAAACCAATTCCTGATGTGCATCCGCCACGAATGGAAAGAATGCACCACCTACTCGCCTCCGGCGACGGTAGTTCTACTTCTTTTTCTGATGTTCGAGGCCCTCCTTTTCGCCATCTTCACCGTGGTGATGCTCGGCACCCAAGTCCAGGCCATCTGGAACGACGAGACCGGCATCGAGCAGTTGAAGAAAGAGGAGGCCCGGTGGGTGAAGAAGTCTCGCTGGAAGAGCATCCAGGCGGTGTTCGGGCGGTTCTCGTTACTGTGGTTCTCGCCGTTCGCGCGGCCGGCGCCCAAGTTTAAGAATGAGAGTGATTTGTATGCCGTGTAAATTATTTATTTGACTTTTATTAAATATTGCCTTTCCTTTCGTTTTCTTATTTTATCAAGTTATTTCAATGTTTCGGTCGATTCAATAATTCATCATTCTGCAAGATAGAAAGCCTCTTCATAAATCTTTACACTGCCTTCACTTTTACGCTAGAGTATGAAAACGACTAGCGACAGCCCGGATATTTTGGCTGGCGAGCATATTGACAGTATCATAACCTCCAAATTGGCAGCTTCTTTGGTCTGATTTCTTAAAAACACAAAAAGTAATTTTTCAGTTTTCAACAATTCTGCATTCCTCGAAACCCGTAAATCGCAATTTTTCATATTTTTTTCAACCATTCAGCCTTCTTTAAAAATGTGAAAAATTGTGATTTACGGGTTTTGAGGAAGGCAGAATTGTTGAAAATGTGAAAAATTACTTTTTTATGGGTTTTTGAGCAATCAGACCAAGGAAGCTTCCAATTTGGAGGTTATGATACTGTCAATATACTCGCCAGCCAAAATATACGGGCTGTCGCTAGATGCTTGTTGAAAATGCACTCTGGTGAGAGGAGGGCTAATATCCCGGCCCCGGGTCCGACTGGATATAGGAGGCCGTGAATACTCACGAACTCGCGAAATACTAAACCATTATACATCGTTTCATTCAACTGTAACTTTTGAATAATGATAATAATATCGTCTTTATTATTTCCATATGTATGAAATACATTGAAAGTGAGAATTATAATAATTTTTTTTTTAAATATTTGACTAAAAACCCTGGTGTAGCGACTTATAACTACGAAAGCGTAGAAGGGCCACACAAAATTTTACTTTTATTTCAAAGTCTTTTCCGACTTAGATCTCAGAATTTCGGCTTAGATCTAGGAATTCCGGCTTAGATCTCGGAATTCCGACTTACATCTCGGAATTCCGACTTAGATCTCGGAAATATCAAAGTCAGAATCTCGAGATGTAAGTCGGAAATCCGAGATCTAAGCCGGAATGCCGACTTACATCTCGGTTCTGACTTAGAACTCGGCATTCCGACTTTGATAATTCCGACTTCTAAGTCGGAATTCCGAGACGTAAGTCGGAATTCTGAGATCTAAGTAGGAACAGACTTATAAATAATAAAAGTAAAATTTTGTGTGGCCCTTCTACGCTTTCGTACATACCTGCAAAACTGGAATAAAACGTAAGACATTCGACAACTTGATCAATGCGAAAACAAATGAATTAGTGGTATGCTTTCCGAAAGTTCCGCAATATTTTCGTATATCGCCACCGTCGATTTTCTTCTTAAGGTGAGTTTCTATGAATATAAATTTCAAGTATTGCTTACGACTAGGAAATGAAAAACATAAGTGGAATATACGGAACTACTGTCCCAGGTAGTATTAATTGTAACTGATATCAATTTTAGAAAATCTTTATTCAATTTTTTTTGAAATACAACTAACTAGAATTACAGAGAATTACCTATAATGCATTTCATATAGGAATCTTGAAATTTAGGTACATGAAAAGTTACCTTTAGTACTGTCAACGATTGAATCCTAGGTAGACGCCATCTCTTGATTCAATTACAGAAGTGCACCACTAAGGCCGGATTTTCATGCATACGATATCCGATAATCCGATGGTACGAAATTGTTCGGATTGGATGAATTGGTAGGCGTGACAACAACTCAACCAATCGTACAATTGGATTGTCGGATATCGTATGCATGAGAATCCGGCCTTATTCATTTGCTTTGTCTCCATAATAATCAAAACAAAATCGAATCAGTTGATCCACCAGTATTTAACCTTGAAAAATGGAATAGTTAGGGTGAGTTCTCAACGTATCGTTTTTGCTTTTCGCGTCACGCATTCTGATTGGCGGATTCTTGACACGATTGACCGATTCTCCAATCAAAATCCGTAAAGAAGGCGTGACGTGCGACGCGAAAAGCAAAAACGATACATTGGGAACTCACGCTTATAGTTGGTCCTGAAAATGAAATACTAAAGACTAGTTCATGCAAACGCGAAATTCGCAAAAATAATATCTCTATCTCATTTCAATTCCATGAAATGGAATGGAAAAATCATATATTTTTTTGCGAATTTCGCATTTGCATGAACTACCCATTATACTACCTGACATTTGGATATTTGGTGTCGCAGAACTCGCAGCTAGGGACTAGTGGACGTGGACTTTTTGAAGGTCTAATCTAATCATCATTCATCAGTAATCAATGGAACAGAAAATTATTCCAATCGATTGAAAAATGTGAGTTTTATAAAGGATGCTTCCATTTTCAAAGGGTAACAAGAGTTAATTGAAGTGAAATATCACAAAATGAATGTGGAGGAGACCCTTGAATCCATGTTTTAATTTGATTTTTATATGATTTGGAATCATATAGTAGAATAGCAATAAATATTTGAATTTTTTTTAGACCTTCGTACTATATACAGTGTGACCCAATTAAGATGGAAGAACCCTTATAGAACTTGCATTTTTCAAGCAATTGCTATGATTTTTTTTCGCTAGTAATTTTCTTTAGATTTTTGATACTCGATACCTACCGAGATTCTTGAATTTTGATAATAAACTTGTAACTTCCTGAACAGGAATACTATTTGTTCAGTATTATCATTAATTACTAGTGGTCCTAAGTCTCGGATGTCCAACAATAAAACAATTTTAAAATCTCGGAGAGATTTAAGGGCAAGGAAAAATCAAACAAATTCTAGAATTACAATTATTTTATACGAAAACGGTAGAAAGAAAACTGTACAGTTATAAAAATTTACAAGCAATCAAAACCATAAATAATCACAAAATCTCTGGAATGAATAAAGAACAGCCTATCATGAACCAACAATTTCAACGACCGAATAACTTATTGTCTTTATGTGCACTCTAATAAATAAACTCGTGTACTTTCTTTATTCACCCGTTCAAACAACGTTCGTTCCTTTCCGTTCCGACAATTTCCACTTCAGTCGATTTGTTAAGTAAGAGGCGAGGTAAAACTGGAAAATTACTTCAAACAATCACGAAAAATATGCCTAGCGTTCAGTAAATTATTCCAAACAAATTTCTGGTTGAAAATCTGTTCTCGAACGTTCATTAGTGTGGGGTTTAGTAACGACAGACCGGCTTTCACATCACATATCGACCCGTCTGTTTTTGCGCTTCTTCGGTTTGGCCCCGGTCCCAGCAGAGGCATCTTGCGGTTCGGAGTCGGTGCCAGAATTGTGGTCCCCTCCTGGCTGTTTGGCGACATCGTCGACAAGATCGTCCTTTATATCTTCGTCGTCCTGAAAAATATCGACCAAAATTATTTCCCTTCGGTAAAAATTAACGAACCCTGACGCGATACTAGCAAATCAGTGGTTTCAAGGATTGCATGGTGTTCCCTGAGGTTCTATACTTGGGCCACTCCCATTATTGTTTAAGGAACTTTTATAAAATTTACTTATGATAATATCCCATTGAAGCACCAAAACACGTGATTTCTGCTTTAAATTTCTAAATGTTACCTAAAATCTGCAAATAGTGTAATAATGCCCACTTTTCATATAAGTGAAATCTAAAATGAAATTTCGAATTTAACAAACTGTATCTCAGAATTTAGCAAAATTTTCGCTTTAACTTTAAATACTGTCTTTGTTTTGTGGTTGAGCAGAGCTGAAATGATTCAAATCCAATGATTTTAATCACAATTTAAATCACATTGCGAGACATTTTGTTTAATAACATTAATATGCCCATTGTAAACAATTGCAGATTCCTTTATTTCTGAAAGAAATTAATCAATAAGCTTTTGCTTAAATAGGAACAAATACTATATCTTTATTTTCAAGATCAGCTCAGATAACCTCACTGTAGAAAGTCGAATGATATACTAAAAATAAAAACATGGAACTGTTTTTCAGAACTGAAAACAAGTAAACAAACAGTCAAACAATAAATAATTGTGTATCATCATGATTCATAAGCATCATCGTGACAATTCACATTTATTCGTTGTTTGTTTTCTCGTTTTTAGTTCTGAATAACATTCCTGTTATTTTTAGAAAATGGTTTTTAATCTATGTCAATAAGAGTTCATACTAGCAATTCTTTATCATTATATCTTGCATTTTCATCTGTTTTTAACAATTCCAATACATGTAAACCACATTAAAAAAATTAAACAAAGATTGATTGATGATTGAATCTGTCTCTGAAAAGTTGATTCAAGAGTGTGACAGAGTATGATCAATTTTCTTGTATTTTTTATTAAAAACAAACTGCCTCTGAAATAAAAATTCAAATAATTGTTGAAATACATCTCAGAGCACCTCTTCAAATTATAAAAAAAAACGAAAAAAGCGTAATCTTGAGAAACATATTCCAAAATATATCGGTAACAGTATATGATTGGCTCAACTGCGTATCATCAAAAATTAATAATGCTGTGGAGTTCCTCAAGGTAGTGTTCTAGGCAAACTACTAAATGCATCAATGGCATTGCCCTAAGCAAATACCAAAGTCCATTGGAACAGTAACAGAACATATTTTGAGGTTTTGATTTATGTTCGAAAATATGAATGTCCTATTCAACAAAAATCAAAATGCAATGCCCATGACAGGTCCATGTCAAAAATAACTTTTAAAGTGTCACTGCAGAAGAAATATTTCCATCATTTCCATCCTTGGTGTGTATAATTGCTTTTGAAGAGCCTGTTTTCCAATTTTATCAATCTCCCTGATTCTTGGCAAAACGAAATAGATTTTCGCTGACAAAAATGTATCGGGGATTAAATGCGAGATAAGCGAACCTTGCTTTAATGAACGATTTCTGTGAGTGTTTTTTTAATAACATTCTCCCTATCTAATTTTCTAATTTCATGAATTGTCAATGAAAACTAGAGAAAATAAAATAAAAAATAAAATCAACTATTATGATTGCATAGTAAAAAAAAAAAAAAAAAAAAAAAAAAAAAAAAAAAAAAAAAAAAAAACATACCAATTCATCGCTACTATCCTTATCCTTCTTTTGGTTCAGTTTGATCGATGACGACGACCGCTTGGGAGGGTAGATGAGGTCAATGGCGCAAACCAAAAGCTGCAATAGGCGAAAGTCAATAAACTTACATCAAAGCACGGAGGAAATTCTAATTGTAATTCCCCTTTCCGTCCAGATTCAAAACCAAGTATAAGATTTGATACTGAAAAATATGAGACAGCTTGACTAATGAAAATAATGCTTACCAATCCAAGTAAGGCTCCTAGAAAGATAGTGCCTGTAGCAAAAATCAGATAAGATGCAAAGCTCGGTAAACCATACTCCTCGGTGAATTTGGTATGGATGCGCTGCAAGAAAGATGGCATATAATAATAATAATAATAATGAGGGATGGAACCTACAAAATTTTTCATTAAAAAAAAAATATAATTTTTTGTTGTTATTTCAGAAAATATAAGATTTATCAAAAAACGATTACGATAGGTTGAGAGATAATTCAATTCTCTACAAGAATGATTTTCAGTAATACCTCAACACTAGTTTTCACAGAAAACGTGGTTTAACGCCGACGTCACATTTCATGCTCGCGCTAACCCGCCACTGCAAGTTCAGGAAGGGCCGAAAATTAGATTTGTCATAACTTTGCTAAAAATTATAGTAGGAGGAAAAGAAAAAGTGCATATCGTTCCTGAAGACTTCTACTTCCTCATGCAAATATAACATGTGAGTATCTGAGTACCTACAAGGTGTTTTGTCCCACTTCACATAACCCTTCTACGATATTTACGGAGGATCCGAAAGGCATGGATATTTTAGTTGATATGAAATAATTATACTGAAGCAGGAATAAGTACCCTCTTTGGACCATATGCAAAGATTTAAGACTAGTGAGACAAGTCTCACTTATAGATGCCAAAGAAAATATTGGGTTTTACTCCTGCCTCAGTTTTCAACTCGCCCATAATCCCGGCAATTTCTTCAGTAAATGTTGAAAATAATCGCTCATACACATCCTGCATTAAAAATGAAGTATGTGATTTCAAGCATGATGTTTGCACTTCGTAACAGTGTTATTAAACATACATGCAGGATATGAATAAGCGATTATTTTCAACATTAAGTGAAGAGATTGCCGATTTTATGGGTAAGTTGAAAATGGGGCAGGAGCAAAACCAAGTTTTTTTTGGCATGCATAAGTGGGACCTGTCACACTACTTTGACTTTGTTGCATATAGTCCAAAGAGGGTATGGGTTGCTGCTTCATATAATAATTTCATATTTACTAAATTATTCATGATTTTCGGATCATCCGCAAACATCTCCGTGAAGTGCGACAAAACACATTTTAGGTACTCAAATACTCTCATATTATATTTGCATGAGAAGGTAGGAGTCTTCAGAAACGATATGAACTTTTCCTTTTTCTTCTCCGATCATTTTCAGGAGTTATGACCAATCAATTATTCGGCTCCGCCAGAACTTTCAGCGGCGGGTAAGGGTGAACCTGAAATTTGATGTCGGCGTTCAATCACGTTCTCTGAGAAAACGAGAGCATTTCATAAGAAATTACTATGAATAATTTCTGTGGAAAATCATATACTTTCCAAGATTAAAGCAAAAATCAATTTATATATTTTTAAATGAAAAAAAAAAAGTTCCTCCCCTGGAATTTTGGTAAACAATTTTTATTCGTGTTAATCATGCTTCCAACTACTAGCATACCTAGTTTGGTACAGCTTATAAAACCCAATCATACTGGATTAATTGGAATGAGCATGTTGGTTTTACTGGTGAAAAACCAACTACTACTACAGGTTTATAATTACCCTTAGAAACTGGGAGAGCTTGAAGAACGACGAAACAATGCTCATTTGAAACGAGTCAGGAGATTTCCAGCTTGGGATACGCTCGACTTCTTCCCATTTCTTATCTTCAACGTACGAACTGAAGGAATCTTTATCCCTGACACCTTTGTACTGCCTGAACTCCCCATTGATAACGCTGAAAAACAATCAAAGTTTGAAATATTTATGATAGTGCACAAAAATAATATTATAATAATAAAAAGAGTAAATATTTTTCATAGTGATGACTGCGTATAACAAAAATGTGTCTCTATACCAGTGGGGCAGTTAAATATCTCTTAGACTAACAGAAACTTTAAAAAATATTATGTTTTTATGTCATATGGCATTATAAAAGCTTTGTTCCAGACGGAGCAATTTTTTTCAAAGCAACGACTGGGTTCTCTGGTTCCATAAATTCTTCGTAATACAGGTGATCGTTTTCCTCAAAAAAATTTCTTATTTAATGAAAAACTGGTATAACACCTCATTGGATTTCCAAAAATGGAAAACTTATAAAAAAAAACTCATTCCTGAACATAGCTTTCCTAGTGCCGTATTATATGAAATCATATTTTAAAAATTCATTCGTATTTATTTGTCCCACTGGTTTAGGGACACACTGTATATTGGAGGAAATAAAATCGAATTGGCCAAGCCTACTTTAATTCTCAAATTCAGTTGCAGGAGACCATGTTATCAATGAACGAGTTTATTATTTATTTACCATTTGTTGAGTCACTTTTTTTATCAACCGTAATGTTTGCCCCATAAAATTTTATCTAATCAATCCTACACATATCAAGACATAAACAGAAATACAGACTTCTTAAATGCAGCATATTATTTTATTCAAATTTTATTGGCTGTGATCATGACTCAACTCTGACTCAATCCTAATCTTGACCTTATTTGGCCACTGATATATTTATTGTAAGCAACTATATCTTACATACTATCTCAATAAAATTTAAGATAACTCTAATAATACTGTGGGTTTACGAGCAAATAAGATAAAACAACGATTAAGATAAGTAACAACAAATAAATGGACACCTTTATACAGATGAATTAAATCAAATAAGAAGTAAAAATCAATCAAAAAAATAACTGCTGGTGAATGCTGCATAAATATGCTGTTTTATTTTATCTTATTTGCTGTGTAAACCCATTGACAGTCATGTTAAGTAAATCCACATGATGAATATGGCCCAAAATTTTTAATGACCTCAAACAAATACTTACTGGTAAACTGTGGGCAAAGCTGTAACAATGAATCTTCCACTTAATCCAGGAGAAGTTGTGACATCTACCGCTCCAACTTTGATACCTAAACCAGGGCCTAACTCAGCAAACTCCTTCCATTTCTGTTCCAAAGCTTTACAGGCAGGACACCAAGGGGCATAGCTGGAAGATTAAACATTAGATTTATTACACAAGAAAGGCATTCAAGAGAAAATGATGTTATCTCAATTGAAAGTCCCTTCAAATGTGTTTTACTTTTTTAGGCTTGCTACCATTCGTTTTAAACTTAAACTCGAGCAATATCTGAGTTCAGAATGTCTTCCTCAAAATATTACAGAACAAGCCCTCCTTAATAGAAATACGCATACATTTGTTGAGGCTCTGTAGAACAAAATATGTGGGTTGTTGAGAAAAAATGTTTCCACAGTCAAGACTTTTTCTAGAAAATTTCCCAATGAACGAAAACAGATTAGGCTGATGATGCGGTTGTTAAATGGATGAAACATCTAAGGAATTTAGTTACAGGCACAAACAAATATGAATAATATGCCTTTTGAACTTCATTTGACACGACAGCAAAATGCCGAATCATTTCGCAAATTCAAAAAACTTACAACTCTACCATCCATTCTCCTTTGAGGACTTGACCCCAATTATCCTCATTTAGTTCAATTACAGTTTTTTGTCCATTTACACTAACGAAGGCACTAATTATAGAGAAAATTATACAAAATATGACTTTGCCGCACGCCATTACTAATTTATTTGCATTTCAATTACTTTTTTGCAATTTGTTCGGTGTTTTTGAATTGTTACACCGAAATACTCGATGTGCACCGCTTGACATGAAGAGTAATCCAGGTTTGCTACGCCAACAGAACTTCTAGAAATTGACATGAAATTGTACTAGATTACGGCGGCGTGCTAGGGCCAATGTTTCAGTTTATTTTTCTACATTTGTCACTTTCAAACTAACAATTGTAAACTTTACAACTGACGATTGTCACTTTAGGTTTATTCGTTTGCATCGAGGTGTAGCACTTTCCTACACCTGGTGTAATTTAACGCGAGTGCTCATAACAAACCAAAATCCTTAAACTGAGCATGCGCTCAGTAATATTGAGACGAGATTGTTCACTGTAATGGTGGGACGTTTAAATGAAAGTCAAGGTAAAGACAAACTGAGTTGAAAATGCGCGAGTTTCTGTTTTCACTCGCTATTGACATATAAACCTAACCTGAGCAAGTGTGTTTATCGCGAGCGAAAAACAAATTCATGCATTTTCAAGTCAGTTCTCCTTTTTTTTTTGTCTTTCATTCAAACATCCCGCCATTACAGTGACCAATCATGCCTGAATACTATTGAGCGCATGCGCAGTTCAAGGGTTTTATTTTGGGTGTTCGATTTTTACAAAAAAATCGACAGTTTGAAAGTGACAATTGTAGTGCTGGGTTCATATATGCCAGCTTTTTGGAGTTGAGTTACAGCGTACTGTTTTCCGATTGGTTACTGAATGACACAGAACGACATGTTCTCAGTCAGCAGCCAATCCGATAACAATACGCCATAAGCGAGAGCTATCATATATACCTGGCGTAAGTTGTGAAGTGGCAATTATTATTGGCCCTAACACGCCGTCGTACTAGATTAAAAAAATTGTACCGATAACATCTTTGGGTGCAAACAAACAGATTTTAGCTACGCATTGTTTACACACATTTCACACAAAGCAATGTGTCAAATCAATCTGCAAACGAATACTAAAGTCGAGTGTAAATTACACCAGGTGTAGAAAGTGCTACACCTGGATGCAAACGAAAGAATCTTATGATTTCCACACTTCCACAGAACCCCTATAGGTTCTGTGATGACAAGTTGTGTTCTGTCGTTCTGTGGAGCTTGAAACTTGACTGACGTTTGACTCGTTTGAGGTTAATTTCACGTGTTGTGTTTTTGTTTATAGTTGTTTGTAAGCGTAAGGATTGGATGTATATATGAATTTTTTCACTCTCTGTTAGTTTTATTAATTGCTTCTCAATTTACCGACTAAAAAATACCATTTCAATAGTATAATGAAAAAGTTGAAAGGAAAAAAAGCCCCAGTAAGTTCTTCCACTGAGCTGGAACTTGGTTATGAGTTAGAACAAGAAGAAAGAAAAAAATGGTATGAAGAGGTAATATTCATTTTCAGCTTGCATTCACTATTTACTATAGATCGTTGCTACTTTCTCCTAATGATATTTTAGGTTGAGGAAGATCCAAAGAGCTTTGCGAAGTCTACAGAACAGGTCTTGATCGACTTGAAAGATGAGGCCAAGAAGTGTCATGATGCAGAGGTTGCCAATTATAATATTAGTGAGTTGATTTCATCAAAATTTCATAGCTTGTCATAGCTTCCATGTATATTAATTTTTCCATAGAAAATTCCAAAACCAACACGAGTTACCAGTGGATGAAAACTGTTATGTCGAAGGGTACCGTTTCTGATAAGATTGCTGCACATGTGGTTTCTATACAAGACAACCCGATTGCTAACTTGGAAACTATCAGGAATCTTGTCGGAATGGTTAAAGTAAGCAAGAAAAAGGAATGTGTCAAAGTTATAGGCAAGTAAATGTTTTTGTTAGTTTTAAACACTGCATTGATAACATCACTGTTGAACCTGCTTTTCTAAATTGCAACATATGTTACAGAGACTCTTACGGAATTATTTTCAACAGACCTGTTGAGGCCTGGTAGAAAGTTGAAGTCTTTCCATCAGAGGCCACTTTCTAAACTAAATGACCTTTCATCCGGCAATGCTGTGAGTCGAAGAAAAATACTGAGTTCGTGGTATTTTGAAGATCAACTCAAGGAAATTTACACTGCTTTTGTTATGGCATTGAATAATGTCGCCCATGATACTGTTGAGAGTAATAAAGATAAAGCGATCACTGCTATGTACAAGTTATTGGCAGATAACCCGGAACAAGAAAAGGTGAGTAAAAAGTTTACACTTTAATTTCAGGATTGTTATTTTCTTGGAATGTACTGGGTGACCCGGAAGCTATCTTTGGTGTTATTTTGTATAGATGTTTCAAATTTGATGAAAAATTACTTTTTTTATTAACCTCGTAGCGGAACATTTTCATGAAAGTGTGCTATGGAAAATGAAACAATAGCATGTGAGTAACAATAATTTGATGTAAAAGTTTTCACACTATGCTTTGAATACAGACATAACTATTTCCATTTTCACAATTGTTATTTTTCTTAATTTTTGAACATCGTTAAACTCATAAAAAATTAAATATGAAACACAAATAAGCTTTTCTTATAATGTTTTGTATTTCAATATAGAAAGGAATTTCTAACCCACAGAAAAGAAATGAGTTTATCGATGTTGAAAAATAAAGAAAAACAAAAATTGGGAAAACAGTTACGTCTGCATACAAATCATAGTTTGAAAACTCTGACATCAAATTACTGTTATTCACATGCTATTGTTTCATCTTCCTTAGCACACTTTCATGAAAATGTTCTGTTACGAGGGGAATGCAAAAAGTAAGTTTTTATATAATCTCCAATATATCAGTGGTTTGTGAATTATAAGTATGATTGTGTTATATCGTTGAAGAATTGATATTCATTTTACTTCCAGAACCTTCTAACTTATGTCATCAATAAACTGGGTGATCCGGCTCAAAAAGTTGCATCGAAAGTGATATACTGTCTTACCCAGCTATTGTTCAAACACGTCAACATGCAACTAGTGGTATTGAATGAGATTGAAAAGTTGATGTTTCGACCCAACATTTCCAGCAGGGCCCAGTACTACAGTTTATGTCTGTTATCGCAGTACCATCTGAGTCACGAGACTGATGAAGTTGCCAGGAAACTCATCGAGTTATATTTTTCCTTCTTCAAGGCACTTGTTAAAACGGTGAGTCCAAATAAACCACGTGATGATATATTGTTATTTAATTAGTCAGCTTGCTCATGCATAAAGTATTGCCTTTTATGGGTCCTAAATTTGCTAATGTATTTTTTTATGAAGTGAATGGAAGGTATTTAGTTTTTTCAAAATTTATTGTTAATAGGTTATCATCGAACTAACTTTTAATTATTTTTATATCTTTCTCAACTATTTCACCTTTACTCTCATGCCTTAATAGGTCATTAAGATAAATATTGAATAGAAGTGGACCCTGAGGTACACCATATTCAAATATTCCTGGATCTAGGCATGAAGTGCCTGCAAAAGTATTATATGATTTTTCTAAGGCCTTTGATTACTTTGATCACTGTTTGAAAAATTATTATTATAATATCAAGACTACATATCTATTTCTGTAAAATTCTTACTTTCTAATTGTACTTTCTATTGAATATGGCCAGTGAATTCTTTCTATCTAAGTTTGAAAAGTTGTTTTTTAGTAATTTATTTCTTTTTTAGGGCGACGTCGACAGTAGAATGATGTCAGCCCTTCTTATGGGTATCAACAGGGCTTACCCGTATGCAAAAATGGACTATCCAAAAGTTTCCGAACACATAGACACAATGTACAGGCTGGTGCATATGGCCAATTTTAATATAAGCTTGCATGCTTTGACTTTGTTGTATCAGGTTTCGGATTTTGGAAATAATATATCAGACAGGTAGGTTGAGTAAAAAAAAAAAAATAAAAGGCCGAAAATCTGTAATACGTTTTTTTGTCAAGGTTTTACGGGGCCCTATACAAAAAGCTGTCTGATCCAAGTTTGTTGGTGACAACTCATAGAGCCATGCTGCTGAGCTTGGTTTACAAAGCTCTTCTGAAAGACAAGGAAATAAACAGGGTGAAAATGTTTGTGAAGCGATTATTGCAGGTAATATTGTTGATTTGTTCTTCAGTTCTACAGTTTTGTTGATTTCCGGGAGAAAACAGTACGTTTGTATGGAGAATGGAACAAGTTTTACAGGAAATATAGCATGTAGTGTACCACAAGGTTCAATACTTGGGCCTGTTTTGTTTCTCAAATTATTTGCAGATGACACAACATGGTTGAAAAATCATAAACTGGCTATGCATATTGATAAATCTTCCTTTATGTTTTTTCAAAACGAAAAACTAGACATCAGAAATTCATTAGTTTTCAATGGGAAAAATGTAAAATGTTCAGAAACAACAAAATTTTGGGATTATATCAACTTTCTTGGAGAAGCCATGTTCCAATATCTCCATTATTGGTATTTTGTTCAAAATTTGATAATTAAATTCTATATTCCTTTGAAATATCTCAAAATTATATATTTCAGTTTAATCTATTCAAAATTACAGTCCACTCAAATCTTTGCAAAGCAGGAGTATTAAATGTATTTTTAAATTACCATTCCTTGAATCAACAGTCTTTTGGAAAATAAAAAAAATATTGTCAATGATGCTTTCAATACCAATTTTTTTTTTCTTTACACTGATTTTCAGCTTGAAATTTTGTATCGTTTATTATATCATTTTTAGATTTATGCCCTTATTTATTTTTTTTTTCTTTGGTGTGTTGGCATAAACATTTATGTTTCTTGTGGTCAATAAAGGTTACTTATCTTTTGTAGATATCCCTCTACGCTCAACCATGTTTTTCTTGTGGCATCTTGTTCCTCGTCTCCCAGCTTATATCCAGAAAAGCGAATGTCTTGGCTCTAACTTTGAAGCAGTCTTCAGTTGTTGGGTTTGATGATGAGGACTCTGAAGAAAAATATAAAGATGCTGCAGGTGATACGTCACTCGTAGAAGTAAAAGAAGAAATTGATGATGGTGAAGCCCCACAACAAATTATGAAGGTGATAATATGGACTTACCAACTTAGATCATGTATGACTGAAAAATATACTTGAAATTGAAATGTAACACTCATAGTAGATAATAGCATTTTAACTGTAACTGAAAAGCACAAAATAAAATAATAATAATAATAAAAAAAATAACCTGAAAAGTAAAAAAAAATTCTTCAGATGTGTAAGGTAGGTTATTTTGTTAGTTACAGATTCAAAAGCTTGCTGATTTTGCGCGGGAAGCTTTTGAATGTGTAACTAACAGAATAACCTACATTACAAATCTAAATTCATTATTTTTTATTTTTAAGCATATTTGAATAAAAGCTTGACTTATTTTTTAAAGCACTAATAATCTTATAATTTGAGAGTAGTTTCCATTTTATACTATCTTATAATTGAATGTATTACACCAATTCCATCTCAAACACACACAAAACACACACACAACAAACAAAATACACAACACACACGAAACACATACAACACACACAAAACATACACAAAAAACATACAAAATACACACAAAACACATACAAAATACACACAAAACACATACAAAATACACACAAAACATACACAGAATACACAAAACACACATAAAACATACACAAAAAACACACAAAAAACATACAAAATACACACAAAACATACATAGAATACACAAAACACACATAAAACATACACAAAATACACACAAAACACATACAAAATACACACAAAACATACACAGAATACACAAAACACACATAAAACATACACAATATACAAACAAAAACATACAAAATACACACAAAACATACACAGAATACACAAAACACACAAAACACATACAAAATACACACAAAACATACACAGAATACACAAAACACACATAAAACATACACAAAATAAACACAAAACACATACAAAATACACACAAAACATACACAGAATACACAAAACACACATAAAACATACACAAAACATACACAATATACAAACAAAAACATACAAAATACACACAAAACACATACAAAATACACACAAAACATACACAGAATACACAAAACACACATAAAACATACACAAAATACACACAAAACACATACAAAATACACACAAAACACATTCAAAATACACACAAAACATACATAGAATACACAAAACACACATAAAATACATGCAACACACGAAACACACACACAACACAAACTAAACACACAACATAAACTAAACACACAACACACAAAGCACACACAAATCACACATAATACACACGAAACACACACAACACACATAATTACTTGAACAATTATTTCTGATCTATGTTCAAAATTTCAAATCTCTAGCTTATTGAGAAGTTAGTTTAAAATCAGTTGCAAAAAAGTTGTATTGAAAAAGTAACAATTTGGAGTTGTAATATAACTTTATTCATAATTGAAATAGCATCGATCTGTAATTTTGTTTTAAGTTGTGTGTCGGTAAATAATCGAAAAAATTCCGGGCCACCTTATCATTATTATTATTTTTCCTCGATTCAGGTGAACGATTCAACAACTGGAGGCGACATTGCACCAATCGAAATCGACATCAAACAAGAAGACGAGGACATAAAACCCGATATCCAGTCACTCGAAGCCTCTTCAGCGGGTTGGCATCACTACAATATGTCCGTCAAGAAAGAAAAAGCCCCCGTTTCGAAGTACAACCCCTTATCGAGAAACCCCCTATACGGCGGCGGGGAGTTTTGTGCTTTCACCGAACTGCGCTCTCTCGCCAACCACTTCCATCCGACGGTGTCCATGTTCGCTTACAATATCATGAACTCCGAGAGGATAAACTATAGCGGAGACCCCCTGAAGGATTTCACCCTCATTCGGTTCCTGGATAGGTTCGTGTTCAAGAACCCCAGACGGGTGGCAGAGAAACCCGGCAAGCATCCCACTTTCGGGAAGAGGAAGCTCTACAGACCGAAGGGGATCAAGTTGGTATCGGTGATGTCTGCGGGTTATGTTAGGGAGAATCCGGAGAATATTCCTGTTGACGAACTGTTTTTGCACACGTAAGTTTGATTATGATAATAAATGTAGTTTTATTGATGGCAAACCACAATCGATTGGTCGTCAATCTAGGTCCATCAGATAGAGGGTAAGGACCCAATTTATGCACCATTGTCTTGTTCACAGTTACATGTTTACATTATTGTTATAAGCAGTCCTGTAATTGGGTCTTGTGCCTGTTTGGACAATAAACAGTTTTTTTTTTTTTTTTTTTTTTTTTTTTTTTTATCACGGTCATGATAACAGTCACTGTCCTAATCATATAATCGAATTAATAATAATAATAATAATAATAAAGTTTATTTAAAATTCTAAAAATTATGTATAACAATTTGTAAAAAGTGAATAAACTATTCAATTATACTCGCGAAGTAAGAGCATTTATGTAATTCTAGTGTCATCATAAGAACATAAATGTACAGTTTCAATTTGATTATGACAGTAACTGTGACAAGAGCCTGCTTTCCAATTCTATCAATCTCCCTGACGAGCTTGGCAAAAGCGAAAGAGATTTTCGTCGACCAAAATGTATTGGGGATTAAATGCGAGAAAAGCGCACCTTGCTTCAATGAAATGAACGATTTCTGTGAGTGATTTCTTTCAATAACATTTTCCCTATTTAATTTATTTAATGAATTTTCAATGAAAGCTAGAGAAAATTTAAAAAATCAACTATCTGAATGAAAATGCGAATTTTCACTTTTAGTTAGAGTCTTTTCATATTTTCGACATTTTCGTTCAAATATTCGGAATCAGCACGTCAAAATACGTTGGAGGACCAAAATTTGAAATTCGAAAAATGAAAAATAAAAAAGTTCAAAAAATCATCTATATATCATGATATACTCGACTTTTTTATCCTTCAATTTTTTTCGTTCATATTCTCAGTATATACTAATTCGGCCATTCTAAATCGATTGGCATTCGCAGAATTCGTCTATCTCTAACCGTTCTCGAGTTGGTCAGCTCTGAATCAGTTTTCAAATGGTTTTTTTGGCGCCAAAAATATTTCCGATGAGTTTTCGACATTTTCGTTAAAATATTCGGAATCAGCACGTCAAAATACGTTGGAGGACCAAAATTTGAAATTCAAAAAATGAAAAATAAAAAAGTTCAAAAAATCATCTATATATCATGATATACTCGACTTTTTTATCCTTCAATTTTTTTCGTTCAAATTTACATTATATACTAATTTGACAATTCTGAATCGATTGGCGTTCGCAGAATTTGTCGATCTTTAACCGTTCTCGAGTTGATCAGCTCTGAATCAGTTTTCAAATGGTTTTTTTGGCGCGAAAAATATTTCCGATGAGTTTTCGACATTTTCGTTCAAAGATTCTGACACTTCTTCAATTTTCAGATACTTACAGGAGAAATACCAAGAGAAGGACATCGATGACGAGAAAGATAGCGATCTTGAGTCTGTCCAAAGTGAAGAATTCGAAGAAATGCTGGATAAAATGTCGGGCATTCGAGAAGCAGAAGAAGAAATAGATTATATGAATGAAATAGGCGACAACCTGAGCAAAATCGATGCCATCAAAAAGAAAAGTACGTGTTAATTCAGAAGAAATCAACCAATCAATAATTGTTATATAAATTTTTAGATAAAGTTGAAGATGAAGCAGAAGGAAGCGAAGGATATTCATCAGTTGAAGAAGGAATGGATGATGAATTGGATGATGAAGAAGATGGATTAGAGAATGAAGAAGATGGATTAGATGATGAAGAAGATGGTTTGGATGATGAAGATGACGGCGATGACGAGTATTTAGATGAAAATGACAAAGGTATTTTTGCTGTGATGATCATTAAAGAGTACATAATGGAAGTTACTTTTTCATTAATTGAATTGTTTGCTATATAGTTCACATTTTGTTATTGTCAACTCTCTTTGCAGAACTATTAGGAGATCTCAGTGATGACGACGATGTAGAAGACATGGAATTCCTAGATGAAGAACCGACCAACAAGAAAATAAAGAAATTCAAAAAGAGAGGCGACGACATTATGTCCCAGTTTGCATCTGCTGAAGAATTCGCAACGCTTCTCGAAGAGGAAGGCAGCTCAAAAATCAAGCCTGGTGGTTCTAACGCATTTGCAAATAAAGATAAAGCTAGTGAGTATTAATGTTTAGTATTTTGTTGAAATTGCTCATGGAGGTGGAAGAAAGCAGGTGAATGTATGGAAAGAGAGAATGGGAAACATGATGTGAGTTAAGAGATAAATTAAAAGAAACACAGTTATGGTAGACAAAAGTTATAGAGACTGATTGAAAGTGACACTCATAAACATACGAAGAGACACAGATGGATGGGTAACAGAGGCAGAAAGAAAAAGGGATGGGTAGAAAGAGGGAAGGAATTTGGGATATAAAGAGACTGCTAATAATGGAAGTCGAGTAGAAGGACAGATGACAACGCATGATAGATGAGGTTCACAGAGACAAACAAATGAAAGTTGGAAAGATTGACAGATGAAAGTTGGAAAGATTGAGAGATGGAAGTTGGAAAGATTGAGAGATGAGAGTTGGAAAGATTGAGAGATGAAAGTAAAATAAATGAGAGGATGTGAGTTGACATATTTCTAATATTTTTCTTTTCAAAATTATTTCTTTTTGAAAATTATAGTTTTTTGTTAGAGCTTAAGATGAACTTTTTTATTAAATGTACCTGTAAAATTGAAAAATAACAATCCGTTATTATTATTATTGAAGTTTTTTCATCCACAAAATAAAAGACGCAAATGTCCTATGCTAATTTTTATAAGATAGTTCGTCAATGAAAAACCCGCTTTTCGCCCCAGCAAAATCGCTTTGTGGAATATTTCAAACAAGAAATATAAAAAAAATTACAACTTTTTTAGTTTTTTTGCAAATATTCCCAAAACTATCGAAGGAATCGTTTTAAAGTCGATAGAACTTTTGTAGAGAATTATTAACCTACAAAATATTTTTTTTACTACCAGATTGGTGCATTTTTCAAAAAAGAGACAATTTTCCTCAGCTAAAGCCACGCTGGACATTGAACTACATCTGATAGATATTGTGAAAACATTAACTGAAAAGAAAAAAAGGAATTTTCAATGAAAACTAGAGATAATTAAGAAAAATCAACTATCTGAATGAAAGGAATTTTCACTTTCAGATTTTTTCTTTTCAGTTAGTCTTTTCACAATATCTATCAGATGTAGTTTAATGTCTAGCGTGGCTTTAGCCGGGGATCGTCGACAAAATTTCTATCAAGGTGACATGTTTTTTTTTGCAGATATGAAGCAATTAGCTTGGGAGGACAACAGGAACAGATGGATAAAAGGATTCAGTAGGGCAGTAAAGGCAAAAGGTCATAGGGAGCAACCGCAGAAAGGGAAGAAGGAGTTCTCTAAAAAACGAAAAAACAACAACAAATCTAAGAACACTAACAAAAAATTCAAAAAGTGATATTTTTTAAAAAATAATTTAGAATAGTATATTATGATTTTATGTAAATAAAGCATGACGTTTGTTAACTTTAATTATGTTTTTCTCTTCTAAAAAGACATCTCATCGACCATCATCAGGAGACTAGAATGAAATAAAATCCATTGTTCAAAAAGTAAGGTAAAACTTTATTATTCCATAAAATATACATATATATTAGTCAGTCTAATATAAGACAATATATTTGCAATATAATAATTAGAGTACGAATATCACAGCTGCCCCACTTCGTACAAATAAGCACCAAGAAGTTTTGCCTGAAACAAATAATACCAAATTATCGACATGTCCGATAAAAATCGACCGCCGCTAAGCATATTGCGATAATACTTGGGAAATTTAAGAGGCAAAAGGGAAACATTTTTCTAAATTGAATTTATTGAAATATGTTGTTTTTCAGAATTTTTACGATTTATTCCAATTTTTTTTCGCAAGTTTGTCAAAGGGAAGAGGTATTTTTTTTATTAAATCATATTGTGGTCCCATATTTTTTACCATTTTTACGGATGTATCCGATTTTAATTTTGCAAATGTTTGCAAGTTTTTTGGAAATTTGGAGATAAAAATAGAAATTTGGAGATAAAAGTCGAAATTTGGAGATAAAAGTATAAATTTGGAGATAAATGGCGAAATTTGGAGATAATGCTTGACATGATTTTTTGGGTTTATGACCTTCCACAATCTGAAAATGAAAAAAATGTAATCCAAAGAAATCTGTACAAGTGTAGAAGGGCAAATTAATTAATTTGCCCGATAAGTTACTGCGTTCATAAACCCAAAAAATCTTGTCAAGAATCGGATTTCCTCCACAAAATCAAACTTCCAATCAATATTTGGAGATAAGGTCGAAATTTGGAGATATGGTCGAACGTTGGAGATAATGGTCGAAATTTGGAGAAAAATGTAGACATTTCGAGATAAAGCTAGAAATTTTGAGATAAAGGTGGATATTTCGACAAAAAATCGAAATTATGGAGGATCAAATAAACAAAAATGCCGTTGCCCCTCTACGCCTTCGTATTTCCATTACTTTCAAGGATTTTCCCGATTTTATTTCTGGAATTTTTTTCGAGAAATAGAAAACTTGAAGGTTCGAAAGACATAAAATCAATACTCACCCCCTGAACATAGTTCACCACATTGATTTTTTCATTCTGCGAGTGTGCCCCGTCATCGCCGGCTCCGACAGGAAGGAGGATGATATTTTTTCCGGTAACTTCTTGGAATGTTATGGTGATTGGAATGGAACCACCCTCGCGTGTCAAATCCGGTTCGACCTTATAAACGTGCTTGGTGGCATTGATGGCTGCGCCGTAATGCGGATGCGATGGGTCCTCTGTCCACGGAGATCCTCCATCGGCCATGACTACCTGAAATGTTACGCGATAATGAACACTCTTTCTGAATTATTTATTGAATCTCGTTCTTGGCTGGGAAAAATCGTCCACGATTCACTGTTGCGTTAAAAATTAACAGTGCTGAGAGAGAGAGTGAGTGGGTGAGAGAGAGTGAGTGAGAGTAAGCGAGCGAGAGAGTGAGAAAGAATGAGTGAATGAGAGAGAATGAGTGAGTGAGAGTGAGTGAGTGAGAGTGAGCGAGCGAAAGAGAGTGAGCGAGCGAGAGAGTGATAGTGTGAGCGGGAGCGAGCGAGAGAGAGAGAGTGTGAGCGAACGAGTAAGTGAGAGAGAGTGAGCGAGAGAGAGTGAGTGAGAATGAGTGAGCGAGAGAGAGAGAGAGAGAGAGAGTGAGAGTAAGTGAGCGAGAGAGTGAGAAAGAATGAGTGAATGAGAGAGAATGAGTGAGCGAGAGAGAGTGAGTGAGAGTTAGCGAGCGAAAGAGAGCGAGAGAGAGTGAATGAGAGTGAACGAGCGAGAGAGTGATAGTGTGAGCGGGAGAGAGTGAGTGAGAGTAAGCGAGCGAGAGAGTGTGAGCAAACGAGTAAGTGAGAGAGAGTGAGCGAGAAAGAGAGTGTGTGAGAGAGAGTGAGTGTGTTAGCGAGAGAGAGTGAGTGAGATAGAGTGAGTGAGTGAGCGAGAGAGAGAGTGAGTGAGAGTAAATGAGCGAGAGAGTGAGAAAGAATGAGTGAATGAGAGAGAATGAGTGAGTGAGAGAGAGTGAGTGAGTTAGCGAGCGAAAGAGAGTGAATGAGAGTGAGCGAGCGAGAGAGTGATATTGTGAGCGGGAGCGAGAGAGTGATATTGTGAGCGGAAGCGAGTGAGTGAGAGTAAGCGAGCGAGAGAGAGTGTGAGCGAACGAGTAAGTGAGAGAGAGAGTGTGTGAGAGTGAGTGTGTGAGCGAGAGAGAATGAGTGAGATAGAGTGAGTGAGTGAGCGAGAGAGAATGAGTGAGAGAGAGAGAGTGAGTGAGAGTAAGTGAGCGAGAGAGTGAGTGATTGAAAGAGTGAGTGAGAGTGTGAGTTAGAGAGAATGAGTGAGAGAGAGTGAGTGAGAGTGAGCGAGCGAGAGAGTGTGAGTGAGAGTGGGAGAGAGAATTAATGGTGGGATAGTAGTAATACAAAGGTTACAGACTACAAGAATTTTATATTTTTTACAAAAGTCAAATTTTTTTAACATGAATCGTGACAAGCTATGAAATTTTCTTTGCTATCTTATCGTTTCACTTTAGAACAGTTTTTTTCTGACTTCATATGCATATTGGATATGACAGTTCGATAAAACGACATGAATCATCATTTCTGAAGGAGAATGACAGCAAAAAAATACAGCTACTGACTAGTCTGAACACAATAATTTTTCTATACAAAATGAACAAATATATGAATCAATAAAAATTGAAAAAACATTACCTTCATTTTATTGGGACTTCCCCTCTCCTTCCACTTCTTCTCAACGTACTCAACCACATACTTCTCGATCTGATCCGGCTTTTGATTGGGTACGATTCTAATCGAAAACTTTCCAATAACCTTCTTCGGTATCACAGTTTTTTGCCCAGACTCGTAGAAAGCGCCCTCTATTCCGTGAAGAGACAGAGAAGGATATCTCCAACGGTGCATCAATATCAGCTCCTTGTCTCCGTTGTGCATCAGTTTGTCGCAGCCTACGTCTTGGCGGTATTCGTTTGTGTCGAACTCGATCTTTTTGTAGATTTTGCGTTCTTCAGGTGTTACGGGGGCTACTTCATCGTACAATCCGGTTATCTGGATTTTGCCGTCTTTGTCCACGAGGGTGTTCATGAGGTGGATCAGGTCTGACATTGCTTCATGACTAAAAGTGTAAATTTAGTCAATATTATGTTTTTCTAATTTTACTATTGAATGCTTGGATATATACTATCAAAACGGGGTTGGAAAAAACAGTTTTTTTGTCTTTTATTTTAAACAAAAGAAATCAAAAAACAGTGTTTCAAACAGTTTTTTATTGTTTTAATCTCTGTTTTCCACGAGCTGGATTAAAACAATATTAAACAGATGGGCCTCACGCAATAGGGGAATCACTGGTGAGATGTGGGAATTCCCTAATGTACTGTGTTTTGATCTCGAACAAATGAGTTTTTCAATAAATATATCTATCAACCTTTGGCAGAATTTTTTAAAACTGACTGTTTTTTTTATGTTCAGAATTTAAGTAAAATATGTTCAAAACTCTCTGTTCAAAACAGTTTTAAATAAGCCAACCCTGACAAAAAATAAACAGTCAGCGAAAATTTTATTTTTTATTTTGGTGCATCAAACTAAGGGCCAATTTATGCATTATCATTAACTTTCTTGTAATGGAAACATTTTTGATATTTTCAAGGGTTGACGAGTTATAGGCGAAAAAAGGCTTTTCTGACCTAAAGGGTTGCTTTCAAGGGTGAAGCCATGCCTCTCTAAAACGGATTATTGTGGTTTTATGATATATAAGACTTCTACTAAAAGTTTATGAAGGAAACTGAATATTTATTTTTATTTTTTATTTATATATTGAAAATACATTTTCCATACAGAACAAGTTCTGGTATAAGGAAAATACATTGAATTTTAATGAATATAAATGAGTTTCAACATTTTTAAAATTAATGAAAAAATAACAAATTCAACAATTTTGAATATTTATAGATTGATGAATATCAGTATGATAACAGATTTTCTTTGAGTTTTTTCAAGAAAATATTTATAGACATTGATTTTTTTATATCATCTGATAATTTATTGTAAGTTTCTATAGAACTAGATATGGATTGTTATTTGAATGAATGGAATTCAAATGGAAGTTTTTTGCATTTCTGATAATATCCCCTTTTCATCATCATGTAATTTTGATTTTTTTTTAATGGCTATTACTCTTATGGTTTTGAGTTCTGAATAACAGTCATGTTTTTCATTTGACATTTTCAAATTCACAATCCTTTATTGCGTTATTATATTATTATTTGCAATACGTAAAACTTAAACATTGCAAGAAATCAATTTAATATTTTGTGGTGTAGATATGATCTGAAGTTTTGAACAGCAATCATTTAGATAGCTCTCTCTAAAAGTCCAGCGATAACATAATCATTCAAGAGTTCAGAAGATAAGAAATACATACAAACACCCCATTGTTAATGGTAGTGGTTATCGTAAATTGTAATATTCCATATTGGATTTGAAAACCAATATAGCAAAAATTAAAATTATGCATTATGTGATACAATGTTAAAATTTTGAATCAAATTAACAGATACTTGATGAAAATACTAAAGTTTGAAAAATGGCTTTATTCTAATCTTCTCTCTGTCAATACTAGAAAAACTGAATATATGATTTTTCAACAAAGAAATAAGCTCAATATTAAATCAAATATAAAAGTAAGAAATGAACAATTGAAACAAAATTCTCAGATAAAATATCTTGGCATTTGTATTGACAATAAATTGAAGTGGGAAAAACATATTGAAAATCTAATTAAAAAAATATCTTCGATTATTGGAGCATTGAGAAGATGTCCCAAATCGAATCCTAAAATAGCCTTTTTTTTATTCCCATATTCTCAGTAGAATCAAATATTTAATTATTATATGAGGAAATCAACTGTATTTAATGACGAACACATTTTGTTTGGAAAAGAATTATGCAATGGATACTCTCAAAATATCATATCTTATTATTAATAAAATGATTAAATCTAATTTTATATTAACCCGAAATTCAGAAATTTACTATTACAATACAAGACAACATAACTTGTTATATCTTGCAAACTCGGTAATCGGCCAGAAAAGATTCACTCATGAAGCACTTTCAAAATTCAATGAATTGCCCGAAGACCTAAAAAAATGTGGAAACATCACTGAATTTAAAATCAAAATAAAAAATTATTTCCTCCAAAAAAGAAATCCAAATTGAATGTATTCTTCCTTTGTTTTATTGTTTGTTTGTTATTCATTGTAATTTTAAAAGTTTTTTTTGATAGAATGTATAAATTCAAAAAGGTTCATGAACAGTCTCATATCAGTTTTAAACAATTTTTTTCAAACACTGTATCTCTGATAACAATAGTTATTGAGAAATGGGTATACATTTTTTACTTATTGTAGCAATGAATTATGAATAATAAACGTTATTATTATTATTACTGAAAAAAAAACAGAAGGGTCCTAAATGACTGCCCTGTGGGAGAGTTTTCCCTCGATTTCACAATACTCGATTACTTTGCTCGGAAAACTGGACAGCCAATTCATTCATTTGGATTAAAACAACATTTAAAAAATATATACTTACACAGTACCCCCAAAGACTCCACTGTGCAAGTCCTTCACAGCACACTCAACTTCGATAAAGAAATAGCAGACCCCTCGTAGCCCGTAAGTCAAGCAAGGCTTGGTGGTGCCCAGCCAATAATTATCAGAAATGCAAACGTAGTCTACGTCAGCCAAAAACTTTGCTTTCTCAGAGATGAGCAGCTCCTCCAAACCTACGCTGCCGCTTTCCTCCATTCCCTCGAAAACGAACTTGATGTTGACAGGAACCGCTTGGCCCGTCGCTTGGAAACCTATAAAATGATATTTTATTGAAATAGGAAACCTGATATACATAACTATGATTGAAAATAATAACACAAGCACAATAAAATATAGAAAAATAAAAAAAGCCAGGTTATACGCTAAAAAATTCAAAAATTAAAGTAGCACGTAGGTAGACAATGAATACTATACTGGGTGATCCGGGGCCAATTTACCCATGAACATGTGTCCCCAACCAGTTTATTTCTAAGATGCAGGGTATAATAAATTTGTATAGACAATAATGCACATATAAATAATTCTATCAAAAAAATAATTATCAAACCTTCGATGGCATGCAACCAACACAGCACTGGCCCCTTGTCGTCAGACGAACCTCTGCCATAGAGTTTTCCGTCTCTTTCAGTCAATTCGAATGGCTCCGAGTCCCAGCCGTCTTCCTTGTAAGCTGGTTGTACGTCCAAGTGACCGTAAGCTACGACGGTCTTCTTTTTGGGGTCATTGCCTAGGCTGGCGAATAGTACTGGGGGCAAAGGAAGGGTCGTTCCGTCTGGCAGTGTTTGATTTCCTATATCGCGGATTTCCGTTGTGAGGCCTAGTTTTTGCAGCTGTTTTTCAGTGTGTTCTATCATTTTGCGGACTTCCCCCCTTTTGTGAGCCCATGCTGACACCGACTGGATTGCTACTGCTTCTCGGAGGTTCTCTATGTATTTTTGCTTGTTGTCATCGATATGCCTGGAAATAACAATAAAAATTATGATTTTTGATTTTTTCTCGTCGTTTTTCAAACTCGCATTATTTTGATAATAAGCAGCGTGAAGGGTATTTCTGCTCTAAAGTTCTAAAGGTTACCTAAAATCTGCAAATAGTGTGAAATAGAATAATGCAATTTTTTTTCAATTCTGAAACTGGAAAACAACTAAGTAAGTAAAATTATCAGGTGATATGGATACCTGATAACATAGCAATTATTTGTCACATGCCAGAAGTGTAAATAGCAATAACGAAAGGTATATCTATTCTTTACACATCTAAAAATCAACCAAAAGTATGAAATTCACTCAATTATATATGAAACGCCTGATAATATGAAAATTCAAATCCTTATAGTCATTCATATGTATTTTAATTTGAATGGAAATTCTAACCACAATTATACAATTATTGTAAATTTCTCACATACAACACGCCCCCAAAATTTTCAAACAGTAAATATTTGCCAACAATTAAAAATTATTTTCTTGGTGTCACAAATTATTGTGGTACTAGGAACTACCTACCACTTACTTGAATAATTTTATCAAAGGTTCTGGAAGAGCCATGTTTGACACCTCCTGTGAGAACTTCTAGGGAAAATACTACAAACAATTAACGTGCTATCCTCACTACACTGAGACTGAACCAACAATACTTGAACTCCAGAAAGTTGAAACGCCGGTATAGGTACTTCAACTCTTATCTGTGACCTCGGGTACAATAAACTTTGACCGTAATTGAAAAGTTTTCAATGCAAACAATGAAAACTGTATCAATGTTGTTTTTTAAAATTAAGCAAATACTTTGTCGTTTTAGTCTTGTCATCTAATCTAATCCTTTCCAATCATCAAATCGTTGACTGAGTGTCAATGGTAGAATGGTATAAGAAAGTTATCTGTATTTTTCAATTCAAATATCTCAAGCTCCATCTCTACTGAGAAAAATGAACTAAAGCGAAGATAACTTTATCAAAAAAAACAAGGATAGTGGATAATGATTAATGTCGCGTTGGAATTGACAGTCCTACCGTTGTTTGATAATACAGAAGAATACTGAAACGGTAACGGTACTGAACTGCTTAATGAACAAAGCGCAGACAAAGAAAACGACGTATTTGCAGATTCCTTCAAACTCGCAACTTTCAAAACTGCCATCTATATAATATTGTCAGTACTAATATTATCACGCCATGACTTGGGCACAATCGAGCTAGTGACATCTAGTGGTGATGCCCATTTGGATCAAACCATTTTGCCTATATCATTAACTAATTATCTTCTGTATTATCAAACAACGATGCTACTACTAAAAGCTTAAAAGCGTCTCCAGGAAGATTTTAACGAATGTACCAACCTGAGAACAAAATATACCACATGTACTTTGCGAATCTCCGCATGCGCACCAACTTTTGTTTTCCAATTTCATAGAACATGATTCACTGTGAGGCTGCCAATAAAACATAAATAAAGCCTCATAATTTAATAAAATTTATTACGTTTCTGAAATGGAGTTTTTTTTAATTTCCAAACTACATTTTCTTGATATCGTTGTTGATATGTGTCAGTTGGGCAGCTATTTTCAAAAGAGAAAGACAAATTAATTACAATTGTTGGAGTGAGATGAGAGATGTAAAATAGTTGCTTCGTGCCAAGGACTAGGTATCACTAGAGCTCACAAAAATTGCTGATAGAATAGTTGGCCCTGGGACCCTATTTTCAAATATCGACTACCCTATGTCGTATGCGACAAAATATTTCTATCACTTTTCTCGACTATGCACTGAAAAGAGATGGGGACATTTTGTCGCATGCGACATAGGGTAATAGACATTTGAGAATCTGGCCCCTGATAATGATTAGTCATTAATTGTTTTACGATGTAACATAGTTTATTTGTTCGTTGTCATACAGATGACAATTTGATTTTTTAATGTTTTCCTATGTTATTTCATTTTGCATCATTTTTAATTCTTCAATTTAAAGACCGAATCGAATATTTGCGTTGCAGCGTATATTGTTTAGTTGGAATCATGCCTGTCTTAAAACATAATTATAGGTACCAACATCATTTACAATTTATGATTCAATCAATATTCATTAACAACAGATGTAATAAGTATGCAAATTTTTATAAAACCAACGGCTTGCATCATGGCGATAGCATTTTATTAAAAATCTAAGGTTGAAGGTAAATGTATTGCCATTAAAGACGAATGCGATAATCAATCAATCAATCAACTTTATTACCCAAGAAACATCTTTATAGAAGGGTTTGAAAATAATAATAATAATAATAATACAAATCTTAAAACATAAATAATCATATACATAAGGTGTTCAATAAATGTTGGTAAATAAAATAACAATTGCACAATCTACCAATTTTGTTTAAGTTTTGAAACGAGTAAAAAAGCCCTCGAAAAACGAGTTAATACACTATGTTTTGTCGTCGTATATTACTTAAAGGAAAAAACTGTTGATCGGAGGACTCGAATGCCCCTTCCTGTTGAAAAAAAAATCGAAAACATCTTTAAAAATAGTGAAAAAGATGGAATCTTCGAATAATGTAATTTGAAAATAAATTACCCTCCTGAGAGGAGAGAGAGCGAAGAGAGAGAGCGAGAGAGAAAGCGAGAGAGAGCGAGAGAGAGAGCGAGAGAGAGAGAGAGTGAGAGAGAGAGAGAGAGCGAGAGAGAGAGAGCGAGAGAGAGAGCGAGAGAGAGAGAGAGAGAAACGCCTGTCATAGTAATAATTCGACTGACAGAATTCCCTGAAGATCCAAAAACAATTGGTAGTTTTCCTCCTCATTGAGTTATTTACACTCCCCGATGAGCATTTTGATAAATAAGTTATAATCACTACTCGCAATGCCATTACTAATCGGTAATTAACCAAAACCAGTGATATTTATTAATTATTGAGCATGAAATTAATATGAATTGATATGTGTGATCAACTATCTTTTTTACAATAGGTAATTATTCCCTTCTTGAATAATTTAGAATTCAATATGGGCCTTCATCATTGATCAAGGTCTTTAGGTCGTGTTTTGTAAATAGTAATTTTTTTAACCATCTATTATTCTGTAATCATCGAATGGTTTTAATAACTTCAAATTATGAATGTTGAGTTTATATAGTGAGTTTCTAATAAATAGTCTGCAACACTAATTTTGTTTTCTCGCGAATATTTAGGATAGGCCAAATGTTCGCAGAACCATATATTTGTAGGTCTCTTTAGTTGGACGATAATAAAATATAGCTATCAGTGTCATCTGTCAACATTGTATGCAACTCGTGCAAAGTTTGTTTTTTGCACTCGGCGTTGTCAAACTCGGCCTAACGGGCTCGTCCGAAAATTTCACGTCGAGTGCAATAAACACTTTTTGCACTTGTTGCATATATAACTATTCTACAAAAATTTTATTTATTGAAAAACTGACAAGTTAACTTCAAACAAACATCAAATATGACAACTTATGATTTGGTGAATTTGCAGACATTGACAACTGCTAACAATTTATTTTTATACTGGCATTTAATGGCATCGCCACCTAGCGTGAAAATATAAAATTTATTTTCTTGGCTAGCCGGTAAAAATCAACTTTCTCACAGTGTAGGATAAAAGTTCAAAGTTCATGAATGAAAACTAGAAAACATCAAAGAAATCATCTATTTGAATGAAAATGCGGATTTTCAAGTTCAGATTTTTTCTTTTCATAGTATCTATCAGATGTAGTTCAATGTCCAGCGTGGCTTTAGCCGGGGAAGTAGTTGTTTTCTGTTAGATACTACAAATAAGTCACATTTTCCATTTCTCAATTTTCATGGAGAATGTTCCCTTTTTCAACATGGAAAACTTATATTAGGCGATCGATTAGAAAAATAAAAAAAAACACTGTATATCATCGAATATTTTCGTAATGAACAACAAAGTACGCAGTACCATTTCTATATGATTTTTGCAATTCCTCGCACCAGAGGGCCATCCTGTATGTGGCGACATAATTGGAATTGTTTTTCATTTTATCATACTTCTATAACGAAGAGAGAATGACTTGCATGATTTATTGTTTGGAATATGAAATAACATAATTAATTACAAGACATGGCATTATTTCATCACCCAGTACCTACCTGGGTAGTACGCATTTAAATGGTGAATTTTCGAGAAAACACAAAAGTTGTCCTTGAACCCGGCTCACCAGAGTAAACACGACTGGCTTTTTTTCTTGTAGTTCAAGTGTATAAAAACATCCTCATTTGCAAAGAAACATATGAAAATCAGAATTAGGACCGGATTCCAAAACAAAATGTGAATTGTCATGGCAGGCTAGAGAGTGATGGCTTTGAAATTCGAATACTTTCTTTTTTTTAATATCTGGTGCTCACCTTGAGCAAGTGATATGTATAATTAATATTCTGTATCGTTTTTTATTTCCGCTATTTTCAATTTAGCATAACGTCAGGGTTTACATGAATTTTGCAATAAAAAATAGTTATTTTTGTATCTAGTGCGCGAAATGCTACTTTGGTGATCGAGAACTGATTTTTTTTAACGAGGCGCAGCCGAGTTAAAAAAAATAGTCGAGATTACCAAAGTATTTCGCGCATGAGATGCAAACAAAATTTTTTCTACAAACGTCAAAAATATTGTTCTAAAATAAATAATAACTATGAAAAATAGTATTGAACTGGCTTAAATAATTTTTCCAAATCAAGTAATTACTGTAGAGTTTCTATGCATCTTGACTGTAACTATGGAAATAAAATGGCATTTGTTGACAATTATTTCAAAGTGACAGTTCTCGATAATTATTTTTTGACTTTTTATTCGCGTCAATTTCGTGCGTGATATTTATTATTGTAAAAGAATGGAAATTTCGAGCGACGATGAACTAAGCAGTACCCCACCTAACTTGATCGATGCGGCCAATTCCGTTATTTCCAACCTTTTACCGGAGAAATCGAGGCGCCAGTATGAAAATGCATATCAGCAATTTAAAGAGTGGTGTGAAGCAAATAAAGCCAGAAAAATATCCGAAAATGTGCTGTTGGCATATTTTGCACAGAAGTCTAAGAAGCTGAAGTCTTCCACGTTATGGGCAATGTATTCTATGTTGAAGGCAACACTCAATGTTAAAGAAAACGTGGATTTTAAGAAATTTACCAAGTTGGTTCCATATTTGAAAAAATTGTCAGTTGCAAACCATCCTAAGAAATCTAAGGTATTGACTAGAGAGGAAGTTGATCAATTCATAAGAGAGGCAGATGATGAAACCTATTTGTTGGTTAAGGTAGATTTTTGATGATTGTTTTATATGTTTTTTGAATTACTGATTTCCTTTTAGGTCGTTTTAATACTGGGTATTTCGGGTGCTTGCCGCCGTGACGAACTCACTAAAATGACGGTCGATGACATAGAAGATAAAAATTCCATTTTGATTGTTAAAGTACCCGATACAAAAACGAATATACAACGAATTTTTACAGTTTCAAATTTATATTATACTGACTTTTACCGAAAATATGCGGCTCTTCGTCCAAGTTATGCTACCAGTCGCCGATTGTTTTTGAAGTATCAAAATAAGAGATGTTTTAACCAAGTTGTTGGAATAAATAGTATTGGAAAGATGCCTAGCTTAATAGCAAAACACCTAAAATTACCAAATCCTGATGCCTACACTGGTCATTGTTTTCGGAGAACATCAGCCACACTCCTTGCTAATACGGGGGCCGATATATGTGTTTTGAAGCGACATGGAGGATGGAAATCTTCGACTGTGGCCGAAGGATACGTGGAGGATTCTATCAATAACAAAATTCAAATATCAAATAAAATGTTAGACTGTGAAATTTCAAGATCAAGTGCTGTCACCTCTACGGCAGTTGCTTGCAAGTCAAAAATGGATAGTCTTCCAACCCCCGAAACTACGATATCACGAGCTGAATCTGAGTTATCTGGTTTAGGAATAAATATTGGTTCGTGCACTGGCTGCACCATTAATGTTAACATTGTAAATAACAAATAAAATTAGGTAGTGTAAAATTTTCTTACAATTTGAAAACCTTAATTATTGTTCTACATTAATAAATAAACGATTTCTTGTTTTTTGCTTGATTGAGGACCATATATATAGGTTAGAATTTGAAAATCCCATATAGTTTACATGCAGTGTGCGAAATATATTTCGCACATTACTTCGCGCACGGTGTCATGGTAACGAAGGAAAATGAAAAAAAGTGCCACTTCGCATACTGTTGTCAATGTGCGAACCTTGTCATTTTTTGACGTTTGTAGAAAAACGTATATTTCTAGGTAGACTAAGATTTTACGCACTGTTAACAGTGCGTAAAGTAATATTTTTCACCCAAGTGCGTAAAAAAATCAGCTGTGCGTAAAGTCATCAACTGTGCGTAAATCAATTTTTACACACTGTTCATATATTTATGCATGTTTGAAAAATACAATGGTGGGGAAAAAATCCACTTTCCGCTCTTCTAACCAAGGAAGATGGAATACTGGCAACAAACGCCTAGGAAAGAGCCATATTTACTGGGAATTCTACAGGGTGTAATAAGGGCGGATGTATAATGCCATTTTATAACAAATGACAAGTGTGCAAAATTCGAAAAAAAAATTTGGAAAGTTTAAATTGTGTTGGAAAATTCCTCGAAATTTCCACAATTTTTTTTGAATTTTTCACACCTGCCATTCGTTATAAAATGGCGTTATACACTCGTCCTTCATTGATTAATTAAATTTAATTAAAGGGCCAGGTAGCTCAGTGGTTGAGACTGTTGCGTTCGAAACCATTGACTGCTGGTCGGCTAGGTTCGAATCCTAGCGACTACAGATTTTTTTCTGATGGCCCGAGAAAGTGCTAGGAGTCGCACGTTAAAAGGTATAAGACCTCGTTAATCCTTGGCTTGCACAAGTTTCGACTTTTCCTGCTCAAACAACTTGCGTTCATGTCAAATGTAGCGTAAGGAAAGAGAAATGGAAATTTACGTCATTTAGATCTGAATAAAGGTGAGGGACCAGACGAAACTGTCGTTTTAGCCTAGCAACACCGTTTACAATCAATCTTTGGCCACTGGAAAGTTACCAGATTATTCAGCGTGTGTATTTCTATTCCGCCGTTTAATATCGAAACAAAAAAACCTGATGAACAACTATTAGTATTAATTATGCTTCTTCGTTGAATTGTTGGAAACATTCCTGAACAAATCACTCTAACTAACTTGAGTGGTTGAAAAAATGACAGAACGGCACGTTTTTTTTCAAAAATAGATCCGCATCGAATCTGATCTCGAAGCCAGACTAAAGCAGACAATCTCTGATTGTAGAATCCTCACTCAATTTTAAGGATAAAACATATCCTCTAAGACAACTATAAACTGACCCAATTGAGCAAATGTATGGTACAGAATAAGGTAGGGAATACACTGAACGACCAGAACCGACCGTCCAGCTACAACAAAAATTTCCAACGCGTATATTCTCATCGCACAGTTCACATTTTTCGATCGTTTCAGACCGCCCACAAAGGGTATTTCCGTGTTTGCAGTTTCAACATGCTGGAAATTTTGTTAGGCTCTAGACTATCCTGACGCAATACCTCGTATGCCAGATTGTAGTTTGTACCTTATACAGTTTTTTAATTGAACAAAAATTTTAACACATAAATTTTAACAGCGTTCAAGCCCTATACTGGAGAATGAAATATCTGTCATGAATGAGTATTAGTGTATTTTTAATTGCAACGAAAATGGATGTGAATACAATTCAAGAAATAGAAGCTACCCAAAACACCAAAACTATGTCAGTTTTTTTTCATCACTTCGACTTTAATGTTGAAATTTCGAGTTTAATGTCGAAATTTCTACTTTAAAAAGTCGAAGTGATGAAAAAATACCTCTTGTTCCTGCGCTTTCGTACACTTAACTCTTTTCATATCCATAATTTTTAATAATTCTTCACTCACATTTTTATACAATGTAAAGCGTGTTATCAATTGTACATTTTTCGCGTGTTCAATATTTCAAAAGTTTTTGATTGATTGTTACAAACACGATAGGAATGACTTCACTTCAGCGTAGTTTGATATTCGACCGTGAGCCAGGGGCTTTATGATAAATCTTAATTTTTTTTTCGGTACTTCGTGTTCAGTTTAATATTGTTAATTATATCCCTATCAAAACAAGTCATGTAATTTTGAATAAAATTGTATACTGGTTTATCGAAAATACCTACTAATTATTAATATTAGGTAAACATTTTCGACGGCATAATTTGCATCATGTTATAATCATATATGTATTAATACATAGTAGTTAATAAATATATTGATATAATGCCCAATCAATATAATTTAGAAAGTTTTTTTATTCAAAAATAAATGCATCAACCACTAGAGATATCAGCTCTACACTACATAATTCATAGTTCTTGCATGCCCTCAAGTGTTTTGTGTTTGTGTTTTGTGTGTATTTTGTATGTGCTTTGTGTGAGTTTTGTGCGTGTGTTTTGTGTTTGTGTTTTGTGTGTATGTTTTGTGTGTGTCTTTTATGTGTCTTGTGTGTGTTTTATGTGTATTTTGTATGTGCTTTGTGCGAGTTTTGTGTGAGTTTTGTGTGAGTTTTGTGTGTGTGTTTTGTGTGTATGTTTTGTGTTTGTCTTCTATGTGTCTTGTGTGTGTTTTATGTGTGTTTTGTGTGTATTTTGTATGTGCTTTGTGTGAGTTTTGTGTGTGTGTGTTTTCTGTTTGTGTTTTGTGTGTATGTTTTGTGTGTGTCTTCTATGTGTCTTGTGTGTGTTTTATGTGTGTTTTGTGTGTATTTTGTATGTGCTTTGTGCGAGTTTTCTGTGTGTGTGTTTTGTGTTTGTGTTTTGTGTGTATGTTTTGTGTGTGTCTTCTATGTGTCTTGTGTGTGTTTTGTGTGTATTTTGTATGTGCTTCGTGTGAGTTTTGTGTGTGTTTTGTGTTTGTGTTTTGTGTGTGTCTTCTCTGTGTCTTGTGTGTGTTTTATGTGTATTTTGTATGTGCTTTGTGTGAGTTTTGTGTGTGTGTTTTGTGTTTGTGTTTTGTGTGTGTCTTCTATGTGTCTTGTGTGTGTTTTATGTGTGTTTTGTGTGTATTTTGTATGTGCTTTGTGTGAGTTTTGTGTGTGTGTTTTGTGTGTATGTTTTGTGTTTTGTGTGTGTCTTCTATGTGTCTTGTGTGTGTTTTATGTGTGTTTTATGTGTATTTTGTATGTGCTTTGTGCGAGTTTTGTGTGAGTTTTGTGTGTGTGTTTTGTGTGTATGTTTTGTGTGTGTCTTCTATGTGTCTTGTGTGTATTTTGTGTTTTTTGTGTATGTTTTGTGTGTGTTTTGTGACATGAAAAAATTGCGAGACTAAAGGTCGAGCAATTTTGTCTAATGGTAGTTTTTCGAGTAAAATTACTGATGGAAAAATGTTAGGTTGAGTGAAATGAATTCAATAAAAGAAAAGTTCGAGTGGCTTTTGTCAAGATAAATCAACGACAATATATAAACACACCACAAGGAAAGGAACAGTTACATTAACAGCACAATCGTTATAATGTTTTTTGTGATTTGTTCAGTAGGAACTGCCACAAATTCATATTGCGTCAAAAATAATACTGATCAATCGTAGCTGCCATGACAGAAATCGAAGTTATGGCCGCTTCCTCCAATCTTATTTTGGAGGAAGGCCATGAAATTCTTCATGTGGCAAATAAGGGCATTAGGCTTAATTATTTAGAATTCTTGGAAGTTAATAAATTGAAAAATTCATCTTGTTTATTGAATGATCAACTGGACCTGAACGGTTCCCCTTTGTTAAATTTGTTCAATTGAGCGATGGTTGTGTTTTGAGATTTCCAGGTAGGTTCATTGTTATGTCAATTCTATAAGTTGTATGAGTCTAGGTATTAGCGATAATTATAGGTAGTCCCTAATTATGTTAATGGGTAAAAGATACTGTGTATCGAAACATGTCGCAAAGACAATAAATTTTGTGGAAATTTTAATCGTTTTTTACCTTAGTGTCATTAATGTCGAAATTTCGACTTAATTCTCGTAATGTCGAAATTTCGAATTTTATGTCGACTTTTTTCTGGAAATTTCGACATTAAACTCGAAATTTCCAGAAAAAAGTCGAAATTTCGATATTAATGTCAAAATTTCAACATTAATTTGAAACTTTAACTTTATTCTCAAAATTTCGACCTTAGAGTGAAGTGATTAAGTAAATTTCGACATTAAACTCGAAATTTCAAGAAAAAATTTGAAATTTCGAGAGAAAAATCTCTTGTGGCCCTCCTGCGCTTTCGTATTCTTTCGATTTGTTCAGTTGAAACTTTCCCAAAACGATTCACATCGTGTCAATAATACTGAACAATCATAGCTGCCATGACAAAAATTGAAGGGACGGCCGCTCACTAGATGAAGTCTAGTTTTGAGGAACAGGCAGGTTTCTTTTTGCATAATTGGATTCATCAAAGTAAAAAGTTACGAAAGAGTCTGGTAGCCGGCCAGGCACACTAGTGACATGAGCTTTTTCGTTCCCGACTAAAAGAAAGCAATTGAACGATTGGCCAACTCGAACAATGACAAAATGAAACGCTTGTTATAATAATAAAATGAAAAGTAGGCCATTTCTCTCGTACGGCACACGACAACGAGGAAATAAATTAAACAAGCGACGAATGATATAACAACGAATTATTATTGCAAAACGAAAAATATCGGTAATGTCGCGTTTCCTTCGTTTGAGGACCTTGAGATCCCCCACAGTTTGGCGGATAATGAGAAAAAGCGAGCTCTCCTAGAGGAGGACTGCGAGTTCGTGCAATAGTGGACTGTTAGATAACTAACTCAAAAGGTGTTTACCCGAATAGACAAATGAATTGCCAGTTCGCATGTGGTGCTTTTGAAGTTTAGTGGTGCCAGAAGTGAACGCAAGGTGAGCGCGGATGTAAATTATATGGTACCGTAGATAGTCTGGTTCACGAGTGCTTTTTGGAAGTTTAATTTTCTGGAGAACTCAAAAATTTATGAGCGATGTGTCAATCAATGTAATGGCATATAGAGTCACAAACAATTTATTAAAAAAAAAAAGGGTTTGGGTTTTCGCGATTATTTCAAAAACTATTGCAGATATTGCAAAATCAAAAAAAGTTCCAAAGAGAGCAGACAATTTCCTAGAAAAAAGTCCCACTTCCCGGAACTGTACCACCGATATTTATGATCGCAATTGAGCGATTAAAATATGGATGAAAACGGGTGGTTCGGTTTGCGCGGTCTTAGACAAAACCATTTATTTAAAATAATGAATCTTGAATATTAAGAAATGAAAAAATTCGGGTACTTTCCGAATACATGAATTAACAATTAAACGTCGGCAAGAATATTCTACCGCGATTTTTCTATTAGTTGTTATGCTCTTATTTATTAACAATTTCTCACAAGTTGAGCATCAACATAAAACCCTGACAATAGTTAAATCAAAATCCCCCTGGGAAAAATTAGAAAATTGTGATTTTTCAATTTTGTATATACAATGTAAGCCATTGAAAAATGTAAAACATAAATAAAGCTTGGACTTTTTTTATCCAATTATGCCGATGGTTTTGTTATTTTTTATGGTTGAAAGCTATTTTTTTTGGAAATCTAATCATTGATGACAATAATGATTTTTTTGCGGCCAAAAAATAATGGCAAATCGGGGGTATCGGACACCCTTCCTTCTCGAAAGAAATTGCGAAAATTCGAATAATTTGATTCAAAATAATAATGCCCTTTTCCCCTCCTCGAGAAAAAGTGCGAGAACTCGTGAAAATAAAATCAGAAGAAACCTGTAAAATATAGAAAAATATGGGATCGTTGATTATTGAAATTTCAAACAATTATACCTCCTACCCCTCCTTAATTCCTTAAAAATAGTACAAATAGTGAACCGTCTCGAAAAACATTGCGAAAACTCGCCTGAATAAAATCGAAAAAATCCGTGAAAACATGGCATCACCAAATAGTGTTATTGAAAAAAAATCACCCCCTGCTCCCTTAAAGCCAGATGGAGGAAGCGTAGGAATTCGGAAAAATTTTCGACGGTTTCAGTTGACAAAAATTACGGCAAAAAATAACGTCGGTCGGGGGGCTCCGTCCCAATTCTTCATGAAAAAAATGGCGAAAATAAAATTGGAAAAATCCGTAAAAATAGTGAAAAACATGGAACCATTGAAAAATTTCCTTTTAACCCCCCGCCTTCTCGAAAAAAAAAAAAATATGTGAAAACTCGCAAAACTCAGCTCAGAAAAAATCGTAAAAATACGATTCAATAAAAATAAACTATCTGAAAAATAAAAAAATATTATTTAGTGTATGGAAACAAGAAATATTTAGAAATTTAAATATTTTCTTGAAAGCTTGAGTCGTGAAATGTCATTACATTTGAAATCAAGCCTCAAGCTTTTAAAAAAATATTAAAATTTTTGAAAGATTTTTGTTTCCATACACTGAATATTATTTTTTACTTTTTGATTCAATTGTTTATAAATGAAAACTTGTTTTGAAAAATTTGATTTGATTATGTTTATTTTTTGACCGTTACATGGTTGTTTTCGTTTATTTATTTTGTTTATTTGTTTATCAAATAAACAAATGGGAAACATTCATATTACGGAAGAACAATATAAGTTATGGATTTTAAAGAAAACACGGTTCCCTAATATTAAAATTTACCCTGTATGAAAAAATTGTTGATATTTCCATCAACCGGCTGCCCCCTTACGAACAACCCTCAGAAGTCCTCGAGAGACTTGTGCGAGCTAGGGAAGACGCAGCCCTTACTTTTTAACGTGTAATGCCATGCATTGTTACATTATTCGTGAAAAATTGAAAAACCATAATTTTCTACATTTCCAACAGGGATTGTTTTTTGAGCCTTTGACGAAAATCTCCAACAAAATAAAACAGAAATGAGATTTTGGTTTAACAATTATTAGGTATTTAATGTTAATGCTCAACTTATTAACAGTTGAGCGGATTTTGGGAGAGACCGAAAATTATGAAAAAAGAAAATTCCGCTCGCAAAATTTGCAAAAGTTATAAACAATTTATTAAAAAAACTATACCACCAATATTTATAATTTCAATTGAGAGTTGAAAATACTGGTGAAAATAATGAAATATTAATACGAAGAAATGAAAAAATTCAGGTATTTTCCAAATAAATGAATAAACAATAAGCCGACGGCAAAAACATTACCGCTATTTTTCTACAGTTATGCTCTTATAACTATATAATTAACATAAAAACCCTGATGCTTTGCTTATACAAAATCTCATTTTTCAAAGGCTCAAGAAATAATGCCCTTCGAAAAATTAGAAAATTGTTTAATTTTGTATACACAGTGTAAGCCACTGAAAAATGGAAAACATAAATAAAGCATCGAATTTTTAAAAATGTCGATTGGTTTCACTTGAGAAACTTTAAATAGTTTTTTTCTACAAACGTCAAAAAATGACAAGGTTCGCACATTGACAACAGTATGCGAAGTGGCACTTTTTTTCATTTTCCTTCGTTACCATGACACCGTGCGCGAAGTAATGTGCGAAATATATTTCGCACACTGCATGTAAACTATATGGGATTTTCAAATTCTAACCTATATATATGGTCCTCAATCAAGCAAAAAACAAGAAATCGTTTATTTATTAATGTAGAACAATAATTAAGGTTTTCAAATTGTGAGAAAATTTTACACTACCTAATTTTATTTGTTATTTACAATGTTAACATTAATGGTGCAGCCAGTGCACGAACCAATATTTATTCCTAAACCAGATAACTCAGATTCAGCTCGTGATATCGTAGTTTCGGGGGTTGGAAGACTATCCATTTTTGACTTGCAAGCAACTGCCGTAGAGGTGACAGCACTTGATCTTGAAATTTCACAGTCTAAAATTTTATTTGATATTTGAATTTTGTTATTGATAGAATCCTCCACGTATCCTTCGGCCACAGTCGAAGATTTCCATCCTCCATGTCGCTTCAAAACACATATATCGGCCCCCGTATTAGCAAGGAGTGTGGCTGATGACAATGACCAGTGTAGGCATCAGGATTTGGTAATTTTAGGTGTTTTGCTATTAAGCTAGGCATCTTTCCAATACTATTTATTCCAACAACTTGGTTAAAACATCTCTTATTTTGATACTTCAAAAACAATCGGCGACTGGTAGCATAACTTGGACGAAGAGCCGCATATTTTCGGTAAAAGTCAGTATAATATAAATTTGAAACTGTAAAAATTCGTTGTATATTCGTTTTTGTATCGGGTACTTTAACAATCAAAATGGAATTTTTATCTTCTATGTCATCGACCGTCATTTTAGTGAGTTCGTCACGGCGGCAAGCACCCGAAATACCCAGTATTAAAACGACCTAAAAGGAAATCAGTAATTCAAAAAACATATAAAACAATCATCAAAAATCTACCTTAACCAACAAATAGGTTTCATCATCTGCCTCTCTTATGAATTGATCAACTTCCTCTCTAGTCAATACCTTAGATTTCTTAGGATGGTTTGCAACTGACAATTTTTTCAAATATGGAACCAACTTGGTAAATTTCTTAAAATCCACGTTTTCTTTAACATTGAGTGTTGCCTTCAACATAGAATACATTGCCCATAACGTGGAAGACTTCAGCTTCTTAGACTTCTGTGCAAAATATGCCAACAGCACATTTTCGGATATTTTTCTGGCTTTATTTGCTTCACACCACTCTTTAAATTGCTGATATGCATTTTCATACTGGCGCCTCGATTTCTCCGGTAAAAGGTTGGAAATAACGGAATTGGCCGCATCGATCAAGTTAGGTGGGGTACTGCTTAGTTCATCGTCGCTCGAAATTTCCATTCTTTTACAATAATAAATATCACGCACGAAATTGACGCGAATAAAAAGTCAAAAAATAATTATCGAGAACTGTCACTTTGAAATAATTGTCAACAAATGCCATTTTATTTCCATAGTTACAGTCAAGATGCATAGAAACCCTACAGTAATTACTTGATTTGGAAAAATTATTTAAGCCAGTTCAATACTATTTTTCATAGTTATTATTTATTTTAGAACAATATTTTTGACGTTTGTAGAAAAAATTTTGTTTGCATCTCATGCGCGAAATACTTTGGTAATCTCGACTATTTTTTTTAACTCGGCTGCGCCTCGTTAAAAAAAATCAGTTCTCGATCACCAAAGTAGCATTTCGCGCACTAGATACAAAAATAACTATTTTACCAGCTTTACTGACAATCACCTACTACCAGATAAATATATTATTAGTTTCTAAAATAGTAACCTGAAAATTAATATAAATTCATCCTTCGATTTTGAAACCACGACGAAAGACTAACTAAAATTCTGTCAAATATCAAATACAGATAAATAACTTTCAAAGTTGAAAAGGGGAACATTCTCCATGAAAATTGAAAAATAAAAAATGTGATTTATTTGTAATATCTAACAGACAACAACTACTTCCCCGACTGAAACCACGCTGGACATTGAACTATCTGATAGATGTAGCACTTGAAAACTTTGGGATCGAAAAATGTACTGCCTCATTACAACAGCGGCACTCATTTTAATTAATTCTACAAACACATACTATTATGGATTTTAGGAGAAAGTCATGTATACCAAGCGAACCTCAATGTTAGTCATTATACCTATTATTTCATACATGTAAATGCAATTACTATAACTGTGACATAATGTGTGAATGTATTTTCGAAACCGGCTCAATATTTGTTAGTAAGAGACGCTGAAATTTTTTTATAGAACTTCTTAGGCTTTTACTTCTGAATATTGATCTAAAAGTCAAATGAAGAAAAAAAACTGAAAGTTCTGGTGAAGCCGAATATTTGTTTGGTCATAACTCTGCTGAGATTTGAATTATCCTTCGCCTTGTTAATAATAATAATAATAATAATAATTCGTCTTTATTCACCATAAAACAAAACAAACAGAACAAACAGAACAAGTACAGTTTAACAGCTAAGGTGAAAAGGCGGAGTGTCAGCGTGAGCTGTTTTTAAACTCAACCCTATGTTCCTGAAGGGAAAGACATGAAAGAAATAAGATAAAATAAAGAATATAGACAATATGAACAATATGAACAATACGGATAATAAATAAACACTATGAACAATATGTTAACCCCATTGTGGGAGTTACAAAGTAGATATTATACATAAAACAGTAAGAAAAGCAATGCATATCAGTTTGGTTAATAGCCGGTCAGTTCGAGAGGAGACAGTCTACTCACCGAGAAGAACTTTCAATCTTTTTTTAAAGTTATTTAATGAATAGGATCTAAATTCATTTGGTAGTGAGTTATAATATTTCGGTGCGTTGTACGAGAAGCTACGAGTGAAAAATGAAGTTTTGTGCTTTGGAATGATAAGTGTTGTTTTATTACGAGTGGAAAATCTGTTAAGGTCCGAAAAGGTTTTTAGCCTTTTGAAAAGGTAATCTGGTACTTGGGAAGTTCGAGTTGTTGAAATTGTTTCTTGAAAAATCTTATACTTTCCAAAACAACAGCAAAAAAAATTATAATTTTTTTAAATATAAATATTTTCTGGGTTCCACCCCTGATTTTTTTGTGAACAATTTTTTACATGATGTCAAGAAATCATGTACCGAGTTTCAAAGTGCTACGATTCATTCTATGTTGTGGCTTACATTTGTCTGTGGTTACTGTACTATGGTTCCTCTCTCAGAATTCTCAATAGTTATTTATGCAACAAGTGCAAAAAGTAGGTGTTTATTGCACTCGGCGTGAAATTGTCCAACGAGGCCATCAGGCCGAGTTGGACAACACGTCGATGCAATAAACTCTTTTTGCACGAGTTTCATACAATATTTTTTCTACGTTCATGCAAAAACCAGAAAATGTTTCATTTAGGTGGCACTTAACTGTAAGGAAGACATTGTTTGTTTAAATCTATCTGCTAAAAGTAATTCAAAAACAGTTTGTGTAATTCAGATGATATTCGAAAAAAAAAAAAATTATTTTTAACAAATTGCATTTTTTAGTAATTTCATAGTCCATTATATAATGAATATAATGAAACATGCAACTATTTAAACGTAATACAATCTCACAGAAAATGGGCTAAATTTGGCGTCGATTTGAAAGTTTATGTCTGTCATGATCACAGAACGCTATAGTAGAATGACAGATGACTGCAATAAAGTCTTTATTGCACTCAGTGCAATAAAGAGACAGTTTTTCCACCAAATATAGTTCAATAAAGTTTTGTTTTTTGCATGAACTTAGAAAAATATATTTTTCTGATCGATTCGACCTTTACTTGAAGATTCAAGTACATTTAATGGTGGTATGTTTTTTATGATTCTATTAGGTGCAGCTATGCAAAAAATTGTTGATTACGTTATGGCTATTTCTTTAGGTGATGTTGTAAGTAAATCTCATCATGATGGATACTTTGCATATCTGGTTTGATGAAATTCTTTTTGTTTTTTAATTTAATTGATCAACATTCTTTATTTTTTTTTCGGTATCCTCAAAGAAGTTATCAAAGTGTGTTTTTCCGTATTTTTTACAAGGTCTTTATTTTGAGTTAACCTCTGTTTGTATATGGGTTTCAAGTCAGGATGATTTTTTTTAGAGAATACAAATCTTTCAATTGTAGGCTAGAAGTTTTTATTTCATGTGTAACCCAAGATGTATTATTTACTGTATTTGGTGGATTGCATTCATGAAGAACAATATAGGAGTTATACATATGAAAAATAAAATTAATTCAGCATATTATGCTAATCACATTTTAGAAGAAGGAGGATGAATCAATCTCAACCTTTTAGAATCCTTAATGATAAATTAAAAATTCAAAACTTGATCCTTGACTAGATTTGTAAGTACCTACCCACATCACTTCCTTTTTTTGACACTATATAATAATGAATTAGTGATTCCAAGGATTGAATGTTTAGGAAACAAATTAATCACACTCAATTTTTAATTAAAGAAAAAGGAAGGTCTTCTGCCGCGACGAGAACTATCCAGTCATCCATTTCGTCGAATTTTAAAATTATCTCAAAAAAATTATTACCACGAATGCAATTCGGTTTGATTATTTTTTCGCCTTACATTTGTGTGTTATTTTGACAACCAAGTCAATGGCTAACTTTCTTATGCATTCACTCAATCAAACAACGTGAAAAAATTGTCGTAAGTGCATCAAAATTACCGATAATTTTTCATGAAAGCATGTTGTCTAAAAACTGCACGAGTTTATTTTCATATTTTGTCGAAAGATCCCGACTCCGGATGAAAATAACCGAAGGCATTTCTTACTGATAACATGCTTGAATTGAAAATTATCCGGAATATTTCCGGAGTTGAAACTGTTTCCATATACCGGGTGACCACGAGGTGAGGTACGCCCCCCAATTTTTCTATAGTTTTGAAGATACAGATTTCAAATTTGGTGTGGCGCTATAGTAATTGAATACGCATATTTTGAAGCCTCTACCGAAAATTCACCACTTCCGGTTCAACCGGAAGTGAGCCAAAACTTTTTTTTTCAAATGACACTCTGTACATATTTTTTCATTATCCGAAAAGGCACGCAATTTGTTCTCAACCGTTCTCAAAGTTGAAAATCGGTTGAACAATGGCGGAGATATGGTTGAGCATCCTGTATGATGATTTCGAAAATGACTAGAGTGTGATACTAGTTATTATTCTCATTAATTTTTTTTTTCAGATGACCACGTCAACCGAGCTGCTTATGGTGAATCCTTGGACAGGCCACAATTCCGACACGGTCAACAAAAATATGCTGGCAAAGGAGCAGACCACGAGAATCATGAAAGAATTGCACAAAATAGCGGACAGAGAGCTCAGAGAGAACGAAAACGCCAGGCGAGAATGTCTAGCTCACTTAAGAGAGTGGATCAAGCAGAATCCTGATATAGAAAATTGTATCACAGGTAATAAAAAGCCACACGAATAAAACTTGGAATAATTATTCCCTTGCGATACCTATCTAATGTCAATATACGTTTGTTGTACATGTCCATTGCACATCCTGAATGTACATCCATAGGATGTTAAATCCAGTAAGGCTCGGATATTTTCTGGACGTATTATTGTACATACCCTGACGTACATAACATCCATTTTGTTCGTCCAACGAACACAGGGTAAGGCAACACCGGTGTCTCGTCTATACCGTACGAGTGTCGTAGGTGGTAATATAATACTCGCAGTGCCGCGTTATGTCTGTGGATATAGGCTGAGACCGCATATGCTGGGCATGCTAGCAGCAAATGCATAATGGTCTCAGATCCTGCACCTTTCACGAGACTGCAGTAGACCAGGATGTTGAAGACACCATCCTGACAGGTGATCATAAATCCCCCGGTCTCCGGTTTCCGCCCACTTGATCTTAGGAAAGCGTAGGTCGAGTTTTCGGATAAGCCGAGGTCTTCCACGTTATAGTAGAAGACCCCATGTATATGCTTATACTTATGCTGCTGCTGGGCTTCTTTTTATTTTCTGCTTTTTAGTTCTATAGATTTCTGATGAAGAATGGTTATTACAAGGCCTGTTTCCTTTGAATTTTGAGCTATCTAGCTCTCGAATGAAGAGGCTATCTGAATGTTTACTCGTCAGCCATCTTCAATTTAGGAATTTTAGCAAAATATCCATGATTTTCTATCCCAAATACTCCCACATACCAATTTTACAAAATTACAAAACTCGTCCGCCATCTTGGAGCCACCATATTGAATTTATGAATTTTGACCGAAAATTCACAATTCCCGACCCCTAAAACCCCCGCATACCATATTTGAGTCGAATCGAACCAAAATGACCAAACTCGTCCGCCATATTGAAGCCGCCATATTTAATTCATGAATTTTTACAAAAAAATTCATAATATCCGATCTCAAAAGCCTCCCACATACCAATTTTGAATATAATCAAAAAAATCACAAATGTCGTCCTCCATATTGGAGCTACCATATTGAATTCATGCATTTTGACAAGAAATTCATAATCTCCGACCCCGAAAATCCCCACATACCAATATAGAATCGAATCGGACCATAATCACAAAAGTCGTCCACCATATTGGAGCCGCCATATTGAATATACGAATTTTGATAAAATCCCTTATCTTTGACTCCGATAACCCCCACATACCAATTTAGAATCGAATCGAATCATAATCACAAAACTCATACGCCATATTGGAGCCGCCATTTTTTTCTCCAACAAAAATTTCATAATGTATTGTCACCGGAATTATGAACACCTGCCAAATTTCAAGTTAATCGGACAACTATTATTTGTTATAATCAGAGTGTGGTTCGACTTATATTTAAAAAAAAAATTGTGTGGTTTGTGTGCGTTAAGTATTACAATATTTCACTATCAACATACGATTTCATTATTAAACGGAAGAGGGTAAAAAAGTACACTTTTTTCAACGGCTGTTGCTAGGCAACCGACAGTTTCATGCAACAACAGTGACAGATCCGAATAATAACGAAATCCTGTCATAAAGCCAGTTCTCATTTTCTTTGGCAACTAATAATCTATAAATATCTGATATACAAATGTTTCACCAATAATATTCTTGGCATTCTTACTATTAAGTAAATAAGTATTATCAAAATTCCAAACTATCGCGGCGAATATATTCAAAATAATAGCATATACCTCTAAGGAACTATTGGATCTAATCTACACTAAGCAATCCAAGGTGGCAATTGGTGTTTGGCCGTCAGAAACTATTTGACAACAATAATTAATGAAATTTGTGAAATTGGGCATCTATCTAGATAACGAATTCTTGATAACAATAAATTTATATTAAGTAGAAATGAAAAGTGATGAAGATTGAACGGAGAAAATCGTGGATAGTGCAAATATGAGATTTCCTTGACATAGTTCAAAGAAAGAAAAAGGTATTCGTTGCTTCACGAGGATTGTTTATTTATTTTGAATACAAATCTAAGAAAATGAAAAGTTACTTTGATGGACTAGTTATTCGAAAGTCAAGTCAACATTAATAATAATATTATTGACCTCGATGAATATGTTATTTTAATATTCACTTCAAATTTTTCATTTTGCGGGATAGTGTGAAGAGAAAGGGATTGACTCTGTCGAAATTATTCGTTTCATTTGTTTGAAACTCAACTCTCCGGCATACTCTTCGAACTTTGTTCAGATAATGAATCAATAAAAATATGCCATATATTCATTTCATATTTGCAAAAAAATATGAATTGGTTATTTTTTTGACAGTTGTAGAAAAAATACTGTATCAAACTCGTGAGTAAAATGTTTTTTTACTCGTAGGAATGCCGCACTCCGCCTACAGCGTCGTGCGTCAACATTTCCACCTCGTAAAAAAAAGTATCACTTTACTCACTTGATACATATTCTGAAAATGTGCTAGCCTTCAAAAAGTAATATTTCATGTTGTAACTGGATATTAAATTTCATTGTTAGAAAAACTAAAATAGCAATAAAGTATCCTACCTCTTAACAATTGAATAATTTATTCAAAATTAACTTTATAAAAATATCCAGATGTAAATTAAAAAAAAAAAAAAAAAAAAAATTTAGCCTGACCCGGACTGACAAACCGTTTCGCCATGGAGCACTTGGTATATTTTATTTGTTCAGTAGTACAAATACGTATCTAACAGAATTTGAAATGGAATCTTCACCGACTACAAAAAGCAATGTTATTTCAAGGAAAAAAAGCGAAAGAATTTCTGAAATAGTTTACTTCTTTATCAAAACACGAATAAAAACTACCATAAGAATTTAAGAAACTTCTATAGGTAGTCGGACAGTTCTTGACAGCTGTGAAAACTATTTAAAGCAGAACAGCAGCCAACTAGTTTTTGTCGATATCTGTTGATTCGCCATATAAATGTACGTGGTGTGGCAAAGTGCCGTGAGAAGTAATATTTTTCACAGTATGAGCAAAACATGTTCTTGAAATTAAGTAAGCCATGAGAAATACGCTGCTTTTCATAGCAGTTGTAGAAAAATAAAATTTGTGCAAACTGAAAACATTTTAGCTGTATTAGTCCAACCAATATAGATTTTTTGTGGAAATTAATTCTAATAGTAAGCAACTTGCGCCATGACTTCGGGGATACTTTATAAATAACTAAAATCCAAATTGCAACTAAAATTTTTTTTGTGCAATTGTTTAAACAATGATTATTAAACAAAAGGGTCCTTTTTTTGGTTTTTTGTAAATATCTCAAAAGGTACTGAACGAATGGCTTTACTCATAAAAGACCGTTTGTAGAAAATAAAAAAACCTACAAAATGGTTTTTAGAAAATCCCGATACGACCATTTTTCGCCGAGAAACGCCGGAAAAACGCTTAAAAAAGGCCTTTTTTCAAAAATTCGTATCTCCCTCAATTTTCAATATTAAGGAATAATTTTTCGGGAAATGGTACCTAATATCATGTACATTGAGCTCCCAAAAGGTGAAAATTGTCGCTTCAATAGTTTTCCTACAATCTGGTTTTAAAAAAAATTACAGCCATATTTTGCATGATGCGTCATATTACGGGAAATGGTCCGATTTGAATTTTTAAAGCAGCATTTTGAAGTTGAGGTTAAAAACTACAATTTGTCTATCTCACATTTTCCCATAAGTTCGGAGAACATTGTTAAAAATGCTTCTGAACACAGCGCTTCGAGTGAAAATTCGTCGCCGAGTCGTGCTAAGGTAGTAGTGGAGGGGGCGCCGAGAAGCGGAGGAGAAGTGAGAGACCGGTTGCGCGCACAAGGCGCTTTTTTGTATACAGCAAAGACGTCGCTTGTAATTGCATTACTTTTATGCAGTTTATTTGAATAATACGTACATGCATATGTTCAATTATAATTGTACTTGAACAAGTACGTATATGTAAACATATACACTGGCAAAACATGTATAAATTGCACCAATAAACCGTGTTTTTTAATTCCGAAAATAATTATTCTATTAAGTCAAGTGCATTTTATAGGTGATTTAACGCTCGTTGATTTGACAACAAAATTAATTGATGTAATTGCCAAACGGGCACATCTGCTCCTGAATTCTCGGCTCCCCCTCCACTACTACCTTAGCACGACTCGGCGACGAATTTTCACTCGAAGCGCTGTGTTCAGAAGCATTTTTAACAATGTTCTCCAAATTTATGGGAAAACGTGAGATAGACAAATTGTAGTTTTTAACCTCAACTTCAAAATGCCGATTTAAAAATTCAAATCGGACCATTTGCAAAATATGGCTGTAATTTTTTTTAAAATCCGATTGTAGGAAAACTATTGAAGCGACAATTTTCACCTTTCGGGAGCTCAATGTACATGATATTAGCTACCATTTCCCGAAAAATTATTCGTTAATATTTAAAATTGAGGGAGATACGAATTTTTGAAAAAAGGCCTTTTTTTAAGCGTTTTTCCGGCTTTACTCGGCGAAAAATAGTCGTATCGGGATTTTCTGAAAACCATTTTGTAGATTTTTTTATTCTCTACAAACAGTCTTTTATGAGTAAAGCCATTCGTCCAGTATCTTTTGAGATATTTACAAAAAACCCAAAAAAGGACCCTTTTGTTTAATAATCATTGTTTAAACAATTGCACAAAAAAAATTTTGAGTTGCAATTTGGATTTTAGTTATTTATAAAGTATCCCCGAAGTCATGGCGCAAGTCGCTTACTATTAGAATTAATTTGCAAAACAGCCTTTATTTTTGCTATATTGGTTGGAATATATCGAGCTCTTAGGAAAGCTTCCTCGAACAATTTTTCAGAAAGTGGTTTTTCATACACCCACACCCCAACTCGTCGTGGTTGACCCTGAAGTATTTTATTATACATTTACGTAACTTTCGGTGAACTATTAATTTATCGCTTATGTAACACTTTGCTAGACCCAAAGGTTATCTGAAATATTGGATTATCTCACAGTATTAACCCATAAGAAATGAATCGAAACGACCGTTATGAAACAGAAAAATTCACACACACGCACCCAATACGCCCAAATCATTGCAACCTTATAAATAAATATGTGTTTCAAGGCAGATATTCATCTGTTAGTTATGAGAATGACTTTCTTTTTTCGTAGCCTACCATAATAATGACATAATAATTATGTAAACCATCTAGCAAACACGGTTCAAGTTCAACGCTCCTCTCAAGATGTAACTAAAATCTATACGGTAATTATTTCGTCAGCAAGCATTCAACAGAAAACAACTTCTTTCCCCTACGACCGCTGCATTAGATTACATATTATAATTAAATCGAAAAATATATTCAGTAGTTGTATAGATTTCTTTTGTAGAAAATTGGGATTTTTTTATCATTAATCATTGGTCTTCCTTCAAGTATAATGTCGTTCATTCCTGAGAAATTGATTTGGCGACTTTATATTGTAGTAAGAACGCGAATCGGAATGCTTTTCTTGTTACCTAGAGGTGGCGCTGGATACAAACTTCAGTATTCCTCTTAGAAATTCCCAACAGAGGCGTTACTGGTCAGATGAAAACCCACATATTTTTTGAACAGGTCCATCACAGAATGTGCAACAAAATATATTCTAGAAATCATACCCCGACGAATCTTGGCCAATTTAGAATAGATGAGATACCTCCCCACACATATTGGTAGAGTTGGCTCTACCAAATGGGTGGCTCGATCTGCAGATTTGCCATCATCAGCCGGGGTGGGAGGGGACTGCAGCCCCCCTCCCCCCAAGTCATCAACCAAATGACTATTAAAATATGGCGTAGGGAAAAATATTGAAAAAATTCTAGAACTTTCGGTATTTTTTTGGCGGTTTTATGTGCTAGGATGCCAGATCCTAGCGCACCTTTTACATTTATCGCATTTTGCGACCATAACGAGACACATTCGTTAAATACATAGGTATATAGAAAGAAAGCTAAGAAAATTTCCTATATGGGGATGGTATTGTTTGCTGACCTAACAGTTCACTTGTAGGTGTTATAGGTGGTTTTGTGTGCTAGGATGCCGGATTCTAGCGCACCTTTTATATTTATCGCATTTTGCGACCATAACGAGACACATTCGTTAAATACATAGTAATATGGAAAGAAAGCTAAGAAAATTTCCTACAAGTAGATGTTATCGTTCGCGTGCCCAACAGTTCGCTTGTAGGTGTTATTCAGAACATCTGGCTGACGAAAAAAAAAAAAAAGCTCTGGTAACTGATCAATTGTATGTTCAGCCCCCCCAAACTGAAATCCTGGCTGCGCCACTGGTACGCGCTAATCTTAAACATATTCATAATTTTTCGATGTAGCGTAAAATGCAATGTTATTTTCCAGAGAAAATTTCAACCAATATCGATAAAACAATACTGTCTCCATATTGTTTCCAACATGTAGAATCAAACTTGCCATTCCAATATTTCTCTCGATTAATTTTGTTTATGCTCGTGACATCCGCGCGAATCCAAAGAAAACTAACATGTTTTTTATTCTTTTCAGATGACAATTTTCTACTCCGCTTTTTACGCGTGAAAAAATTCAGCCTTCACATGGCCCAGCAAACTTTACTGAAGTACCTGAACTTTCGAAAAAAATTCAAGCATATCATGTTCGACATGGATTACACAGATCCAAAAGTCAATCAACTTATTGATGGCGGGTAAGTCGACAGATTTTCTTGATAGCAGTTTCTATTAGACAAACGCCATCAAATCTATACAAAATTACAGTAAATTCTGGAAATGGAGGTATTTATTGCATTTACAAACAAGTGCCGCTAAATTTTGTTCCAATCGCCTTCAAACCTCAAACGTGAACTGAGTCACAGCCGACTTAACCTCTCGAGCCGAGGTGAGAAAATCGGCAACACGGCATGGAAAGCAATTTGACGTCCTATACTCGTTAATTCTTTAATATGAATTTCTCCGCTTATTCAAGAAACTAGGAAAAAATATAAGAGATTGAATTTTCAGATAAAAAAACGACGAATAATGTGGTTATTTAATTTTTTTTCGTCACAAACTGGAATTGCAATATATTCAATTTCTTATATATATGGGACAACTGTGAAGTTTGGTTTTTTCCATGCCCTAAAATTCACATTCCAGGAGATTTCCCATATCTAAGAAATTGAATATATTGCAATTCCAGTTTCTGATGAATAAAAATAAATAACTACATTAATCGTCGTTCTTTTGTCTAAAAAATTCAAATTGAAGAATCCATGAGTAGAACGTCAAATTGCTTTCCATGCGGTGTTGCCGATTTTCTAACCTCGGGAGATCAAGTCGCCTGTGACTGAGTCAACAAAAACAAGTGTCGGTAGTTTGGAAAAAGCAATTAATCTCACAACAGAGGTTCTAGTAGTTGATACGGAGCAATATGTCTGTCATAATCATCTGTTTGGATGGAAGAAGGTGAACTAAGACTTTATTTGTTTCAGATATATTTTTGTCAGCCCTTTCCGCGATTCTTGTGGGAGGAGAGTGGTTATCTACGACTCACGTAAGTTTTTTCTAAATGGTTGACGTTATCATTAAATGTTTGCTGTTGAGAGTAAAATTTCAGCGAATAGAAACTTTTGGGCGTAAAACAAGTTTGTCACATTCATTTGTATATATTAAAAATTGTGCAGTAAGTTATGTGTGTACAAACGTAAAAACATCCTTAGGATGTCCAAGGGACGTCCATGGAAGACCTTACAGGGACATATCATGGACGTTCCCAGAACGTTCCAATTTGTAACATCGGGACGTCTTCGGGACGTCTTGGGGACGTCTTGAATGTCCTGTGGACGTACTGAGGACGTCTTTGTGTTATCTGGGTAGTATAACACGAATAAATGTCTTTGACAAAAAGGTTGAATAAAAGTGGGCCCTTACGGGCCTTACGGCATACCAGATTGCACTACAATCACCAAAGATATTGAATTTCTTTATTCAACAAAACTAAGTCAGTTTTTCTATTGACAAACTATTATAATAATAATACTCCCTCATAAACACTCGTAGAGTGTACCCCAAGGCATGGCCTGTGCGGGTAGAGGACGGCTATTATTATTATTTTCCGTGGCGCTCCGGGGATTGGAGGAAACTTTTTGGGTGATCTATTGTGCATGTCCGACAAATCTAAAATCAGTTTTGACAAATGTCACGTGATTGATATGGTGACAAATTGAAAAAAAATACTATGAAGAGGCAAAAAGGGGGGTAAGGTGGTCATAACAAAGGAATTATTTGAAAAAGTCGCTTAGAATTAAACTTTGTTCTGATATACGGAGTTTTGAGATTCGGAAAAACTGAAAATTAAAATTTTTTTCGGAATATTTTCCAATCACTTTACAAATTGATATTTTTTTTCTTGTAAATAGCTTGATCACATTTTTATTTCTAAAGTTTAAAGTCTAAAGTTTTAATATAAAGTCGAAATTTCGACTTAAATGTTGAAATTTCAGCTTTTTTCTCGAAATTTTTACTTTTTTCTCGAATTTTTGACTTTTTTCTCGAAATTTTGACTTTTTTCTCGAAATTTCGACTTTGTATCTTAATTTCGACTTTGTGTCGAAATTTCGAGAAAAAAGTCGAATTTTGACTTGAAAGTCGAAATTTCGACTTTTTTCTTGAAATTTCGAAGTGACGAAAAAAAACCGCTTGTGGTCCTCCTGAGGTTTCGTACTTTTTTGAGACACTCTGTATAAATGAAACTTGAACCGTTAAAGAGATCGAATGAAATTCTACAACTTAGGTGTTGAACATTATTTTATAATATGTAAAATAAAGAAGTTACGGAGGGCGTCGACGGATTTTTGGTCCTCACTGTATAAAAAGTCCACGACTAGTGTGATGATATGGGAATATAAAAACATCATGTTTTCCCGATTATAATCAAGTTTCGATGATAACGTGCATGGAACATAACGAAAATTAAAAACAATATCAATTACAATAACGATATAATCACGTTGAACGCAAGCCAACCTTGCTTCGACGACACTTTTTTCAATGGCATTATACTCACAATTAAAGTTCATGATCACACATACGCATTTTATGAATGAAATAAATGCAGTGTGGTATCAAGTAACCTGATTATTCACAATCACTACGGCCAAGCCACCCCTAGCCTAATACAGAAAGTGAAGCTGCCTCTGGTGAGTGATATATTTTTTGTACTACCTCATGTACTGAGTTTTCTTTCTGATCTTAGGGAGGTAAAGAACTACTTCTCCTAGGGAAGTAATAGCTATTTGTATTACTAGAGAGAAAAAGGCACTTTACTCCCATGTAATACATATGATTTTTCCTCATACCCACTTAATGAACCTTTTTTTGTAAATTTAAAACGCATCTCAACTGCTTTTGTCTAAAACGGACCTATACTTGCATGATGGAAAGTATAGACAATACAGTCATGTCCATTTGAGAATCTGCGGTGGTGCAATGGCTAGCGTCTTGGGCTTGTAATCCGAAAGTCCCGGGTCAGCTCCTGGCAATTGCAACTTTTTTTTAAAGAACTTTTTTCTTGTTAGTGATTTGAATTATTGGACATTTAGATAGCTTATACATTTCGGATTGCTATTGAGTGATTTTCTCATAAATAATGCTATGTGCCTATTTGAATGAAGTGTCGATCATTTTTTTCCTAAGAGCTGCGCTTGTAGAAAAAATAATGTGTGTATTTCGAGCACAAAGTGTCATTGTCGTTCTACAAAGATTAATCTTTTTGTCGTGCGACAATCAATCAGTTTGCGCTTTAAATACACAAATATCTATTAAAGAACTAACACATTCCCACAAAATGGAAAGTATTCTATCAGATATCTTTGCTTCATATTTTCCTATTTGCGGACATCAAAATCGAAATTACCTAATTATTCTGATGATTAATTCCTAGATAAATTGGACCTTCAAAAGTTCAACGGTACAGATATGTCGAGAGCACACGTCATAACGTACGAAACGTTGATGAACGACGAGGACAACCAAATTTTAGGACTGAATCACGTGGGAGACGCAGGCGCAGTCGGAGTTGGCCATGCGTCACTGTTTACCATAACGGAATTGGCGTATCTCATCAAATGGGGAGAGGTAAGAATGGTGATTAGCGATTGATACTGATCGGGACTTGGAGCAATAACGCACCAGCCGCGAACCGCGGCGGATGGCGGTCACGCGGATGTTAATTAATAGACAACCGCGCGGATGTGCGGTCGCCGACATCGGACGCGGCGAGCTCGGAGACCTCATGCCGCGGACACTTTAATGACTGCTACCATAGCGACCAACCATCCGCGGCGGTATCCGCAAGAGCAATCCGATCTTTCCCGCGGCACCGCTTCGCCGTCGTCCGCCGCCGTCCGCCGCGGTTCGCGGCTCGTGCGTTATTCGCAAAGGCCGTATTCACCCGCGAGTTTGTCTGCTGGATCTTCACGGCAGATTCCGGATTGGTGCGTCGAGGAGCGAACCGTGCTTATCCAAGAACGGAGATTTGTCCGATCCAAAGAATTACAGGCCGATAACATGCTTGAATTCGTGCTATAAGATGTTTACGCGCATTTTATACGCACGAATACTCTCCGCAGTTGATCCGGCGTATTAACGGATATATGAGCAAAGAGGGTCAAAGAAGGGGGTCGCTGGCTGCAAGGAGAACCTGCTCATCGACAGATGTATAACGCAGGACTCCGTGCAGCATAAGCGGAACCTTTCGATGGCCTGGATATAATTGTTATCCCCGTACACCGTTTGGAAATTCAGAGTTTGATTTGTTTTATGTTTCAGCAATCGATTCCTATGAGACACAAAGAGATAAACGTGATCAATGTACCAACTGCCGTGAAGTACATACATGACTTTGGCAAGTCTCTCCTGAGTGAGAAACTCAAAGAGAGATTAAGTGTAAGTAGAACCAATGAAGAAAATAAGCAGTCATTTTGAAATAGCTATTTGTATTACTGGGGAGGAAAGTGCCAATTTTCCTCCTCAATAATACCTAATATGTTGGAGGTTGAACATCGTTTCTGTCTTTCGTTCGAAATTATGAATAGGATATTCATAAAATCTGTTGTGGAATCATCTGCGGCTGAAAGACAAACTTTAGTCGCTATTTTCCATCGTTCAAGATAACCTCTTGGGAGGTATTCATGTTGAAAAGGGGAACATTCTCCATGAAAATTGAAAAATGAGATTCATATGTAATATCTAACAGAAAACAACTACTTTCCCGGCTAAAGCCACGCTGGACATTGAACTACATTGTCTTTCGGCCGCAGATGATTCGACAACAGATTTTATGAATATTCTATTCATAATTCCGAACAAAAATCAAAATGCTATTATGTTACATTCTGACACGATTTTGACCTCTTGCGTTGGTCGATCTTTTCATAATATTACGTCGACATTTTTCAAGGTATATGACAATCCACAAGATCTCTTCAAAAAAGTCGACAGACGTTGCCTTCCTGCAGAATTCGGCGGTGAAATGCCAGCTAAGGAGATGATAGCATTGTGGAAAGTGGAGCTGGCTGCCAAAAGGCAACGACTACTGTCATTCGATGTGATGAATCTTCTTAGCGACAGAGGTATTATCAGAAGAAGGAAGGCTCCCGTTCAAAACGACTCCGATAGTTTGCCAGGAAGTTTTAGGAAACTAGAGTTAGATTAGGTGGAAGTCATTACTGTTTTTTTTCAGACTGAACAGATTTTTATTGATAATATAGGCACAACTCAATTGTCGCACTGAGGAGATTTGGGGAACATTCCACAAGTTAGCTATAAAAAAAGTGTGAAAGTACCTGAATACAAGATATATGTTTTTACCAGCTTCTTGAGAAGTTGAGAATTCATGGAGTGCGAAAATATACAGGGTGGCGATTTCTAAACAAGAAAATACGAAACGAAACTGTTACCGATTCAATAACACTAATTCACGCAACTACAAGTAGAGCCTAGAAAAAAAAGTCTCCGAAAGTTACATTTCAGACGCTGTAATTACGCGCGGTCTTGTGACACGCGTGGTTTTGCGCTTTTTCATCTCTCCAAAACGGTCAATGAACGGTCTCCATAGGTTTTTTTAATTGCCACGCTCGGTAGACTGAAGGCACTATTGACTTCGATGTATGCGATTTCTATAAATTTGCGTTTGAACCAATGTTCTTCTCTACGAAGAACACTAGCCTCGTCTCAAAAAATGGTGCCCTGTCCAGACGTGGTCAGCAATACCCGATTCAGAACCAAGGAAAACATGTCAATCGGGAATTTTCGACCACGCCTGAACCATCGAATTTTTTGTGGAGACTCATAAAAACCGCCTATATCGAAGCCAAACTTATGGAGACCGCTCGTGGACCGTTTTGGAGGAAGAAAAAGCCCAAGACCGCGCGTAGTTACACCGTAATTACGCTCAAGAATGCGTGCTTTCTTGAAGCAACTTCAAACCCCAAAAATCTAGTATTTTAGTCCGGCTAAGCAACGAACTTTCCCGTATCGAAATGGGTCCAGGAAAATTTTTGCCGGCGTCTCAACAATAATGACATCAATGAAAAATTGATAAGCATTTATCAAAATTCCTTAATTTGTTATTGTTATTGTTAAGGTTGATTGCGATTTCAAAAAAAATAGTATGTGTACCTCGTAGTTTAAAAGCATTACATTACCGGACGACAATGCAAATTGTTGGCCGAGGCGTTAAGCCGAGGCCAACAAGCATTGAAGTTTATTCTATTCTCCGGCAGAATCTTGAATTGTTTCGGACTATTTTTATTTTTCCCAGAGTTATAGCACAGTTCACGTTTATAAATTGTCACCCTCTATATTTGTATTCATTAGCAACTCTGAGTCATTTTGAAAAGTACTTGAAGAAATTTAGATTCTAAGTTATAGTTCAGTCAAAGATTCAATGTTTTGAGGGCCAGATTTATAGGTTCCAGTTGAACTCAAGATGGACTTACCAATCATTCCATCCGTGAATTAATTAAATTATGTTCGAATTCTAAACTATCGGTAACTTCTAAATTTTGGTGATTTTCGTGTTTTTTTTGTAGTGGCTTCGAGATAATTCTTCCTGGTGTTTCGTCTACATCTGCGGTAGACTTCTTCAATGGCAATGCGGTAAGGGACGAAGCGTTCGGGTCGTTCGTCTGAGCTTGACTGATTCGGTGTCTGTGCTGGTTGCTTCTTTTTTGTGCTTAACCGAATAGGGGGCGTGACTTCATCAAGTCTTGATCCTATCTGTTCTCTGAATTCCGATACCTGTTTTCCATCATTATTAATTTCAACCGAAAGGAAGAAGGCCCCAATCTAAGTAAATTGTGGAGGCAGATTATCAGATAGACCAAAACAGAACCTTTTTCCAGGTATAAACCATAATGATCGAAAACAAAAACAGGTATCGGAATTCAGTGACCAGACGGAATCAAGGCTATATAAAGTCCACTATTAGAATAAGCACAATAAAGGAAGCACCAGCACAGACACCGAATCAGCCAAGATTAGACAAACCACTCGAACGCTTCGTCCGTTGAAAATGTCTACCGCAGATGTAGACGAAACATCAGAAGAGTAACCTCCGAGAAAAATCTCGAAGACCACATTGGTAGTAACTTGAACTGGAACCTACAGAACTGGCCCTAAGGGCTGTGTGTGTTTTTGTATTGTATGTATATATTTTTATTATTGTTAAGTATTAGAGTAGTTTTATTGATCTAACATATTTTATTTTGATGGTTATTTAATGCCACTGTTGTCATCACTTTCGTTTTAAAACTGTTTACGAACACGTACTTGTACACAATACTTCTTGAAGGTATCATTAAAATAATTGAATTTTAAATTGTTTTTCAATGACTTCTCGTAAAAAAACGATAGTCGTTGCCGACCGATGTTTTACCCTCCCATCCATCTAGCTGTAGACTATTATGAAAATACATGTCTGAAAACTTTTCCCTAGCCAATATGGCGGAGGGTATTGAATTTTATCAAATATATACTCAATTGTAACCATAAGCAGAATTTTTTTTATTCGGACACGGGTACCATCCGTAGACTAGTTTCGATGTTGTTGCCTCGTCATCGGTACAGGGTAGGTCACTACAGGCAGCTTTGAGGCTATTTGGTTACTCTGGTCTCACGCTGATGAAACGGGTGCAGGCCGCTCCACCTAGCGAACAGAGCGAGTATCTGTCTGATATAATTCGATATCCGTCGCGGTATTAGCTAGAGGAGTAGTTGTTCTCAGACAGCTATTACCACCATCTGCCGACGACGCTGTTTCGTTGTTTACAACTCGTCAGGACAGCTTATTTGAACTTTGGATTGGCCGGAACAACAAAATTGTTGACTGCCTGCCAATGAGTAGACAAATTTCTAACTTTGGATTCCGTGGTTCGTTTCAAATTAAGTTGAGAGATGAACTTAATTAGCAAAATTTCCTCTTAAATATATGAGATATTATGGAATGTCTTCTAACAGTTAATGAAAATTCCATGCCGATTTACTGTATAGATATTATTAATATTTAATTTCAGCAAAAAGTTATAATTTTTTTTCGTTTTTCTAGAATCGTGAATAATATCACTTGTTGTAGTTAGAGAATATGTACCCTCAGTACTACTCTTAGTTATTGGTGATTTTTCTGAGATATGAATTGAAGATATTTCCAATGATGATCTACAATCTCAGTAATCCTCTTCCCGTACAGTTCTTCATTGTTAACTCTCATATCTCCGATCAAGTCCGAGAGATCATAACCTTCCTTGATGTTATCAAACGAAGGCGCGTCTTCAGGATTACAAAAAAAGAACTTCGAAAAAGTCACCGACCAAAGAAATCCGTAATTGGAATATCTTTCCCAATGTTCTAGTAGTTTACCGAATGGGAATATTCCGTCAACGTCTGAACCGAGATCGTTCAAAAACTTTGAGAGTTGGGCGTGATAGTACTTCAGCAGCTCGTCTAGTTGGGGCAGATTCCCCACAGGAGCACCTCCAAATAAGAAAAATGCAACGTCCAATACAGGAGAATGCAGTTCCGACAGCTGCCAGTCGATTATGGCAACGTTGCTCGGGTTTTCTCTAACTTCGGCCTGAAAATAAAAAAATATCATGAGTACCGCAAGGTTCGCATTTGGGGCTTATCTTCATTGGGATTTGGGGTTTCACTTTCATGAAGAATCACATTTTGAAATGAAAAATTAAAAAGTTCGAAAAATTATCTATCATGATATATTCGACTTTTTTGTCCGTAAATTTTTTTAGGTTCAAATTCTCAATGTATACTAATTCGGCCATTCTGAATCGATTGGCATTCGCAGAATTGGTCTATATCTAACCATTCTCGAGTTGGTCAGCTCTGAATTAGTTTTCAAATGTTTTTTTTGGCGCCAAAAATATTTTCGATGAATTTTCGACATTTTCGTTCAAAGATTCGAAATCAGCTCGTCAAATTACGTTCGGAGCCAAAAATTTTGAATTCGAAAAATGAAAAATAAAAAAGTTCAAGAATTTATCTATCATGATATACTCGACTTTTTCATCCTTCAATTTTTTTCGTTCAAATTCCCAGTATATACTAATTTGGCCATTCTGAATCGATTGGCGTTCGCAGAATTGGTCTATCTCTAACTGTTTTCGAGTTGGTCAGCTCTGAAATAGTTTTGAAATGTTTTTTTTGGCGCCAAAAATATTTCCGATGATTTTTCGACATTTTCGTTCAAAGATTCGGAATCAGCACGTCAAAATACGTTTGAGAACAAAAATTTGAAATTTGAGAAATGAAAAATTAAAAAGTTCGAAATATCATCATGATATATTCGACTTTTTCATCCTTCAATTTTTTTTGTTCAAATTCCCAGTATATACTAATTCGGCCATTCTGAATCGATTGGCGTTCGCAGAATTGGTCTATCTCTAACTGTTTTCGAGTTGGTCAGCTCTGAAATAGTTTTGAAATGTTTTTTTTGGCGCCAAAAATATTTCCGATGATTTTTCGACATTTTCGTTCAAAGATTCGGAATCAGCACGTCAAAATACGTTTGAGGACAAAAATTTGAAATTTGAGAAATGAAAAATTATAAAGTTCGAAATATCATCATGATATATTCGACTTTTTCATCCTTCAATTTTTTTTGTTCAAATTCCCAGTATATACTAATTCGGCCATTCTGAATCGATTGGCGTTCGCAGAATTGGTCTATCTCTAACCATTCTCGAGTTGGTCAGCTCTGAATTAGTTTTCAAATGGTTTTTTTGGCGCCAAAAATATTTTCGATGAACTTTCGACATTTTCGTTCAAAGATTCGAAATCAGCTCGTCAAATTACGTTCGGAGCCAGAAATTTTGAATTCGAAAAATGAAAAATAAAAAAGTTCAAAAAATTATCTATCATGATATACTCGACTTTTTTGTCCGTAATTTTTTTCGTTCAAATTCTCAATGTATACTAATTCGGCCATTCTGAATCGATTGGCGTTCGCAGAATTGGTCTATCTCTAACCATTCTCGAGTTGGTCAGCTCTGAATTAGTTTTCAAATGGTTTTTTTGGCGCCAAAAATATTTTCGATGAACTTTCGACATTTTCGTTCAAAGATTCGAAATCAGCTCGTCAAATTACGTTCGGAGCCAGAAATTTTGAATTCGAAAAATGAAAAATAAAAAAGTTCAAAAAATTATCTATCATGATATACTCGACTTTTTTGTCCGTAATTTTTTTCGTTCAAATTCTCAATGTATACTAATTCGGCCATTCTGAATCGATTGGCGTTCGCAGAATTGGTCTATCTCTAACCATTCTCGAGTTGGTCAGCTCTGAATTAGTTTTCAAATGGTTTTTTTGGCGCCAAAAATATTTTTGATGAATTTTCGACATTTTCGTTCAAAGATTCGAAATCAGCTCGTCAAATTACGTTCGGAGCCAAAAATTTTGAATTCGAAAAATGAAAAATAAAAAAGTTCAAGAAATTATCTATCATGATATACTCGACTTTTTCATCCTTCAATTTTTTTCGTTCAAATTCCCAGTATTTACTAATTTGGCCATTCTGAATCGATTGGAGTTCGCAGAATTGGTCTATCTCTAACTGTTTTCGAGTTGGTCAGCTCTGAAATAGTTTTGAAATGTTTTTTTTGGCGCCAAAAATATTTCCGATGATTTTTCGACATTTTCGTTCAAAGATTCGAAATCAGCTCGTCAAATTACGTTCGGAGCCAAAAATTTTGAATTCGAAAAATGAAAAATAAAAAAGTTCAAAAAATTATCTATCATGATATACTCGACTTTTTTGTCCGTAATTTTTTTTCGTTCAAATTCTCAATGTATACTAATTCGGCCATTCTGAATCGATTGGCGTTCGCAGAATTGGTCTATCTCTAACGGTTCTCGAGTTGGTCAGCTCTGAATTAGTTTTCAAATGGTTTTTTTGGTGCCAAAAATATTTTCGATGAATTTTCGACATTTTCGTTCAAAGATTCGAAATCAGCTCGTCAAATTACGTTCGGAGCCAAAAATTTTGAATTCGAAAAATGAAAAATAAAAAAGTTCAAAAAATTATCCATCATGATATACTCGACTTTTTTGTCCGTGAGTTTTTTTCGTTCAAATTCTCAATGTATACTAATTCGGCCATTCTGAATCGATTGGCGTTCGCAGAATTGGTCTATCTCTAACGGTTCTCGAGTTGGTCAGCTCTGAATTAGTTTTCAAATGGTTTTTTTTGCGCCAAAAATAGTTTCGATGAATTTTCGACATTTCCGTTCAAAGATTCGAAATCAGCTCGTCAAATTACGTTCGGAGCCAGAAATTTTGAATTCGAAAAATGAAAAATAAAAAAGTTCAAAAAATTATCCATCATGATATACTCGACTTTTTTGTCCGTGATTTTATTTCGTTCAAATTCTCAATGTATACTAATTCGGCCATTCTGAATCGATTGGCGTTCGCAGAATTGGTCTATCTCTAACGGTTCTCGAGTTGGTCAGCTCTGAATTAGTTTTCAAATGGTTTTTTTGGCGCCAAAAATAGTTTCGATGAATTTTCGACATTTTCGTTCAAAGATTCGAAATCAGCTCGTCAAATTACGTTCGGAGCCAAAAATTTTGAATTCGAAAAATGAAAAATAAAAAAGTTCAAAAAATTATCCATCATGATATACTCGACTTTTTTGTCCGTGAGTTTTTTTCGTTCAAATTCTCAATGTATACTAATTCGGCCATTCTGAATCGATTGGCGTTCGCAGAATTGGTCTATCTCTAACGGTTCTCGAGTTGGTCAGCTCTGAATTAGTTTTCAAATGGTTTTTTTGGCGCCGAAAATATTTCCGATGATTTTTCGACATTTTCGTTCAAAGATTCGGAATCAGCACGTCAAAATACGTTTGAGGACAAAAATTTGAAATTTGAGAAATGAAAAATTAAAAAGTTCGAAATATCATCATGATATATTCGACTTTTTCATCCTTCAATTTTTTTTGTTCAAATTCCCAGTATATACTGATTCGGCCATTCTGAATCGATTGGCGTTCGCAGAATTGGTCTATCTCTAACGGTTCTCGAGTTGGTCAGCTCTGAATTAGTTTTCAAATGTTTTTTTTGGCGCCAAAAATATTTTCGATGAAGTTTCGACATTTTCGTTCAAAGATTCGAAATCAGCTCGTCAAATTACGTTCGGAGCCAAAAATTTTGAATTCGAAAAATGAAAAATAAAAAAGTTCAAGAATTTATCTATCATGATATACTCGACTTTTTCATCCTTCAATTTTTTTCGTTCAAATTCCCAGTATATACTAATTTGGCCATTCTGAATCGATTGGCGTTCGCAGAATTGGTCTATCTCTAACTGTTTTCGAGTTGGTCAGCTCTGAAATAGTTTTGAAATGTTTTTTTTGGCGCCAAAAATATTTCCGATGATTTTTCGACATTTTCGTTCAAAGATTCGGAATCAGCACGTCAAAATACGTTTGAGAACAAAAATTTGAAATTTGAGAAATGAAAAATCAAAAAGTTCGAAATATCATCATGATATATTCGACTTTTTCATCCTTCAATTTTTTTTGTTCAAATTCCCAGTATATACTAATTCGGCCATTCTGAATCGATTGGCGTTCGCAGAATTGGTCTATCTCTAACTGTTTTCGAGTTGGTCAGCTCTGAAATAGTTTTGAAATGTTTTTTTTGGCGCCAAAAATATTTCCGATGATTTTTCGACATTTTCGTTCAAAGATTCGGAATCAGCACGTCAAAATACGTTTGAGGACAAAAATTTGAAATTTGAGAAATGAAAAATTATAAAGTTCGAAATATCATCATGATATATTCGACTTTTTCATCCTTCAATTTTTTTTGTTCAAATTCCCAGTATATACTGATTCGGCCATTCTGAATCGATTGGCGGTCGCAGAATTGGTCTATCTCTAACCATTCTCGAGTTGGTCAGCTCTGAATTAGTTTTCAAATGGTTTTTTTGGCGCCAAAAATATTTTCGATGAACTTTCGACATTTTCGTTCAAAGATTCGAAATCAGCTCGTCAAATTACGTTCGGAGCCAGAAATTTTGAATTCGAAAAATGAAAAATAAAAAAGTTCAAAAAATTATCTATCATGATATACTCGACTTTTTTGTCCGTAATTTTTTCCGTTCAAATTCTCAATGTATACTAATTCGGCCATTCTGAATCTATTGGCGTTCGCAGAATTGGTCTATCTCTAACCATTCTCGAGTTGGTCAGCTCAGAATTAGTTTTCAAATGGTTTTTTTGGCACCAAAAATATTTTCGATGATTTTCGACATTTTCGTTCAAAGATTCGAAATCAGCTCGTCAAATTACGTTCGGAGCCAAAAATTTTGAATTCGAAAAATGAAAAATAAAAAAGTTCAAAAAATTATCTATCATGATATACTCGACTTTTTCATCCTTCAATTTTTTTCGTTCAAATTCCCAGTATATACTAATTTGACCATTCTGAATCGATTGGCGTTCGCAGAATTGGTCTATCTCTAACTGTTTTCGAGTTGGTCAGCTCTGAAATAGTTTTGAAATGGTTTTTTTGGCGCCAAAAATATTTTCGATGAACTTTCGACATTTTCGTTCAAAGATTCGAAATCAGCTCGTCAAATTACGTTCGGAGCCAGAAATTTTGAATTCGAAAAGTGAAAAATAAAAAAGTTCAAAAAATTATCTATCATGATATACTCGACTTTTTTGTCCGTAATTTTTTTTCGTTCAAATTCTCAATGTATACTAATTCGGCCATTCTGAATCGATTGGCGTTCGCAGAATTGGTCTATATCTGACCATTCTCGAGTTGGTCAGCTCTGAATTAGTTTTCAAATGGTTTTTTTGGCGCCAAAAATATTTTCGATGAATTTTCGACATTTTCGTTCAAAGATTCGAAATCAGCTCGTCAAATTACGTTCGGAGCCAAAAATTTTGAATTCGAAATATGAAAAATAAAAAAGTTCAAGAAATTATCTATCATGATATACTACACTTTTTCATCCTTCAATTTTTTTCGTTCAAATTCCCTGTATATACTAATTCGGCCATTCTGAATCGATTGGCGTTCGCAGAATTGGTCTATCTCTAACCATTCTCGAGTTGGTCAGCTCTGAATTAGTTTTCAAATGGTTTTTTTGGCGCCAAAAATATTTTCGATGAACTTTCGACATTTTCGTTCAAAGATTCGAAATCAGCTCGTCAAATTACGTTCGGAGCCAGAAATTTTGAATTCGAAAAATGAAAAATAAAAAAGTTCAAAAAATTATCTATCATGATATACTCGACTTTTTTGTCCGTAATTTTTTTTCGTTCAAATTCTCAATGTATACTAATTCGGCCATTCTGAATCGATTGGCGTTCGCAGAATTGGTCTATCTCTAACCATTCTCGAGTTGGTCAGCTCTGAATTAGTTTTCAAATGGTTTTTTTGGCACTAAAAATATTTTCGATGAATTTTCGACATTTTCGTTCAAAGATTCGAAATCAGCTCGTCAAATTACGTTCGGAGCCAAAAATTTTGAATTCGAAATATGAAAAATAAAAAAGTTCAAGAAATTATCTATCATGATATACTACACTTTTTCATCCTTCAATTTTTTTTGTTCAAATTCCCAGTATATACTAATTCGGCCATTCTGAATCGATTGGCGTTCGCAGAATTGGTCTATCTCTAACTGTTTTCGAGTTGGTTAGCTCTGAAATAGTTTTGAAATGTTTTTTTTGGCGCCAAAAATATTTCCGATGATTTTTCGACATTTTCGTTCAAAGATTCGGAATCAGCACGTCAAAATACGTTTGAGGACAAAAATTTGAAATTTGAGAAATGAAAAATTATAAAGTTCGAAATATCATCATGATATATTCGACTTTTTCATCCTACAATTTTTTTTGTTCAAATTCCCTGTATATACTAATTCGGCCATTCTGAATCGATTGGCGTTCGCAGAATTGGTCTATCTCTAACCATTCTCGAGTTGGTCGGCTCTGAATTAGTTTTCAAATGGTTTTTTTGGCGCCAAAAATATTTTCGATGAACTTTCGACATTTTCGTTCAAAGATTCGAAATCAGCTCGTCAAATTACGTTCGGAGCCAGAAATTTTGAATTCGAAAAATGAAAAATAAAAAAGTTCAAAAAATTATCTATCATGATATACTCGACTTTTTTGTCCGTGAGTTTTTTTCGTTCAAATTCTCAATGTATACTAATTCGGCCATTCTGAATCGATTGGCGTTCGCAGAATTGGTCTATCTCTAACGGTTCTCGAGTTGGTCAGCTCTGAATTAGTTTTCAAATGGTTTTTTTTGCGCCAAAAATAGTTTCGATGAATTTTCGACATTTCCGTTCAAAGATTCGAAATCAGCTCGTCAAATTACGTTCGGAGCCAGAAATTTTGAATTCGAAAAATGAAAAATAAAAAAGTTTAAAAAATTATCTATCATGATATACTCGACTTTTTCATCCTTCAATTTTTTTCGTTCAAATTCCCAGTATATACTAATTTGGCCATTCTGAATGGATTGGCGTTCGCAGAATTGGTCTATCTCTAACTGTTTTCGAGTTGGTCAGCTCTGAAATAGTTTTGAAATGGTTTTTTTGGCGCCAAAAATAGTTTCGATGAATTTTCGACATTTCCGTTCAAAGATTCGAAATCAGCTCGTCAAATTACGTTCGGAGCCAAAAATTTTGAATTCGAAAAATGAAAAATAAAAAAGTTCAAAAAATTATCCATCATGATATACTCGACTTTTTTGTCCGTGAGTTTTTTTCGTTCAAATTCTCAATGTATACTAATTCGGCCATTCTGAATCGATTGGCGTTCGCAGAATTGGTCTATCTCTAACTGTTTTCGAGTTGGTCAGCTCTGAAATAGTTTTGAAATGGTTTTTTTGGCGCCAAAAATATTTTCGATGAATTTTCGACATTTTCGTTCAAAGATTCGAAATCAGCTCGTCAAATTACGTTCGGAGCCAAAAATTTTGAATTCGAAAAATGAAAAATAAAAAAGTTCAAAAAATTATCCATCATGATATACTCGACTTTTTTGTCCGTGAGTTTTTTTCGTTCAAATTCTCAATGTATACTAATTCGGCCATTCTGAATCGATTGGCGTTCGCAGAATTGGTCTATCTCTAACGGTTCTCGAGTTGGTCAGCTCTGAATTAGTTTTCAAATGGTTTTTTTGGCGCCAAAAATATTTTCGATGAATTTTCGACATTTCCGTTCAAAGATTCGAAATCAGCTCGTCAAATTACGTTCGGAGCCAAAAATTTTGAATTCGAAAAATGAAAAATAAAAAAGTTCAAAAAATTATCCATCATGATATACTCGACTTTTTTGTCCGTGAGTTTTTTTCGTTCAAATTCTCAATGTATACTAATTCGGCCATTCTGAATCGATTGGCGTTCGCAGAATTGGTCTATCTCTAACTGTTTTCGAGTTGGTCAGCTCTGAAATAGTTTTGAAATGGTTTTTTTGGCGCCAAAAATATTTTCGATGAATTTTCGACATTTTCGTTCAAAGATTCGAAATCAGCTCGTCAAATTACGTTCGGAGCCAAAAATTTTGAATTCGAAAAATGAAAAATAAAAAAGTTCAAAAAATTATCCATCATGATATACTCGACTTTTTTGTCCGTGAGTTTTTTTCGTTCAAATTCTCAATGTATACTAATTCGGCCATTCTGAATCGATTGGCGTTCGCAGAATTCGTCTATCTCTAACGGTTCTCGAGTTGGTCAGCTCTGAATTAGTTTTCAAATGGTTTTTTTGGCGCCGAAAATATTTCCGATGATTTTTCGACATTTTCGTTCAAAGATTCGGAATCAGCACGTCAAAATACGTTTGAGGACAAAAATTTGAAATTTGAGAAATGAAAAATTAAAAAGTTCGAAATATCATCATGATATATTCGACTTTTTCATCCTTCAATTTTTTTTGTTCAAATTCCCAGTATATACTGATTCGGCCATTCTGAATCGATTGGCGTTCGCAGAATTGGTCTATCTCTAACGGTTCTCGAGTTGGTCAGCTCTGAATTAGTTTTCAAATGGTTTTTTTGGCGCCAAAAATAGTTTCGATGAATTTTCGACATTTTCGTTCAAAGATTCGAAATCAGCTCGTCAAATTACGTTCGGAGACAAAAATTTTAAATTCGAAAAATTGAAAATGAAGAATCTCAGAAAATTGGATTTTCCACCTTATACAACCTTTTCCACCTAAATCTTATATCTGAGCACATAAAAATCATACATTTTCGAAATGAGCATGAAATTTTAATTATACAGTACAAATTTCGAGTCAATGTGACGATTTAGTTGTTTTCATGATTTTTAGGGATGAACCCCTTGCAACTTTTTCAAGTAATTTTTAAATTTTTTTGATTGACTCGAAATTCACAATACATACTAATTCAGCCATTCTGAATCGATTGGCATTCGCAGAATTGGTCTATCTGTTCTCGAGTTAGTCAGCTCTGAATCAGTGTTCAAATGGTTTTTTTTCGATGAGTTTTCGACATTTTCTTTCAATGCATCGAAATCAGCACGTCAAAATACGTTCGGGAACAAAAATACAGCCTGCAGAAATTCAAGAAGAACGCCAATTCCTACCTACTTTTCCTTGGCTATCACGAACATCACAGGATTTTACTTTTCGTAGGAATATAAAAAAAATCGTTGAAATACAGTACCTCATATTCAAACAGGAAATTATTACTATGGCAATCACAATGGATTATCACAGACTTCTCTGGAACATCATCTAAAATGTCCTCGATGACCTTTTCCACGTCGATATTCACCAATTCGTCGTACTTGTCGCAAAGATCCGGTCTACCAGCGTCCATCAAAGTCTTTTTACATCTGGTATCGCTGTTTCGAAAGGTTCTCATCCTCAGTATGAACTCTCTGTTTATTGGAAAGTAGTCGGCAGTTAGTTTATCGAATTCTTTTCTATCCTGATCGCGCAAAGCGAACGACAAAGCGTGGATTTTCGCGTAGGTTCTCAGAACCAAATGGGTATGTTGTAAATTCATCGAATCTGAATCGTCCAGCAGTGAATACCCTCTTTTTCTCAGGTCTTCGAGTATTAACACTTCCACTTCATCCGACAGGATAGTTTTATAGCACTTGGGAAAGATGTTGAAAGTAGCCGAAACGTCTTTGGTTCCAAGGAACTTTTTAAACATTGGCAACACTTTGTCGTAAAAATAAATTTCTCGTTCGTTGATTTTTTTCATAACCGGCATGTTTCTTCTCAACGCTTCGCTTTCCTTTCCCATTTTTATGAATAAATGGACTTCCTTTCTTTGGTAACCAGTGTCCTTTCCTGTAACTTTGGCGTATATTATTTCGGCAAGGTACCCTTCTGTTTTTCCTGTGGTTCCCACCAAGTCGATTCTGTACTCGGAAAGATTTTCGTCTTCTAGAGATTTCTCAATCCACGATTTGATATCATTTTCGTGTTTTGTATTCATGTTCACGCCACGGTACGCGCTGTGTTGCAACTGAACAATGATTCATGGTTCATGGTCATGGGATTCCTGGTTATCTTGCCGATTCACCGCGAATTCTTGCATCACCTTGCGATTTTATAAGCGGTAATTGCACTATCCACCGAACACTGTTGCCAAACATAGAAATGGGAAGTCTGCACTACCTTAATCAAATGTATTCAAAACTAATCAATTTATCTCAACATGCAATGGGTATACTGCAAGGCTTCCTTCTTGAAGACATTCCGTCGTGTCTACACCTGAACGGTTCTCCATATCTGTACCATGAAGCGCACGTTTTACATTTTTTGCATTTTTCGACCATAACGAGACACATTCGTTAAATACATATGCATATAGAAAGAAAGCTAAGAAAATTTCCTACAAGAGGGTGTTATTGTTTGATGGCCTAACAGTTCGCTTGTAGGTGTTATAGGTAGTTTTGTGCGCTAGGATGCAGGATTTTAGCGCACGTTTCACATTTATCGCATTTTGCGACCATAACGAGACACATTCGTTAAATATAGATGTATATAGAAAGAAAGCTAAGAAAATTTCCTACAAGAGAATGTTATTGTTTGTTGGCCTAACCGATGTTTCAACGCCGATTCCAGCAACCAACCTTCGAATCAACAGCTCTTTGTGGCCGAATGTTTTTGATCCTGTCTTTTTCGATTCCAATATGAAGCTTTTCACACTCAGCTGACCGTATTTTTCCATATTTACGAATAATTTAAGTGATATGCTAGTTTTTACTTGATACTCAGGACCTCCACGTACAATAGCGCCTCTGGCGGGAGCAAAATCGTTCATGCCTGACTTTAGGTATATTATACTATATAATATACCTACCAACACATTGCCATTGAAGTTATCAGCTAATTATTGGAATATAACTTAAAATTGATATCATATTTTTATATTAAAATGAAGAGGATAAAGTTGACATTTCAATTATTTCGTAATGGTTGTTTTGAATTTAATTCGGTCTGATTTATATTCATTACGATTCGTGTTTTTCTCTTCAATATGAAAAAATATTTCTTATGTTCGTCTCGTTTTTGTAGAGCTATCGCATTAAAGCAGGCCACTCACATACGGAAATCGAAGTGACAATAATCTGCAAGCCACGACTGTGTTGGTAAGGGTTTATGAGAAAAAGCAAATTCGTTATAGTGACAATGATTTAATTGAAATAATCATGTCAATAAAACACACACAGTAATATAATTAGGAGATTTTAACCGACATAATAGCATTTTTAAAACAAAATGCGCAAATGCGCCTTGGAGATATACTGTGTGAATGGCCCGCTTTATATTTATTACAAAAATTATTGCGACTAAGCAATAGGTCAAGACCCTGAAACGAAAACGAACTTTTAGTAGATAAGTCTTAGGTTTCTCTCTGAATAATCTGGTGATTCTGACCTCGGTTATTTAGAAAGAGATACTGGCGATACTGGCAAAAATATAATTACATTTGAGAATCCAGTTTGCGATACGCATTATCAACAGCAACCATGGATAGAGAAGAGAAAAAAAGAATAGTGTCATGGATTGAGGAAGCGCTGAAAGAATCAGGTTTTTCCGAAATGGCGATCGACTTGATTCCAAACGAAAAAGGGGAAGGCTACGCTGCAGATCTCATGTTCGCTATAGTCACAGATAAGAAAGATGAGAACAAGACGGTACATTTGGCTGTTAAAATGGGGAAAAACAATAAAACATTCAGAGATAATTTACCAATGATGAGAGATCTCTACACGAGAGAACTGTTCGTTTATGCCGAAGTGTTCCCGACGTTCCGTAAGTTCGAAACGGAAAAGAATGTCGTGGATACCTTCGACTGCTACCCCAAGTGCTACAAAACGTTTCTGACGCACGATATGGAAGTTCTGGTTCTGGAAAACTTGAGGGAGACTGGATACGTCTTGCACGACAAAAGGAATCCGATGAACTTGCAACATATTCGTTTGGTGTTGAAAAACTATGCGAAACTGCACGCTTTGTCATTTGCGCTGCGTGATCAAAACCAGGAAAAATTCAACGAACTATCCGCCGATTATGCTCCAACCATGAGTAAATTCGTTTCGGCCACTGGTATCTTCAGTAAAAAGGGGAGAGTGCGGGAAAGCTTGAAGAAGGGCGGAAGAAGTGATTTGGCGGAAAAATACGAGGATGAAATCAAAAGAGGCAAGGAAACTATTGTTTTAGAAATCCTAGACGATGTTGTGCAAGAATCAGTTATGACACACGGAGACTGCCATAATAACAATTTCCTTTTCCAATATAAGGTATGAATTTTTTCTTGTAATTGTAATGTGCTGAACGTTGGTTAACGGAAACAGAATTTAAAGTCGCTTAACATTTAGCCAATTAACGTTTTTGTTTTGAAGAAATGCGCTGTTGCCAAGTTGGTCATAATGTGGAAAATATGAGGCAAAAATCTTACAGAAAACAACCACTTTCCTGGCTAATACCACGACGGACATTGAATTACATCTGAATGTCTTTTTGAAATTATTTCAAGCATTTCAAATACAGGAGAACTGATTTTTAAATATTTAAACTTCCATCCTCGTCAAGGTATAATAGATAAACTCATCCTTACAGAACCCTGATGATGAATTTAATATATTTCGAAACGTGCGCAATACAAACAATAGTTCTTCCCGGATATTATTGATCCATATCCCAACAAAACCTCTGAAAAAGCAAATTTAAGATCACCAAACTCATCAGTTGATATTAAAATGAACTTGTGATTTATATTGATGTTTTGTAACCAAAAATTCTGACAAGCCTCCCTGAATGTTTCCTAACGTCCATAACTTGGCAACAGCGCATATTCGCAAAGAATATTGTCATCTTCGGTCCGTTATCATATACAGTATCGGAAACTTTTCATCTGGGGTATAGACAGAAATCTACTCGAGCAACAAGGAACGCAATGATATGATAATACCACATAAATGAGAGAGACGCACTACTGCGCGCCTCTCCTGTTACCTCGCCCGACGAATTAACAGCTCAATTGATATCCCTTCCTCGAGCGAGTAGAGGAGAAATTGTAATGCTCTCTCAACATTATAGCAAGCTATTCTTCACCATACCCCAGATGAAAGCTTTACAATACTGTATAAGATTTTCAGTCATTTGAAGCGACCACTTGACAACAGCGCATTAACACAAAACAAAAAGGGTACCATTATCGGCTGATGCCACAAAATGGCGTTGTTCTTTTTTTTTAACAGATATACAATATTGAATTTAATTGAATATCCTTTTTTTTTCAGGAAAATGATGAAGAAAACCCACTTAGCGTATCAATAATTGACTGGCAACTTTCCTCACTTCACTCTCCAGCTCTGGATTTATCATGTTTCCTCTACCTCTGTTCTTCTGGGAAATCTTTGTCGCACCTAGAGGAACTGCTCAAATTGTACCATACCCAATTAAAAATGTTCTTGCGAGAACTAGGGTCAGACGTTGAAAAATTATTTCCATACAGTACCCTGGTGAAACATTGGAGAAAATGTTCTCCTTATGCGTTCATTTTAGTAACAAGTTTCTTGCAGATGGTGTACGTTGAAAAAGAAGATACTCCATCATTCGAAGATGTCGATGAAAACGGCGATTTGGCAAAATTGATGGAAAATGTGCAATTGAGTGACGAAGATTTATATACAGAGAGATTGATTTCAATTGTTGACCACCACTGTAATTTCATACTAACGTAGACCTATGCAAATACAAATTTTGAGTAAGAGTCTACGCATTGATGTATTTTATTCATAGAAATAGAAATAGAAACGATGTGGCAACGCTTTGAATAACGTGAGAACTTTGTAATACCTATCTTTATAAACGAAAAATGCGATATCAGATAATCATTTAGATTCTTTTTTATCGTGAAACAGGTTAGTATTTAATTCGCTATCGTCAAATTAGGAGCCATGGACGAAAAATTTCGGATCGAAATAGTGTCATGTGTTGAAAAATCCATGCAGGAGGAAATTTCTTACGAAATGAAGATCAATTTGAATGGCACTACCAACAAAAAGGGCGAAGGATTCATGGCAGACCTTATTTTCGCGACGGTCACTGGAACTGACAAGGACGATAAATACAAGGAAATTCATTTAGCTATCAAAGTAGGAAAGAGAACCAAAGAGATCAGAGAAAGCTTTCCGGTGATAGTCGATTGCTACAAGAGAGAATTGGTGGTATATGACACAGTGCTTCCAGCTTTCCGCCAATTTCAACTCGAAAAGAACATTGTGAACATTTTCGACGCCTATCCCAAGTGCCACGGAACATTTTTATCCGATGATATAGAAGCTATGGTTTTGGACGATCTGAAAGTAAAAGGATTTGCATTGCACGATAAACAATCGACAATGAACCTCCAACACATACACCTAGTGTTGAAAAACTACGCGAAATTTCACGCTCTGTCCTACGCATTTCGTGATCAACATAAAGAAGATTTTGACAGATTAACTGCTGGATACTTTTCAGTGTTGGAACACATATTCCCGGCCATGGTCGAGCAAAAAACTGACGTTAGAGTGCAAGCAGTCTTGAGAGAAGCTGGACGAGATGACTTGGCTTCAAAATACGCGGAAGAAATCAAAAATAACGAATTGAGACATATTCTAGAAGTTATCGGCAATGTTCCACAAGAATCCGTTATAACCCATGGGGATTGTCACAACAACAACTTTCTTTTCGAGTATAAGGTATGTAACTCTGACTGGTTTGAAGTTCTGTATTAGCCTATCTATTATGGATATAACTGTAAAATTGCGTTTGTCGGGCGCCACAAGCTATCAAAAAAATTTATTTTGGTACTCACGTATTTTGAGCTCCTGAACAAAAAATCCCAATGAAATTTTCGGCGGTCCCAAGTAATTTCGGAGATACGGCCTATTTTTGGATTTTCACTGGCATTTTCTAGAGACGTTTCTACCGCGAAAAAAACACTCTATATGTCTCATTCTTTTTTTTAATCGTGTTTTTTATAAAGATGTCAGAAACAACAAACTCTCTAATATGACAGCGATGTACTAAGGGAAGTTTATTTATGTATAGGTGGTAACACTGAAATCAATTATTGCCAACTTTTCAGATTTATTAATAGCTGCGTTTTTTTGTGATTATCTTTGTGCAGTCAGATCGGGACGTAATAAAGGCGATCGAAGCGTGTTATTTTAGTAGATTTTGTGAGACTGGGAAAATAGAATTTACTTGTAGTTTTTTTAATATCAAAAAACAAACTACTGTCATATATAATCAACAACATCAACAACCTTACTAGTAACAAGATTTTTCAAATGTCACACTTCATTCATATCATAACCTAAAGGTGGCTTCACAAGTCAAAGTCACAATAAGGATGCTATTTTAAATATATTCCAACAAAGCGAGCGTAACGACGACGAACACAGCGGAAACCTATTTACGTTTTAGGTTGGGTTGGGTAAGTTAGGCTAGGCAGGTTAGGTAGGTTAGGTTAGGCAGGTTAGGTTAGGTAGGGTATGTTAAGTAGGGTAGGTTAGGTGGCTGGGTTGGGTTATTTTCCCTTCTTTTGCCTTGAAATATTGGATCTGTGTTCAGTTAGGTCGGTACGTAATAAGGGCGAGCGAAGCTAGCCTAACCTAACCCAAATCGTAAATAAAAGAAGGCGCTCGCTGCGCTCACCGTAGTTAGGCTCGCTTCGCTTGCCCTTATTACGTACCGACCTAACTGCATACAGATCCAATCTTTTAAGGCAAAAAAAGGAAAAACAACCTAACCCACCCACCTAACCCACTCACCTAACACACCAACATAACCAAACCTACCAAACCAAACCCAACCCAACCTAACATACTCAAACCAACCTAACCTAATCTACTTAATCCAACCTAACCTAAAACGTAAATAAAAATAGGTGCTCGCTGCGCTCGCCGTTAATAGGCTCGCTTCGCTCGCTCTTATTAGGCCGGATTTTCATGAATATGATATCCAATGATCCGATGGTACAGAAATATTCTTATTGGTTGAAAAATGTACTGCTGGTAGGTGTGACTACAATTCAACCAATAAGATCATTTTTGTGCCATCGGATAGTCGGATATCGTATGCATGAAAATCCGGCCTTCCGTCCTGACCTAACTGCACAATTTTTTCTGGTTTATGTGACATGAACTATTACAGATTCCTTTACCTTTTATTGCGTTTTTTGCGATCGTAAGTGGGTATTGTTTGGTTGGAAGGCTGAGGTTGAGATGGCACTGATCTGCGGACGCGATTTCAGTTGAGGCTTTGAAATCGAGATGTGATCGAAATATTTGTTGCAGATATTAGTTACTGATCCATCCAGGTTCTGATTTGGGCTCAGCAAAATCATAAAATCATATCATACTGTATTTTATTGTACAAGATGTCCAAAATATTATGAGAAAGGTTTCTTGGAGGAGTTAAGACTAACGTTTTCCAAAAGAATGATTGGTATTTTGTTGCAGTCAGTTTCAGAATAACATTTTTCTCATGCTGTGTTTTTTTTAGCATAAATGAATTCCTTGTACATAATAAATTCTTATTTCGATAATCACCGATTCATCTTTAACCTACTCTGTATTATAAAACTCATAAATATTTCGAGGAAAGAATATGAGGAGTAGTTGTTGTATTGGTTGACTTTTATTTGTTTTAGAGTTTTAATATGTATCAATTTCTTTGCCATTAAAATTTATAATCATTGACAATAAAGTATAATTTGATTCATTGATTTTTGTTTTCTTTATTCTAGGACAATGACAAAGAAAACCCTCTCAGAGTAGCCATCATCGACTGGCAATTATCTGGAATTCATTCACCAGTCGTGGACCTTTCATATTTTCTGTATTGCGCGGCGTCCAAAGAGGAATTATTCCATTTGGATGAGCTCCTCAAATTCTACCACTCGCACTTGACAGACTTCATGAAACAGTTAGGATCAGATGCTCCGAAAGTATTTCCATACAGCTCCTTGGTAGATCACTGGAAAAGATATTCCATTTATGGGTTATTTTTAGGAAAAAATGTTCTTCACGTTTTTTATGTTCCAGAAGAACTCACGCCTGTAGCTACGGGTAACAAAGAAATTGATTTCCAGAAGTGGAGAGAACTACAACTCCAAAATGAAGATGTTTACAGGGAACGACTGATATCAATTTTTGATAACCATTTCAATTTCATACTTACTTAAACGAATGATATCATGAAGACTCTTCGAACTCTTATGTATTTTTTTAAAGAAATCAACAGTTGATATACATGTATTCTCGATGTTATTCTATTTCGGATTTAGAGGAACTGCTGAAGGAACAACGACCCCAAGACCCCAAAACTCTAGTCAAGAAAGCTGAAAGGAACCTTCTGAAAAAAAAAATCCCTATGAAAGCGACTTAGTCGAACTCGTAAATAAAAAAGAAGCGGGTGAATTGCGTATTCAAGACATAACTCTGAGTCCATTCTGCTGGACGAACGTCCGCCTACAACAAAATATGATTACCGAAATGCCAACTGGCCCGAGTTCCGAAGGCTTTTGAATGCTATGACATCGATCAAGTCAAACATCTCAAAAGATGAAATTGAGGAGGTAACTCTCACTTTTATTAGGAACATTCAAGTTGCTCGTGAGCGTGCTGTCAAGAAGATTATAATCAGGAGTAACCGGAATGTTGTTCCACCTGATGTTAAGGCGTTGATTACTCTGAAAAATACTCTTCGCAAGAAATGGCAACGATTCAGAAACCCAGCGGATAAGGACGACCTAATACGGCTGGGAAGAGAAATTTCGGAATTGATCAACGCTAATAACGATAAAGTGTGGAAAAACAAACTGGAGAAGTTAGATCCGCGTGACAACTCTCTCTGGCGGAAGACGAAGCGAATTTCCAAGAAGTTCGCTCCGATTCCAGCCATGGAGAAGGGGAACGACAGACTAGCGACGGACCCTCATAAGGCGGAATTATTTGGAGAATACTTATATTATTTATTATATATTTGTATTGCCAATTTCGAAAATAGCCATTGAAGATTTTATTATGAGTTTAATGGTGGCAACAGTGCATTATTATTTAATGAATAAAGCAAGGCACTGTTCGATTTAAAATATGACCTTTGAATAGAAATAGGAAAAGGCCGAGTGTTTTTGAAGTGGTGCCAATATAAAACTCCAAATTTTGATTGGCAGCTTCTTATTTCTTATATTATTTTACGCTGCTGTATAAACACTCCAAAAATCACTACTGTACATCTTACTTTATTTTATTTCTTATTTTATTTTAGTTGCTGTATAAACCCACCGTTATACCTTTAGCTTCATTTATATAAATTTTCAGGTTACGAGACTTTTTGAATATTATTGTCTGTTTATTCGGTAACTTAGTTACGCGCACAAGCAACTTAGAATGAAATAGCGGAACGAATAATCATGAAGGGGAATGTTAACACGTCTTTACATTTCTTGTTACTTAAATAACTATTATGCAACAGGATTTGTTTATAGACCACCAAACTCTTCTGTCAACGAATTCATTAGTGATCTAGAAAGAAATTACACCCAAAATAAGTATAATGATATAAGTAATTTATTTAGGGGACTTGATATAAATATGCTGGCAGTTAAAAATTATTCATGTAATAAAATCAATTATATGTTAGAAGCATTTGGGTTGTCCCCAATTTTTGAGTCACCCACCCGTACTAAGCTCACCACAGTAACTCTTATCGATTTGATCTTTACAAGAAATAAAGAAAATGTAAAAAACAGTTTCACACATATTCGATATTTTCAGAAACAACGAAGGAATGTTTTTTTCGTGTTTGAATTTCATTTAAGTGTAAATATCTTAGTATCGAAATTTTTTTTCGTTTTTCAAGCCTTTTCGCAACCTTGGCCGTCAACAAACGTGGGAACACGTCAACAGTCAACACGTGGCTGTTTGAACCTCGCGTTTGGAGCGCTAATATGACCACCTACATAAGAAACTGTGGAGAGCGCTTTCGTCGCGGCGCGCGGCGTCTCAAAAACGCTTATGAAAGCGTTTTCAAAATCAGTCGCTGCCGCTGGTCGTACTAAGCCAAGCCACATACAGCAATCAATGCAATACATCACTGCGACCTGGTCGCAACGTTCATGACGTAGCGACCAGGACGTAAGCGTGGCCGAACTCATGTCGAATTCTCTTTGGTAGCACAAAAAATCCTTAAAATTTACAAATCCAGTACGACTGAGTTTTGAGACGAGGATCGACTGTAGCACTACCAAACTTGGCATGCTAGTAGTTGGAATCAGGATAGACACGAAAAAAATTGTTTACCAGAATTCCAGGGGTTTAACATGTTTTTTTTCGTTTGAAAATATATAAATATATGAAGATGAAATGTTTCGTAGAGCAACTAAATTCGGTGTGGAGGGCTTTGAAGCCATTTTCCATCGCGGAATAGCATCAGATTCAGTTTCTAAAAATATATCCAAAAAATAGTAAGATGATATTAAAGTATCGACAACACACTTCGGAAAACAACTTCGGCTACCGTCCAAGAGATGGCAGCACCTTGATTGGATACATACACAATTTTACAAAAATTCAAATATTTCGAAAACTATAAGACTTGAGACCAACACTGATTGCATTCCTAGATTCTGCTCGTCAACACCCTCCATTGTAGGTATTTTGAAGCAGATCCATTTTCCATTTTCAGACAGAAAATTACCAAAGGTGTTAGCCTTATTTCTTGAAACGACCCAAAGATGAAATGTTTCGTAGAGCAGCCAAATTCGGTGTGGAGGGCTTTGAAGCCATTGCTCATCGCGGAATAGTATCAGATTCAGTTTCCACAAATATATCCAAAAAATAGTAACATGATATTAAAGTAACAACACACTTCGGAAGATAACTTCGGCTACCGTACAAGAGATGGCAGCACCTTGATTGGAATGCATGCACATTTTTACAAAAATTCAAATATTTCGAAAACTATAAGACTTGGGACAAAACTGATTGCATTTCTAGATTCTGCTCGTCAAGAACCTCGATTGCAGGTATTTTGAAGCAAATCCATTTTCTATTTTCAGATAGAAAATTTCCAAAAGGGTTAGCCTTATTTCCTGAAACGACCCAAAGATAACATGTTTCGTAGAGCAACCAAATCCGGTGTGGAGGGCTTTGAAGCCATTGCCCATCGCGGAATAGCATCAGATTCAGTTTCTAAAAATATATCCAAACAATTGTAAGATGATATAAAAGTAGCGACGACAGATTTCGGCAGAGAACTTCGGCTACCGTACAAGAGATGGCAGCACCTTGATTGGAATGCATGCACATTTTTACAAAAATTCAAATATTTCGAAAACTATAAGACTTGGGACGAAACTGATTGCATTTCTAGATTCTGCTCGTCAAGAACCTCGATTGCAGGTATTTTGAAGCAAATCCATTTTCTATTTTCAGATAGAAAATTTCCAAAAGGGTTAGCCTTATTTCCTGAAACGACCCAAAGATAACATGTTTCGTAGAGCAACCAAATCCGGTGTGGAGGGCTTTGAAGCCATTGCCCATTGCGGAATAGCATCAGATTCAGTTTCCAAAAATATATCCAAAAAATAGTAAGATGATATTAAAGTAACGACAACACACTTCGGAAGACAACTTCGGCTACCGTCCAAGAGATGGCAGCACCTTGATTTGATGTATGCACATTTTTACAAAAATTCAAATATTTTGAAAACTATAAGACTTGGGACAAAACTGATTGCATTTCTAGATTCTGCTCGTCAAGACCTTCCATTGTAGGTATTTTGAAGCAGATCCATTTTCCATTTTCCGACGGAAAATTTCCAAAGGGGCTGGCCTTATTTCTATAAAATATAAACGTAGCGGTAACGACGACACACTTCGGCAGAGAACTTTGGCTACCGTACAAGAGGTGGCAGCAGCTTGATTGGATGCATGGGGATGCATGCACATTTTTACAAGAATATATGCTTTATGAATTCTTCACAAGTGGTTGATCAATGATATGTTGGTAATGATTGCCCATTACAGGTTTTCAGATCAAATAATTTTAATTGTAACGAACAATATGATATTCTCCACATACATTCGTCAAAGATATGTGTCATATGTGAGAAAATCCTATAAAGACGCACAGTTTGCCAACTAAATGCATCTGGGTTCTAAGCTAATTGATTCGAGAAAAGTTTTGCCAAAATCACTCAATTCATTCGCGTTTGTCAAGCAATTGACTAAAAATAAACACATCAAATCTTCTCTAATTGAAAACGCAAACACGAGTGACTGAATATACGTCTTTATGAGAGTACCCATACAAAATCTGACGCATTGTTGAGGCTTTTTCTATTGATTTAGAATCTTTTCGAAAGAATTTATGTCTTTTAGCATGAATTTTAATTACAGATAGTTTCACCACCACTTGAGTACCGTCATATAAATATTAGAAATTGTTTAGACCAAGAACAATACCGACGTGTTGTATCTAGAAAGCATATCCTGTTCAGAATTGACATCACATCGAAAATGCAAGGGGTAAGCACTGATTTTCGATAAGCATGGTTAGTGAACTATTGAATTATCAAGATGGCCTTGTACGAAGGGGTTTTGTATTTTGAATAATTATTATTGTTCTATATTATAAAGACCGTCAGATAATGACAAATTTTGCTGACTGATTTTCTATTTTCTATATGGGATATGGGAAATTCATTTCGAAATATGCGATTTATTGTGATAAAAACGAATTAGGTACCCCACGAGCAAAATAAAATCACTTTTAAGAAAGGTATCATACAAATTTTTTTGTTCAACAGTTACTGCTAGTGGAAAAAAATACAAAAAAATAAGATTAATGAGGATTCGAACACACGATCTTTGGAAGAGGCTCCAACTATAATAAACCCAAACGCACTTTATTTATTAATGTCATTATTTGTCAGTGATGAAGGACCTTCTACAGTTGGATTCATACTTCGTCTGTAACTTCAAAAAGTATTAGTATTATCAATTGCACAAACGGCCAAATAATACATGTGTGAACTTTTATAAATGATTTCTCTTGAGCAGGTGTTCTGATTATAATATCTGATTGAAGTGTTTCTGTTAGAGAGATCTATATTACTTAGTATCCATCATCTCATCTGACATTTTATTTTTAACACTAGTGTTAAAAGTGATTTTGTGAAAACGTCAGTTATTTTTTGTACAACTGTCATTAAAAATTATGTTTTTGTACAACTGACATTAAAAATGACGTTTTTAATTCATTGACACATGAACTAAAAACTGACGTTTTCACAAAATCACTTTTAACACTAGTGTTAAAAGTACTTTTAACACTAGTGTTAAAAGTAAAATGACAGATGAGATGATGGATACTCAGTAATATAGATCTCTCTAACACTTCAATCAGATATTATAAACAGAGCACCTACTCAAGAGGAATCGTTTATAAAAGTTCACACATGTATTTGGCCGTTTGCGCAATTGGTAATACTAATTCCTTTTGAAGTTACAAACGAAGTAGTATTTAGTCCAACTGTAGAATGTCCTTCATCACTGACAAATAATGACATTCATAAATAAAGTGCGTTGGGGTTTATTATTTTGAAGTATCTGTCAGTCAGCCTTGTAACCCAAAGATCGTGTGTTCGAATCCTTATGGATCTTATTTTTTTTTGTTTTTTTCTTACTAGCAGTAACTGTTGAACAAAAAATTTTGTATGATACATTTGTTAAAAGTGATTTTATTTTGCTCGTGGGGTTGCTCCACTCGCTAACGCTCGTTTCGCAATATTCCCCACTCACAAAATAAAATGCCACTTTTAACACTTGTATCATAAATAACTATTTTAATTCATTGACATTTTCACAAAATCACTTTTAACACTAGTGTTAAAAGTAAAATGACAGATGAGATGATGGATACTCAGTAATATAGATCTTTCTAATAGAAACACTTCAATCAGATATTATAATCAGAACACCTACTCAAGAGGAATCGTTTATAAAAGTTCGCACATGTATTTGGCCGTTTGTGCAATTGGTAATACTAATTCCTTTTGAAGTTACAAACGAATTAGTATTCAAGCCAACTGTAGAAGGTCCTTCATCACTGACAAATGATGACATCCATAAATAAAGTGCGTTGGGGTTTATTATAGTTGGAGTCTCTTTGTAATCCAAATATCGTGTGTTCGAATCCTCATGGATCTTATTTTTTTTTTTACTAGCAGTAACTGTTGTACAAAAAAATTTGTATGATACATTTGTTAAAAGTGATTTTATTTTGCTCGTGGGGTTGCAAGCTCGTTTCGCAATATTCCCCACTCACAAAATAAAATGCTACTTTTAACACTTGTATCATAAATAACTATTTTTGATAATGTCTTTCCACATCTAAAACGATCCTTTCAGATGCCATGTTGTCCATTAAAATGGAGTTAGCACTTTGATTACATCCCGGGAACAACCGGGATTTGAATGTGGCAGTACATTTTCTGAAAAAATATCAAAAAGTGGTTCGGCCGCTGGACTAACCAAGACCTTACAGATAGAAATGTTGGAATTTCACTGCTATTTAATAACAACATCCTTTAGATAGGTACGGAGAATCTAATCATAGCTTTCGAGTCGGAAAATCAGATGGATAACAATCCTAATAAACTAATTATTGCTTGAAAAAGTATAAGTAATTGGAGAATTCACTCGTCAAGTGTGCTGTGGATCCAAAATTGAATGACACTGAATTAAAACATCAATTTTTACATAACAGAAGTTCATAATGAATTCAAACAAAGAAACTATATATATCTGTGGCAAATGGATTATCCGATGATGCCAACTATCCTTCACACACACTCAAAAAAGAAACACCTATAATACCGAAAGTTAAAGTAAATGTTCGAAATGCATTCCTCCATCTTCTTGATAATATCTTAAACATTCCATTGTTCGGAAATCTTGATTCGCCGTAAAACAGTTATCGAAGAAACAAAATCATCGCGGTTAGACAAATATTGCCGCACTGCCTACTTCAAACGACCTCTACCTATGCTTTTTCAAAATATTCATTGCTGACTCCGTGACTTATTTGAAACTCTTGGAAAATTTTCTTTGTCGAAGAAGTAGGATTCCGTCTACCAAGTACCTTTATAGTATTATACCTACCAATGCTAAAACATTGATTTCCGTCACCTTATCAATAAAAAAAGTTTCATGGTAGGGTTGTTTCTCCACAACGGGAAAATATTAAAAACATGCGGTTGAGGTTCATTGGAATACCTTTCAGCATAGACAGTTGCTGTGTTCTCGATTTTTTTTTGCATTCACAGAATAATAGCATGACCTCTTTTATATGTCTTGTATACAGGCATTTGTTTGTTGGAAAACTTGATATGACTCAAAGCACACTAGGTATGAGAACTCATTTCATTTTTGAAGGGTGTCCAGTTTGAATTCTAACAAAACAACAATTTTAACAATTATTTGGTGAGAATGGAAATTGGTCTAAAAAATCGAGTGAGCTCTGATCGTTTTCGAAACTGACTAGACATACTTGAAGATGTTGTGGATTCGAAAAACGTACAATTATAGAGAACGACATATCAAGAATTTCAAACTTTGATTCAGTTCAGGGCGAAGAAGCCTTCGGAGTATTTCATTCGTTTAGTAATAGATTAATTTGCAAACTAATGTATTCGTTTCGTTTGATGGTAAAATTGAGGGAATGAATTCTGTGTTTATTGGATCCACAGCATACTTGATGGACGAATTCGCACAATTTCCTCATACTTTTTGAATATGCCAGTAGAAATAGACATTCAATTGGTAATAATTAGGTACAATGTTTTCAAACTTTAGTCAAACATTGTCGAAATGACAATTAACCTGAATTTTGCTGTATACTCGTTAAGGAAATTCCAAAAGTTCTGCAAACTCTCAGTGGATTTCGCACAGTTCAATACGGCATACCTCAAGGGACAGTATTGGGTCCAATCCTCTTTAACCTTTATTTAAATGATATTTTCGCGCTAGATGTGGATGGAGACATTATCAGCTTTACAGATAACACAGCAATAATTTATCAATCGGAAACATGGAGCTCTCTAAAAAAAAAGTGGAAAAACATTTCATAGCTTTTCAGTTCACGATTATACATAATACCTCATGTTGTTTTTTTTTTATTGCAGCTCCACATTGTTATACTCTACCTTGCTATCATTTGTATGGGCTATGCTTCGCCCCTACCGGTTACTACGGACCTGAGGAGTTCCAAAGATATTGGAAATTCCAAAGCTGATGAACATCCTCTCGTCAACAATTCCTTAGACGAAGATTTGGAAACTGCGGAAATGATTATTTTCAGGCCCTTGTTCTCCTACAGAATAACCCAAGCCCAAAAATACCGAATAAAAGGTCAAGGAGCTATAAGAAGAGGATATTATTACTAGTTGAAACATCAACGTGTTTCAAGGCTTGCCCATGATCTGTGATATATTTATTATTGAAATATATGCATTTTAACACGGGAAATTTATTTTCCTCCTACCCCTATAGGAAGAACACATTTTCCTCCGTCAAATCAGGGAGGAAACTCATACTCTACCTCTCTGGAGGTTCTAAGTTGCCATTTTCCTAGCGATAGTAGCGACCCCATCGGTCGATTAATGGCCGATTTATGCACACTTACCTAAGAACTTAACCTAAGACTCAAGAACTAGAACTCAGTTCCATAAACATTCGCGTTGTTTCCCTATTGATGAACTCTTAGTTCTTTGTTCTTAGTCTTAGGTTAGTTCTTAGATAGAAGTGCATAAATCGGCCATTACTCTCCCATAGGCATAGCATCTCTACTTTTATTACTAAAGCCGTTTTCGATTGGCGTTTGGTTCTGGTAGCGGTTGACATAAAAATGACAGCGGTTTACTTTCTGGTACTGTTAATGACGTCAACCACTAACTAACTGGTTAGTGCTTGCGGTAATCAATCAACACATTCGTTTTATTATTCACTATGACGTCATTAACAGTACCAGAAAGTAAACTGCTGTCATTTTTATGTCAACCGCTACCAGAACCAAACGCCAATCGAAAACGGCTTAAGTTTCACGTCACCTCTCTTGTCATTTGTTAATTGTCAATGATCTGTCAAAAGTCAAAACAAAACCTACAAAACACTCAAAACTGTCAAAACATTCAAATAATGCTGGAATTGGATAATAATCGGTTTAAATAAATATTGAGATATATTTTGGTGTGGTAATAATGAATATGAATTCTGAAAAAGATCTGGAGAAAGAACATGTCCTATCCAAACGTTTGAGCAAAATTATTCAGACCAGAATTGAAAATGATCAAGTAAGGTCTACAGTTCCAAATTTCTATAATATTTTAACCGACGGTTTTTGTCTCCCTAGGAAACTTTAGATGCATTGAAACAACTATCCACTTTTTACTCTGAAAACACACTTCAGGCTCGGAGAAACTTGAGGAGTCAAATCGAGAAGCGTAGTTTAGATATCAATGAAGAATTCCTATCGTCCTTTCTTGAAGTGAAGGAGTCGTTCGATTCTGTTTATAATGATGTCGCAGAAATGAGCGAGTCCATCAAAGAAATGACTAGACGTTTGCAGAACTCCAAAACACAAACTAAACAGCTGTTACAACAGACAAGCGCTCTGCAGAATGAAAGGTTCCGTTTTCTAATTACAGAAATCAGCATTTAATTGAATCATTCCGATTAGCAATTACCTAGTAAACCGCCCAAACAAATTCAAGAGAGGAAGGGTATTAAGTTCTGTTTGGTCATCGATTAAGTTCTGAGAATTTTTCTCTCTTATCAATTTCCAAAATTTCCAGCAGATTTAATTTCACCCCTTTGCTTTAATATGAAGTATTTTAAAATTGTGTTCGAGAGTATGGCTTTCTGCTATTAGATGGACAGCACAGGTTGGATTTGTTTTGCCATTTACAAAGCAATTCCTGTGTTCAATTGTACGTTTTTTGAAGGTTCTACTAGTTCGTCCAATATAAAACATTGGACAAGATCTAAATTCATTTATAAACTCTTTTTCATTGTTATCCGTCGAGTATAAAACTGTCCCCAATTAATTAACGGTTTTGGAGTATACCGGGTGACCACGAGGTGAGGTACGCCCCCCAATTTTTCTATAGTTTTGAAGATACAGATTTCAAATTTGGTGTGTTGCTATAGTACTTGAATACTCATATTTTGGTCACCCAGTATATGATAATGATACATATAGCCATTGTATTGGCGAAACATATGTCGTGGTTTTGTATACCAAAAATTTGTGAAAACCAACATTGTAAGGCTTTACATAAACGTTAATTAGCTTGTACTTTCAAATTAACTGATCACCAATCATTATTAATATTACAGAGAACAAAGTATTGCCCGACAACACATCTTGAATGCTCTTCTGAGTAAGTTTCAAGTCTCACCAGAGGACTTAGCAGTTTTACAGGGAAACAAAAAGGATATGGTGCTGTCTTATGATATTTTCTCAGTATTAGATAAGGTCCAAAAAATTCATGGCGATTGCAAAATATTAATGCAGTCTGGACTACAAACTTTGGCTTTGGATATAATGGAACAGATGACATTGTATCAGGTGAATTTGGTTTATTTCAATACATATTCTTATTTTTAAGATCAAAAATTTAAAAAAATTATCAACGATTTCTTTTGAAAAAAAAACACTATAAATATGCCCATATTTCATGAAATTATTCAGAATCAGAATGAACTCACAAAAAAATCCCCATGCCATGTGTAGATTTTAGAATGCTTCGAAGCTTTATTATGATTTTAGCTGTGGGTATGACAGAGTAGATTATTTTGTTTCCAAAAAATCAATGTAATCAATACCAAATCAAATACAAGTCAACATAACTAATAATACCTCTGATTCCCCTCAACCTAGAGCGGAGGTACCACAAGGTTCGATACTTGGCCCTTTATTCTTTACTTGCACTGCACTTTTTGGAACCTTTGCTTTATCTACTAATTAGGTGAATTCAAATTATCACCTAATGGCCAGTTAGCAATAAGATAACTAATAATTAGTATTGTTTTGTTGAAAAAATGTTGAATTTATGTATATTTTTTTTATTATTTTATATATGTGGCTTCATAATTGACAGCCAAAGTGAAGAGTTGGGTGTTTGAATTATGAACACTCAACCATGATTTTTTTTTTAGGAAGGTGCTTTGGAGAGGCTGTATAGATGGACCCAGAATCATTGCAGGAATGTAGAGAATCCAGATTTAACCGATTTGATAACTGAAGCCATGCGCAGACTTCAAGACAGGCCTGTTTTATTCAAGTAAGTACCTTAAATATTTTTCCATAAGAATATCCAAATGGAGCTTTCCTTGCGTAGCTCTACCAGCAACTGTCTGATTCGGTTTGTATCTCTTCTCTTTGCAGAGCTGTATCTTTTGCTCAGAATACATATTCGTTCAGCTATTATATTTTTTATTTCTAGAAATGAGGTTTCAATTTATGTTTCAAGTTCAGTATCAGTCTAGTACCACTAAAGCCATCTGACGTGCATGATTGGCCTCTGTAGGGAGAGATTCAATATTATTAACATACAATAGACAAAGTACTGGGCCCAACACTGAGCCCTGTGGAACACCAACATGAATATCCACATAATTTCATGAATGAGACTTTTTTAGCCATTTTTATTCATTATTGCTTTATATTAATCACCAAATCTATAATATTGTACCAATCACCTCTCTATTTTAAAAAAAATATTTTGGAAACTTTCAGGTATGTTATTGATGAATATTGCGTCGGTCGAAGGAGTAAGTTAACAGATGATTTCATCAATGCTTTGACCAGGGGAGGTCCTTCCGGCAACCCAGCGCCCATTGAAATGAGAGCTCATGATTCACAAATTTATGTGACAGATATGCTGGTATGGTTGAATAAAGCAGTGGTCGTTGAAAAGCAGAACTTGTGTTTGCTGTTGAAACTTTGCCGCAATTCAGGTGAGTGAATTTTTTTATTTATTTGTTCATTTATTTATTTACAACATAAAAAATATGTACATATAACTGTAACGTAAACGTTATCTACTACCTCATGATAAAAACATTTTTCGAATTTTTAATTTTTGGCCTCCAATGAATTTTGACGTGCTGATTCCGAATCTTTGAACGAAAATGTCGAAAACTCATCGGAAATATTTTTGGCGCCAAAAAAACCATTAGAAAACTGATTCAGAGCTGACCAACTCGAGAACGGTTAGAGATAGACCAATTTTGCGAACGCCAATCGATTCAGAATGGTCGAATTAGTATATATTGTGAATTTCGAGTAAACGGAAATATTGAAAATTTCTCGAAAAAAGTTCAAAGGGGGTTACCCCTAAAAATCATGAAAAATACTAAGTTGTCACATCGATTTGAAATTTGCACTATATACGTGAAATTTCATGCTCGTTCCGAAAATGTATGATTTTTATATGCTCAGATAAGTCAGATATAAGATTTAGCCGGAAAAGAGTGTTCAAGGTAGAAGATCCAATTTTATGAGATTCTTTATTTTTCATTTTCCGAATTTCAAATTTTTGTCCTCCAACGAATTTTGACATGCTGATTCCGAATCTTTGAACGAAAATGTCGAAAACTCATCGGAAATATTTTTGGCGCCAAAAAAACCATTAGAAAACTGATTCAGAGCTGACCAACTCGAGAACGGTTAGAGATAGACCAATTTTGCGAACGCCAATCGATTCAGAATGGTCGAATTAGTATATATTGTGAATTTCGAGTAAACGGAAATATTGAAAATTTCTCGAAAAAAGTTCAAAGGGGGTTACCCCTAAAAATCATGAAAAATACTAAGTTGTCACATCGATTTGAAATTTGCACTATATACGTGAAATTTCATGCTCGTTCCGAAAATGTATGATTTTTATATGCTCAGATAAGTCAGATATAAGATTTAGCCGGAAAAGAGTGTTCAAGGTAGAAGATCCAATTTTATGAGATTCTTTATTTTTCATTTTCCGAATTTCAAATTTTTGTCCTCCAACGAATTTTGACATGCTGATTCCGAATCTTTGAACGAAAATGTCGAAAACTCATCGGAAATATTTTTGGCGCCAAAATAACCATTAGAAAACTGATTCAGAGCTGACCAACTCGAGAACGGTTAGAGATAGACCAATTTTGCGAACGCCAATCGATTCAGAATGGTCGAATTAGTATATATTGTGAATTTCGAGTAAACGGCAATATTGAAAATTTCTCGAAAAAAGTTCAAAGGGGGTTACCCCTAAAAATCATGAAAAATACTAAGTTGTCACATCGATTTGAAATTTGCACTATATACGTGAAATTTCATGCTCGTTCCGAAAATGTATGATATTTATATGCTCAGATAAGTCAGATATAAGATTTAGCCGGAAAAGAGTGTTCAAGGTAGAAGATCCAATTTTATGAGATTCTTTATTTTTCATTTTCCGAATTTCAAATTTTTGTCCTCCAACGAATTTTGACATGCTGATTCCGAAATCTTTGAACGAAAATGTCGAAAACTCATCGGAAATATTTTTGGCGCCAAAAAAACCATTAGAAAACTGATTCAGAGCTGACCAACTCGAGAACGGTTAGAGATAGACCAATTTTGTGAACGCCAATCGATTCAGAATGGTCGAATTAGTATATATTGTGAATTTCGAGTAAACGGAAATATTGAAAATTTCTCGAAAAAAGTTCAAAGGGGTTACCCCTAAAAATCATGAAAAATACTAAGTTGTCACATCGATTTGAAATTTGCACTATATACGTGAAATTTCATGCTCGTTTGCTCAGATAAGTCAGATATAAGATTTAGCCGGAAAAGAGTGTTTAAGGTAGAAGATCCAATTTTATGAGATTCTTTATTTTTCATTTTCCGAATTTCAAATTTTTGTCCTCCAACGAATTTTGACATGCTGATTCCGAATCTTTGAACGAAAATGTCGAAAACTCATCGGAAATATTTTTGGCGCCAAAAAAACCATTAGAAAACTGATTCAGAGCTGACCAACTCGAGAACGGTTAGAGATAGACCAATTTTGCGAACGCCAATCGATTCAGAATGGTCGAATTAGTATATATTGTGAATTTCGAGTAAACGGCAATATTGAAAATTTCTCGAAAAAAGTTCAAAGGGGGTTACCCCTAAAAATCATGAAAAATACTAAGTTGTCACATCGATTTGAAATTTGCACTATATACGTGAAATTTCATGCTCGTTCCGAAAATGTATGATATTTATATGCTCAGATAAGTCAGATATAAGATTTAGCCGGAAAAGAGTGTTCAAGGTAGAAGATCCAATTTTATGAGATTCTTTATTTTTCATTTTCCGAATTTCAAATTTTTGTCCTCCAACGAATTTTGACATGCTGATTCCGAAATCTTTGAACGAAAATGTCGAAAACTCATCGGAAATATTTTTGGCGCCAAAAAAACCATTAGAAAACTGATTCAGAGCTGACCAACTCGAGAACGGTTAGAGATAGACCAATTTTGTGAACGCCAATCGATTCAGAATGGTCGAATTAGTATATATTGTGAATTTCGAGTAAACGGAAATATTGAAAATTTCTCGAAAAAAGTTCAAAGGGGTTACCCCTAAAAATCATGAAAAATACTAAGTTGTCACATCGATTTGAAATTTGCACTATATACGTGAAATTTCATGCTCGTTTGCTCAGATAAGTCAGATATAAGATTTAGCCGGAAAAGAGTGTTTAAGGTAGAAGATCCAATTTTATGAGATTCTTTATTTTTCATTTTCCGAATTTCAAATTTTTGTCCTCCAACGAATTTTGACATGCTGATTCCGAATCTTTGAACGAAAATGTCGAAAACTCATCGGAAATATTTTTGGCGCCAAAAAAACCATTAGAAAACTGATTCAGAGCTGACCAACTCGAGAACGGTTAGAGATAGACCAATTTTGCGAACGCCAATCGATTCAGAATGGTCGAATTAGTATATATTGTGAATTTCGAGTAAACGGCAATATTGAAAATTTCTCGAAAAAAGTTCAAAGGGGGTTACCCCTAAAAATCATGAAAAATACTAAGTTGTCACATCGATTTGAAATTTGCACTATATACGTGAAATTTCATGCTCGTTCCGAAAATGTATGATATTTATATGCTCAGATAAGTCAGATATAAGATTTAGCCGGAAAAGAGTGTTCAAGGTAGAAGATCCAATTTTATGAGATTCTTTATTTTTCATTTTCCGAATTTCAAATTTTTGTCCTCCAACGAATTTTGACATGCTGATTCCGAAATCTTTGAACGAAAATGTCGAAAACTCATCGGAAATATTTTTGGCGCCAAAAAAACCATTAGAAAACTGATTCAGAGCTGACCAACTCGAGAACGGTTAGAGATAGACCAATTTTGTGAACGCCAATCGATTCAGAATGGTCGAATTAGTATATATTGTGAATTTCGAGTAAACGGAAATATTGAAAATTTCTCGAAAAAAGTTCAAAGGGGTTACCCCTAAAAATCATGAAAAATACTAAGTTGTCACATCGATTTGAAATTTGCACTATATACGTGAAATTTCATGCTCGTTTGCTCAGATAAGTCAGATATAAGATTTAGCCGGAAAAGAGTGTTTAAGGTAGAAGATCCAATTTTATGAGATTCTTTATTTTTCATTTTCCGAATTTCAAATTTTTGTCCTCCAACGAATTTTGACATGCTGATTCCGAATCTTTGAACGAAAATGTCGAAAACTCATCGGAAATATTTTTGGCGCCAAAAAAACCATTAGAAAACTGATTCAGAGCTGACCAACTCGAGAACGGTTAGAGATAGACCAATTTTGTGAACGCCAATCGATTCAGAATGGTCGAATTAGTATATATTGTGAATTTCGAGTAAACGGCAATATTGAAATTTTCTCGAAAAAAGTTCAAAGGGGGTTACCCCTAAAAATCATGAAAAATACTAAGTTGTCACATCGATTTGAAATTTGCACTATATACGTGAAATTTCATGCTCGTTTGCTCAGATAAGTCAGATATAAGATTTAGCCGGAAAAGAGTGTTTAAGGTAGAAGATCCAATTTTATGAGATTCTTTATTTTTCATTTTCCGAATTTCAAATTTTTGTCCTCCAACGAATTTTGACATGCTGATTCCGAATCTTTGAACGAAAATGTCGAAAACTCATCGGAAATATTTTTGGCGCCAAAATAACCATTAGAAAACTGATTCAGAGCTGACCAACTCGAGAACGGTTAGAGATAGACCAATTTTGCGAACGCCAATCGATTCAGAATGGTCGAATTAGTATATATTGTGAATTTCGAGTAAACGGCAATATTGAAAATTTCTCGAAAAAAGTTCAAAGGGGGTTACCCCTAAAAATCATGAAAAATACTAAGTTGTCACATCGATTTGAAATTTGCACTATATACGTGAAATTTCATGCTCGTTCCGAAAATGTATGATATTTATATGCTCAGATAAGTCAGATATAAGATTTAGCCGGAAAAGAGTGTTCAAGGTAGAAGATCCAATTTTATGAGATTCTTTATTTTTCATTTTCCGAATTTCAAATTTTTGTCCTCCAACGAATTTTGACATGCTGATTCCGAAATCTTTGAACGAAAATGTCGAAAACTCATCGGAAATATTTTTGGCGCCAAAAAAACCATTAGAAAACTGATTCAGAGCTGACCAACTCGAGAACGGTTAGAGATAGACCAATTTTGTGAACGCCAATCGATTCAGAATGGTCGAATTAGTATATATTGTGAATTTCGAGTAAACGGAAATATTGAAAATTTCTCGAAAAAAGTTCAAAGGGGTTACCCCTAAAAATCATGAAAAATACTAAGTTGTCACATCGATTTGAAATTTGCACTATATACGTGAAATTTCATGCTCGTTTGCTCAGATAAGTCAGATATAAGATTTAGCCGGAAAAGAGTGTTTAAGGTAGAAGATCCAATTTTATGAGATTCTTTATTTTTCATTTTCCGAATTTCAAATTTTTGTCCTCCAACGAATTTTGACATGCTGATTCCGAATCTTTGAACGAAAATGTCGAAAACTCATCGGAAATATTTTTGGCGCCAAAAAAACCATTAGAAAACTGATTCAGAGCTGACCAACTCGAGAACGGTTAGAGATAGACCAATTTTGCGAACGCCAATCGATTCAGAATGGTCGAATTAGTATATATTGTGAATTTCGAGTAAACGGCAATATTGAAAATTTCTCGAAAAAAGTTCAAAGGGGGTTACCCCTAAAAATCATGAAAAATACTAAGTTGTCACATCGATTTGAAATTTGCACTATATACGTGAAATTTCATGCTCGTTCCGAAAATGTATGATATTTATATGCTCAGATAAGTCAGATATAAGATTTAGCCGGAAAAGAGTGTTCAAGGTAGAAGATCCAATTTTATGAGATTCTTTATTTTTCATTTTCCGAATTTCAAATTTTTGTCCTCCAACGAATTTTGACATGCTGATTCCGAAATCTTTGAACGAAAATGTCGAAAACTCATCGGAAATATTTTTGGCGCCAAAAAAACCATTAGAAAACTGATTCAGAGCTGACCAACTCGAGAACGGTTAGAGATAGACCAATTTTGTGAACGCCAATCGATTCAGAATGGTCGAATTAGTATATATTGTGAATTTCGAGTAAACGGAAATATTGAAAATTTCTCGAAAAAAGTTCAAAGGGGGTTACCCCTAAAAATCATGAAAAATACTAAGTTGTCACATCGATTTGAAATTTGCACTATATACGTGAAATTTCATGCTCGTTCCGAAAATGTATGATTTTTATATGCTCAGATAAGTCAGATATAAGATTTAGCCGGAAAAGAGTGTTCAAGGTAGAAGATCCAATTTTATGAGATTCTTTATTTTTCATTTTCCGAATTTCAAATTTTTGTCCTCCAACGAATTTTGACATGCTGATTCCGAATCTTTGAACGAAAATGTCGAAAACTCATCGGAAATATTTTTGGCGCCAAAATAACCATTAGAAAACTGATTCAGAGCTGACCAACTCGAGAACGGTTAGAGATAGACCAATTTTGCGAACGCCAATCGATTCAGAATGGTCGAATTAGTATATATTGTGAATTTCGAGTAAACGGCAATATTGAAAATTTCTCGAAAAAAGTTCAAAGGGGGTTACCCCTAAAAATCATGAAAAATACTAAGTTGTCACATCGATTTGAAATTTGCACTATATACGTGAAATTTCATGCTCGTTCCGAAAATGTATGATATTTATATGCTCAGATAAGTCAGATATAAGATTTAGCCGGAAAAGAGTGTTCAAGGTAGAAGATCCAATTTTATGAGATTCTTTATTTTTCATTTTCCGAATTTCAAATTTTTGTCCTCCAACGAATTTTGACATGCTGATTCCGAAATCTTTGAACGAAAATGTCGAAAACTCATCGGAAATATTTTTGGCGCCAAAAAAACCATTAGAAAACTGATTCAGAGCTGACCAACTCGAGAACGGTTAGAGATAGACCAATTTTGTGAACGCCAATCGATTCAGAATGGTCGAATTAGTATATATTGTGAATTTCGAGTAAACGGAAATATTGAAAATTTCTCGAAAAAAGTTCAAAGGGGTTACCCCTAAAAATCATGAAAAATACTAAGTTGTCACATCGATTTGAAATTTGCACTATATACGTGAAATTTCATGCTCGTTTGCTCAGATAAGTCAGATATAAGATTTAGCCGGAAAAGAGTGTTTAAGGTAGAAGATCCAATTTTATGAGATTCTTTATTTTTCATTTTCCGAATTTCAAATTTTTGTCCTCCAACGAATTTTGACATGCTGATTCCGAATCTTTGAACGAAAATGTCGAAAACTCATCGGAAATATTTTTGGCGCCAAAAAAACCATTAGAAAACTGATTCAGAGCTGACCAACTCGAGAACGGTTAGAGATAGACCAATTTTGTGAACGCCAATCGATTCAGAATGGTCGAATTAGTATATATTGTGAATTTCGAGTAAACGGCAATATTGAAATTTTCTCGAAAAAAGTTCAAAGGGGGTTACCCCTAAAAATCATGAAAAATACTAAGTTGTCACATCGATTTGAAATTTGCACTATATACGTGAAATTTCATGCTCGTTTGCTCAGATAAGTCAGATATAAGATTTAGCCGGAAAAGAGTGTTTAAGGTAGAAGATCCAATTTTATGAGATTCTTTATTTTTCATTTTCCGAATTTCAAATTTTTGTCCTCCAACGAATTTTGACATGCTGATTCCGAATCTTTGAACGAAAATGTCGAAAACTCATCGGAAATATTTTTGGCGCCAAAAAAACCATTAGAAAACTGATTCAGAGCTGACCAACTCGAGAACGGTTAGAGATAGACCAATTTTGTGAACGCCAATCGATTCAGAATGGTCGAATTAGTATATATTGTGAATTTCGAGTAAACGGCAATATTGAAAATTTCTCGAAAAAAGTTGAAAGGGGGTTACCCCTAAAAATCATGAAATATACTAAGTTGTCACATCGATTTGAAATTTGCACTATATACGTGAAATTTCATGCTCGTTCCGAAAATGTATGATTTTTATATGCTCAGATAAGTCAGATATAAGATTTAGCCGGAAAAGAGTGTTCAAGGTAGAAGATCCAATTTTATGAGATTCTTTATTTTTCATTTTCCGAATTTCAAATTTTTGTCCTCCAACGAATTTTGACATGCTGATTCCGAATCTTTGAACGAAAATGTCGAAAACTCATCGGAAATATTTTTGGCGCCAAAAAAACCATTAGAAAACTGATTCAGAGCTGACCAACTCGAGAACGGTTAGAGATAGACCAATTTTGCGAACGCCAATCGATTCAGAATGGTCGAATTAGTATATATTGTGAATTTCGAGTAAACGGAAAAATTGAAAATTTCTCGAAAAAAGTTGAAAGGGGGTTACCCCTAAAAATCATGAAATATACTAAGTTGTCACATCGATTTGAAATTTGCACTATATACGTGAAATTTCATGCTCGTTCCGAAAATGTATGATTTTTATATGCTCAGATAAGTCAGATATAAGATTTAGCCGGAAAAGAGTGTTCAAGGTAGAAGATCCAATTTTATGAGATTCTTTATTTTTCATTTTCCGAATTTCAAATTTTTGTCCTCCAACGAATTTTGACATGCTGATTCCGAATCTTTGAACGAAAATGTCGAAAACTCATCGGAAATATTTTTGGCGCCAAAATAACCATTAGAAAACTGATTCAGAGCTGACCAACTCGAGAACGGTTAGAGATAGACCAATTTTGCGAACGCCAATCGATTCAGAATGGTCGAATTAGTATATATTGTGAATTTCGAGTAAACGGCAACATTGAAAATTTCTCGAAAAAAGTTCAAAGGGGGTTACCCCTAAAAATCATGAAAAATACTAAGTTGTCACATCGATTTGAAATTTGCACTATATACGTGAAATTTCATGCTCGTTCCGAAAATGTATGATATTTATATGCTCAGATAAGTCAGATATAAGATTTAGCCGGAAAAGAGTGTTCAAGGTAGAAGATCCAATTTTATGAGATTCTTTATTTTTCATTTTCCGAATTTCAAATTTTTGTCCTCCAACGAATTTTGACATGCTGATTCCGAAATCTTTGAACGAAAATGTCGAAAACTCATCGGAAATATTTTTGGCGCCAAAAAAACCATTAGAAAACTGATTCAGAGCTGACCAACTCGAGAACGGTTAGAGATAGACCAATTTTGTGAACGCCAATCGATTCAGAATGGTCGAATTAGTATATATTGTGAATTTCGAGTAAACGGAAATATTGAAAATTTCTCGAAAAAAGTTCAAAGGGGTTACCCCTAAAAATCATGAAAAATACTAAGTTGTCACATCGATTTGAAATTTGCACTATATACGTGAAATTTCATGCTCGTTTGCTCAGATAAGTCAGATATAAGATTTAGCCGGAAAAGAGTGTTTAAGGTAGAAGATCCAATTTTATGAGATTCTTTATTTTTCATTTTCCGAATTTCAAATTTTTGTCCTCCAACGAATTTTGACATGCTGATTCCGAATCTTTGAACGAAAATGTCGAAAACTCATCGGAAATATTTTTGGCGCCAAAAAAACCATTAGAAAACTGATTCAGAGCTGACCAACTCGAGAACGGTTAGAGATAGACCAATTTTGTGAACGCCAATCGATTCAGAATGGTCGAATTAGTATATATTGTGAATTTCGAGTAAACGGCAATATTGAAAATTTCTCGAAAAAAGTTCAAAGGGGGTTACCCCTAAAAATCATGAAAAATACTAAGTTGTCACATCGATTTGAAATTTGCACTATATACGTGAAATTTCATGCTCGTTTGCTCAGATAAGTCAGATATAAGATTTAGCCGGAAAAGAGTGTTTAAGGTAGAAGATCCAATTTTATGAGATTCTTTATTTTTCATTTTCCGAATTTCAAATTTTTGTCCTCCAACGAATTTTGACATGCTGATTCCGAATCTTTGAACGAAAATGTCGAAAACTCATCGGAAATATTTTTGGCGCCAAAAAAACCATTAGAAAACTGATTCAGAGCTGACCAACTCGAGAACGGTTAGAGATAGACCAATTTTGTGAACGCCAATCGATTCAGAATGGTCGAATTAGTATATATTGTGAATTTCGAGTAAACGGAAATATTGAAAATTTCTCGAAAAAAGTTCAAAGGGGTTACCCCTAAAAATCATGAAAAATACTAAGTTGTCACATCGATTTGAAATTTGCACTATATACGTGAAATTTCATGCTCGTTTGCTCAGATAAGTCAGATATAAGATTTAGCCGGAAAAGAGTGTTTAAGGTAGAAGATCCAATTTTATGAGATTCTTTATTTTTCATTTTCCGAATTTCAAATTTTTGTCCTCCAACGAATTTTGACATGCTGATTCCGAATCTTTGAACGAAAATGTCGAAAACTCATCTGAAATATTTTTGGCGCCAAAAAAACCATTAGAAAACTGATTCAGAGCTGACCAACTCGAGAACGGTTAGAGATAGACCAATTTTGTGAACGCCAATCGATTCAGAATGGTCGAATTAGTATATATTGTGAATTTCGAGTAAACGGAAATATTGAAAATTTCTCGAAAAAAGTTCAAAGGGGTTACCCCTAAAAATCATGAAAAATACTAAGTTGTCACATCGATTTGAAATTTGCACTATATACGTGAAATTTCATGCTCGTTTGCTCAGATAAGTCAGATATAAGATTTAGCCGGAAAAGAGTGTTTAAGGTAGAAGATCCAATTTTATGAGATTCTTTATTTTTCATTTTCCGAATTTCAAATTTTTGTCCTCCAACGAATTTTGACATGCTGATTCCGAATCTTTGAACGAAAATGTCGAAAACTCATCTGAAATATTTTTGGCGCCAAAAAAACCATTAGAAAACTGATTCAGAGCTGACCAACTCGAGAACGGTTAGAGATAGACCAATTTTGCGAACGCCAATCGATTCAGAATGGTCGAATTAGTATATATTGTGAATTTCGAGTAAACGGAAATATTGAAAATTTCTCGAAAAAAGTTCAAAGGGGGTTACCCCTAAAAATCATGAAAAATACTAAGTTGTCACATCGATTTGAAATTTGCACTATATACGTGAAATTTCATGCTCGTTCCGAAAATGTATGATTTTTATATGCTCAGATAAGTCAGATATAAGATTTAGCCGGAAAAGAGTGTTCAAGGTAGAAGATCCAATTTTATGAGATTCTTTATTTTTCATTTTCCGAATTTCAAATTTTTGTCCTCCAACGAATTTTGACATGCTGATTCCGAATCTTTGAACGAAAATGTCGAAAACTCATCGGAAATATTTTTGGCGCCAAAAAAACCATTAGAAAACTGATTCAGAGCTGACCAACTCGAGAACGGTTAGAGATAGACCAATTTTGCGAACGCCAATCGATTCAGAATGGTCGAATTAGTATATATTGTGAATTTCGAGTAAACGGAAATATTGAAAATTTCTCGAAAAAAGTTCAAAGGGGGTTACCCCTAAAAATCATGAAAAATACTAAGTTGTCACATCGATTTGAAATTTGCACTATATACGTGAAATTTCATGCTCGTTCCGAAAATGTATGATTTTTATATGCTCAGATAAGTCAGATATAAGATTTAGCCGGAAAAGAGTGTTCAAGGTAGAAGATCCAATTTTATGAGATTCTTTATTTTTCATTTTCCGAATTTCAAATTTTTGTCCTCCAACGAATTTTGACATGCTGATTCCGAATCTTTGAACGAAAATGTCGAAAACTCATCGGAAATATTTTTGGCGCCAAAAAAACCATTAGAAAACTGATTCAGAGCTGACCAACTCGAGAACGGTTAGAGATAGACCAATTTTGCGAACGCCAATCGATTCAGAATGGTCGAATTAGTATACATTGTGAATTTCGAGAAAATGGAAAAATTGAAAATTTCTCGAAAAAAGTTGAAAGGGGGTTACCCCTAAAAATCATGAAAAATACTAAGTTGTCACATCGATTTGAAATTTGCACTATATACGTGAAATTTCATGCTCGTTCCGAAAATGTATGATTTTTATATGCTCAGATAAGTCAGATATAAGATTTAGCCGGAAAAGAGTGTTCAAGGTAGAAGATCCAATATTATGAGATTCTTTATTTTTCATTTTCCGAATTTCAAATTTTTGTCCTCCAACGAATTTTGACATGCTGATTCCGAATCTTTGAACGAAAATGTCGAAAACTCATCGGAAATATTTTTGGCGCCAAAAAAACCATTAGAAAACTGATTCAGAGCTGACCAACTCGAGAACGGTTAGAGATAGACCAATTTTGCGAACGCCAATCGATTCAGAATGGTCGAATTAGTATATATTGTGAATTTCGAGTAAACGGAAAAATTGAAAATTTCTCGAAAAAAGTTCAAAGGGGGTTACCCCTAAAAATCATGAAAAATACTAAGTTGTCACATCGATTTGAAATTTGCACTATATACGTGAAATTTCATGCTCGTTCCGAAAATGTATGATTTTTATATGCTCAGATAAGTCAGATATAAGATTTAGCCGGAAAAGAGTGTTCAAGGTAGAAGATCCAATTTTATGAGATTCTTTATTTTTCATTTTCCGAATTTCAAATTTTTGTCCTCCAACGAATTTTGACATGCTGATTCCGAATATTTGAACGAAAATGTCGAAAACTCATCGGAAATATTTTTGGCGCCAAAAAAACCATTAGAAAACTGATTCAGAGCTGACCAACTCGAGAACGGTTAGAGATAGACCAATTTTGCGAACGCCAATCGATTCAGAATGGTCGAATTAGTATATATTGTGAATTTCGAGTAAACGGAAATATTGAAAATTTCTCGAAAAAAGTTCAAAGGGGACCCCTAAAAATCATGAAAAATACTAAGTTGTCACATCGATTTGAAATTTGCACTATATACGTGAAATTTCATGCTCGTTCCGAAAATGTATGATTTTTATATGCTCAGATAAGTCAGATATAAGATTTAGCCGGAAAAGAGTGTTCAAGGTAGAAGATCCAATTTTATGAGATTCTTTATTTTTCATTTTCCGAATTTCAAATTTTTGTCCTCCAACGAATTTTGACATGCTGATTCCGAATCTTTGAACGAAAATGTCGAAAACTCATCGGAAATATTTTTGGCGCCAAAAAAACCATTAGAAAACTGATTCAGAGCTGACCAACTCGAGAACGGTTAGAGATAGACCAATTTTGCGAACGCCAATCGATTCAGAATGGTCGAATTAGTATATATTGTGAATTTCGAGTAAACGGAAATATTGAAAATTTCTCGAAAAAAGTTCAAAGGGGGTTACCCCTAAAAATCATGAAAAATACTAAGTTGTCACATCGATTTGAAATTTGCACTATATACGTGAAATTTCATGCTCGTTCCGAAAATGTATGATTTTTATATGCTCAGATAAGTCAGATATAAGATTTAGCCGGAAAAGAGTGTTCAAGGTAGAAGATCCAATTTTATGAGATTCTTTATTTTTCATTTTCCGAATTTCAAATTTTTGTCCTCCAACGAATTTTGACATGCTGATTCCGAATCTTTGAACGAAAATGTCGAAAACTCATCGGAAATATTTTTGGCGCCAAAAAAACCATTAGAAAACTGATTCAGAGCTGACCAACTCGAGAACGGTTAGAGATAGACCAATTTTGCGAACGCCAATCGATTCAGAATGGTCGAATTAGTATACATTGTGAATTTCGAGAAAATGGAAAAATTGAAAATTTCTCGAAAAAAGTTGAAAGGGGGTTACCCCTAAAAATCATGAAAAATACTAAGTTGTCACATCGATTTGAAATTTGCACTATATACGTGAAATTTCATGCTCGTTCCGAAAATGTATGATTTTTATATGCTCAGATAAGTCAGATATAAGATTTAGCCGGAAAAGAGTGTTCAAGGTAGAAGATCCAATATTATGAGATTCTTTATTTTTCATTTTCCGAATTTCAAATTTTTGTCCTCCAACGAATTTTGACATGCTGATTCCGAATCTTTGAACGAAAATGTCGAAAACTCATCGGAAATATTTTTGGCGCCAAAAAAACCATTAGAAAACTGATTCAGAGCTGACCAACTCGAGAACGGTTAGAGATAGACCAATTTTGCGAACGCCAATCGATTCAGAATGGTCGAATTAGTATATATTGTGAATTTCGAGTAAACGGAAAAATTGAAAATTTCTCGAAAAAAGTTCAAAGGGGGTTACCCCTAAAAATCATGAAAAATACTAAGTTGTCACATCGATTTGAAATTTGCACTATATACGTGAAATTTCATGCTCGTTCCGAAAATGTATGATTTTTATATGCTCAGATAAGTCAGATATAAGATTTAGCCGGAAAAGAGTGTTCAAGGTAGAAGATCCAATTTTATGAGATTCTTTATTTTTCATTTTCCGAATTTCAAATTTTTGTCCTCCAACGAATTTTGACATGCTGATTCCGAATATTTGAACGAAAATGTCGAAAACTCATCGGAAATATTTTTGGCGCCAAAAAAACCATTAGAAAACTGATTCAGAGCTGACCAACTCGAGAACGGTTAGAGATAGACCAATTTTGCGAACGCCAATCGATTCAGAATGGTCGAATTAGTATATATTGTGAATTTCGAGTAAACGGAAATATTGAAAATTTCTCGAAAAAAGTTCAAAGGGGACCCCTAAAAATCATGAAAAATACTAAGTTGTCACATCGATTTGAAATTTGCACTATATACGTGAAATTTCATGCTCGTTCCGAAAATGTATGATTTTTATATGCTCAGATAAGTCAGATATAAGATTTAGCCGGAAAAGAGTGTTCAAGGTAGAAGATCCAATTTTATGAGATTCTTTATTTTTCATTTTCCGAATTTCAAATTTTTGTCCTCCAACGAATTTTGACATGCTGATTCCGAATCTTTGAACGAAAATGTCGAAAACTCATCGGAAATATTTTTGGCGCCAAAAAAACCATTAGAAAACTGATTCAGAGCTGACCAACTCGAGAACGGTTAGAGATAGACCAATTTTGCGAACGCCAATCGATTCAGAATGGTCGAATTAGTATATATTGTGAATTTCGAGTAAACGGAAATATTGAAAATTTCTCGAAAAAAGTTCAAAGGGGGTTACCCCTAAAAATCATGAAAAATACTAAGTTGTCACATCGATTTGAAATTTGCACTATATACGTGAAATTTCATGCTCGTTCCGAAAATGTATGATTTTTATATGCTCAGATAAGTCAGATATAAGATTTAGCCGGAAAAGAGTGTTCAAGGTAGAAGATCCAATTTTATGAGATTCTTTATTTTTCATTTTCCGAATTTCAAATTTTTGTCCTCCAACGAATTTTGACATGCTGATTCCGAATCTTTGAACGAAAATGTCGAAAACTCATCGGAAATATTTTTGGCGCCAAAAAAACCATTAGAAAACTGATTCAGAGCTGACCAACTCGAGAACGGTTAGAGATAGACCAATTTTGCGAACGCCAATCGATTCAGAATGGTCGAATTAGTATATATTGTGAATTTCGAGTAAACGGATAAATTGAAAATTTCTCGAAAAAAGTTCAAAGGGGGTTACCCCTAAAAATCATGAAAAATACTAAGTTGTCACATCGATTTGAAATTTGCACTATATACGTGAAATTTCATGCTCGTTCCGAAAATGTATGATTTTTATATGCTCAGATAAGTCAGATATAAGATTTAGCCGGAAAAGAGTGTTCAAGGTAGAAGATCCAATTTTATGAGATTCTTTATTTTTCATTTTCCGAATTTCAAATTTTTGTCCTCCAACGAATTTTGACATGCTGATTCCGAATCTTTGAACGAAAATGTCGAAAACTCATCGGAAATATTTTTGGCGCCAAAAAAACCAGTTAAAAACTGAATCAGAGCTGACCAACTCGAGAACGGTTAGAGATAGACCAATTTTGCGAACGCCAATCGATTCAGAATGGTCGAATTAGTATATATTGTGAATTTCGAGTAAACGGAAAAATTGAAAATTTCTCGAAAAAAGTTCAAAGGGGAAAAATCATGAAAAATACTAAGTTGTCACATCGATTTGAAATTTGCACTATATACGTGAAATTTCATGCTCGTTCCGAAAATGTATGATTTTTATATGCTCAGATAAGTCAGATATAAGATTTAGCCGGAAAAGAGTGTTCAAGGTAGAAGATCCAATTTTATGAGATTCTTTATTTTTCATTTTCCGAATTTCAAATTTTTGTCCTCCAACGAATTTTGACATGCTGATTCCGAATCTTTGAACGAAAATGTCGAAAACTCATCGGAAATATTTTTGGCGCCAAAAAAACCATTAGAAAACTGATTCAGAGCTGACCAACTCGAGAACGGTTAGAGATAGACCAATTTTGCGAACGCCAATCGATTCAGAATGGTCGAATTAGTATATATTGTGAATTTCGAGTAAACGGAAAAATTGAAAATTTCTCGAAAAAAGTTCAAAGGGGAAAAATCATGAAAAATACTAAGTTGTCACATCGATTTGAAATTTGCACTATATACGTGAAATTTCATGCTCGTTCCGAAAATGTATGATTTTTATATGCTCAGATAAGTCAGATATAAGATTTAGCCGGAAAAGAGTGTTCAAGGTAGAAGATCCAATTTTTTGAGATTCTTTATTTTTCATTTTCCGAATTTCAAATTTTTGTCCTCCAACGAATTTTGACATGCTGATTCCGAATCTTTGAACGAAAATGTCGAAAACTCATCGGAAATATTTTTGGCGCCAAAAAAACCATTAGAAAACTGATTCAGAGCTGACCAACTCGAGAACGGTTAGAGATAGACCAATTTTGCGAACGCCAATCGATTCAGAATGGTCGAATTAGTATATATTGTGAATTTCGAGTAAACGGAAAAATTGAAAATTTCTCGAAAAAAGTTGAAAGGGGGTTACCCCTAAAAATCATGAAAAATACTAAGTTGTCACATCGATTTGAAATTTGCACTATATACGTGAAATTTCATGCTCGTTCCGAAAATGTATGATTTTTATATGCTCAGATAAGTCAGATATAAGATTTAGCCGGAAAAGAGTGTTCAAGGTAGAAGATCCAATTTTTTGAGATTCTTTATTTTTCATTTTCCGAATATCAAATTTTTGTCCTCCAACGAATTTTGACATGCTGATTCCGAATCTTTGAACGAAAATGTCGAAAACTCATCGGAAATATTTTTGGCGCCAAAAAAACCATTAGAAAACTGATTCAGAGCTGACCAACTCGAGAACGGTTAGAGATAGACCAATTTTGCGAACGCCAATCGATTCAGAATGGTCGAATTAGTATATATTGTGAATTTCGAGTAAACGGAAAAATTGAAAATTTCTCGAAAAAAGTTGAAAGGGGGTTACCCCTAAAAATCATGAAAAATACTAAGTTGTCACATCGATTTGAAATTTGCACTATATACGTGAAATTTCATGCTCGTTCCGAAAATGTATGATTTTTATATGCTCAGATAAGTCAGATATAAGATTTAGCCGGAAAAGAGTGTTCAAGGTAGAAGATCCAATTTTATGAGATTCTTTATTTTTCATTTTCCGAATTTCAAATTTTTGTCCTCCAACGAATTTTGACATGCTGATTCCGAATCTTTGAACGAAAATGTCGAAAACTCATCGGAAATATTTTTGGCGCCAAAAAAACCATTAGAAAACTGATTCAGAGCTGACCAACTCGAGAACGGTTAGAGATAGACCAATTTTGCGAACGCCAATCGATTCAGAATGGTCGAATTAGTATATATTGTGAATTTCGAGTAAACGGAAATATTGAAAATTTCTCGAAAAAAGTTCAAAGGGGGTTACCCCTAAAAATCATGAAAAATACTAAGTTGTCACATCGATTTGAAATTTGCACTATATACGTGAAATTTCATGCTCGTTCCGAAAATGTATGATTTTTATATGCTCAGATAAGTCAGATATAAGATTTAGCCGGAAAAGAGTGTTCAAGGTAGAAGATCCAATTTTATGAGATTCTTTATTTTTCATTTTCCGAATTTCAAATTTTTGTCCTCCAACGAATTTTGACATGCTGATTCCGAATCTTTGAACGAAAATGTCGAAAACTCATCGGAAATATTTTTGGCGCCAAAAAAACCATTAGAAAACTGATTCAGAGCTGACCAACTCGAGAACGGTTAGAGATAGACCAATTTTGCGAACGCCAATCGATTCAGAATGGTCGAATTAGTATATATTGTGAATTTCGAGTAAACGGAAAAATTGAAAATTTTTCGAAAAAAGTTGAAAGGGGGTTACCCCTAAAAATCATGAAAAATACTAAGTTGTCACATCGATTTGAAATTTGCACTATATACGTGAAATTTCATGCTCGTTCCGAAAATGTATGATTTTTATATGCTCAGATAAGTCAGATATAAGATTTAGCCGGAAAAGAGTGTTCAAGGTAGAAGATCCAATTTTATGAGATTCTTTATTTTTCATTTTCCGAATTTCAAATTTTTGTCCTCCAACGAATTTTGACATGCTGATTCCGAATCTTTGAACGAAAATGTCGAAAACTCATCGGAAATATTTTTGGCGCCAAAAAAACCATTAGAAAACTGATTCAGAGCTGACCAACTCGAGAACGGTTAGAGATAGACCAATTTTGCGAACGCCAATCGATTCAGAATGGTCGAATTAGTATATATTGTGAATTTCGAGTAAACGGAAATATTGAAAATTTCTCGAAAAAAGTTCAAAGGGGGTTACCCCTAAAAATCATGAAAAATACTAAGTTGTCACATCGATTTGAAATTTGCACTATATACGTGAAATTTCATGCTCGTTCCGAAAATGTATGATTTTTATATGCTCAGATAAGTCAGATATAAGATTTAGCCGGAAAAGAGTGTTCAAGGTAGAAGATCCAATTTTATGAGATTCTTTATTTTTCATTTTCCGAATTTCAAATTTTTGTCCTCCAACGAATTTTGACATGCTGATTCCGAATCTTTGAACGAAAATGTCGAAAACTCATCGGAAATATTTTTGGCGCCAAAAAAACCATTAGAAAACTGATTCAGAGCTGACCAACTCGAGAACGGTTAGAGATAGACCAATTTTGCGAACGCCAATCGATTCAGAATGGTCGAATTAGTATATATTGTGAATTTCGAGTAAACGGAAAAATTGAAAATTTCTCGAAAAAAGTTCAAAGGGGAAAAATCATGAAAAATACTAAGTTGTCACATCGATTTGAAATTTGCACTATATACGTGAAATTTCATGCTCGTTCCGAAAATGTATGATTTTTATATGCTCAGATAAGTCAGATATAAGATTTAGCCGGAAAAGAGTGTTCAAGGTAGAAGATCCAATTTTTTGAGATTCTTTATTTTTCATTTTCCGAATTTCAAATTTTTGTCCTCCAACGAATTTTGACATGCTGATTCCGAATCTTTGAACGAAAATGTCGAAAACTCATCGGAAATATTTTTGGCGCCAAAAAAACCATTAGAAAACTGATTCAGAGCTGACCAACTCGAGAACGGTTAGAGATAGACCAATTTTGCGAACGCCAATCGATTCAGAATGGTCGAATTAGTATATATTGTGAATTTCGAGTAAACGGAAAAATTGAAAATTTCTCGAAAAAAGTTGAAAGGGGGTTACCCCTAAAAATCATGAAAAATACTAAGTTGTCACATCGATTTGAAATTTGCACTATATACGTGAAATTTCATGCTCGTTCCGAAAATGTATGATTTTTATATGCTCAGATAAGTCAGATATAAGATTTAGCCGGAAAAGAGTGTTCAAGGTAGAAGATCCAATTTTTTGAGATTCTTTATTTTTCATTTTCCGAATATCAAATTTTTGTCCTCCAACGAATTTTGACATGCTGATTCCGAATCTTTGAACGAAAATGTCGAAAACTCATCGGAAATATTTTTGGCGCCAAAAAAACCATTAGAAAACTGATTCAGAGCTGACCAACTCGAGAACGGTTAGAGATAGACCAATTTTGCGAACGCCAATCGATTCAGAATGGTCGAATTAGTATATATTGTGAATTTCGAGTAAACGGAAAAATTGAAAATTTCTCGAAAAAAGTTGAAAGGGGGTTACCCCTAAAAATCATGAAAAATACTAAGTTGTCACATCGATTTGAAATTTGCACTATATACGTGAAATTTCATGCTCGTTCCGAAAATGTATGATTTTTATATGCTCAGATAAGTCAGATATAAGATTTAGCCGGAAAAGAGTGTTCAAGGTAGAAGATCCAATTTTATGAGATTCTTTATTTTTCATTTTCCGAATTTCAAATTTTTGTCCTCCAACGAATTTTGACATGCTGATTCCGAATCTTTGAACGAAAATGTCGAAAACTCATCGGAAATATTTTTGGCGCCAAAAAAACCATTAGAAAACTGATTCAGAGCTGACCAACTCGAGAACGGTTAGAGATAGACCAATTTTGCGAACGCCAATCGATTCAGAATGGTCGAATTAGTATATATTGTGAATTTCGAGTAAACGGATAAATTGAAAATTTCTCGAAAAAAGTTCAAAGGGGGTTACCCCTAAAAATCATGAAAAATACTAAGTTGTCACATCGATTTGAAATTTGCACTATATACGTGAAATTTCATGCTCGTTCCGAAAATGTATGATTTTTATATGCTCAGATAAGTCAGATATAAGATTTAGCCGGAAAAGAGTGTTCAAGGTAGAAGATCCAATTTTATGAGATTCTTTATTTTTCATTTTCCGAATTTCAAATTTTTGTCCTCCAACGAATTTTGACATGCTGATTCCGAATCTTTGAACGAAAATGTCGAAAACTCATCGGAAATATTTTTGGCGCCAAAAAAACCATTAGAAAACTGATTCAGAGCTGACCAACTCGAGAACGGTTAGAGATAGACCAATTTTGCGAACGCCAATCGATTCAGAATGGTCGAATTAGTATATATTGTGAATTTCGAGTAAACGGAAAAATTGAAAATTTTTCGAAAAAAGTTGAAAGGGGGTTACCCCTAAAAATCATGAAAAATACTAAGTTGTCACATCGATTTGAAATTTGCACTATATACGTGAAATTTCATGCTCGTTCCGAAAATGTATGATTTTTATATGCTCAGATAAGTCAGATATAAGATTTAGCCGGAAAAGAGTGTTCAAGGTAGAAGATCCAATTTTATGAGATTCTTTATTTTTCATTTTCCGAATTTCAAATTTTTGTCCTCCAACGAATTTTGACATGCTGATTCCGAATCTTTGAACGAAAATGTCGAAAACTCATCGGAAATATTTTTGGCGCCAAAAAAACCATTAGAAAACTGATTCAGAGCTGACCAACTCGAGAACGGTTAGAGATAGACCAATTTTGCGAACGCCAATCGATTCAGAATGGTCGAATTAGTATATATTGTGAATTTCGAGTAAACGGAAATATTGAAAATTTCTCGAAAAAAGTTCAAAGGGGGTTACCCCTAAAAATCATGAAAAATACTAAGTTGTCACATCGATTTGAAATTTGCACTATATACGTGAAATTTCATGCTCGTTCCGAAAATGTATGATTTTTATATGCTCAGATAAGTCAGATATAAGATTTAGCCGGAAAAGAGTGTTCAAGGTAGAAGATCCAATTTTATGAGATTCTTTATTTTTCATTTTCCGAATTTCAAATTTTTGTCCTCCAACGAATTTTGACATGCTGATTCCGAATCTTTGAACGAAAATGTCGAAAACTCATCGGAAATATTTTTGGCGCCAAAAAAACCATTAGAAAACTGATTCAGAGCTGACCAACTCGAGAACGGTTAGAGATAGACCAATTTTGCGAACGCCAATCGATTCAGAATGGTCGAATTAGTATATATTGTGAATTTCGAGTAAACGGAAATATTGAAAATTTCTCGAAAAAAGTTCAAAGGGGGTTACCCCTAAAAATCATGAAAAATACTAAGTTGTCACATCGATTTGAAATTTGCACTATATACGTGAAATTTCATGCTCGTTCCGAAAATGTATGATTTTTATATGCTCAGATAAGTCAGATATAAGATTTAGCCGGAAAAGAGTGTTCAAGGTAGAAGATCCAATTTTATGAGATTCTTTATTTTTCATTTTCCGAATTTGAAATTTTTGTCCTCCAACGAATTTTGACATGCTGATTCCGAATCTTTGAACGAAAATGTCGAAAACTCATCGGAAATATTTTTGGCGCCAAAAAAACCAGTTAAAAACTGAATCAGAGCTGACCAACTCGAGAACGGTTAGAGATAGACCAATTTTGCGAACGCCAATCGATTCAGAATGGTCGAATTAGTATATATTGTGAATTTCGAGTAAACGGAAAAATTGAAAATTTCTCGAAAAAAGTTCAAAGGGGAAAAATCATGAAAAATACTAAGTTGTCACATCGATTTGAAATTTGCACTATATACGTGAAATTTCATGCTCGTTCCGAAAATGTATGATTTTTATATGCTCAGATAAGTCAGATATAAGATTTAGCCGGAAAAGAGTGTTCAAGGTAGAAGATCCAATTTTATGAGATTCTTTATTTTTCATTTTCCGAATTTCAAATTTTTGTCCTCCAACGAATTTTGACATGCTGATTCCGAATCTTTGAACGAAAATGTCGAAAACTCATCGGAAATATTTTTGGCGCCAAAAAAACCATTAGAAAACTGATTCAGAGCTGACCAACTCGAGAACGGTTAGAGATAGACCAATTTTGCGAACGCCAATCGATTCAGAATGGTCGAATTAGTATATATTGTGAATTTCGAGTAAACGGAAAAATTGAAAATTTCTCGAAAAAAGTTGAAAGGGGGTTACCCCTAAAAATCATGAAAAATACTAAGTTGTCACATCGATTTGAAATTTGCACTATATACGTGAAATTTCATGCTCGTTCCGAAAATGTATGATTTTTATATGCTCAGATAAGTCAGATATAAGATTTAGCCGGAAAAGAGTGTTCAAGGTAGAAGATCCAATTTTTTGAGATTCTTTATTTTTCATTTTCCGAATTTCAAATTTTTGTCCTCCAACGAATTTTGACATGCTGATTCCGAATCTTTGAACGAAAATGTCGAAAACTCATCGGAAATATTTTTGGCGCCAAAAAAACCATTAGAAAACTGATTCAGAGCTGACCAACTCGAGAACGGTTAGAGATAGACCAATTTTGCGAACGCCAATCGATTCAGAATGGTCGAATTAGTATATATTGTGAATTTCGAGTAAACGGAAAAATTGAAAATTTCTCGAAAAAAGTTGAAAGGGGGTTACCCCTAAAAATCATGAAAAATACTAAGTTGTCACATCGATTTGAAATTTGCACTATATACGTGAAATTTCATGCTCGTTCCGAAAATGTATGATTTTTATATGCTCAGATAAGTCAGATATAAGATTTAGCCGGAAAAGAGTGTTCAAGGTAGAAGATCCAATTTTTTGAGATTCTTTATTTTTCATTTTCCGAATATCAAATTTTTGTCCTCCAACGAATTTTGACATGCTGATTCCGAATCTTTGAACGAAAATGTCGAAAACTCATCGGAAATATTTTTGGCGCCAAAAAAACCATTAGAAAACTGATTCAGAGCTGACCAACTCGAGAACGGTTAGAGATAGACCAATTTTGCGAACGCCAATCGATTCAGAATGGTCGAATTAGTATATATTGTGAATTTCGAGTAAACGGAAAAATTGAAAATTTCTCGAAAAAAGTTGAAAGGGGGTTACCCCTAAAAATCATGAAAAATACTAAGTTGTCACATCGATTTGAAATTTGCACTATATACGTGAAATTTCATGCTCGTTCCGAAAATGTATGATTTTTATATGCTCAGATAAGTCAGATATAAGATTTAGCCGGAAAAGAGTGTTCAAGGTAGAAGATCCAATTTTTTGAGATTCTTTATTTTTCATTTTCCGAATTTCAAATTTTTGTCCTCCAACGAATTTTGACATGCTGATTTCGATTCTTTGAACGAAAATGTCGAAAACTCATCGGAAATATTTTTGGCGCCAAAAAAACCATTAGAAAACTGATTCAGAGCTGACCAACTCGAGAACGGTTAGAGATAGACCAATTTTGCGAACGCCAATCGATTCAGAATGGTCGAATTAGTATATATTGTGAATTTCGAGTAAACGGAAAAATTGAAAATTTCTCGAAAAAAGTTGAAAGGGGGTTACCCCTAAAAATCATGAAAAATACTAAGTTGTCACATCGATTTGAAATTTGCACTATATACGTGAAATTTCATGCTCGTTCCGAAAATGTATGATTTTTATATGCTCAGATAAGTCAGATATAAGATTTAGCCGGAAAAGAGTGTTCAAGGTAGAAGATCCAATTTTTTGAGATTCTTTATTTTTCATTTTCCGAATTTCAAATTTTTGTCCTCCAACGAATTTTGACATGCTGATTTCGATTCTTTGAACGAAAATGTCGAAAACTCATCGGAAATATTTTTGGCGCCAAAAAAACCATTAGAAAACTGATTCAGAGCTGACCAACTCGAGAACGGTTAGAGATAGACCAATTTTGCGAACGCCAATCGATTCAGAATGGTCGAATTAGTATATATTGTGAATTTCGAGTAAACGGAAAAATTGAAAATTTCTCGAAAAAAGTTGAAAGGGGGTTACCCCTAAAAATCATGAAAAATACTAAGTTGTCACATCGATTTGAAATTTGCACTATATACGTGAAATTTCATGCTCGTTCCGAAAATGTATGATTTTTATATGCTCAGATAAGTCAGATATAAGATTTAGCCGGAAAAGAGTGTTCAAGGTAGAAGATCCAATTTTTTGAGATTCTTTATTTTTCATTTTCCGAATTTCAAATTTTTGTCCTCCAACGAATTTTGACATGCTGATTTCGAATCTTTGAACGAAAATGTCGAAAACTCATCGGAAATATTTTTGGCGCCAAAAAAAACATTAGAAAACTGATTCAGAGCTGACCAACTCGAGAACGGTTAGAGATAGACCAATTTTGCGAACGCCAATCGATTCAGAATGGTCGAATTAGTATATATTGTGAATTTCGAGTAAACGGAAAAATTGAAAATTTCTCGAAAAAAGTTGAAAGGGGGTTACCCCTAAAAATCATGAAAAATACTAAGTTGTCACATCGATTTGAAATTTGCACTATATACGTGAAATTTCATGCTCGTTCCGAAAATGTATGATTTTTATATGCTCAGATAAGTCAGATATAAGATTTAGCCGGAAAAGAGTGTTCAAGGTAGAAGATCCAATTTTTTGAGATTCTTTATTTTTCATTTTCCGAATTTCAAATTTTTGTCCTCCAACGAATTTTGACATGCTGATTCCGAATCTTTGAACGAAAATGTCGAAAACTCATCGGAAATATTTTTGGCGCCAAAAAAACCATTAGAAAACTGATTCAGAGCTGACCAACTCGAGAACGGTTAGAGATAGACCAATTTTGCGAACGCCAATCGATTCAGAATGGTCGAATTAGTATATATTGTGAATTTCGAGTAAACGGAAAAATTGAAAATTTCTCAAAAAAGTTGAAAGGGGTTACCCCTAAAAATCATGAAAAATACTAAGTTGACCACATCGATTGGAAATTTGCACTATATACGTGAAATTTCATGCTCGTTCCGAAAATGTATGATTTTTATATGCTCAGATAAGTCAGATATAAGATTTAGCCGGAAAAGAGTGTTCAAGGTAGAAGATCCAATTTTATGAGATTCTTTATTTTTCATTTTCCGAATTTCAAATTTTTGTCCTCCAACGAATTTTGACATGCTGATTCCGAATCTTTGAACGAAAATGTCGAAAACTCATCGGAAATATTTTTGGCGCCAAAAAAACCATTAGAAAACTGATTCAGAGCTGACCAACTCGAGAACGGTTAGAGATAGACCAATTTTGCGAACGCCAATCGATTCAGAATGGTCGAATTAGTATATATTGTGAATTTCGAGTCAATGGAAAAATTGAAAATTTCTCAAAAAAGTTGAAAGGGGTTACCCCTAAAAATCATGAAAAATACTAAGTTGTCACATCGATTTGAAATTTGCACTATATACGTGAAATTTCATGCTCGTTCCGAAAATGTATGATTTTTATATGCTCAGATAAGTCAGATATAAGATTTAGCCGGAAAAGAGTGTTCAAGGTAGAAGATCCAATTTTTTGAGATTCTTTATTTTTCATTTTCCGAATTTCAAATTTTTGTCCTCCAACGAATTTTGACATGCTGATTTCGATTCTTTGAACGAAAATGTCGAAAACTCATCGGAAATATTTTTGGCGCCAAAAAAACCATTAGAAAACTGATTCAGAGCTGACCAACTCGAGAACGGTTAGAGATAGACCAATTTTGCGAACGCCAATCGATTCAAAATGGTCGAATTAGTATATATTGTGAATTTCGAGTAAACGGAAAAATTGAAAATTTCTCGAAAAAAGTTGAAAGGGGGTTACCCCTAAAAATCATGAAAAATACTAAGTTGTCACATCGATTTGAAATTTGCACTATATACGTGAAATTTCATGCTCGTTCCGAAAATGTATGATTTTTATATGCTCAGATAAGTCAGATATAAGATTTAGCCGGAAAAGAGTGTTCAAGGTAGAAGATCCAATTTTATGAGATTCTTTATTTTTCATTTTCCGAATTTCAAATTTTTGTCCTCCAACGAATTTTGACATGCTGATTCCGATTCTTTGAACGAAAATGTCGAAAACTCATCGGAAATATTTTTGGCGCCAAAAAAACCATTAGAAAACTGATTCAGAGCTGACCAACTCGAGAACGGTTAGAGATAGACCAATTTTGCGAACGCCAATCGATTCAGAATGGTCGAATTAGTATATATTGTGAATTTCGAGTAAACGGAAAAATTGAAAATTTCTCGAAAAAAGTTGAAAGGGGTTACCCCTAAAAATCATGAAAAATACTAAGTTGTCACATCGATTTGAAATTTGCACTATATACGTGAAATTTCATGCTCGTTCCGAAAATGTATGATTTTTATATGCTCAGATAAGTCAGATATAAGATTTAGCCGGAAAAGAGTGTTCAAGGTAGAAGATCCAATTTTTTGAGATTCTTTATTTTTCATTTTCCGAATTTCAAATTTTTGTCCTCCAACGAATTTTGACATGCTGATTCCGAATCTTTGAACGAAAATGTCGAAAACTCATCGGAAATATTTTTGGCGCCAAAAAAACCATTAGAAAACTGATTCAGAGCTGACCAACTCGAGAACGGTTAGAGATAGACCAATTTTGCGAACGCCAATCGATTCAGAATGGTCGAATTAGTATATATTGTGAATTTCGAGTCAATGGAAAAATTGAAAATTTCTCAAAAAAGTTGAAAGGGGTTACCCCTAAAAATCATGAAAAATACTAAGTTGTCACATCGATTTGAAATTTGCACTATATACGTGAAATTTCATGCTCGTTCCGAAAATGTATGATTTTTATATGCTCAGATAAGTCAGATATAAGATTTAGCCGGAAAAGAGTGTTCAAGGTAGAAGATCCAATTTTTTGAGATTCTTTATTTTTCATTTTCCGAATTTCAAATTTTTGTCCTCCAACGAATTTTGACATGCTGATTTCGATTCTTTGAACGAAAATGTCGAAAACTCATCGGAAATATTTTTGGCGCCAAAAAAACCATTAGAAAACTGATTCAGAGCTGACCAACTCGAGAACGGTTAGAGATAGACCAATTTTGCGAACGCCAATCGATTCAGAATGGTCGAATTAGTATATATTGTGAATTTCGAGTAAACGGAAAAATTGAAAATTTCTCCAAAAAAGTTGAAAGGGGGTTACCCCTAAAAATCATGAAAAATATTAAGTTGTCACATCGATTTGAAATTTGCACTATATACGTGAAATTTCATGCTCGTTCCGAAAATGTATGATTTTTATATGCTCAGATAAGACAGATATAAGATTTAGCCGGAAAAGAGTGTTCAAGGTAGAAGATCCAATTTTTTGAGATTCTTTATTTTTCATTTTCCGAATTTCAAATTTTTGTCCTCCAACGAATTTTGACATGCTGATTTCGATTCTTTGAACGAAAATGTCGAAAACTCATCGGAAATATTTTTGGCGCCAAAAAAACCATTAGAAAACTGATTCAGAGCTGACCAACTCGAGAACGGTTAGAGATAGACCAATTTTGCGAACGCCAATCGATTCAGAATGGTCGAATTAGTATATATTGTGAATTTCGAGTAAACGGAAAAATTGAAAATTTCTCGAAAAAAGTTGAAAGGGGGTTACCCCTAAAAATCATGAAAAATACTAAGTTGTCACATCGATTTGAAATTTGCACTATATACGTGAAATTTCATGCTCGTTCCGAAAATGTATGATTTTTATATGCTCAGATAAGTCAGATATAAGATTTAGCCGGAAAAGAGTGTTCAAGGTAGAAGATCCAATTTTTTGAGATTCTTTATTTTTCATTTTCCGAATTTCAAATTTTTGTCCTCCAACGAATTTTGACATGCTGATTCCGAATCTTTGAACGAAAATGTCGAAAACTCATCGGAAATATTTTTGGCGCCAAAAAAACCATTAGAAAACTGATTCAGAGCTGACCAACTCGAGAACGGTTAGAGATAGACCAATTTTGCGAACGCCAATCGATTCAGAATGGTCGAATTAGTATATATTGTGAATTTCGAGTCAATGGAAAAATTGAAAATTTCTCGAAAAAAGTTGAAAGGGGGTTACCCCTAAAAATCATGAAAAATACTAAGTTGTCACATCGATTTGAAATTTGCACTATATACGTGAAATTTCATGCTCGTTCCGAAAATGTATGATTTTTATATGCTCAGATAAGTCAGATATAAGATTTAGCCGGAAAAGAGTGTTCAAGGTAGAAGATCCAATTTTTTGAGATTCTTTATTTTTCATTTTCCGAATTTCAAATTTTTGTCCTCCAACGAATTTTGACATGCTGATTTCGATTCTTTGAACGAAAATGTCGAAAACTCATCGGAAATATTTTTGGCGCCAAAAAAACCATTAGAAAACTGATTCAGAGCTGACCAACTCGAGAACGGTTAGAGATAGACCAATTTTGCGAACGCCAATCGATTCAGAATGGTCGAATTAGTATATATTGTGAATTTCGAGTAAACGGAAAAATTGAAAATTTCTCGAAAAAAGTTGAAAGGGGGTTACCCCTAAAAATCATGAAAAATACTAAGTTGTCACATCGATTTGAAATTTGCACTATATACGTGAAATTTCATGCTCGTTCCGAAAATGTATGATTTTTATATGCTCAGATAAGTCAGATATAAGATTTAGCCGGAAAAGAGTGTTCAAGGTAGAAGATCCAATTTTTTGAGATTCTTTATTTTTCATTTTCCGAATTTCAAATTTTTGTCCTCCAACGAATTTTGACATGCTGATTCCGAATCTTTGAACGAAAATGTCGAAAACTCATCGGAAATATTTTTGGCGCCAAAAAAACCATTAGAAAACTGATTCAGAGCTGACCAACTCGAGAACGGTTAGAGATAGACCAATTTTGCGAACGCCAATCGATTCAGAATGGTCGAATTAGTATATATTGTGAATTTCGAGTCAATGGAAAAACTGAAAATTTCTCGAAAAAAGTTGAAAGGGGGTTACCCCTAAAAATCATGAAAAATACTAAGTTGTCACATCGATTTGAAATTTGCACTATATACGTGAAATTTCATGCTCGTTCCGAAAATGTATGATTTTTATATGCTCAGATAAGTCAGATATAAGATTTAGCCGGAAAAGAGTGTTCAAGGTAGAAGATCCAATTTTTTGAGATTCTTTATTTTTCATTTTCCGAATTTCAAATTTTTGTCCTCCAACGAATTTTGACATGCTGATTTCGATTCTTTGAACGAAAATGTCGAAAACTCATCGGAAATATTTTTGGCGCCAAAAAAACCATTAGAAAACTGATTCAGAGCTGACCAACTCGAGAACGGTTAGAGATAGACCAATTTTGCGAACGCCAATCGATTCAGAATGGTCGAATTAGTATATATTGTGAATTTCGAGTAAACGGAAAAATTGAAAATTTCTCGAAAAAAGTTGAAAGGGGGTTACCCCTAAAAATCATGAAAAATACTAAGTTGTCACATCGATTTGAAATTTGCACTATATACGTGAAATTTCATGCTCGTTCCGAAAATGTATGATTTTTATATGCTCAGATAAGTCAGATATAAGATTTAGCCGGAAAAGAGTGTTCAAGGTAGAAGATCCAATTTTTTGAGATTCTTTATTTTTCATTTTCCGAATTTCAAATTTTTGTCCTCCAACGAATTTTGACATGTTGATTTCGATTCTTTGAACGAAAATGTCGAAAACTCATCGGAAATATTTTTGGCGCCAAAAAAACCATTAGAAAACTGATTCAGAGCTGACCAACTCGAGAACGGTTAGAGATAGACCAATTTTGCGAACGCCAATCGATTCAGAATGGTCGAATTAGTATATATTGTGAATTTCGAGTAAACGGAAAAATTGAAAATTTCTCGAAAAAAGTTGAAAGGGGGTTACCCCTAAAAATCATGAAAAATACTAAGTTGTCACATCGATTTGAAATTTGCACTATATACGTGAAATTTCATGCTCGTTCCGAAAATGTATGATTTTTATATGCTCAGATAAGTCAGATATAAGATTTAGCCGGAAAAGAGTGTTCAAGGTAGAAGATCCAATTTTTTGAGATTCTTTATTTTTCATTTTCCGAATTTCAAATTTTTGTCCTCCAACGAATTTTGACATGCTGATTTCGATTCTTTGAACGAAAATGTCGAAAACTCATCGGAAATATTTTTGGCGCCAAAAAAACCATTAGAAAACTGATTCAGAGCTGACCAACTCGAGAACGGTTAGAGATAGACCAATTTTGCGAACGCCAATCGATTCAGAATGGTCGAATTAGTATATATTGTGAATTTCGAGTAAACGGAAAAATTGAAAATTTCTCGAAAAAAGTTGAAAGGGGGTTACCCCTAAAAATCATGAAAAATACTAAGTTGTCACATCGATTTGAAATTTGCACTATATACGTGAAATTTCATGCTCGTTCCGAAAATGTATGATTTTTATATGCTCAGATAAGTCAGATATAAGATTTAGCCGGAAAAGAGTGTTCAAGGTAGAAGATCCAATTTTTTGAGATTCTTTATTTTTCATTTTCCGAATTTCAAATTTTTGTCCTCCAACGAATTTTGACATGCTGATTCCGAATCTTTGAACGAAAATGTCGAAAACTCATCGGAAATATTTTTGGCGCCAAAAAAACCATTAGAAAACTGATTCAGAGCTGACCAACTCGAGAACGGTTAGAGATAGACCAATTTTGCGAACGCCAATCGATTCAGAATGGTCGAATTAGTATATATTGTGAATTTCGAGTCAATGGAAAAATTGAAAATTTCTCGAAAAAAGTTGAAAGGGGGTTACCCCTAAAAATCATGAAAAATACTAAGTTGTCACATCGATTTGAAATTTGCACTATATACGTGAAATTTCATGCTCGTTCCGAAAATGTATGATTTTTATATGCTCAGATAAGTCAGATATAAGATTTAGCCGGAAAAGAGTGTTCAAGGTAGAAGATCCAATTTTTTGAGATTCTTTATTTTTCATTTTCCGAATTTCAAATTTTTGTCCTCCAACGAATTTTGACATGCTGATTTCGATTCTTTGAACGAAAATGTCGAAAACTCATCGGAAATATTTTTGGCGCCAAAAAAACCATTAGAAAACTGATTCAGAGCTGACCAACTCGAGAACGGTTAGAGATAGACCAATTTTGCGAACGCCAATCGATTCAGAATGGTCGAATTAGTATATATTGTGAATTTCGAGTAAACGGAAAAATTGAAAATTTCTCGAAAAAAGTTGAAAGGGGGTTACCCCTAAAAATCATGAAAAATACTAAGTTGTCACATCGATTTGAAATTTGCACTATATACGTGAAATTTCATGCTCGTTCCGAAAATGTATGATTTTTATATGCTCAGATAAGTCAGATATAAGATTTAGCCGGAAAAGAGTGTTCAAGGTAGAAGATCCAATTTTTTGAGATTCTTTATTTTTCATTTTCCGAATTTCAAATTTTTGTCCTCCAACGAATTTTGACATGCTGATTCCGAATCTTTGAACGAAAATGTCGAAAACTCATCGGAAATATTTTTGGCGCCAAAAAAACCATTAGAAAACTGATTCAGAGCTGACCAACTCGAGAACGGTTAGAGATAGACCAATTTTGCGAACGCCAATCGATTCAGAATGGTCGAATTAGTATATATTGTGAATTTCGAGTCAATGGAAAAACTGAAAATTTCTCGAAAAAAGTTGAAAGGGGGTTACCCCTAAAAATCATGAAAAATACTAAGTTGTCACATCGATTTGAAATTTGCACTATATACGTGAAATTTCATGCTCGTTCCGAAAATGTATGATTTTTATATGCTCAGATAAGTCAGATATAAGATTTAGCCGGAAAAGAGTGTTCAAGGTAGAAGATCCAATTTTTTGAGATTCTTTATTTTTCATTTTCCGAATTTCAAATTTTTGTCCTCCAACGAATTTTGACATGCTGATTTCGATTCTTTGAACGAAAATGTCGAAAACTCATCGGAAATATTTTTGGCGCCAAAAAAACCATTAGAAAACTGATTCAGAGCTGACCAACTCGAGAACGGTTAGAGATAGACCAATTTTGCGAACGCCAATCGATTCAGAATGGTCGAATTAGTATATATTGTGAATTTCGAGTAAACGGAAAAATTGAAAATTTCTCGAAAAAAGTTGAAAGGGGGTTACCCCTAAAAATCATGAAAAATACTAAGTTGTCACATCGATTTGAAATTTGCACTATATACGTGAAATTTCATGCTCGTTCCGAAAATGTATGATTTTTATATGCTCAGATAAGTCAGATATAAGATTTAGCCGGAAAAGAGTGTTCAAGGTAGAAGATCCAATTTTTTGAGATTCTTTATTTTTCATTTTCCGAATTTCAAATTTTTGTCCTCCAACGAATTTTGACATGTTGATTTCGATTCTTTGAACGAAAATGTCGAAAACTCATCGGAAATATTTTTGGCGCCAAAAAAACCATTAGAAAACTGATTCAGAGCTGACCAACTCGAGAACGGTTAGAGATAGACCAATTTTGCGAACGCCAATCGATTCAGAATGGTCGAATTAGTATATATTGTGAATTTCGAGTAAACGGAAAAATTGAAAATTTCTCGAAAAAAGTTGAAAGGGGGTTACCCCTAAAAATCATGAAAAATACTAAGTTGTCACATCGATTTGAAATTTGCACTATATACGTGAAATTTCATGCTCGTTCCGAAAATGTATGATTTTTATATGCTCAGATAAGTCAGATATAAGATTTAGCCGGAAAAGAGTGTTCAAGGTAGAAGATCCAATTTTTTGAGATTCTTTATTTTTCATTTTCCGAATTTCAAATTTTTGTCCTCCAACGAATTTTGACATGCTGATTTCGATTCTTTGAACGAAAATGTCGAAAACTCATCGGAAATATTTTTGGCGCCAAAAAAACCATTAGAAAACTGATTCAGAGCTGACCAACTCGAGAACGGTTAGAGATAGACCAATTTTGCGAACGCCAATCGATTCAGAATGGTCGAATTAGTATATATTGTGAATTTCGAGTAAACGGAAAAATTGAAAATTTCTCGAAAAAAGTTGAAAGGGGGTTACCCCTAAAAATCATGAAAAATACTAAGTTGTCACATCGATTTGAAATTTGCACTATATACGTGAAATTTCATGCTCGTTCCGAAAATGTATGATTTTTATATGCTCAGATAAGTCAGATATAAGATTTAGCCGGAAAAGAGTGTTCAAGGTAGAAGATCCAATTTTTTGAGATTCTTTATTTTTCATTTTCCGAATTTCAAATTTTTGTCCTCCAACGAATTTTGACATGCTGATTTCGATTCTTTGAACGAAAATGTCGAAAACTCATCGGAAATATTTTTGGCGCCAAAAAAACCATTAGAAAACTGATTCAGAGCTGACCAACTCGAGAACGGTTAGAGATAGACCAATTTTGCGAACGCCAATCGATTCAGAATGGTCGAATTAGTATATATTGTGAATTTCGAGTAAACGGAAAAATTGAAAATTTCTCGAAAAAAGTTGAAAGGGGGTTACCCCTAAAAATCATGAAAAATACTAAGTTGTCACATCGATTTGAAATTTGCACTATATACGTGAAATTTCATGCTCGTTCCGAAAATGTATGATTTTTATATGCTCAGATAAGTCAGATATAAGATTTAGCCGGAAAAGAGTGTTCAAGGTAGAAGATCCAATTTTATGAGATTCTTTATTTTTCATTTTCCGAATTTCAAATTTTTGTCCTCCAACGAATTTTGACATGCTGATTCCGAATCTTTGAACGAAAATGTCGAAAACTCATCGGAAATATTTTTGGCGCCAAAAAAACCATTAGAAAACTGATTCAGAGCTGACCAACTCGAGAACGGTTAGAGATAGACCAATTTTGCGAACGCCAATCGATTCAGAATGGTCGAATTAGTATATATTGTGAATTTCGAGTCAATGGAAAAATTGAAAATTTCTCAAAAAAGTTGAAAGGGGGTTACCCCTAAAAATCATGAAAAATACTAAGTTGTCACATCGATTTGAAATTTGCACTATATACGTGAAATTTCATGCTCGTTCCGAAAATGTATGATTTTTATATGCTCAGATAAGTCAGATATAAGATTTAGCCGGAAAAGAGTGTTCAAGGTAGAAGATCCAATTTTTTGAGATTCTTTATTTTTCATTTTCCGAATTTCAAATTTTTGTCCTCCAACGAATTTTGACATGCTGATTCCGAATCTTTGAACGAAAATGTCGAAAACTCATCGGAAATATTTTTGGCGCCAAAAAAACCATTAGAAAACCGATTCAGAGCTGACCAACTCGAGAACGGTTAGAGATAGACCAATTTTGCGAACGCCAATCGATTCAGAATGGTCGAATTAGTATATATTGTGAATTTCGAGTAAACGGAAAAATTGAAAATTTCTCGAAAAAAGTTGAAAGGGGGTTACCCCTAAAAATCATGAAAAATACTAAGTTGTCACATCGATTTGAAATTTGCACTATATACGTGAAATTTCATGCTCGTTCCGAAAATGTATGATTTTTATATGCTCAGATAAGTCAGATATAAGATTTAGCCGGAAAAGAGTGTTCAAGGTAGAAGATCCAATTTTTTGAGATTCTTTATTTTTCATTTTCCGAATTTCAAATTTTTGTCCTCCAACGAATTTTGACATGCTGATTCCGAATCTTTGAACGAAAATGTCGAAAACTCATCGGAAATATTTTTGGCGCCAAAAAAACCATTAGAAAACTGATTCAGAGCTGACCAACTCGAGAACGGTTAGAGATAGACCAATTTTGCGAACGCCAATCGATTCAGAATGGTCGAATTAGTATATATTGTGAATTTCGAGTAAACGGAAAAATTGAAAATTTCTCGAAAAAAGTTGAAAGGGGGTTACCCCTAAAAATCATGAAAAATACTAAGTTGTCACATCGATTTGAAATTTGCACTATATACGTGAAATTTCATGCTCGTTCCGAAAATGTATGATTTTTATATGCTCAGATAAGTCAGATATAAGATTTAGCCGGAAAAGAGTGTTCAAGGTAGAAGATCCAATTTTTTGAGATTCTTTATTTTTCATTTTCCGAATTTCAAATTTTTGTCCTCCAACGAATTTTGACATGCTGATTTCGATTCTTTGAACGAAAATGTCGAAAACTCATCGGAAATATTTTTGGCGCCAAAAAAACCATTAGAAAACTGATTCAGAGCTGACCAACTCGAGAACGGTTAGAGATAGACCAATTTTGCGAACGCCAATCGATTCAGAATGGTCGAATTAGTATATATTGTGAATTTCGAGTAAACGGAAAAATTGAAAATTTCTCGAAAAAAGTTGAAAGGGGGTTACCCCTAAAAATCATGAAAAATACTAAGTTGTCACATCGATTTGAAATTTGCACTATATACGTGAAATTTCATGCTCGTTCCGAAAATGTATGATTTTTATATGCTCAGATAAGTCAGATATAAGATTTAGCCGGAAAAGAGTGTTCAAGGTAGAAGATCCAATTTTTTGAGATTCTTTATTTTTCATTTTCCGAATTTCAAATTTTTGTCCTCCAACGAATTTTGACATGCTGATTCCGAATCTTTGAACGAAAATGTCGAAAACTCATCGGAAATATTTTTGGCGCCAAAAAAACCATTAGAAAACTGATTCAGAGCTGACCAACTCGAGAACGGTTAGAGATAGACCAATTTTGCGAACGCCAATCGATTCAGAATGGTCGAATTAGTATATATTGTGAATTTCGAGTCAATGGAAAAATTGAAAATTTCTCGAAAAAAGTTGAAAGGGGGTTACCCCTAAAAATCATGAAAAATACTAAGTTGTCACATCGATTTGAAATTTGCACTATATACGTGAAATTTCATGCTCGTTCCGAAAATGTATGATTTTTATATGCTCAGATAAGTCAGATATAAGATTTAGCCGGAAAAGAGTGTTCAAGGTAGAAGATCCAATTTTTTGAGATTCTTTATTTTTCATTTTCCGAATTTCAAATTTTTGTCCTCCAACGAATTTTGACATGCTGATTTCGATTCTTTGAACGAAAATGTCGAAAACTCATCGGAAATATTTTTGGCGCCAAAAAAACCATTAGAAAACTGATTCAGAGCTGACCAACTCGAGAACGGTTAGAGATAGACCAATTTTGCGAACGCCAATCGATTCAGAATGGTCGAATTAGTATATATTGTGAATTTCGAGTAAACGGAAAAATTGAAAATTTCTCGAAAAAAGTTGAAAGGGGGTTACCCCTAAAAATCATGAAAAATACTAAGTTGTCACATCGATTTGAAATTTGCACTATATACGTGAAATTTCATGCTCGTTCCGAAAATGTATGATTTTTATATGCTCAGATAAGTCAGATATAAGATTTAGCCGGAAAAGAGTGTTCAAGGTAGAAGATCCAATTTTTTGAGATTCTTTATTTTTCATTTTCCGAATTTCAAATTTTTGTCCTCCAACGAATTTTGACATGCTGATTCCGAATCTTTGAACGAAAATGTCGAAAACTCATCGGAAATATTTTTGGCGCCAAAAAAACCATTAGAAAACTGATTCAGAGCTGACCAACTCGAGAACGGTTAGAGATAGACCAATTTTGCGAACGCCAATCGATTCAGAATGGTCGAATTAGTATATATTGTGAATTTCGAGTCAATGGAAAAACTGAAAATTTCTCGAAAAAAGTTGAAAGGGGGTTACCCCTAAAAATCATGAAAAATACTAAGTTGTCACATCGATTTGAAATTTGCACTATATACGTGAAATTTCATGCTCGTTCCGAAAATGTATGATTTTTATATGCTCAGATAAGTCAGATATAAGATTTAGCCGGAAAAGAGTGTTCAAGGTAGAAGATCCAATTTTTTGAGATTCTTTATTTTTCATTTTCCGAATATCAAATTTTTGTCCTCCAACGAATTTTGACATGCTGATTTCGATTCTTTGAACGAAAATGTCGAAAACTCATCGGAAATATTTTTGGCGCCAAAAAAACCATTAGAAAACTGATTCAGAGCTGACCAACTCGAGAACGGTTAGAGATAGACCAATTTTGCGAACGCCAATCGATTCAGAATGGTCGAATTAGTATATATTGTGAATTTCGAGTCAATGGAAAAATTGAAAATTTCTCAAAAAAGTTGAAAGGGGTTACCCATAAAAATCATGAAAAATACTAAGTTGTCACATCGATTTGAAATTTGCACTATATACGTGAAATTTCATGCTCGTTCCGAAAATGTATGATTTTTATATGCTCAGATAAGTCAGATATAAGATTTAGCCGGAAAAGAGTGTTCAAGGTAGAAGATCCAATTTTTTGAGATTCTTTATTTTTCATTTTCCGAATTTCAAATTTTTGTCCTCCAACGAATTTTGACATGCTGATTTCGATTCTTTGAACGAAAATGTCGAAAACTCATCGGAAATATTTTTGGCGCCAAAAAAACCAGTTAAAAACTGAATCAGAGCTGACCAACTCGAGAACGGTTAGAGATAGACCAATTTTGCGAACGCCAATCGATTCAGAATGGTCGAATTAGTATATATTGTGAATTTCGAGTAAACGGAAAAATTGAAAATTTCTCGAAAAAAGTTCAAAGGGGAAAAATCATGAAAAATACTAAGTTGTCACATCGATTTGAAATTTGCACTATATACGTGAAATTTCATGCTCGTTCCGAAAATGTATGATTTTTATATGCTCAGATAAGTCAGATATAAGATTTAGCCGGAAAAGAGTGTTCAAGGTAGAAGATCCAATTTTTTGAGATTCTTTATTTTTCATTTTCCGAATTTCAAATTTTTGTCCTCCAACGAATTTTGACATGCTGATTCCGAATCTTTGAACGAAAATGTCGAAAACTCATCGGAAATATTTTTGGCGCCAAAAAAACCATTAGAAAACCGATTCAGAGCTGACCAACTCGAGAACGGTTAGAGATAGACCAATTTTGCGAACGCCAATCGATTCAGAATGGTCGAATTAGTATATATTGTGAATTTCGAGTAAACGGAAAAATTGAAAATTTCTCGAAAAAAGTTGAAAGGGGGTTACCCCTAAAAATCATGAAAAATACTAAGTTGTCACATCGATTTGAAATTTGCACTATATACGTGAAATTTCATGCTCGTTCCGAAAATGTATGATTTTTATATGCTCAGATAAGTCAGATATAAGATTTAGCCGGAAAAGAGTGTTCAAGGTAGAAGATCCAATTTTTTGAGATTCTTTATTTTTCATTTTCCGAATTTCAAATTTTTGTCCTCCAACGAATTTTGACATGCTGATTTCGATTCTTTGAACGAAAATGTCGAAAACTCATCGGAAATATTTTTGGCGCCAAAAAAACCATTAGAAAACTGATTCAGAGCTGACCAACTCGAGAACGGTTAGAGATAGACCAATTTTGCGAACGCCAATCGATTCAGAATGGTCGAATTAGTATATATTGTGAATTTCGAGTAAACGGAAAAATTGAAAATTTCTCGAAAAAAGTTGAAAGGGGGTTACCCCTAAAAATCATGAAAAATACTAAGTTGTCACATCGATTTGAAATTTGCACTATATACGTGAAATTTCATGCTCGTTCCGAAAATGTATGATTTTTATATGCTCAGATAAGTCAGATATAAGATTTAGCCGGAAAAGAGTGTTCAAGGTAGAAGATCCAATTTTTTGAGATTCTTTATTTTTCATTTTCCGAATTTCAAATTTTTGTCCTCCAACGAATTTTGACATGCTGATTCCGAATCTTTGAACGAAAATGTCGAAAACTCATCGGAAATATTTTTGGCGCCAAAAAAACCATTAGAAAACTGATTCAGAGCTGACCAACTCGAGAACGGTTAGAGATAGACCAATTTTGCGAACGCCAATCGATTCAGAATGGTCGAATTAGTATATATTGTGAATTTCGAGTCAATGGAAAAATTGAAAATTTCTCAAAAAAGTTGAAAGGGGTTACCCCTAAAAATCATGAAAAATACTAAGTTGACCACATCGATTGGAAATTTGCACTATATACGTGAAATTTCATGCTCGTTCCGAAAATGTATGATTTTTATATGCTCAGATAAGTCAGATATAAGATTTAGCCGGAAAAGAGTGTTCAAGGTAGAAGATCCAATTTTATGAGATTCTTTATTTTTCATTTTCCGAATTTCAAATTTTTGTCCTCCAACGAATTTTGACATGCTGATTCCGAATCTTTGAACGAAAATGTCGAAAACTCATCGGAAATATTTTTGGCGCCAAAAAAACCATTAGAAAACTGATTCAGAGCTGACCAACTCGAGAACGGTTAGAGATAGACCAATTTTGCGAACGCCAATCGATTCAGAATGGTCGAATTAGTATATATTGTGAATTTCGAGTAAACGGAAAAATTGAAAATTTCTCGAAAAAAGTTGAAAGGGGGTTACCCCTAAAAATCATGAAAAATACTAAGTTGTCACATCGATTTGAAATTTGCACTATATACGTGAAATTTCATGCTCGTTCCGAAAATGTATGATTTTTATATGCTCAGATAAGTCAGATATAAGATTTAGCCGGAAAAGAGTGTTCAAGGTAGAAGATCCAATTTTTTGAGATTCTTTATTTTTCATTTTCCGAATTTCAAATTTTTGTCCTCCAACGAATTTTGACATGCTGATTTCGATTCTTTGAACGAAAATGTCGAAAACTCATCGGAAATATTTTTGGCGCCAAAAAAACCATTAGAAAACTGATTCAGAGCTGACCAACTCGAGAACGGTTAGAGATAGACCAATTTTGCGAACGCCAATCGATTCAGAATGGTCGAATTAGTATATATTGTGAATTTCGAGTAAACGGAAAAATTGAAAATTTCTCGAAAAAAGTTGAAAGGGGGTTACCCCTAAAAATCATGAAAAATACTAAGTTGTCACATCGATTTGAAATTTGCACTATATACGTGAAATTTCATGCTCGTTCCGAAAATGTATGATTTTTATATGCTCAGATAAGTCAGATATAAGATTTAGCCGGAAAAGAGTGTTCAAGGTAGAAGATCCAATTTTTTGAGATTCTTTATTTTTCATTTTCCGAATTTCAAATTTTTGTCCTCCAACGAATTTTGACATGCTGATTCCGAATCTTTGAACGAAAATGTCGAAAACTCATCGGAAATATTTTTGGCGCCAAAAAAACCATTAGAAAACTGATTCAGAGCTGACCAACTCGAGAACGGTTAGAGATAGACCAATTTTGCGAACGCCAATCGATTCAGAATGGTCGAATTAGTATATATTGTGAATTTCGAGTAAACGGAAAAATTGAAAATTTCTCGAAAAAAGTTGAAAGGGGGTTACCCCTAAAAATCATGAAAAATACTAAGTTGTCACATCGATTTGAAATTTGCACTATATACGTGAAATTTCATGCTCGTTCCGAAAATGTATGATTTTTATATGCTCAGATAAGTCAGATATAAGATTTAGCCGGAAAAGAGTGTTCAAGGTAGAAGATCCAATTTTATGAGATTCTTTATTTTTCATTTTCCGAATTTCAAATTTTTGTCCTCCAACGAATTTTGACATGCTGATTCCGAATCTTTGAACGAAAATGTCGAAAACTCATCGGAAATATTTTTGGCGCCAAAAAAACCATTAGAAAACTGATTCAGAGCTGACCAACTCGAGAACGGTTAGAGATAGACCAATTTTGCGAACGCCAATCGATTCAGAATGGTCGAATTAGTATATATTGTGAATTTCGAGTAAACGGAAAAATTGAAAATTTCTCGAAAAAAGTTGAAAGGGGGTTACCCCTAAAAATCATGAAAAATACTAAGTTGTCACATCGATTTGAAATTTGCACTATATACGTGAAATTTCATGCTCGTTCCGAAAATGTATGATTTTTATATGCTCAGATAAGTCAGATATAAGATTTAGCCGGAAAAGAGTGTTCAAGGTAGAAGATCCAATTTTATGAGATTCTTTATTTTTCATTTTCCGAATTTCAAATTTTTGTCCTCCAACGAATTTTGACATGCTGATTCCGAATCTTTGAACGAAAATGTCGAAAACTCATCGGAAATATTTTTGGCGCCAAAAAAACCATTAGAAAACTGATTCAGAGCTGACCAACTCGAGAACGGTTAGAGATAGACCAATTTTGCGAACGCCAATCGATTCAGAATGGTCGAATTAGTATATATTGTGAATTTCGAGTCAATGGAAAAATTGAAAATTTCTCAAAAAAGTTGAAAGGGGTTACCCCTAAAAATCATGAAAAATACTAAGTTGACCACATCGATTGGAAATTTGCACTATATACGTGAAATTTCATGCTCGTTCCGAAAATGTATGATTTTTATATGCTCAGATAAGTCAGATATAAGATTTAGCCGGAAAAGAGTGTTCAAGGTAGAAGATCCAATTTTATGAGATTCTTTATTTTTCATTTTCCGAATTTGAAATTTTTGTCCTCCAACGAATTTTGACATGCTGATTCCGAATCTTTGAACGAAAATGTCGAAAACTCATCGGAAATATTTTTGGCGCCAAAAAAACCAGTTAAAAACTGAATCAGAGCTGACCAACTCGAGAACGGTTAGAGATAGACCAATTTTGCGAACGCCAATCGATTCAGAATGGTCGAATTAGTATATATTGTGAATTTCGAGTAAACGGAAAAATTGAAAATTTCTCGAAAAAAGTTCAAAGGGGAAAAATCATGAAAAATACTAAGTTGTCACATCGATTTGAAATTTGCACTATATACGTGAAATTTCATGCTCGTTCCGAAAATGTATGATTTTTATATGCTCAGATAAGTCAGATATAAGATTTAGCCGGAAAAGAGTGTTCAAGGTAGAAGATCCAATTTTTTGAGATTCTTTATTTTTCATTTTCCGAATTTCAAATTTTTGTCCTCCAACGAATTTTGACATGCTGATTCCGAATCTTTGAACGAAAATGTCGAAAACTCATCGGAAATATTTTTGGCGCCAAAAAAACCATTAGAAAACCGATTCAGAGCTGACCAACTCGAGAACGGTTAGAGATAGACCAATTTTGCGAACGCCAATCGATTCAGAATGGTCGAATTAGTATATATTGTGAATTTCGAGTAAACGGAAAAATTGAAAATTTCTCGAAAAAAGTTGAAAGGGGGTTACCCCTAAAAATCATGAAAAATACTAAGTTGTCACATCGATTTGAAATTTGCACTATATACGTGAAATTTCATGCTCGTTCCGAAAATGTATGATTTTTATATGCTCAGATAAGTCAGATATAAGATTTAGCCGGAAAAGAGTGTTCAAGGTAGATGATCCAATTTTTTGAGATTCTTTATTTTTCATTTTCCGAATTTCAAATTTTTGTCCTCCAACGAATTTTGACATGCTGATTCCGAATCTTTGAACGAAAATGTCGAAAACTCATCGGAAATATTTTTGGCGCCAAAAAAACCATTAGAAAACTGATTCAGAGCTGACCAACTCGAGAACGGTTAGAGATAGACCAATTTTGCGAACGCCAATCGATTCAGAATGGTCGAATTAGTATATATTGTGAATTTCGAGTAAACGGAAAAATTGAAAATTTCTCGAAAAAAGTTGAAAGGGGGTTACCCCTAAAAATCATGAAAAATACTAAGTTGTCACATCGATTTGAAATTTGCACTATATACGTGAAATTTCATGCTCGTTCCGAAAATGTATGATTTTTATATGCTCAGATAAGTCAGATATAAGATTTAGCCGGAAAAGAGTGTTCAAGGTAGAAGATCCAATTTTTTGAGATTCTTTATTTTTCATTTTCCGAATTTCAAATTTTTGTCCTCCAACGAATTTTGACATGCTGATTCCGAATCTTTGAACGAAAATGTCGAAAACTCGGAAATTTTTGGCGCCAAAAAAACCATTAGAAAACTGATTCAGAGCTGACCAACTCGAGAACGGTTAGAGATAGACCAATTTTGCGAACGCCAATCGATTCAGAATGGTCGAATTAGTATATATTGTGAATTTCGAGTAAACGGAAATATTGAAAATTTCTCGAAAAAAGTTCAAAGGGGGTTACCCCTAAAAATCATGAAAAATACTAAGTTGTCACATCGATTTGAAATTTGCACTATATACGTGAAATTTCATGCTCGTTCCGAAAATGTATAATTTTTATATGCTCAGATAAGTCAGATATAAGATTTAGCCGGAAAAGAGTGTTCAAGGTAGAAGATCCAATTTTATGAGATTCTTTATTTTTCATTTTCCGAATTTCAAATTTTTGTCCTCCAACGAATTTTGACATGCTGATTCCGAATCTTTGAACGAAAATGTCGAAAACTCATCGGAAATATTTTTGGCGCCAAAAAAACCATTAGAAAACTGATTCAGAGCTGACCAACTCGAGAACGGTTAGAGATAGACCAATTTTGCGAACGCCAATCGATTCAGAATGGTCGAATTAGTATATATTGTGAATTTCGAGTAAACGGAAAAATTGAAAATTTCTCGAAAAAAGTTGAAAGGGGGTTACCCCTAAAAATCATGAAAAATACTAAGTTGTCACATCGATTTGAAATTTGCACTATATACGTGAAATTTCATGCTCGTTCCGAAAATGTATGATTTTTATATGCTCAGATAAGTCAGATATAAGATTTAGCCGGAAAAGAGTGTTCAAGGTAGAAGATCCAATTTTATGAGATTCTTTATTTTTCATTTTCCGAATTTCAAATTTTTGTCCTCCAACGAATTTTGACATGCTGATTCCGAATCTTTGAACGAAAATGTCGAAAACTCATCGGAAATATTTTTGGCGCCAAAAAAACCATTAGAAAACTGATTCAGAGCTGACCAACTCGAGAACGGTTAGAGATAGACCAATTTTGCGAACGCCAATCGATTCAGAATGGTCGAATTAGTATATATTGTGAATTTCGAGTCAATGGAAAAATTGAAAATTTCTCAAAAAAGTTGAAAGGGGGTTACCCCTAAAAATCATGAAAAATACTAAGTTGACCACATCGATTGGAAATTTGCACTATATACGTGAAATTTCATGCTCGTTCCGAAAATGTATGATTTTTATATGCTCAGATAAGTCAGATATAAGATTTAGCCGGAAAAGAGTGTTCAAGGTAGAAGATCCAATTTTATGAGATTCTTTATTTTTCATTTTCCGAATTTGAAATTTTTGTCCTCCAACGAATTTTGACATGCTGATTCCGAATCTTTGAACGAAAATGTCGAAAACTCATCGGAAATATTTTTGGCGCCAAAAAAACCAGTTAAAAACTGAATCAGAGCTGACCAACTCGAGAACGGTTAGAGATAGACCAATTTTGCGAACGCCAATCGATTCAGAATGGTCGAATTAGTATATATTGTGAATTTCGAGTAAACGGAAAAATTGAAAATTTCTCGAAAAAAGTTCAAAGGGGAAAAATCATGAAAAATACTAAGTTGTCACATCGATTTGAAATTTGCACTATATACGTGAAATTTCATGCTCGTTCCGAAAATGTATGATTTTTATATGCTCAGATAAGTCAGATATAAGATTTAGCCGGAAAAGAGTGTTCAAGGTAGAAGATCCAATTTTTTGAGATTCTTTATTTTTCATTTTCCGAATTTCAAATTTTTGTCATCCAACGAATTTTGACATGCTGATTCCGAATCTTTGAACGAAAATGTCGAAAACTCATCGGAAATATTTTTGGCGCCAAAAAAACCAGTTAAAAACTGAATCAGAGCTGACCAACTCGAGAACGGTTAGAGATAGACCAATTTTGCGAACGCCAATCGATTCAGAATGGTCGAATTAGTATATATTGTGAATTTCGAGTAAACGGAAAAATTGAAAATTTCTCGAAAAAAGTTCAAAGGGGAAAAATCATGAAAAATACTAAGTTGTCACATCGATTTGAAATTTGCACTATATACGTGAAATTTCATGCTCGTTCCGAAAATGTATGATTTTTATATGCTCAGATAAGTCAGATATAAGATTTAGCCGGAAAAGAGTGTTCAAGGTAGAAGATCCAATTTTTTGAGATTCTTTATTTTTCATTTTCCGAATTTCAAATTTTTGTCCTCCAACGAATTTTGACATGCTGATTCCGAATCTTTGAACGAAAATGTCGAAAACTCATCGGAAATATTTTTGGCGCCAAAAAAACCATTAGAAAACCGATTCAGAGCTGACCAACTCGAGAACGGTTAGAGATAGACCAATTTTGCGAACGCCAATCGATTCAGAATGGTCGAATTAGTATATATTGTGAATTTCGAGTAAACGGAAAAATTGAAAATTTCTCGAAAAAAGTTGAAAGGGGGTTACCCCTAAAAATCATGAAAAATACTAAGTTGTCACATCGATTTGAAATTTGCACTATATACGTGAAATTTCATGCTCGTTCCGAAAATGTATGATTTTTATATGCTCAGATAAGTCAGATATAAGATTTAGCCGGAAAAGAGTGTTCAAGGTAGAAGATCCAATTTTTTGAGATTCTTTATTTTTCATTTTCCGAATTTCAAATTTTTGTCCTCCAACGAATTTTGACATGCTGATTCCGAATCTTTGAACGAAAATGTCGAAAACTCATCGGAAATATTTTTGGCGCCAAAAAAACCATTAGAAAACTGATTCAGAGCTGACCAACTCGAGAACGGTTAGAGATAGACCAATTTTGCGAACGCCAATCGATTCAGAATGGTCGAATTAGTATATATTGTGAATTTCGAGTAAACGGAAATATTGAAAATTTCTCGAAAAAAGTTCAAAGGGGGTTACCCCTAAAAATCATGAAAAATACTAAGTTGTCACATCGATTTGAAATTTGCACTATATACGTGAAATTTCATGCTCGTTCCGAAAATGTATGATTTTTATATGCTCAGATAAGTCAGATATAAGATTTAGCCGGAAAAGAGTGTTCAAGGTAGAAGATCCAATTTTTTGAGATTCTTTATTTTTCATTTTCCGAATTTCAAATTTTTGTCCTCCAACGAATTTTGACATGCTGATTCCGAATCTTTGAACGAAAATGTCGAAAACTCATCGGAAATATTTTTGGCGCCAAAAAAACCATTAGAAAACTGATTCAGAGCTGACCAACTCGAGAACGGTTAGAGATAGACCAATTTTGCGAACGCCAATCGATTCAGAATGGTCGAATTAGTATATATTGTGAATTTCGAGTCAATGGAAAAATTGAAAATTTCTCAAAAAAGTTGAAAGGGGGTTACCCCTAAAAATCATGAAAAATACTAAGTTGTCACATCGATTTGAAATTTGCACTATATACGTGAAATTTCATGCTCGTTCCGAAAATGTATGATTTTTATATGCTCAGATAAGTCAGATATAAGATTTAGCCGGAAAAGAGTGTTCAAGGTAGAAGATCCAATTTTTTGAGATTCTTTATTTTTCATTTTCCGAATTTCAAATTTTTGTCCTCCAACGAATTTTGACATGCTGATTCCGAATCTTTGAACGAAAATGTCGAAAACTCATCGGAAATATTTTTGGCGCCAAAAAAACCATTAGAAAACCGATTCAGAGCTGACCAACTCGAGAACGGTTAGAGATAGACCAATTTTGCGAACGCCAATCGATTCAGAATGGTCGAATTAGTATATATTGTGAATTTCGAGTAAACGGAAAAATTGAAAATTTCTCGAAAAAAGTTGAAAGGGGGTTACCCCTAAAAATCATGAAAAATACTAAGTTGTCACATCGATTTGAAATTTGCACTATATACGTGAAATTTCATGCTCGTTCCGAAAATGTATGATTTTTATATGCTCAGATAAGTCAGATATAAGATTTAGCCGGAAAAGAGTGTTCAAGGTAGAAGATCCAATTTTTTGAGATTCTTTATTTTTCATTTTCCGAATTTCAAATTTTTGTCCTCCAACGAATTTTGACATGCTGATTCCGAATCTTTGAACGAAAATGTCGAAAACTCATCGGAAATATTTTTGGCGCCAAAAAAACCATTAGAAAACTGATTCAGAGCTGACCAACTCGAGAACGGTTAGAGATAGACCAATTTTGCGAACGCCAATCGATTCAGAATGGTCGAATTAGTATATATTGTGAATTTCGAGTAAACGGAAATATTGAAAATTTCTCGAAAAAAGTTGAAAGGGGGTTACCCCTAAAAATCATGAAAAATACTAAGTTGTCACATCGATTTGAAATTTGCACTATATACGTGAAATTTCATGCTCGTTCCGAAAATGTATGATTTTTATATGCTCAGATAAGTCAGATATAAGATTTAGCCGGAAAAGAGTGTTCAAGGTAGAAGATCCAATTTTTTGAGATTCTTTATTTTTCATTTTCCGAATTTAAAATTTTTGTCCTCCAACGAATTTTGACATGCTGATTTCGATTCTTTGAACGAAAATGTCGAAAACTCATCGGAAATATTTTTGGCGCCAAAAAAACCATTAGAAAACTGATTCAGAGCTGACCAACTCGAGAACGGTTAGAGATAGACCAATTTTGCGAACGCCAATCGATTCAGAATGGTCGAATTAGTATATATTGTGAATTTCGAGTAAACGGAAAAATTGAAAATTTCTCGAAAAAAGTTGAAAGGGGGTTACCCCTAAAAATCATGAAAAATACTAAGTTGTCACATCGATTTGAAATTTGCACTATATACGTGAAATTTCATGCTCGTTCCGAAAATGTATGATTTTTATATGCTCAGATAAGTCAGATATAAGATTTAGCCGGAAAAGAGTGTTCAAGGTAGAAGATCCAATTTTTTGAGATTCTTTATTTTTCATTTTCCGAATTTCAAATTTTTGTCCTCCAACGAATTTTGACATGCTGATTTCGATTCTTTGAACGAAAATGTCGAAAACTCATCGGAAATATTTTTGGCGCCAAAAAAACCATTAGAAAACTGATTCAGAGCTGACCAACTCGAGAACGGTTAGAGATAGACCAATTTTGCGAACGCCAATCGATTCAGAATGGTCGAATTAGTATATATTGTGAATTTCGAGTAAACGGAAAAATTGAAAATTTCTCGAAAAAAGTTGAAAGGGGTTACCCCTAAAAATCATGAAAAATACTAAGTTGACCACATCGATTGGAAATTTGCACTATATACGTGAAATTTCATGCTCGTTCCGAAAATGTATGATTTTTATATGCTCAGATAAGTCAGATATAAGATTTAGCCGGAAAAGAGTGTTCAAGGTAGAAGATCCAATTTTATGAGATTCTTTATTTTTCATTTTCCGAATTTCAAATTTTTGTCCTCCAACGAATTTTGACATGCTGATTCCGAATCTTTGAACGAAAATGTCGAAAACTCATCGGAAATATTTTTGGCGCCAAAAAAACCATTAGAAAACTGATTCAGAGCTGACCAACTCGAGAACGGTTAGAGATAGACCAATTTTGCGAACGCCAATCGATTCAGAATGGTCGAATTAGTATATATTGTGAATTTCGAGTAAACGGAAAAATTGAAAATTTCTCGAAAAAAGTTGAAAGGGGGTTACCCCTAAAAATCATGAAAAATACTAAGTTGTCACATCGATTTGAAATTTGCACTATATACGTGAAATTTCATGCTCGTTCCGAAAATGTATGATTTTTATATGCTCAGATAAGTCAGATATAAGATTTAGCCGGAAAAGAGTGTTCAAGGTAGAAGATCCAATTTTTTGAGATTCTTTATTTTTCATTTTCCGAATTTCAAATTTTTGTCCTCCAACGAATTTTGACATGCTGATTTCGATTCTTTGAACGAAAATGTCGAAAACTCATCGGAAATATTTTTGGCGCCAAAAAAACCATTAGAAAACTGATTCAGAGCTGACCAACTCGAGAACGGTTAGAGATAGACCAATTTTGCGAACGCCAATCGATTCAGAATGGTCGAATTAGTATATATTGTGAATTTCGAGTAAACGGAAAAATTGAAAATTTCTCGAAAAAAGTTGAAAGGGGGTTACCCCTAAAAATCATGAAAAATACTAAGTTGTCACATCGATTTGAAATTTGCACTATATACGTGAAATTTCATGCTCGTTCCGAAAATGTATGATTTTTATATGCTCAGATAAGTCAGATATAAGATTTAGCCGGAAAAGAGTGTTCAAGGTAGAAGATCCAATTTTTTGAGATTCTTTATTTTTCATTTTCCGAATTTCAAATTTTTGTCCTCCAACGAATTTTGACATGCTGATTCCGAATCTTTGAACGAAAATGTCGAAAACTCATCGGAAATATTTTTGGCGCCAAAAAAACCATTAGAAAACTGATTCAGAGCTGACCAACTCGAGAACGGTTAGAGATAGACCAATTTTGCGAACGCCAATCGATTCAGAATGGTCGAATTAGTATATATTGTGAATTTCGAGTAAACGGAAAAATTGAAAATTTCTCGAAAAAAGTTGAAAGGGGGTTACCCCTAAAAATCATGAAAAATACTAAGTTGTCACATCGATTTGAAATTTGCACTATATACGTGAAATTTCATGCTCGTTCCGAAAATGTATGATTTTTATATGCTCAGATAAGTCAGATATAAGATTTAGCCGGAAAAGAGTGTTCAAGGTAGAAGATCCAATTTTATGAGATTCTTTATTTTTCATTTTCCGAATTTCAAATTTTTGTCCTCCAACGAATTTTGACATGCTGATTCCGAATCTTTGAACGAAAATGTCGAAAACTCATCGGAAATATTTTTGGCGCCAAAAAAACCATTAGAAAACTGATTCAGAGCTGACCAACTCGAGAACGGTTAGAGATAGACCAATTTTGCGAACGCCAATCGATTCAGAATGGTCGAATTAGTATATATTGTGAATTTCGAGTAAACGGAAAAATTGAAAATTTCTCGAAAAAAGTTGAAAGGGGGTTACCCCTAAAAATCATGAAAAATACTAAGTTGTCACATCGATTTGAAATTTGCACTATATACGTGAAATTTCATGCTCGTTCCGAAAATGTATGATTTTTATATGCTCAGATAAGTCAGATATAAGATTTAGCCGGAAAAGAGTGTTCAAGGTAGAAGATCCAATTTTATGAGATTCTTTATTTTTCATTTTCCGAATTTCAAATTTTTGTCCTCCAACGAATTTTGACATGCTGATTCCGAATCTTTGAACGAAAATGTCGAAAACTCATCGGAAATATTTTTGGCGCCAAAAAAACCAGTTAAAAACTGAATCAGAGCTGACCAACTCGAGAACGGTTAGAGATAGACCAATTTTGCGAACGCCAATCGATTCAGAATGGTCGAATTAGTATATATTGTGAATTTCGAGTAAACGGAAAAATTGAAAATTTCTCGAAAAAAGTTCAAAGGGGAAAAATCATGAAAAATACTAAGTTGTCACATCGATTTGAAATTTGCACTATATACGTGAAATTTCATGCTCGTTCCGAAAATGTATGATTTTTATATGCTCAGATAAGTCAGATATAAGATTTAGCCGGAAAAGAGTGTTCAAGGTAGAAGATCCAATTTTATGAGATTCTTTATTTTTCATTTTCCGAATTTGAAATTTTTGTCCTCCAACGAATTTTGACATGCTGATTCCGAATCTTTGAACGAAAATGTCGAAAACTCATCGGAAATATTTTTGGCGCCAAAAAAACCAGTTAAAAACTGAATCAGAGCTGACCAACTCGAGAACGGTTAGAGATAGACCAATTTTGCGAACGCCAATCGATTCAGAATGGTCGAATTAGTATATATTGTGAATTTCGAGTAAACGGAAAAATTGAAAATTTCTCGAAAAAAGTTCAAAGGGGAAAAATCATGAAAAATACTAAGTTGTCACATCGATTTGAAATTTGCACTATATACGTGAAATTTCATGCTCGTTCCGAAAATGTATGATTTTTATATGCTCAGATAAGTCAGATATAAGATTTAGCCGGAAAAGAGTGTTCAAGGTAGAAGATCCAATTTTTTGAGATTCTTTATTTTTCATTTTCCGAATTTCAAATTTTTGTCCTCCAACGAATTTTGACATGCTGATTCCGAATCTTTGAACGAAAATGTCGAAAACTCATCGGAAATATTTTTGGCGCCAAAAAAACCATTAGAAAACCGATTCAGAGCTGACCAACTCGAGAACGGTTAGAGATAGACCAATTTTGCGAACGCCAATCGATTCAGAATGGTCGAATTAGTATATATTGTGAATTTCGAGTAAACGGAAAAATTGAAAATTTCTCGAAAAAAGTTGAAAGGGGGTTACCCCTAAAAATCATGAAAAATACTAAGTTGTCACATCGATTTGAAATTTGCACTATATACGTGAAATTTCATGCTCGTTCCGAAAATGTATGATTTTTATATGCTCAGATAAGTCAGATATAAGATTTAGCCGGAAAAGAGTGTTCAAGGTAGATGATCCAATTTTTTGAGATTCTTTATTTTTCATTTTCCGAATTTCAAATTTTTGTCCTCCAACGAATTTTGACATGCTGATTCCGAATCTTTGAACGAAAATGTCGAAAACTCATCGGAAATATTTTTGGCGCCAAAAAAACCATTAGAAAACTGATTCAGAGCTGACCAACTCGAGAACGGTTAGAGATAGACCAATTTTGCGAACGCCAATCGATTCAGAATGGTCGAATTAGTATATATTGTGAATTTCGAGTAAACGGAAAAATTGAAAATTTCTCGAAAAAAGTTGAAAGGGGGTTACCCCTAAAAATCATGAAAAATACTAAGTTGTCACATCGATTTGAAATTTGCACTATATACGTGAAATTTCATGCTCGTTCCGAAAATGTATGATTTTTATATGCTCAGATAAGTCAGATATAAGATTTAGCCGGAAAAGAGTGTTCAAGGTAGAAGATCCAATTTTTTGAGATTCTTTATTTTTCATTTTCCGAATTTCAAATTTTTGTCCTCCAACGAATTTTGACATGCTGATTCCGAATCTTTGAACGAAAATGTCGAAAACTCGGAAATTTTTGGCGCCAAAAAAACCATTAGAAAACTGATTCAGAGCTGACCAACTCGAGAACGGTTAGAGATAGACCAATTTTGCGAACGCCAATCGATTCAGAATGGTCGAATTAGTATATATTGTGAATTTCGAGTAAACGGAAATATTGAAAATTTCTCGAAAAAAGTTCAAAGGGGGTTACCCCTAAAAATCATGAAAAATACTAAGTTGTCACATCGATTTGAAATTTGCACTATATACGTGAAATTTCATGCTCGTTCCGAAAATGTATAATTTTTATATGCTCAGATAAGTCAGATATAAGATTTAGCCGGAAAAGAGTGTTCAAGGTAGAAGATCCAATTTTATGAGATTCTTTATTTTTCATTTTCCGAATTTCAAATTTTTGTCCTCCAACGAATTTTGACATGCTGATTCCGAATCTTTGAACGAAAATGTCGAAAACTCATCGGAAATATTTTTGGCGCCAAAAAAACCATTAGAAAACTGATTCAGAGCTGACCAACTCGAGAACGGTTAGAGATAGACCAATTTTGCGAACGCCAATCGATTCAGAATGGTCGAATTAGTATATATTGTGAATTTCGAGTAAACGGAAAAATTGAAAATTTCTCGAAAAAAGTTGAAAGGGGGTTACCCCTAAAAATCATGAAAAATACTAAGTTGTCACATCGATTTGAAATTTGCACTATATACGTGAAATTTCATGCTCGTTCCGAAAATGTATGATTTTTATATGCTCAGATAAGTCAGATATAAGATTTAGCCGGAAAAGAGTGTTCAAGGTAGAAGATCCAATTTTATGAGATTCTTTATTTTTCATTTTCCGAATTTCAAATTTTTGTCCTCCAACGAATTTTGACATGCTGATTCCGAATCTTTGAACGAAAATGTCGAAAACTCATCGGAAATATTTTTGGCGCCAAAAAAACCATTAGAAAACTGATTCAGAGCTGACCAACTCGAGAACGGTTAGAGATAGACCAATTTTGCGAACGCCAATCGATTCAGAATGGTCGAATTAGTATATATTGTGAATTTCGAGTCAATGGAAAAATTGAAAATTTCTCAAAAAAGTTGAAAGGGGGTTACCCCTAAAAATCATGAAAAATACTAAGTTGACCACATCGATTGGAAATTTGCACTATATACGTGAAATTTCATGCTCGTTCCGAAAATGTATGATTTTTATATGCTCAGATAAGTCAGATATAAGATTTAGCCGGAAAAGAGTGTTCAAGGTAGAAGATCCAATTTTATGAGATTCTTTATTTTTCATTTTCCGAATTTGAAATTTTTGTCCTCCAACGAATTTTGACATGCTGATTCCGAATCTTTGAACGAAAATGTCGAAAACTCATCGGAAATATTTTTGGCGCCAAAAAAACCAGTTAAAAACTGAATCAGAGCTGACCAACTCGAGAACGGTTAGAGATAGACCAATTTTGCGAACGCCAATCGATTCAGAATGGTCGAATTAGTATATATTGTGAATTTCGAGTAAACGGAAAAATTGAAAATTTCTCGAAAAAAGTTCAAAGGGGAAAAATCATGAAAAATACTAAGTTGTCACATCGATTTGAAATTTGCACTATATACGTGAAATTTCATGCTCGTTCCGAAAATGTATGATTTTTATATGCTCAGATAAGTCAGATATAAGATTTAGCCGGAAAAGAGTGTTCAAGGTAGAAGATCCAATTTTTTGAGATTCTTTATTTTTCATTTTCCGAATTTCAAATTTTTGTCATCCAACGAATTTTGACATGCTGATTCCGAATCTTTGAACGAAAATGTCGAAAACTCATCGGAAATATTTTTGGCGCCAAAAAAACCAGTTAAAAACTGAATCAGAGCTGACCAACTCGAGAACGGTTAGAGATAGACCAATTTTGCGAACGCCAATCGATTCAGAATGGTCGAATTAGTATATATTGTGAATTTCGAGTAAACGGAAAAATTGAAAATTTCTCGAAAAAAGTTCAAAGGGGAAAAATCATGAAAAATACTAAGTTGTCACATCGATTTGAAATTTGCACTATATACGTGAAATTTCATGCTCGTTCCGAAAATGTATGATTTTTATATGCTCAGATAAGTCAGATATAAGATTTAGCCGGAAAAGAGTGTTCAAGGTAGAAGATCCAATTTTTTGAGATTCTTTATTTTTCATTTTCCGAATTTCAAATTTTTGTCCTCCAACGAATTTTGACATGCTGATTCCGAATCTTTGAACGAAAATGTCGAAAACTCATCGGAAATATTTTTGGCGCCAAAAAAACCATTAGAAAACCGATTCAGAGCTGACCAACTCGAGAACGGTTAGAGATAGACCAATTTTGCGAACGCCAATCGATTCAGAATGGTCGAATTAGTATATATTGTGAATTTCGAGTAAACGGAAAAATTGAAAATTTCTCGAAAAAAGTTGAAAGGGGGTTACCCCTAAAAATCATGAAAAATACTAAGTTGTCACATCGATTTGAAATTTGCACTATATACGTGAAATTTCATGCTCGTTCCGAAAATGTATGATTTTTATATGCTCAGATAAGTCAGATATAAGATTTAGCCGGAAAAGAGTGTTCAAGGTAGAAGATCCAATTTTTTGAGATTCTTTATTTTTCATTTTCCGAATTTCAAATTTTTGTCCTCCAACGAATTTTGACATGCTGATTCCGAATCTTTGAACGAAAATGTCGAAAACTCATCGGAAATATTTTTGGCGCCAAAAAAACCATTAGAAAACTGATTCAGAGCTGACCAACTCGAGAACGGTTAGAGATAGACCAATTTTGCGAACGCCAATCGATTCAGAATGGTCGAATTAGTATATATTGTGAATTTCGAGTAAACGGAAATATTGAAAATTTCTCGAAAAAAGTTCAAAGGGGGTTACCCCTAAAAATCATGAAAAATACTAAGTTGTCACATCGATTTGAAATTTGCACTATATACGTGAAATTTCATGCTCGTTCCGAAAATGTATGATTTTTATATGCTCAGATAAGTCAGATATAAGATTTAGCCGGAAAAGAGTGTTCAAGGTAGAAGATCCAATTTTTTGAGATTCTTTATTTTTCATTTTCCGAATTTCAAATTTTTGTCCTCCAACGAATTTTGACATGCTGATTCCGAATCTTTGAACGAAAATGTCGAAAACTCATCGGAAATATTTTTGGCGCCAAAAAAACCATTAGAAAACTGATTCAGAGCTGACCAACTCGAGAACGGTTAGAGATAGACCAATTTTGCGAACGCCAATCGATTCAGAATGGTCGAATTAGTATATATTGTGAATTTCGAGTCAATGGAAAAATTGAAAATTTCTCAAAAAAGTTGAAAGGGGGTTACCCCTAAAAATCATGAAAAATACTAAGTTGTCACATCGATTTGAAATTTGCACTATATACGTGAAATTTCATGCTCGTTCCGAAAATGTATGATTTTTATATGCTCAGATAAGTCAGATATAAGATTTAGCCGGAAAAGAGTGTTCAAGGTAGAAGATCCAATTTTTTGAGATTCTTTATTTTTCATTTTCCGAATTTCAAATTTTTGTCCTCCAACGAATTTTGACATGCTGATTCCGAATCTTTGAACGAAAATGTCGAAAACTCATCGGAAATATTTTTGGCGCCAAAAAAACCATTAGAAAACTGATTCAGAGCTGACCAACTCGAGAACGGTTAGAGATAGACCAATTTTGCGAACGCCAATCGATTCAGAATGGTCGAATTAGTATATATTGTGAATTTCGAGTAAACGGAAAAATTGAAAATTTCTCGAAAAAAGTTGAAAGGGGGTTACCCCTAAAAATCATGAAAAATACTAAGTTGACCACATCGATTGGAAATTTGCACTATATACGTGAAATTTCATGCTCGTTCCGAAAATGTATGATTTTTATATGCTCAGATAAGTCAGATATAAGATTTAGCCGGAAAAGAGTGTTCAAGGTAGAAGATCCAATTTTATGAGATTCTTTATTTTTCATTTTCCGAATTTCAAATTTTTGTCCTCCAACGAATTTTGACATGCTGATTCCGAATCTTTGAACGAAAATGTCGAAAACTCATCGGAAATATTTTTGGCGCCAAAAAAACCATTTGAAAACTGATTCAGAGCTGACCAACTCGAGAACGGTTAGAGATAGACCAATTCTGCGAACGTCAATCGATTCAGAATGGCCCAATCAGTATACTCTCACGGTTCTGGATTTGTTGATATAGCCATGGTAACTTTAAAAAATCGCTAGTTTTTGAAAGTTCGATTTGCACATACTGAGGCGTGGTTTAAATAGGTAAAAAGGGGCACCAATTGAAAATAATAATTAAAAAACCTTTTTTGTGAACGAGAAATATAATTTATGGAACATAATGTATCAATAAATGGCAATAATTTTCGTTTTTGAAGCAGTTAAAAATTTTCGAAAACTTTTATGAAATTTTTTGAAGTCGCTTTCAGTTATCTCTGTTTGAATCTCCGGGCCAGAGCGTGTCTGCCCGCTGGCAGTGTTTCAGCGCGGTTTGCGCAGGCTGTAGACCTCTTATCAGTGATTACCAAAAAAGTCTTGAAAACTTTAAAATTCACTATCTCAAAAAAAATTATTTTTCGACAAAAAAGTATTCTTTCATTTCGTTTTTTTGTCATCTTCTACTTCCAGTTTTATTTATTGCCCCAATTTCGGGAACACCCTGTATAATAAATAAATATAACTCAGTCGACTGGTTACAAATTCAGAAAATATCGAGATATTCAAAAAAGAATTGAATAAGAAAGCAAAACAAAATAGAATGACACACAATAGGGATTTTGTCTCCAACCAATAAAACGGACATAAATTCGAGATTTTTTTTTTTTTCAGAAACTGATATTGTGAAAGTTTCGTTAGCAATAATTTGTGAGGGAATTTGCCAGCCGTTGAAAATGAGAATAGAAAAAATCTTGACTGTACCTACTCAAGCAACCGTTCTTTATTCCGTTCTGAATTTGATGAGATATTACAAAAAATGCATTTGCAAGGTAGAAAATGTTATATATATATATCGACCAGGATCCCCCGCCTATTTTCAAAAATGATTAATAACAGACTGAATATTCCTGAGTAGCTTCATTTTGCCGAGACGCTCAACTTTTTCCTCTACGAAATTTCTCGATAGTGGTAGCTAATAAACTGCGCAGGCGTCAATCATGTCGAATTGGTGAGTGCAAAAAAGTCATTAATAACAGTTAGTTATTTAGTTGAACCTCGAGATAATTGACCATATTTCACCTAAAAAGATGAGGGATTTGTTTTTATGTAGTTGGCATAACTTGCTGTCAATTTAATGTCATCTGTTAATTCTCAATGTCAAATTCTTGTTATTTATTTACGTTTTTTGGTTTTATTGAGGTAAAAGTGTCTCTAATTTGAATAAACAATGGTGGGTAATATACCCCAGTGATCAAAATTAATTAAAGTATACTTTACTTTTACTTGTCCATATTATATTTTATATTTCTCGAAATCCAAAAGGTAACGGAACAATACTCCAGGAAGATAACGTTAAAATCCGTTAAGAAACTAAACATAACCTATGAGTTTTGACGTTAGCAAAAGGTCATTTTGTTGATATACTTCTTTAAAATGGATGAACATATTGAAATTATCATAAGAAGGGGGCAGGAATATTACGAATAATGCAAGATTTGTATAAATACAAATGTAAGTAAGGAAAATGGTGGTAACTTTGCGTTTCGTGAATCAAAATTACCGTTCTGTGATAACGATAACCACAAACCTCGTTATTTTAATCTGTCGTTAATAACGTTGGACGTTATCGCTATTTTTTGCCTCCCCTCATTTCCCTTACTGCGCAGTCGCACAAATAACGATAACGACAAAAGTTGTTATTTTAAGTGGCCTAAAAACTCCCTATTAACTTGAAAATTGTGAATTTCTCCAGACATTTTCAAATATACGACATTATGGAATTGACAGATGACATTAAACTGACAGCAAGTGACGACAACTGCATATAACAATAAACCCCTCATCTTTTTAAGGTGAAATATGGTCAATTCGCCAAACTACCCCACTCCCAACATGTACCAATGACGTCTTAGAGGTCAAGCGGTGAAGAGTTGGAAAACGACCCTGTCATACGTATGCCATCAGATGCATACTTTCTAGATATAGGGCGAGTTTTTAAATTCATCGATGGATAATGCGCATTTGTGCTGTCATTGTCATTTTCCATTAGTTAAATAAGGATGCAATGCTCATCGATGGATCCATCGATGAATTTAAAAACTTGCCCATAGCTTTGACAAAACTTTTAAGACAAGCATAACGGACAGGGATGCTTGGAAGGAGGGACCTCCCATCAACGCGGAAATCGCTGTCTACACGGATGGCTCCAAAACCATTGGAGCCGGCATATATGGAGCCAAGCTCGGCAAAATGAAGCTACTCAGGAAGATTCAGTCTGTTATTAATCATTTTCGAGAATAATAGGCATGGGATCCTGGTCTAATATGTTATACCAATATTATTCAGGTCTGACTAAGGCCATATTCCTTTGCAGCTTGTTAATGCGGGGCTAGTAGAGGAAACTTTAACCGACTTGCAAGAAAGGTGCGAAAAGGCCTTCTTTTCGACGCTGCAGCAACAAGTAGATAGTAAACTGGTCAGAGTTGAAGCTCCGCCCAGAGACTTGTCTCCTGCCTCGGCGGTCACAAATTTGCTCGCGACTCTGAGAGACATGCTGTCAACTTCAAATATGAGCGAAGGGAGAGAAGGAGATATGGTGAAGGTGAGTAAATCCTTTTTTCCTCCTTCCTCTATAGAAAGTACACACTTTCCTGGAGTTATTCTGGGAAATATATTTTTTTGTGTCACTTTCAACACCCTGTAACTCGGTTAATACTCATTTTAGGGTATATGTTTATTGGAACTTTCAGTCTTAAAATGAAGTGAGGATTCTGCCCTCGGAGTTTGTCCCCTCTATTCTGGGACACCCTGTATTTATTAAAACATGTAATAATTGAACTACTCGTTGAATAAATAAATAAATAAATAAATTTATCAATTTTCAGATAACCCACTGCATTCTGGAACCGCTCCTAAGGGCCGTAAACGAGCAGGCGTCCCGCTTACCCCCCACCGACATGGCGGTCTACATGCTGAACTGCATGTACGAAATCTACACGTGTTTGTCTCTGTACGAGTTCATGGACGAAAGATTGGAACGCTTGGAAGCGCAGTCCGACGCCCAAACGGACACTCTGACGTCCGAACAGGCCAGTTCTCTGGTGGCGAATCTGAATCTCGGGCCCATATACACCATTCTGCAAGATCAAAGTCACGGTCCTTTGTCCGCGGTGCCCGGCATGGAACCGAGCAATCTCAGGAATTTTTTGGTGAGTTGATTGGTTCAGTACATTCTATCTTTGTCTTACAGAAATAGTTTTAAGGTTTCTGTAGTGTTAAGCAAGAGACCACTATTGACCGCTGTTTGTCTGCCAAAAAATTCTCACTGTTACCAGTATACTTGGGAACTGTCTGATGCATAGCTAACGGTCCCCAGGCACAAATACAACCCACTCAATCTCTCGAAGTAACAACCTCTGTCTCTGTCCAATTCCGAAAACATCACCATAATCCATAATATATGAGACCAAAAAAATATACAGTGCTAGTCTAAAGTCCGTTCGCCCCCTACTAATTTTTGAACCACCTGGTATATCATTTACCTTACAATGTCTGTTTGACTTGTCACTATTGTACATTTTTGTAATTAATGTGATGAAATAAATCTATCTATCTATCTATCGCAACGAAATTTGGAAGGCTCAAATAGGTGATAAAAACTTACTTTTTCATGAGAAAATTCCAGCTAAAAGTTTCAAAATGGCAGCTGAGCGCCGTCTTCAATAATTTTTTCCTTGCGATATACCAGGTGGTTCAAAAATTAGTAGGGGGGAACGGACTTTAGACTAGCACTGTACAACCATCCTTGACCTGATGATAATGTTAAATATTTTTCAGGAAAAACTGGACTATCTCACCTCACATCCAGACAGCATTTTGCTTCCGCAGATCAACCTTCTAACCTCATCGAAGCATAAAAGGGCAGTTCAAAAAAGATCATTCGATGTTCTTTTAGCTATTTATAAGCAACTTTATCAAGCGGTGCATGATCCTGTGAATAACTACGAGAACCCCCAACTCATATTTCACAAATCTCCGGAAGAATTAGAGAAAGTTTTGCTTTGATTTCATACTTGGAACAAAGTGATAAATATCGTCAAGTCCTGATTACTATCGAGTCGAGTCGATTTAGAGAATAAACTGAATACCTAACCTATAATTATTGATGAGAGTTTATTTGCTTTAAGCAAAGTTATTACTAAATAAAGGAGCTATACCAACTAGAAATCAGTAAAGTGGAGCACCTTTATCACTTTTATCGAAGAGAGCAGAAGAAATGTAAAAAATACGGACAAGGTAACCTAGAAACCGATTTTTCACCGTCGATTCCAGCAACTAACCTTCGAATCAACGGCTCTTTGTGACCGAATGTGTTTGCTCCTTTCTTTTTCGATTCCAATATGAAACTTCTCACACTCCGATGACCGTATTTTTCCATATTAGCGAATAATTTAATAAGTTCTCTGATACTCAGGACCTCCACTTACAATAGCGCCTCAGTTTGCCTTCTTGTTTTGCAATCTAAACACCCCGCCATACCGCCATTAAATGACCTAATTGGTCAATTTTAATTCGAATTGTGCGCATGCGGAACTGCGGGATCAAAAGTAGAATCGGTACGGCTAGACGCTTGTCCGTATCATACTTCTTATTGTTTTCGCGAAGATTGGTAAGAGAGGGCATATAAATGACGTAGTCAATGACGTCATTAAATTTAAATGAATTCTCACCGAAACTAACCACGAGTAACCAACTTTGGGAGGATGTTAGCTGTGGTACGTTTTGGCTTTGCTCTTCGCTGTTTAGTGTTCTTCTTCTATAATTATGGCCTTTTCTCGTCGGAGAAATTAGCCAGGTCGTCCTGTTTAGTGTTTATCAATAGCCGCTTTCTTTTGAGAGTTTCAAGACCCGAGACTTCTTATTATAGTTCAGTTATTGGCTGAAAAATGACATTTGTCAAAATCCACCAATAGGAAGCCTAGAATAAGAAGCCTAGGGACTTGAAACCCTCAAAAAGAAAGTGACTAATTACAGAAAGAAGCATACACCTTGATGCAAACGAATAAACCTTTTATCGTGACCACATTTGGCTCTAAAAGTGATGTATTCTACCAACTGGCCGGATAGTCTTAGCAGTTGAGGCCATTCACATGAAAAGAAGAAGAAGTTTGTTTTTTAGCCGTTTCTTTGAGTTGCATGGGTCAGGGGGTCTATTCTTGAATCGTTCGGTTTTAAATCGTATACGAAAAAGAGAGAACATATATATTCTAAGTGTATTGGTGTGGAACAGTAAATGGAAATCGCATACGAACAAACTCGAGGAATAGCACCCCTGCACCCGGATTACGAACTCTCGATTCGAGTGGAAACGATATATTCATCTTCTTTCTTTACATGCTACTAGTTGAAGACGTATGCATCGTTTGACTCGAATCGAGAGTTCGTAATCCGGGTGCTGGTTCTGGTACTGTCTACTGTCTTTTATTACTCTGGGGTCTGTACTCTGTAGTCATTTGTCATGTCAATGTCACTGTTTGGTGTTTGTTTTTTTACATTATTATTATTTTGGAATCGTAGAATTCGAAAATGAATATCGATGAATGTAGAATTGGGCAAGTTGAAGGGAAAATCGAGTGTAACAATTTCAGAGAAGCTTTTCAAATAGAGGCAGTAAAAACTGAGCCACACGAAAATTACATTTTGACTAAATGCATTAGTAACAGTTGTAGTAGTATAGAAACAGACTTTGTGGAACAAAAACATGTTGCTAACAGCTACCATGAGCATGACCAGAATGAAGAAAAATTTGTTGGGAAGAATCCGAAACCAAATGATTTAGGTCATTCCAAGTTTTTCGATAATTTATCAACAAGTACATGTGACTCAGTACGAATCAAAAAGGACGACATTGATATTTTTTACGAAGATATCAAACGTGAAACTGGCGACGAAAAATCAAGTGATGGATTCTGCAAGGTGTGTGGCCAGAGCTTTGGTCTGGAAACGGATTTCTTCAACTCCACAACTAGCAGATCGGAATGTAGCTGTGAAAAGCCAAGTGAGCCGTTAATTATTTATTTTATAATATCATTGAATATTAAGCTTCCTTTCAGTTATTTATTTATTTATAAACATGTTACCCCAATACAGTTAAGAACACATGACATAGACGTTGCTACGTTCAACATATACACTATATTAACACGATCCATCATGATATACTCGACTTTTTTGTCCGTCAATTTTTTTCTTTCAAATTCTCAGTATATACTAATTCGGCCATTCTGAATCGATTGACGTTCGCAGAATTGGTCTATCTCTAACCGTTCTCGAGTTGGTCAGCTCTGAATCAGTTTTCAAATGGTTTTTTTGGCGCCAAAAATATTTCCGATGAGTTTTCGACATTTTCGTTCAAAGATTCGGAATCAGCACGTCAAAATACGTTGGAGCACCAAAATTTGAAATTCGAAAAATGAAAAATAAAAAAGTTCGAAAAATTATCTATCTATCATGATATACTCGACTTTTTTGTCCGTCGAATTTTTTCGTTCAAATTCTCAGTATATTCTAATTCAGCCATTCTGAATCGATTGGCGTTCGCAGAATTGGTCTATCTGTAACCGTTCTCGAGTTGGTCAGCCCTGAATCAGTTTTCAAGTGTTTTTTTGGCGCCAAAAATATTTCCGATGAGTTTTCGACATTTTCGTTCAAAGATTCGGAATCAGCACGTCAAAATACGTTTGAAAAAAAAAATTTGAAATTCAAAAAATGAAAAATGAAAAATAAAAAAGTTCAAAAAATCATCTATCTATCGTGATATACTCGACTTTTTTGTCCGTCGAATTTTTTCGTTCAAATTCTCAGTATATTCTAATTCAGCCATTCTGAATCGATTGGCGTTCGCAGAATTGGTCTATCTGTAACCGTTCTCGAGTTGGTCAGCCCTGAATCAGTTTTCAAGTGTTTTTTTGGCGCCAAAAATATTTCCGATGAGTTTTCGACATTTTCGTTCAAAGATTCGGAATCAGCACGTCAAAATACGTTTGAAAAAAAAAATTTGAAATTCAAAAAATGAAAAATGAAAAATAAAAAAGTTCAAAAAATCATCTATCTATCGTGATATACTCGACTTTTTTGTCCGTCGAATTTTTTCGTTCAAATTCTCAGTATATTCTAATTCAGCCATTCTGAATCGATTGGCGTTCGCAGAATTGGTCTATCTCTAACCGTTCTCGAGCTGGTCAGCTCTGAATCAGTTTTCAAATGGTTTTTTTTGCGCCAAAAATATTTCTGATGAGTTTTCGACATTTTCGTTCAAAGATTCGGAATCAGCACGTCAAAATACGTTTGAGGACAAAAATTTGAAATTCCAAAAATGAAAAATTAAAAAGTTCGAAAAATTATGTATGGTAATATAATCGACTTTTTTGTTCGTTGTTTTTTTTTCGTTCAAATTCCCAGTACGTACTAATTCGGCCATTCTGAATCGATTGGCGTTTGCAGAATTCGTCTATCTCTAACCGTTCTCGAGTTGGTCAGCTCTGATTCAGTTTTCAAATGTTTTTTTTGGCGCCAAAAATATTTCTGATGAGTTTTCGACATTTTCGTTAAAAGATTCGGAATCAGCACGTCAAAATACGTTTGAGGACTAAAATTTGAAATTGGAAAAATGAAAAATAAAAAAGTTCGAAAAATTATCTATCATGATATACTCGACTTTTTTGTCCGTCGAATTTTTTCGTTCAAATTCTCAGTATATTCTAATTCAGCCATTCTGAATCGATTGGCGTTCGCAGAATTGGTCTATCCCTAACCGTTCTCGAGTTGGTCAGCTCTGAATCAGTTTTCAAATGGTTTTTTTGGCGCCAAAAATATTTCCGATGAGTTTTCGACATTTTCGTTCAAAGATTCGGAATCAGCACGTCAAAATACGTTTGAAAAAAAAAATTTGAAATTCAAAAAATGAAAAATGAAAAATAAAAAAGTTCAAAAAATCATCTATCTATCGTGATATACTCGACTTTTTTGTCCGTCGAATTTTTTCGTTCAAATTCTCAGTATATTCTAATTCAGCCATTCTGAATCGATTGGCGTTCGCAGAATTGGTCTATCTGTAACCGTTCTCGAGTTGGTCAGCCCTGAATCAGTTTTCAAGTGTTTTTTTGGCGCCAAAAATATTTCCGATGAGTTTTCGACATTTTCGTTCAAAGATTCGGAATCAGCACGTCAAAATACGTTTGAAAAAAAAAAAATTTGAAATTCAAAAAATGAAAAATGAAAAATAAAAAAGTTCAAAAAATCATCTATCTATCGTGATATACTCGACTTTTTTGTCCGTCGAATTTTTTCGTTCAAATTCTCAGTATATTCTAATTCAGCCATTCTGAATCGATTGGCGTTCGCAGAATTGGTCTATCTGTAACCGTTCTCGAGTTGGTCAGCCCTGAATCAGTTTTCAAGTGTTTTTTTGGCGCCAAAAATATTTCCGATGAGTTTTCGACATTTTCGTTCAAAGATTCGGAATCAGCACGTCAAAATGTTTGAAAAAAAAAATTTGAAATTCAAAAAATGAAAAATGAAAAATAAAAAAGTTCAAAAAATCATCTATCTATCGTGATATACTCGACTTTTTTGTCCGTCGAATTTTTTCGTTCAAATTCTCAGTATATTCTAATTCAGCCATTCTGAATCGATTGGCGTTCGCAGAATTGGTCTATCTGTAACCGTTCTCGAGTTGGTCAGCCCTGAATCAGTTTTCAAGTGTTTTTTTGGCGCCAAAAATATTTCCGATGAGTTTTCGACATTTTCGTTCAAAGATTCGGAATCAGCACGTCAAAATGTTTGAAAAAAAAAATTTGAAATTCAAAAAATGAAAAATGAAAAATAAAAAAGTTCAAAAAATCATCTATCTATCGTGATATACTCGACTTTTTTGTCCGTCGAATTTTTTCGTTCAAATTCTCAGTATATTCTAATTCAGCCATTCTGAATCGATTGGCGTTCGCAGAATTGATCTATCTCTAACCGTTCTCGAGTTGGTCAGCTCTGAATCAGTTTTCAAATGGTTTTTTTGGCGCCAAAAATATTTCCGATGAGTTTTCGACATTTTCGTTCAAAGATTCGGAATCAGCACGTCAAAATACGTTTGAAAAAAAAAATTTGAAATTCAAAAAATGAAAAATGAAAAATAAAAAAGTTCAAAAAATCATCTATCTATCGTGATATACTCGACTTTTTTGTCCGTCGAATTTTTTCGTTCAAATTCTCAGTATATTCTAATTCAGCCATTCTGAATCGATTGGCGTTCGCAGAATTGGTCTATCCCTAACCGTTCTCGAGTTGGTCAGCTCTGAATCAGTTTTCAAATGGTTTTTTTGGCGCCAAAAATATTTCCGATGAGTTTTCGACATTTTCGTTCAAAGATTCGGAATCAGCACGTCAAAATACGTTTGAAAAAAAAAATTTGAAATTCAAAAAATGAAAAATGAAAAATAAAAAAGTTCAAAAAATCATCTATCTATCGTGATATACTCGACTTTTTTGTCCGTCGAATTTTTTCGTTCAAATTCTCAGTATATTCTAATTCAGCCATTCTGAATCGATTGGCGTTCGCAGAATTGGTCTATCTGTAACCGTTCTCGAGTTGGTCAGCCCTGAATCAGTTTTCAAGTGTTTTTTTGGCGCCAAAAATATTTCCGATGAGTTTTCGACATTTTCGTTCAAAGATTCGGAATCAGCACGTCAAAATACGTTTGAAAAAAAAAAATTTGAAATTCAAAAAATGAAAAATGAAAAATAAAAAAGTTCAAAAAATCATCTATCTATCGTGATATACTCGACTTTTTTGTCCGTCGAATTTTTTCGTTCAAATTCTCAGTATATTCTAATTCAGCCATTCTGAATCGATTGGCGTTCGCAGAATTGGTCTATCTGTAACCGTTCTCGAGTTGGTCAGCCCTGAATCAGTTTTCAAGTGTTTTTTTTGCGCCAAAAATATTTCCGATGAGTTTTCGACATTTTCGTTCAAAGATTCGGAATCAGCACGTCAAAATGTTTGAAAAAAAAAATTTGAAATTCAAAAAATGAAAAATGAAAAATAAAAAAGTTCAAAAAATCATCTATCTATCGTGATATACTCGACTTTTTTGTCCGTCGAATTTTTTCGTTCAAATTCTCAGTATATTCTAATTCAGCCATTCTGAATCGATTGGCGTTCGCAGAATTGATCTATCTCTAACCGTTCTCGAGTTGGTCAGCTCTGAATCAGTTTTCAAATGGTTTTTTTGGCGCCAAAAATATTTCCGATGAGTTTTCGACATTTTCGTTCAAAGATTCGGAATCAGCACGTCAAAATACGTTTGAAAAAAAAAATTTGAAATTCAAAAAATGAAAAATGAAAAATAAAAAAGTTCAAAAAATCATCTATCTATCGTGATATACTCGACTTTTTTGTCCGTCGAATTTTTTCGTTCAAATTCTCAGTATATTCTAATTCAGCCATTCTGAATCGATTGGCGTTCGCAGAATTGGTCTATCTGTAACCGTTCTCGAGTTGGTCAGCCCTGAATCAGTTTTCAAGTGTTTTTTTGGCGCCAAAAATATTTCCGATGAGTTTTCGACATTTTCGTTCAAAGATTCGGAATCAGCACGTCAAAATACGTTTGAAAAAAAAAATTTGAAATTCAAAAAATGAAAAATGAAAAATAAAAAAGTTCAAAAAATCATCTATCTATCGTGATATACTCGACTTTTTTGTCCGTCGAATTTTTTCGTTCAAATTCTCAGTATATTCTAATTCAGCCATTCTGAATCGATTGGCGTTCGCAGAATTGGTCTATCTCTAACCGTTCTCGAGCTGGTCAGCTCTGAATCAGTTTTCAAATGTTTTTTTTGGCGCCAAAAATATTTCTGATGAGTTTTCGACATTTTCGTTAAAATATTCAGAATCAGCACGTCAAAATACGTTTGAGGACTAAAATTTGAAATTGGAAAAATGAAAAATAAAAAAGTTCGAAAAATTATCTATCATGATATACTCGACTTTTTTGTCCGTCGATTTTTTCCGTTCAAATTCTCAGTATATACTAATTCGGCCATTCTGAACCTATTGGCGTTCGCAGAGTTGGTCTATCTCTAACCGTTCTCTAGTTCTTCAGCTCTGAATCAGTTTTCAAATGGTTTTTTTGGCGCCAAAAATATTTCTGATTAGTTTTCGATATTTTCGTTCAAAGATTCGAAATCAGCACGTCAAAATACGTTCGAGGACAAACATTTTAAATTTCAAAAATGAAACATAAAAAAGTTCAAAAAATTATCCATCACGAGGATTTTAATTTGACACAATTGCCACTAATTATACATAAATATTAATGGAACAACACTCTCGATACTTCTTTTTTAAAAATACTTGGATTTTCACAAAAGAAGTCAATTTTATCACAATATAGATTTCCCAATCTCAACTTATTCGATATGGGTGTATAAAAACCATAGTAAATAAGTTTTTTTGTCTAGTTTGCCTTTTCGGTACATTGAATGGTATAATAGAGAGAACTTCCGGAGAATCAATTATGCCATACATTATTTTGATAAAGACAATTTGCATTACACCATTCTGATATATTATTGAGATCTCTTTGGAGAAGATTACATCATAAATATTTTCCACTACTCTGAAAATCTTCTGATCATCAGCAAAAAGGAGAAAATTTGAATACTGAATTATAGAATTAATGTCATTGATGAAAAGACTGAACAGCAAGGGACCACAATGGGATCCTTGAGGTACTCCTGATTTTACTGCATAAGGTTCTGAGATTATACCATTTAAGTGCACTGACTGAGAACCTTAAATAAAGTTTAATCTCCATTATTGTTGGCAAGTTATTGATAGATTTTATTCACCAGATTGTTTTATCTTCTTTTTTTAGATTCGAAATTGGAGCCACTAGAAGTACAAGACGAAACGATAACTGGAGGTCAAGGTGCCAAGGAAGAAGACCATTCTGTTTTACCTTGGATGTTTTCCGTGCCTCCTAAATTTTCTTCAAAGTCTCTTGAAAACAATCTTTCTGTATCAGAGAAAAAAATTCAGTGTAGAGTCTGTTTGAAATCTTGCAGTCAAATGAGAGAATTGAAAATTCATGAGAGGGTTCACACTGGCGAAAAACCATTTAATTGCAAAATTTGTTTGAAATCTTTCAGTCAAATGACTCATTTGAGAACTCATGGAAGGATTCACAATGGTGAGAAACCATTTGATTGCAAAATTTGTTCAAAATCTTTCAGTACTACTAGTAATTTGATAGTCCATGAGAGGAGTCACACTGGCGAAAAACCATTTAATTGCAAGATTTGTTCGATATCGTTCAGTCGAAACAGTGATTTAAGAATTCATAAGAGGAGACATACTGGTGACGAACCATTTCAATGTAAAATTTGTTCAAAATCTTTCAGCAGAATGAGTAATTTGATAGTTCATGAGAGTAGACACACTGGCGAAAAAACATTTCATTGCAACATTTGTTCAAAATCTTTCAGCCGAAAGAGTGATCTGAGAATTCACGAGAAAAGGCACACTGGTGAAGAACCATTTCAATGTAAAATTTGTTCAAAATCTTTTGGTCAAAATAGTAATTTGAAACGTCACGAGAAGAGTCACGCTGGTGAAAAACTATTTCATTGCAAAATTTGTTCAAAATATTTTAGTCAACAGAGCAATTTGATACGTCATGAGAGGAGTCACAATAGTGAAAAACCATTTCATTGTAAAATTTGTTCAAAATCTTTCAGTAGAGCTAGTAATTTGAAAGTTCATCAGAGGACACACACCGGTGAAAAACCATTTCATTGCCAAAATTGTTCAAAATCTTTCAGTGAAAAGAGTGGTTTGAGACGTCATGAGATGAGTCATACGGGTGAAAAACCATTTCATTGCCGAATTTGTTCAAAATCTTTCACTAAAAACAGAGGTTTAAAAACTCATCAGAGGAGGCATACCGCTGAAGAATCATTTCATTCTGAAATTTGTTCTAAATCTGTGATTTGAGGCGTCATGAGAGGAGTCACACTTATAAATAAACCGTTCACTTTAAAATAGTTGCAGTCAATTATTTATTCCGATATAATTTTCATAAAAAAAACTCAAGTTAGTCCTAACAGGAAAACATCCAAAACGGAATGTGTTCCATAATTCGTTAGGTGAACAGCAACAGGAAAAATCCAAAATGGAATGTGTTCCATAATTCGTTAGGTGAACAGCAACAGGAAAAATCCAAAATGGAATGTGTTCCATAATTCGTTAGGTGAACAGCAACAGGAAAACATCCAAAATGGAATGTGTTCCATAATTCATTAGGTGAACAGCAACAGGAAAACATCCAAAATGGAATGTGTTCCATAATTCATTAGGTGAACAGCAACAGGAAAACATCCAAAATGGAATGTGTTCCATAATTCATTAGGTGAACAGCAACAGGAAAACATCCAAAATGGAATGTGTTCCATAATTCATTAGGTGAACAGCAACAGGAAAACATCCAAAATGGAATGTGTTCCATAATTCATTAGGTGAACAGCAACAGGCAAACATCCAAAATGGAATGTGTTCCATAATTCATTAGGTGAACAGCAACAGGAAAACATCCAAAATGGAATGTGTTCCATAATTCATTAGGTGAACAGCAACAGGAAAACATCCAAAATGGAATGTGTTCCATAATTCATTAGGTGAACAGCAACAGGAAAACATCCAAAATGGAATGTGTTCCATAATTCATTAGATGAACAGCAACAGGAAAACATCCAAAATGGAATGTGTTCCATAATTCATTAGGTGAACAGCAACAGGCAAACATCCAAAATGGAATGTGTTCCATAATTCATTAGGTGAACAGCAACAGGAAAACATCCAAAATGGAATGTGTTCCATAATTCATTAGGTGAACAGCAACAGGAAAACATCCAAAATGGAATGTGTTCCATAATTCATTAGGTGAACAGCAACAGGAAAACATCCAAAATGGAATGTGTTCCATAATTCATTAGGTGAACAGCAACAGGAAAACATCCAAAATGGAATGTGTTCCATAATTCATTAGGTGAACAGCAACAGGAAAACATCCAAAATGGAATGTGTTCCATAATTCATTAGGTGAACAGCAACAGGCAAACATCCAAAATGGAATGTGTTCCATAATTCATTAGGTGAACAGCAACAGGAAAACATCCAAAATGGAATGTGTTCCATAATTCATTAGGTGAACAGCAACAGGAAAACATCCAAAATGGAATGTGTTCCATAATTCATTAGGTGAACAGCAACAGGAAAACATCCAAAATGGAATGTGTTCCATAATTCATTAGGTGAACAGCAACAGGAAAACATCCAAAATGGAATGTGTTCCATAATTCATTAGGTGAACAGTGAACAGCCTAACGGCCGTATACAATCATTTTCGACTGACTCTCCAGAAGTGCAGTCCGCTACATCATTCAAAATGCATAGACAAAAGAACGGCGCACCTCTGGAGAGTCGCTCGAAAAAGACTATGCATGCCACCATAAGATTTTACTTGATATCAGTTCTTTGATATAGTAAAGTCGTACAGGAACAGAATAAATCAATCATGAGTAATATCAATATAATAACCTTTAATACATAAATAAAACGATAATAGTAATATTACATCACAAATGGAGTTTCGAGTAAAATAATTGTATATCTACAACGATTCAGTTCCTTATCCGCTGGAGCAACAGCTTTTGCTGGTCGGTACCTGTTCGTCATCAACCACAGTCACATTTCTTTGAGAATTGTTTCTAGTCAGATGGCTTTGCTGGGCAGCCTTTTGCTTGGCTTCGTCCAGCATTTTCTGCGTTAGCGCCAAAAACATATCTTCGACGCCCTGGTTCAACTTGGCTGAAGTTTGGTAATGTATTGCCCTCACCTTCTCAGCATATCTGAAATTGACAAGCAGGATATACAGTGACCGCCAAAAAGTATGTACCATACGGGAAAAAAGTTTATTATTAGAGTATTGAAAAAAAATTTAATGATATTGTGCTGAAAAATTGTTAAAGCTATTACAATCAAATATCTGAACACAAAGCTCAAAAGCAATAGGAACAAAACAATTTTTAAGACTCATTGAAATGTTAATAAAATAAATAAATGAATATCGTAAAAGGAAAACTTACGATTCAGCGTCTTCAAAGTTAACATGTCTATCTTTCTCGAGATCACTTTTATTACCAACAATAACAAGTGATATATCAGTTCCTAACATTTTTCTGAGTTCCTTCACCCAACTTTTCACCTTCTGGAAGGAATCTTCATCTGTAATATCATAAACTAAAACAGCCCCATTCGAGGACCTATAATAGATTGGTCCTAATGCATGAAACTTCTCCTGGCCAGCAGTATCCCATATCGAAAGGTTTACTCGACTTCCATCTATATTTAATTTCTTGTTCAAGAATGAAGCCTAGAACGTGATATTAGTCATTTGAGAAATGTTGGGAGGGCCTAGATTTATATTTTTCAAATATCTGAGGAAATAATTCATATACCTGAACTGTACTCATATGTTTTGAGTTAAATTTATCTTCTACATATCTTAATACCAAGCTCGTTTTTCCAACACAACCTTCTCCTAATAAAACGACTTTAAAATTATGAATTTCATTAGAACTTGCCATGGTTACTTTTTTTGTATACTTGAATTATAATGAGGAACACTTATGAAATATTTCATGTATTCAACATTTTCTTATCTGGAAATGTAATAATTTACGCGAATCCTTTTTGTTGATTGTCATTATGATTATGCCTATGTCATCTGTCACTGTGTCAACGTCATGACTGTCATTTAAACTGAAAAGTCAGCTGCATATAGACGCGAAATATTTATTTACGGCCGGTTTTTCAATATCCAGCGTAGTTTGACTGACGGCTAAATTTTACGACAGCGCCGGCGTGATAGGGTCAATGTTTCAATTTTTTCTACTTTCAAACTGACAATTTTCTTCTTCTTTTCGTTTGAATGTAATGGGCTCAGCTGCTAGGACTATCCGGCCAGTTTATAGCACACAGCCGGGTGAAACCGTCAGAGTAATAAAATACCATAGAGATGCCATTTACAGTGACCCATCACGCCTCAATAAAACTACTGAACGCATGCGCAGTTTGAGGATTTTAGTTTGGCATTTAGGCGCTTGTATTTTAAGTTCGAAAGTGGTTTGTCAGTTGTAAAGTAACAATTTTTAGTTTGAAAGTAATCATTGTCAGGTTGAAAGTGATAATTGTGGAAATGTGGGAAAATAAACTGAAACATTGGCCTTAGCACGCCGTCGTAAAATTTTACTAAAAAAGTGTGCCAAAAAAATTTGTAAAGCCTGTGGCTCACGGTTAAACAGTTTGGTCAAATTGCCATCAAGTGACGTCATTTCTAGTATTTATTTTTCAAAACTATAATTTGATGGTTAGATTATGTGAAAAAAAAATCAACAACTTTGGTTATGTCAGGTTGTCATTTCAGCGTGCCATTTGGTATTATACATATAACCCTTTGCCGTCTTTTGTCGGGACAGCCCCGACAGCAAAATTTTACCGTTCCGGTCCAATATTAGGTAATCCCTGAAAGTATCACATTCCAGTCCGATGTCGGGTCAGCCCCGACACTGGCTTTGGTCGAAGTCGCTACTTGCTTGTTTTAAGTTTTTCCCTCTGCACGATTTGAATGGACCGTTTTTCATTTCTTTGATTATGAAAATATAATTGGACCGCAAAGGGTAAAAGGTATCCGTATAGCCTACTGTTTAGAGATTCTTCCTCCACACCGGCGATCGGGGTTCAAATCTTGAACTAACCATTTTTTTGTTCATCTGTTAGAGATATGGATGGTATTGCCAGCAATTTGGATACCGACTTTGGCTGTATCTATTAAAATTTGTCAAAATTGTATATTCAATTTTAATCTTAAATCATCCACACACACACAAAGTCTTCTAATCTTGAAGGCAAACAAATAAAACGCCAATCATGGAATATGCACTTTACTAAATACACTGAATGGTACATACACAACACTTCCTTAAGACAATGTATTCTAGTTAAATATATTTAAAATTATAAGAAAATTCTAAACTATCGAATACCGCTCAATTTCTATGAGGGAATGAAAACAGTCACGTGAAAAAACATACAAGTAAAAATTACAACTACTTTGGATATATACTAATATTCACATTTCAACCATGTAATATAAAGGAACAATTTCAATTGCAAGCCACGAAAAATACTTGGAACATTAGAATATTCAAAAAAATTTCGAAACCGAACATCTACCTTTGTACCAAACAAACTATGAAGATCACAACTTCATACTATTTAAGATTGTAATAGTTATTCAATAATTTCCACAATTCTGCCTCCACTGAAACGGAGAAAATATCACGTGAAAACTCATTTTTCTTCACTTTCCTTGATGACCAGCTTATTATTATCCAGAATACTCTCCTCATCGGCGCCCATTAGTTTCTCATCACCGTTTTTCTCGCTCAATTTGAACCTACAATAAAACACTGAATTAGGAAATAATCCTGAAAATTTTAGCCTTTTAGCCGATCAACAAAATTGGTTTTTGTTTAGTTGCCATGACCCCAAAAAATTCCCGAAAATTTTTATATATCTAACTATTTATACATCTAAAAAAAATGTATATTTCAAGTTTTTTATGAATAAATTGATCGTAAAAAGTTGCAGAATTGTATTATTTAATCGTTCACCAATAATTCATTGATTTATTCAATAATTTCTTTCCATAAAATCATTCCTAATAGTTATTATTGAATACATACAGAGTGATATAACAAATTTGCACAAAAAACTAGTAATAATTCTAAAAATTATTAAAAACCGTCGATATTCTAGTACAAAATATAAATTGTACCAAATTTCGCATTGAAATATCGTCGTTGAAATATGAGGGTGACGCCCAAGGTGCATACAAGATACTAAAATTCCTATTTTTTGTTTTCTCCTGTACACCGTTTGGAAATTCAGAATTTTGATAACTCAAATACAAGTTTTACGCGAAGCAGCAACTTTTATGGAGAATAAAATTTTCTGACAAATGTATAATAAAAGTTTCCCATGTGCAAACTTTTTGAAACTCATTGTATACAGAAAAGCTTTAAAAGTACTATATCATCCGACACCACAACAACAACTTTATTCAACGACTGAATTTTCTTTGGAGGAGCATTATGCCTCATAACTTATTGTCAATAAAATGATCAAATCTAATTTTATATTGACCAGAAAAAATTCGGAAATTTACAATTACCATACAAGATAACATAACTTGTTCCATCTTGATCCAGCAAACTCTGTAATTGGCCATGAAGCACTTTCAAAATTCAATGAAATGCTCGATGACGTAAAAAAAATTGAATGGATTTTTTTTCTTTGTTTTAGTGTTGTTTATTTATCGTGATTCTAAAAGTTTTACTCAATAAAATATATAAATACGAAAAGGTTCATGAACAGTCTCAAACCAGTATGATACTTAGGTCTGCAGTTGAATTAAATTAGAAAATGAGTTTATGGCATAGCAAACAAAAAGATGAAAGTTAGAACTGAATTAAAAAAATGTGGATCAACCGGGATTCGAACCCGATATCTCACGGTTTCCGGCCATGTGCGTTAGACTGCTAAGCTATTGATCATAGCCATACATTTTCGAAGTTATTATTATCATCTGGCCCGACGGACCAAACAATTACCTGTCGTATCTCTCCCCGTTTATATGAGAATCATCGTCTTCGTCGGAACTTTTATTGCCCGACTCCGCTTCTGCAAGAATGTCGCCCAAGTCCTTATCGACGTCCGCCCACAATTTGTCATCTTTCGTTTCTTCGTCGTCGTTCGCCGGCTTCGCGGTAGCGTCGGGATCTTTTTTATCTTTGGCGTCGGCGCCGTCGGTAGATTCGTTGATTTCCTTGCCGTCTTTCTTGTCCTTGACTTCCTTCTCGGCCAGTTCTTTGCGCTGCAGCTTCTCGGCGCGCTTCTCCAGGTCCTCGCGCTCCTTCAGTCTGACGTATCTCTGCATGTGGATCCTCAACTTGCAGTGCTTCGCCAGAATGGAGGGCAACTCGGACTCTTCGCCTCGCTGCAAGTACATCTTGCACAGGTCGCAATAGTGTGCTTCGATCTTCCGAATCTGCTCGATGCCCACATTGACGGGTTCTTTGGCGTCTTCCTTTTTCTCTTCGCTTTCGGACCCTGCAAGATATAAAAATGTCATTCATCCAGTGCAATTAGCTTTTGCTAGTAGTTGAAACAATTCATCAGAGAACAATTGAAAAACACATACCTCCTTCACCGTCAACATCTCCAACAGAATCAATGGTGGTGAAATTTTCCAAGTTATCTTCCTCGGCAGATACATCACTACTGTTTTCCATTCTTTGCTTACGCTGAAGATAGAAAAAAATAAATAAATGAAACAAGACACCAACAAACTTTCATTCAGTATGTCAATAAAATAGCAAGTTTGCGTTTTTGTTAAATTTACAGGAGAAAAAATACTGTATTTTAAAACTAAAAATCCAAGCCTCAGAAAATTTACTCACCTTCATGTGATCAATGGAGCAGAGATGGTTCTCGTAAATCATGGGGCTCTTGAAGGTAATGTTGCATACTTTGCAGAACGGCATCAAAAACTTCTTCATGTTCTTATGAGCCTCGGACAGTTGATGTACGGCCTTCTTCTGCTTATAATTCAGCTTGCAGAGCGGACAAAAGTTTGTTTTGATCGACAACTCATCGCTGCTCTTCTCCAATTCGTTCTGAGTGTTCCTCTGAGCTTGCCTCATCTGAGCCAAAATGGCCTTTTGCTTCAGAGCGACCTTCCGCATGGCAATCAAATGGTTCTTGCTCGAGAGATGGATCTCGTACTTCCTGAAGGTGATCGCCTTCACCAAGCACTGCGGGCAGTGCAACTTGATGAAAGTCTTCTTCTTCTTGTTCTTTTCGTCCCCACTTTCAGACTTTGTATCCTTGTCCGTTGCATCTTTGTCTTTTTTGGGACTCTTTTCCTCGTCTTTTTCAATGTCTTCCTTCTGATTGTCGTCATCATCTTCGTCCTTCTCTTTAGATTTCTCTTCATCGTCATCGGATCCATTCTCACTGTCTCTCCTTTTGGTCGCTCTTCTTGCAACAATAGCGCTAAATTGAAAGATTCAAAGTTAAACAAAGAATTCCAAGAGAGCAAAATCCCAAAAATACCGAAGACAGATCTTTGTTATGGCATCCAAGAGCATCTTACATGCTAATATTTTTTGGATGGAGTTCAATAGTCACCGTGAAAATAAATTAGTTTATGCATCATCGCTGTATCCATTGAAACTGAGACACAGTTATTTGTTGATAATCTCAAATACAAAAACAACTATGGAGCAACAAGAAATATGAATGATTCATCGATTATGAAAGTGAAAATGATTGGAAGCACAGTAATCAAATATAATACTGTCAAGCAAGATCTTAATAATTACAAAATATTACAAGCTACAAAGTTTGAGTGGAACAAAATTAAAGTTTATTTTAGGAAAACAAAACCTCGAATGGTATTTAGCTAGATAATTTAACTAATCAAATAAATGAATTATTAAACAAGAGCATATATAACATAATTTATTAAATCCACTTGCAAACAGTTACGTTCCTATTTATCCGATATCAAACTGTCAAAACTGACGTTTCTTATAGTTTTAAACAGGAGTCAAATTATCAGTACAACAATGAATGATTGGCTAGACATCAACAAAATGTTTTGAAATCTTATCTGTCAATGCCGCAAATTTCAACTTTTTATCAATAATTGGGTAGTCTTTGGTCGCCATCTACATATCACTATGCACCAGAAGAGTGATTGCAATTGAGGCATATTTTGTTCCTTATCCACCACAGTATCGACTATTTCAACATCACGATTTTGATCTCCAAAAGCTGTTCCATAACACATCATAGCTAGCGCAATGTTTCTTTGCCATCTTCAGTATCCACCTCAGACAAATAGTTCAAGTATCTAATTATTATTTATTATAGTACTCAATGATTCCTACTGAAGCTGGGGAAAGGTAAATTATAGAATTGTCATCATGCAGTGTTTTTAGAAATTGACTGAATTCCAGTGATCTCACCTAATAATCAGTTTGATAGTGTTTCATTATTTCCACTTTCACAGTCAACAGATTTATATTCAGATTAATTAATCATATACGTTGGAAATTAGCTCCATTTTAATATGGAAAAAATTTTAGTTACTGCTTCATCCTTCATTCGATAACTTGAAGTATCTTGACGATCTGCAATCAATAACGTGGTCGATGCGCTAGGTAGAAAAGTAAACATCTCAGAGACTTGTATGGACTGAACAGCAACATTCTGGGTTAAGTAGTCTTTAAGTGAAAAATATTTCGTATGAACCTGGGTTTCTAGAGGATTACTTGAAAATCGAAGAATTAAATATTGGCACCAGAATAACATTCAATACATTTTCTTTGAAAATTCGAACCATTCCCTTTACGCACCAAAGGCTTGAACTGTACATGTTAAATTATGTCCTCTAATATTTTCATAATGAATCTTTAATAATCGTAAAACTTTTAATATGGATAACCAATATTTTCTTCTGGTTACATTTCCATCAAACTTTAAAGAATTCGCATCTCTCGGAACCACTTTTTGAATATTTTGAGGTGCTTTGTTGCCAAATCCGGAAAAAATCACTAGGTGAAATCAAGATATCTTATATCACCTCGAGAGAAACACGAAAAATCATTCGAAATGGGGAGATATCAAATTCAAAAATCAAGTAGTACTGATCAGTATCGGGATACAACGTTATGAAGATATGGGATCAAAAATCAACTAAAAACCATTTTTATTGACATAAGAACCATTGAAGCTATTCCCTAATATATATATTCCATCAACCACTGGTTTTGTATGTACTCTTAACAAACTTGATTTTTAAGTTCTTCTGATTATAGATCAAAGTCACCTATTAAGATCAGCCATGAATAATAGAAAAAAAAACCATAACCCAAGGATAAAGCCACACATGTGCACTTAGAACACTTGAAGGTCGCTGGGAGATCAATGATGATATGAAAGTGGTGGGGGAGGCTCAAAATCGGCTCAGATCTCCTACTGATTATTTTATATGCACGATCTATAGCAATCAAATGAACTTCTAATTACAACGAAATGACAGTTTAGTAGAAAATGTCAGGGGTCAGATGCTTGAATTTACTGAAGGTTGCTGGAAGATCCAAAAAAGATTTTATGAATTTCCTATTCATATTTTCGAACCAAATCTCCTACTCATCATATCATATCACAATCAAATAATCATTACCTAATGAACTTATCAGAATGAAAAATTTAAACTGGGAAGATTAATATGATTTTGACAATATAACAGAAAATGCCAGCCAAGTCTGATCTATAAATTCCCACATTTTGGAAATCAACTATAATTTAACCATAGTTACAACATAACAGAAGCTTTGCTAAAATACCAATATGAGAGTTTTCAACATTAGCTCTGTATTTTATAAGTTTTGAAAGCACAACCTATATAATTCAAGAAGGATTTATAAACTTTCATAAACTTACAAGGAAACTGCAGAAACCTTCAAAAAAATGAACTCCAAGTATTTTTTTGGTGGGCATTTTCAAGTAATTAATTAAATGAAAGGCGAATCAAAACTGTAAAGAGAAAATTCAAAATGGGAAATTAAAGTTTAGAAACGTCAGAGAATAGAATAATATGGCAACGATAAGAATGAAGTTACAAAATGCCACAGTGAGCAAAATATTTGATGTAGAAAACAATACAATGGCAGAACAAGGTGGGCAAATTCTAGAACGAAAAGACAAAAAACAGAGGAAACGAAATAGGTGAATAAGAAAATAAGAATGGAGAAAATAAGTAAATGAAGAATAAGTATATGGAGAAGAATAAGTAAATACATAAGAACAAGTAAATAGAGAAGAATAAGTAAATAGAGAAGAATAAGTGAACAGAGAAGAATAAGTGAATATAGAAGAATAAGTGAATATAGAAGAATAAGTGAATAGAGAAGAATAAGTGAATAGAGGAGAATAAGTGAATAGAGGAGAATAAGTGAATAGAGAAAAATACGTAAATGGAGAAGAATAAGTAAATGGAGAAGAATAAGTAAATAGAGAAGAATAAGTAAATATAGAAAAACAGTAAATAGAGAAAAACAGTAAATAGAGAAGAATAAGTAAATGGAGAATAAGTAACTAAAGAAAAATGAGTGAATAAAAAATAATAAGTAAATGGAGAAGAATAAGTATAAGTAACAGATGAGAATAAGTACAGATAAGTAAACAGAAAATAAGTAAATACAAACAAGTGAATAGAGAAGAACAAGTAAATACACAAGATTAGAATAAGTAAATAGACAAGAATAAGTAAATGAAAGAGAATAAGTAAAGGAAAAAGAATAAGTAAATAAAAAAGAATAAGTAAATAAGATGTAGTAAAAAGGAATTAAAAAAGAGTAAGAAAAATGAATTGAGAAACGATAACGACTGCTCAGAGATTGAGCTAAGCTGAGAGAAAGAATCGTCCCTAGCTAGCAGCTAAAATAAGCAATTCAGGAGCGGCGTAAACCTGCCATCTTCAAAACACCTCAAAATATTCATTCAAGTGCTTTACCACTCTTTGGCGATCTGCTATGCCATCCAATGTGTTTTGTAAGTCACAATTTCTCGTCATTTTGAAGCTATGTTCGTGAGTGTGGCTTGAATGTAGTTCTAGATTTCTCATCTTCTGAGAAATTTAGACAAACGGTTCAATACTTTGGTATTTTCTCCTTCGTTTACCCTGTCCGAGACCTTCGTTTCTTCAACGATTTCAATAAAAAAATCACAATTTCATAGGAGTTTTGGTGCTCGTGTTGTAATGCACACTTCTACCATGCTGCCTGGCGCAACACTGCCGACTGTATCTAAGTTTAACTTTCACAAACTAAAAACATTCAACAAAATTGTTTTTTTTTTTTTCGTTTTTCCTGCAATAAAATTGTTATTTACCTCCTCAGTCTAGATATTTTTATTCTCCTACTGAAGTCAGATGTTCGAGGTATAATTCTCTTGCGAACTGCATATGAACTGTCTACCATACGTCTTCTCATCATCGGGCGGTCTCTACCTCTCAGACCTCTCGATCCTCTAGTACTGAGGCGACCTCGGTATGTTCCGCGAGGAGGTCCGGAAGGCCTTCGAAATTCGTCTCTTCTGGTAGAGAACGGAGTGGAGGTGTGCCTCTCGCCAGAATATCTGCGGTCTGAATAGCCTCCGGAAGTGTCGTGTCTACCACTTTGTCCATATCCGCCGTAAGAGCTTTCGTGTCTTGAACTAGAAGCCTGGATAACATAGATAAGCAACAATGTGAAAAATCTCGTCACCCTCAGACATCAAGTCTATTGGGCTCGAGAGTCAAAATAAAATGTAAAAGCATTTGAATTTCATATCTTTCTATTTTATTGTACGGCTTGATGATTACCACTTAAACTTTTTTCTGTGTACGTTTCAGTGCGACAGGTCTTGTCGATACAGAATTTCTCAGAGGATGTCAGAAAGATCATCTACTGTCCGACGTTAAGCGGCTTCTCAGCTCTCATACTCGCAAACTTGCGAATCTTAGCCAATACAAGTTTATCGCTGGTGCCTTTCTGAAATCTGTGAAAAACAAAGTTATTCTGCATATACTCACATCCAATCTCATTCTTTTACGGTCAGGAGACCTTCTGGTGTCACGACCCATGTAGCTGGAGTCCTGAAATGTAATTTTTTTTTGTCAAAATTCGAGCGAGTTGAATACAGAGTTTTGGTGTCTTTTTGGTTTTCCAAATACAATGAATGACACCACTCTTTCATTACTCATAATTATTTTTTGTTTTATAATCTATTTACAATTGAAAGGGCAACTGGATGAAGGAGTTACACATGTTTCCTTTTATTTTAAGAGTGTAAAAATTCAACAGTGTGTAAAAAAAATCAACAGTGTGTAAAATGATCAACAGTGTGTAAAAAGATCAACAGCGTGTAAAAAGATCAACAGCGTGTAAAAAGATCAACAGTGTGTAAAAAGATCAACAGTGTGTAAAAAGATGAACAGTGTGTAAAAAGATCAACAGCTCATTGCTCATAATTATTTTTTGTTTGATAATCTATTTAAAATTGAAAGGACAAGTGGATGAAAGAGTTACACGTTTTCTTTTATTTTAAGAGTGTAAAAAATCAACAGTGTGTAAAAAAATCAACAGTGAGTAAGAGTAAAATAAAAAATAAAATCAACAGTGTGTAAAAAGATCAACAGTATGTAAAAAGATCAACAGTTCATTGCTCATAATTATTTTTTCTTTGATAATCTATTTACAATTGAAAGGACAAGTGGATGAAAGAGTTGCACATGTTTTCTTTTATTTTAAGAGTGTAAAATAATCAACAGTGTGTAAAAAAAATCAACAGTGTGTAAAAAAAATCAACAGTGTGTAAAGAGATCAACAGTTCATTGCTTATAATTATTTTTTGTTTGATAATCTATTTACAATTGAAAGGACATGTAGATGAAAGAGTTACACATGTTTTCTTTTATTTTAAGAGTGTAAAAAATCAACAGTGTGTAAAAAAAATCAACAGTGTGTAAAAAGATCAACAGTGTGTAAAAAGATCAACAGTGTGTAAAAAGATCCACAGTGTGTAAAAAGATCAACAGTTCATTGCTCATAATTATTTTTTGTTTGATAATCTATTTACAATTGAAAGTACAAGTGGATGAAAGAGTTACACATGTTTTCTTTTATTTTAAGAGTGCAAAAAATCAACAGTGTGTAAAAAAATCAACAGTGTAAAAAAATTCAACAGTGTGTAAAATGATCAACAGTGTGTAAAAAGATCAACAGTTCATTGCTCATAATTATTTTTTGTTTGATACCTAATCTATTTACAATTGAAAGGACAAGTGGATGATTTACACGTTTTCTTTTATTTTAAGAGTGTAAAAAATCAACAGTGTGTAAAAAGATCAACAGTTCATTGCTTATAATTATTTTTTGTTTGATAATCTATTTACAATTGAAAGGACAAGTGGATGAAAGAGTTACACATGTTTCCTTTTATTTTAAGAGTGTAAAAAATTAACAGTGTAAAAAAAATCAACAGTGTGTAAAAAGATCAACAGTGTGTAAAAAGATCAACAGTGTGTTAAAAAGATCAACAGTTCATTGCTCATAATTATTTTTTGTTTGATAATCTATTTACAATAATTGAAAGGACAAGTGGATGAAAGAGTTACACTTGTTTTCTTTTATTTTAAGAGATTCAGTGGTATGGGTATCTTCTACCCTACCTTCCCTTTAAACTTTAGATTATCTATATAGTTTAGGAGATTCAGAAGGATGAACATGTTACATAGGTTACACCACCAACTTCTTTGTTCCCCCTGTAGTTAAGGGTCTACATTAGTTTTTTATTTCATAGGATACAATAAACCCATTGGTTCAGTTTCTTCAATTAACTACATTCTTGCAACATAGTACTTCGAAAGACCAGCTTTATAAATATGGTATGAGGGGAAAAGCATATGAAATTGGTGACAACGAAAATACACACAAAGCGTTCCACAGGGATCCATACCTTTGTTGTTTATCTTATATACCAATGAGTCATCTTCCGTTATTATTCATTTAAAGGCCAAAATTATGAATGCTTTATTGAAATTTTCAGTCTGGTCTAGTGATCAATCTCTGTTATTTAATACAACCAAACTCAAACATAACAACAGTAAATGTGAAATTTCTGGGAGTATTATTTTTGATTCAGATATGTCCTTTAAAACTCAGTGTTTAAATCAGAAATTTAAGGAAAACAGTATAAATCACATATCTTTATTTTATTTTATTTTAGTTATACAGTCTAGCATTAGTTGTGGAATTTCTATGTGGGGGATGCTAAAAATATGTTTTTGTTACAGTTCAAAGAAATAAAAACGATTTTTTACGGAATAACTAGTGATATTCATACTCATGACACAAGATATAAATAAGATTTCTGTATACCTTACCGGCGTATAGAAATCTGTAAGATCACCCATAGTCATGAGAATTAATCTTTATAATAGTCTCCTACAAAGCTTTAAAGATATTGCCTATATGGACATTATCAAACTATATTTCAAACTGAATGTTCTAGTTTCAGCTAGACTTTTCAATTTTAATTTGTTCATATCAATATGTGATATTGTGAGATCAATATATAAACAATTCTGTAGTTATATTAGCATACCTAAAAACAAAATACTTACAGATCTGTATGATTTATTGTGGTAATCATCTAGCAATGATCTAGAAAATCTTTCGGATGAACTGGAATACTTCGACTTAGACTCGTAGGGGCTTCTGGAATCCATTCCGGAAAAACCTGAAGAATGTCTCGAACCCGAGTATCCTCCTCCCCCTCCACGTCCTCCGCCACCCCCCCATGAGTTACCGCGGCTGGAACTGCCACGATACGAGCTTCTTGAAGAAAATCCTCTGCCCCTAGCCATCGCTACAGACTGGCTGTAACTTAACAAAAAATTAAATTCAATCAACTTATTATCCATTTCAGAGAACTATCTCTAGTAAAATATTATACAAAACACTAAAAAAAAAAATAACACTCCAAGTCTTTTTTCAATGTGAAGTATCAAGAATGTTTTTATTTTGAATGAACAATTTTTACTTCCGTTAGTTTATTTTCTTATTTCAACATCAACAGTTTTAAAAAAAGTAACAGTGTGTAAAAAAAGCAATTGTGCAAAAAAATCAACAGTGTGTAAAAAATCAACAGTGTGTAAAAAAAATCAACAGTGTGTAAAAAATCAACAGTTGTAAAAAAGCAACAGCGTGTAAAAAAAGCAACAGCGTGTAAAAAATTAACAGTGTGTAAAAAAATCAACAATGTTAAAACATCAACTGGACATTAGAGTAATTTTTTACACACTGTTTCGATTTCCTGAAAGAAATGGTATTGTACGTCAAAATTTACTCCGAAGTTATAATTTGATAATACTAGGACAATTTGTAACATCAAATTAACAACACAATTGCAAGAGTTTGTCACTTATAATTGCATGAGAGCTTTATTTTTTATTCAATGAGAATTTTGATGCCTGCCAAAAAAATACCGAAAAAAATTACTTGTTCTCAATATCTATTTATAATTAACAAAGCGGTGCTGTTTCAGAGAGGAAAGCCCTCGAGCTTTGCTCTCGGGCTTTCATCAGATTATCAACGCCAAAATTATATCTCTTAAATTATTATAAAATACAGAAAATTAAAGATGCAATCAGAATAGTCTCAAGGTCATAATACCCTTGAACCAAATATACTCTATTGACGAAGATTCCTTCTGCAAACTGCTGAAGAGAGTGAAACAAAGAAGATGGATATATTCTCAAGATTTTTTCTATTCATAAAATGATCAACATGAACTTGTCCAACGCTAATTTTATTACTATGCCGGCTAGACTATACAAAGAATGCCGGTACTGATTTTTCAACTTCACTGCGCACGCATTCATCGATTGAACCAAATGTGCAAAAATGCATCAACACGTTCTGAACATTCGATTTTTCATCTTACCTGGGTTTGTAGTAGCTCATAGCAGCTATACTGCAATGAAAATCGTATTTCAGTAATTACAAACTGTAAAAACTAGATTGGAAAAAGATATTCTACAACAACCGGCCTACCAAGGTACCAAGCCGTCTATACAACAAAATGGCGCCGGTCGATAAATATCTATCAGAAATTTTGTTGGAAGATCTTTTCTTGGAACTATTTACTTACTTGAAGATATAATCTGGAACGGAAACACTAGTTGTGTAGCAGGTGAAAAAGTTCTATTATTTACACTTTTCGAGTAAAAATTCCACAATCGGCGACAAAATCACGCTTTCCGTAAAGTTACACCAACCTTATCAGCATTCGACGCAAAATTAATTGACAGCTGACGGATATACTTGTAGGAAATTGGTGACTATGACGTATATCCGCCGTCGTTCGTTTTGTCTTCTTCTTCACTTCACAACAAAGATTTTCTTCTCTCTCTTCATTCACTTTGTCCATTCGCGAAATGCGTTACCGCTAGGTGGCGCTAAAAATGTATGCGTGAAACAATATAATGGTGATCAGCTGCTCAATTCCATAAGAGATCATGTTTGATTTATGCCTCATTCGAATTTGAATCAAGTACTCGAGATGTCGATCGTTGAAATGAGTTTATTAGACATTTTTATTTTCTACGATATTGCTATGTCTGGCATAACTTTTTGTTTTTTAATGAAAAATAATGTAAAGAAACTTTGTGTTTGGTACTATTGATAGTACATTCAGCATTGCGGCACTGAGGTGGTATTCTGTGTGCTATAGAAGTCTATTGTCGATAGAAAAAGTGAGATGACATTATGGTTGAATTCATATGAGAGAAAGAGACAAAACTGTCGACAATAGAATTCTATGGTACACAGAATCCCACCCCTGAGCAATTAGTAATGGAACTATTGACTTCTACCACCACTTCAAGTTGACTTATTCTGAAACACTGCGGAATAGCACTGAACTCAATTCACTCTCCAAAAATCGATTGATGATGAGGAAACAATTGAAATAGATACACTACCGCTTATGGCAAGAAATAAAAAATGGTCTAACGTTTTATCAGTTCAACCAGATATATATAGATGTCACAGCCTTTGCGCAGACTGCGAATTGTCAAATCCTCAGAGTAATAAAAGGCATGCCCTGCCTATAATACCTGTTTTAAAATGAACATGAACTACCTCTTTCTATACAATTTTTGGGCTAGGGTGGAGACGGGTGGTGAAATGTTATGGACAGTTTGTTTACATTTAGAGTAAGAAGGTCCATAATACAAACGAAGAATGACAACTTGATCCGAATGAAATGAGCGGGCATACACGAAACTACCCGAATGAATACAAACTTAACATGTATGAGCCCCTCGCTTGTAAACAAACAAAGTTATGTTGACTTCAAGACAAGGATAGGGAAGGCATCTGTATGGTCTTCTATTACTCTGAGGTCAAATCTAACCTTCGTATGAAATAACCAACAAAACGCACTTTGAACAACGATTTGAATGATTCCTAATAGATGGCAGCAGACAAATTGAAGTTTATTTTATGATGAAGTTTATTTTCTTAGTCAACCGCACCCTCTGTTATGTGTATCAAGAATTTAGGAATTTTATTGCTATAATTATTTGTAATGGTGACGGAACGTGTGTAGAAGTATTAAATAATCATGTCGCTGGAGACTCGATCGACTTCAGCCCTTTTCAAAAGAGCCGAACAACTAAAACGTTGGGAAGAATCGGATACGAATCGCCAGCCAGTGTCGCCGAAACAAAAATCCCGTAAAATTAAATTTTCCTCGGGATGTGTTTTTTTGGCTGCCTGTGCAGCGGGTGATAAGGACGAAGTGCTCAAACTTTTGGAAAAGGGAGCCGACATCGACACCGCCAACGTAGATGGACTTACGGCGCTGCATCAGGTAAAAATTAGTTTTGAAAATCCACCTGTGGCAGCCAATGCCCTGGATCAAATGACGTAAATTTCATCAATATGGCTACTACAGCTGACAAAAATGAATAATACTCGAATCTAGAGCAATGTCCTGGTCGCCAAAGTCGGAAAATAAGGGAGTACTATCTGCGGGAATTTGCATTAGCTTGCTTCTATGTGTAATTGGAACCATTGTGTTGAGCATCAATGAGGAAAGTGTCTTATCTCTGAACTGTTGATATTTGTCATCTATATCATTTTTTTAGTTCAGAACAATAACATAGTACCTTGTTTTTAACCATAATCAATTGACACCAATTATTTCTATGTATACTGTGTATGGATATCCTAAAACAATCTGAAAAATTATTCATTTATACACCTCCAATTAGAAATACATAAGAAATTACAAGTAGGTACAGTGCCAAAACAAAAATAAGTAAGAACATTGATAATATATGCCCAAAAAGCAAATTATATACATATGTTGATTACATTGCAATACTCAAATTATCTAAACATTTAAACTTCTTAAGTGATTTTTAGATCTAGCAATTGATGAGCCAAACAACTTGAAATCGTTCAATGAATTGCACAGGAAGGTACATACAACTTTATTTCTTGGACAGTTGCATTCACCATTAGTTATCTTGAACAGCAACGTAAGATCTTGTTTTTTCCTTCTAACTTCAAGAGGTCGAATATTTAAATGGTGTTCTATTTGGCTGTACTCTCATACAACTTGAACTTTAAAAACTATCTATCTCAGAAAATGGCGTTGGACTCATTCTATTTTATTCTTGTAAGTGACATAGTAGCTTGTTTTTTTTTGAGAGTTTCAAGCCCCGGGGCTTCTTATTCTAGATTAAAACTGGGAGTACAATCAATGATGCCCATGACTTTGATCTAGTATGAGTTATGTGTTAATATGATAGTTAAATGTTAATGGTTGGCATGCAGAGCAAAATCGCATAATTCAACATTTACCAATGTTCAGGCCTAAACCATTTAGTGAACCATTTGAGCATCTGCAAAACTAAGAACTCTGCTATTTATGAAACAGGATGTAATGTCATTTATATATAAATTGAATAAGAGCAGGCCTAAGTGAGACCCTTGAGGTACCCCGGATGGCACTGGAAAAGTTTTTGAATGATGATGGTTGGAAAGATCCAAATCGAATGACAAAAGACAAATAGAATTCTCAGAGTTTTCTCCGTATTTACTTTTCATGTTGAAATTATCAAAACAGACTTAATAAAAGTCATAAAACTACTATTCAGCAGTCAACCCTAATTGCTCATTATTTCAGGTACCAGTGGACAAATTATAATCTTCACATACTTAACTCATGTTATAAGCCTAATCTTACTCTGACTATTTCACTCATCTTAAAATTCTCACCTAATCTGACCATTCGCAAACCAAAGACAACTTGTGTTATCGCGATAACACCAGCTGTCTTTGAATTCTGACTGGACAATCATCTTCGGTATTTTCAACGACGCTGCTAAATGCAAGAGTACAACCAGTCCCCAAAAAGCGGAAAAGACCCTACACAGCAACTACAGACCTAACCCTTATCTGTTATCTTGAATGATATGGAAAAAGCCATCAATATTGAGCTCATGAAATATCTAGAACGCTCGGTATTTATCGAAAATATGGTTTCCAGGTCAACTGGCGACCTGTATGCTATTGTTTCACATATTTGGCGGCATTCTTTCAAAAAATATGGAGAAACTCTGGCTTTACAGTATATACAGTGCGTTCATATAGTGTGGAAACGCTCCATTATCTTACTAGTTAATTATTTTTGGGGGTAAAGCTCAGACATCATCATCATTCATTGAAGCAAGGCTCTCTTCTCTCGCATTTAATCCCCAATACATTTTGGTCGACAAAAATCTAGTTCGGTTTGCCAAGCTCATCAGGGAGATTGAAGAATTGGAAAGCAGGCTCCTCAGAAGCAATACTACACATCAAGGATGGAAATGATTGAAATATTTCTTCTGCGGTAATACAAAGTGCTTCTGAAGAGCCTGCTTCCTGATGAGCTTGGCAAAGCGAAATAGATTTTAGTCAACCAAAACGTATTGGGGATTAAATGCGAGAGAAGCGAACCTTGCTTCAATGAAATGAACGATTTCTGTGAGTGATATTTTTTAATAACATTCTCCCTATCTAATTTATTTAATGAATTGTCATTATCTGTATGAAATTGCGAATTTTCACTGATATTGCAGTTATTTTCGGGTGGAACAGCAAGGTTGTTATATCGCGGATGATTGAATTTGAAATAGTTTTTTAATTTCCGCGAATATTTCAATAACTAAAAATAGTACTATGTAATCATAAAGTGTATATATCATACAGAAAAGAATATGTATTGACGTCAGGTTCCCAAGGAGTTGATACGAGAATTGAGCAATATTTTTCACACATCAAATGAACTACGAACCCCGGCCGAACATTATCGATGTATGGCAGGAGCAGAAACATACTAATAATCCAGTACGATTGGGTTTTAAGACAAGAATCTATTGTAACACCACCAAACTTGGTATGCTAGTAGTTGGAACCATGATAAACATGAAAAAAAATTGTTTCCAAAATTCCAGGAGTGGAACATTTTTTTTCGGTTGAAAATAAATAAAAAGATTTTTGCTGTGATATTGGAAAGTATATGATTTATCGGAAAAACAACTCGATAGGGTGAAAAACAATTCAATTTTCCACAAAAATTATTCCTAGTAATTTCTTATGAAATGCGCTCGTTTTCTCAGAAAACGTGATTGAACGCCGACATCAAATTTCACATTCACCCTTATCCGCCGCTGAAAGTTCTGGCGGAGCCGAATATTTGATTGGTCATAACTCTGCTTAAAATGATCGGAGAAGGAAAAAGAAAAGTTCATAACGTTTCTGAAGACTCCTACTTTCTCATGCAAATATAATATGCGAGTATTTGAGTACCTAAAATGTGTTTTGTCGCACTTCACGGAGATGTTTGCGGATGATCCGAAAATCATGAATAATTTAGTAAATATGGAATTATTATACTGTACATGTGCCTAGTTTCACAGTGCTAAAATTCATTCTTCACTTTCTGCTCAAGTTTGTCTGTCGTTTTACTAGATAATCAGGAATGTTTGAAATCGTGCGAAATTATTGCGTAATCCGCGTATACGGAAATCGTGAATTCGCTTTTATATATTTTTAAACGTATCGCATCTGGCACATGAATTGTGCTCTCCCGATTCTCAACGTTGGTTGCTCGAAGTTGTACTCGCGAACTTTCATGTCGGCCCAGAATAACAATAATAGTTCCTCTATCCTCAGCCGCAACGGGTTCACGTCCAGTAGCCGTCAACGTAATCAATTCATCATTTGTTATTGGATCGTTTACAGATTTGTCAGGGCCGGCGGCGCTCGCTGAAAAAAAATTACGTAACGGGGTATTCTCGTAATTTTGGTAATACTGGGATTAAGATGCCTAAAAACCCTCGTGTAGCGACTCACCATACCTGCAAAACTGGAATAAAACGCGAGACATTCGCCAACTTGATTAATGCGAAAACAAATGTAAATGAAACCACCTATAACCTCTACAAGCGAACTATGAGGCAAGCAAATATTAACATCATCTTGTAGAAAATTTTCTTAGCTTTCTTTCTATATGCATATGTATTTAACGAATGTGTCTCCTTATAGTCGAAAAATGCGAAAAATGTAAAATGTGCTCTAAAATCCGTTATCCTAGTAAATGAAACCACCTATAACATCTACAAGCCAACTGTTAGGCCAGCAAACAATAACATCCTCTTGTAGGAAATTTTCTTAGCTTTCTTTCCATATACCTATGTATTTGAAGACTGTGTCTCGTTATGGTCGCAAAATGCAAAAAATGTAAAAGGTGCGCTAGGATCTGGCATCCTAGCACATAAAACCGCAAAAAAAATACTTCCGGAATTTCTAGAATGTTTTCAATATTTTTTCTGTATTCTACACAATTCTGTGAATGCCAATCGATTCAGCATGCCGAAATTAGTATATGCTGTGATTTTCGAGTCGATCGGCAATCCAAAGTCATCAGATTCACTCGAAATTACCACCGATATACGCAAAATGCGATTTATTTACATGGCCGTAAACCATAAGATCCCTGGTTCGAATCCCGGTTGGTTCTCATTTTTTTTATTTCAGGTCTGATTTTCATCTTTCCGTTTGCTAAAGCATGAACTCATTTTCGAATTTGTTTTTACTTTGCTTCTACCGTCGAAATGCTTCCTGACGGCGGTATTTTTTTGCAGGCCTGCATCGATGACAACTTGGACATGGTGGAGTTCCTCGTCGAGAACGGAGCGGACGTCAACAGAGGCGACAACGAGGGCTGGACGCCGCTTCACGCGACCGCCAGTTGCGGCTTTTTGTCCATCGCGAAATATCTCATCGAAAAAGGCGCCGACGTCGCGGCGGTCAACAACGACGGCGAACTCGCCGTCGATATTGCGGAATGCTCGAAAATGGAGGACCTGCTCAGGGACGAAATCGAACAAAGAGGTACGACCAACTGTTCAATGAAAAATTATTAAAATTATAACAAAGAAGGTATCCCGATATGCAGTTGGAATGAATGTCTTCTCGGTAGCTCAGTTTGTAGAGACTGACCGACAATATAGAGGTCGTAGGTTCGAATCCTGCTCGACGAGATTATTTTTTCTGGAATTTCAAAATTTTCCTGTATGCTACTGATTATTTTCATCACAATTCGCTGCGCTTCATCTCGAGCTTGGGTTCTTCGTTCTTCATAAGAGTACAAGAAATCAGATGAGTATTACAACAGTTAATTGTTTTATAACTCCGTATCATTTGAACCGTTTGTATGAGACAGTTCACCCTGATAGGACGAAAGTCATTGTTTCTTTATATACTGATTTGTCATTCGCGGAAGCAACTGTAAAATTTTAGAGCTATCCGTGATGATTTAAAAACTTTTTTTGTTCTACAACCTCCATAGAAGCACCACTGAATAATGGAAGTTTTACGCAGCTTTACTTTCGCACTCGTGTGCTTCTACAGTGTTGCCACATGATTGGATCGCCGAGTGCAGAATAGAAGAGTATCCATGATGCTCGTTGTACAGTTTTTTTTTTATTTGTCTAGGTTTTACACCCATTGCACAACGAATACCCACTGCTTGTGTAGATACAAAGAAAATCATCCTACGACATAACACTTGCCTACCAGATAATTTCTTTGAGAACCCTAATCGTCCTAGGTACAGACATTTGATAAACAATACCAATCGTGCACGTCCACATGTCAACGGTCAGAAATATCGGTCAGTTCCACTCAGTATATCGATTGAAAGTTTGATTTTGTAATAAGGTGCTTGTGCTCGACTAGGCGTGTGCCAAAGCTCCTTTTCGTTTGCCCGATATCAGCCTTACGACAGTTACATGGAATCCTGTAAACGCCTACTGATTTAAATAGTTATCTGTTGTCTTTTGTATTTATTCAGAAGCAATTGAAATACACAAGCACCAAGAAAACTTCAATAGAAGGGAAAAGAGAACATATCTATCAAAGATCTGGCACGCATCACTGAAAGGCGCCAAAACGAAGCCATATCTCCCAAATCGAGCGAAAAGCTCGTGCGAACTCTCAATCCCAATCGCAGAAATTGCGCTCCAGAACAGCATTATAAATGACGTGCCGGGAACTAGGGCTTCAGTTTCAGTTGATACGTAAAGAAAAGTACTTCGACTGTACTAAAGATGACTGCTGCAGTTTCTGTTAAAACGTTTGGACTGAAAGCCTACATTCCTATATAACGTTGTACAGTGATTGTATTGTGTCAAACTCATGCTAAAACTCTATTTCAAACCACCAGCTTCATTCCCACATTTAGTAAAGTATGAGAGAAAGGGATTTCGACTGTCCACTTGTTCACATCAAGGAGTTTACACTTACAAGGTAATGAATTAAAAATGACAGACACGATCAGATTAATTTTACATCGAGGCAGATATTTAAAACGAAGGTATTTTGATTCAGTAGCGCGCCATTGAAGGTTGGCGAACAAAAAATGAATCATCACGGAATGTCTATTTTATAGTCATAAAATAGAATTTCATCTATTGGTACTGTTTTTTTTCCTGAACACTTGTTTCGAAATATAAAAACAGGTTATATCATCTACTCTAGCACTCTCAGGGTCTGATGTAGATGCCTTCTTTTCGAAGCATCATCAACATCAAAACTGTATATTTGTTCCTATCCAGGAATCGATTGCGATGCAGCTCGACACGAAGAGGAGATGATCATGTTGAAAGATGCCAAAGAATGGTTAGCAAGTCAAAGTTCTATGGTGAATGAACCGCATCCGAAAAATGGCGCCACTGCTCTGCATGTTGCCGCAGCTAAAGGTTATATGGATGTACTAAAGTAGGTAAAAGTTTCATGTTTTTTTTTATACTAACCAAAGATTTTGATAACAAAATACTACAGAGAAGTTAATCAATATAGCATTTCGGTCATTTATCCATATCATTTTCACATTTTTTTCACTGATTCTTTTTTCTTTCAATTACTTTTGATATAAATGAAAGAATTCATTTTCCAAATTGATTTTGCGAGTTTGTTGTTCTTGTGAAAATTTCACAGTAGTCACACTGTAGCATAACTTGACAATCATCGGCCTTGTCAAAAAGACGCAACCTTTGCTGTAAATGTTCTATTGTGAAATACCTTTCCAAAAGCTCAATTTTTTTTATGAAAAAAGTTTTCATCTAGTAAACAACAATAGTATATTGAAATTTTCCTGCTTCGCATCATGGTCGAATTCAGCTTCAAAATATTTATAGCTTGTCAAACTTGTGTAAAGTCGGCCTTCCACATCAGATTTTTGACGCTGGCTTCTTGTCTCTAACCAATCAGAGTACTTTAAAATTAGCTGCTGGTTTTTCAAGGTCCTGCCGCTATTTATGGTTCAAGTTTTACTTTTAGCGTCAAGCCGTTGACTATCTTTGTTTATGAATGTTGCCATCCCTTTTTATAGACATATAATAAAATAATATAAGTCATATAACCTAAACCAAATGAATTAGAAAGTGTTGTCAAACTGTTCTTCGGTGTTTTTGTCAAGAACTAACAATTAAATTAATTACCAATGGAGAATATGTATTTGACAGTTGACGTAAAACGCAGCGTTTTTCTGCCATTGTGGAAATGGTCATATAGAAATAGCAGCACATCTTCCGAAAGAAGTTGAAGCTGAAAGCTGGTATGGAGGGCCACCTTAACACTTCTTAGGTGAAAAATCAAAACCAAACACAAACAAAAATTCTTGTGTGCCTCCAGCAGCCAGTTTTAAAGAGCCGTGGCCACGTGTGCTGGATAATGTGATTAGAATTTGACACAGACCTTTTATGAAGCCTGTGGAAATTGAGATTCCATGGTGCACAACGTATACAATGTTGCCAAATCTAATTTTGATGAACGTGACGTCACGAAATCAATTTTTTCTTCGTTATAGAGAAACCGGCAGCCAAAAACAAATATCCCGAATTAAAGTCAAAAGTCAAAAATAGCTTTATTGTTTAAAAATATAAATTTTTGTAACAAAGCATGTCAAAATAATATAAATAAAAACATAATTGAAACATTATACCTCATACAATTTGTTCAGAAATATACATTTTTGTTTTTTTTATAATAATTATATAATAATTATATAAGTGTATACACTTTCTAGATACAGTGTTTCCTCATAGGTTGTGAAAAGGTCTATTGTGAAGTTTGCAGAATGATAGATACATAAAAAATTTACAAAGTTGATTTATCATACACAGTAGGCATTTGGATGGTCTTTATTCCAGGTCATATTTTTTCCATTTTCAAGTAGGTAATAGAAATCCAAAAAAGAACATTTCAAATCCATCTAGGTTTTCAGCTCCTGTTACACCTGAATTGTCTGATTTTTAGAGTCCTCATTCAATGTGGAGCTGATATAGATGCACAAGATGTCGACGGATGGACCCCCTTACATGCAGCTGCCCATTGGGGCCAAAGGGACTCTTGTCAGTTCCTAGTTGAAAAACTAGCTGACATGGAAGCCAAAAATTATGTAGTAAGTAGAGGATTGTTGTAGTCAAAACCGCACGGATATAGCAATGCAACTTATAATCCTTGAATATGATCAGTAAATATGATGATCGAATGTGATATTTGTAATAATAAATAATAGTTGTTCATGATACAAGTTCGTAAAGTAGGACTTTTTGTGAAGTTTGTTGAATGAGGCGCAGCCGAGCTCAACAGAAACCCAAGTACAAAAAAGCTCTTTGTGAAAGTATATCATACAAAGTTTTTTCTGCGATAGTTATTTTAGCAATTGTATCATCAATTTGAATGTTTTATGTTAGGAATTGTCGTTATATTGTGAAAATGATTTTTCAATATTGAATTCATTTTTCGGCCTTGTCTGATAGCCATGAAAATCTTATTTTCTCGTTTTCAGGGACAAACTGCATTCGACTTATGTGACACCGATATGTTGTCATATTTGGAAGATCTCAGGAAAAAACAGAACAAAGAGGACGTATTTAACAGAAGAATGGCAATGAAAAGACCCGACATATGTGATAGGAATTTGGAATCTGAGACTCCAAGCAAGGTTCAAAAAGTCGAATCTGTCAATGAAATTGAACCAAAAGTTAACGAAAATACTGGTAAGAACACGTTGACTATATTAATATCAGTTCATAATTGAGCTCAACATGAAACCCCTAAACTCGAAATAATGAATTTTTTCATTCCTTTTGGATCTTAACTTCGAAAACAACATTGAGATGTACAATTGTAAACAATCAAGATCAATCAAATTTGAAAATCAGTTTCATTATATCAGTGGATGTTCTCTTCACTTAAAATGTATTCAATAAAGTTGTTACAGAAAAAAAAACAAACAAAATATTTGAGAGTTCTTGATTAAATTCAAACATGATTTCTAAAGAAGTTGTGGTGGAAAAATGAATAAAAAAGAAAGTGTTAGTCTCAATGAATTCAAAATTGGATAACATATTGTTTAGTTCAATGAAATCAACCCTCTAGTTACATTATTTCTTTAATTTTTCCTGCTGCAATAAAGAAATGGACGTGTCCAGCGAAAGTGAGTCTGAATCTGAAAGCAGCTCAGAAACTGAATCAGACAGCTCGGATGACGGTAAATTAAATGTAAAGTTAATATACTAATGTTCTAACTATGCAGTAGTTCTCCCAGAGAACAGAATATGGGCGGAATGAGGAAATAAGATCAATTGATGAGTGTCCAGCGAAAAGCCCAAAGTCGTTAATGGTGTTGGGCTAGTTAATTGACCTTATTTATTCTCTCCCGTTTGCAGTTCCACGGGAGATTGTCTGTATATATGCTAATCGATGTTTAATGTTTATATAAATGGGCAGGAGATTTCATAAGAGATGTTATACTAACAGATAATAGGCATATATGTTTTGCGACTTTATTGATTGTACTGAAGGTCGTGGTATTTTTTTCATAAATAAGTGATCTCGCCTATTCTCCTGAATTGTAATAGAGCAAGATCCAGCGACTGCCAGACATTCCCTTTTGTTTATAAAAGCTGAAAGTTTTTTAATATATACTCCACAGGTGAGATCGACCCCCAACTGTGAAATTTAGGTAGTGGTGCCTTTGGCAGAAAACAGGTAGTGAAAGTGTAAATAATTGCACCTCAAAATCGCCCAAAGTATAAATACATAACTTTTTCCTATAACGAAAGTTTAATTGAATTTTATTATTGTTTAAGGGTGTCCGGCGGGGGTTGCAACAGTACTAAGTGCCTGGCAATGAACGACGTGCCTTCTAATATTATTCCGAATGAAATATATAAAAATTGAGGTTTATACTTTGACGAATTTTGTACCCCCTTTACTATCTGTTTCCTGCCAAAGGCTAAATTTCATTGTTGGAGATCGTTCTTACTGGTATAAGGAGTATATATGAAAAATTCATTTTTTAATTAACAATTTGTTGGTAATAATTCATAACTTGAATTTTCCCATGATAATTGTTCAAATGTATATTTAATATTTTCTAATGAGTGTTAGATACTGTAAAGTAGTGTATTGACTGCTTGGAAATTTTTTGTGGTCTTTTTGTATTTTGTAACTATAATTGCCGTTGTCAAGTTGCCATGGTTTATTTGAAAATATAAAGAAAAGTTTCCAAAACATGTTATTTGCGTAATTCAGGTTCGGAGTTCTTGTAATCATCCTAATGCCAGCCATAGCAGATCGTTTAATTCTAATGTTTCACCAAAAACTCACATTTACTCGTTCTCTGATCCATCTTGAATTTACAGAAAAGAAAAATAAATTGAACACGGGAAGTCCTACTGTAGAAACAACGAATTCATCATCGACATTGGCCCAGAAAATTGTTGACGATCCAGAAGAAAAGTTGCCTTGGAAAAAACCGTCTAGGGAAACTGGTGAAGTGACAAGTCCTGTTAAGAGTTCTGTTAGCAACAGTAAGTACAAGTTTTGTATAATCTCAATCTTGAGATTAAAAACAGTTGAAATGAAATTTAAAAAAATTTGTGAATTTTTGTCCCAACTTAGCCCAAAAACCGTCAGTACTGAGGTTCTTATGTATACATAATGGTTATTTTCTCATTCAATAATATATAAATACCTATGGAATACATGCTTCTAATGTATCGAATTATTGTCTTATTCATTTATTGAATAAATATGTATCAAGTACGAGTAGGAGTTCTGAGCCGATTCTGGACCTACCCCCACCATTTGGTCTGCAATACCTTTTTACTTGACATTTTTCAACTCTTAACAAATCTTACATTTCATTTGAATCCAAGACATATATTATATGGTGAATTCAAACTTTTGGCTGTCGTGGGATATGAAGGACCGATTGGCCAGACGTTATTTTATAAATTCAATATTTATTTATAGTGGCAATCAAATAATTTTTCACGTTTTCCACGAAAAGGAAAATCTTGTAATGTCCAAAACAAATCGTGGGAGCAGATGGAAACTACAGTTGGTGATCTTGAATTTGTGCATGCTGTGTGCCGCAGGGAACATCTCCCGAGCAGGCGAGTTCCAAAGCTTTGCTGGTCGTTGGATGAACCCTGTGAAAGAGATGTTTGGTATGTCTCCAAAGTGACGGCAAAAGGATGTGAGGACTGAGCTCGACGGGTTCGTCTCGATTCATAAGCGCGTCGTCCACCAAAATATCCAGTTTATTTTTACCTTGTATGTAGGAGAAATCATTCATACCCAATGAAATAACGGAAAAATAAACGTAATATCAAAGTATAGCTGTTTTTGCTAAAGTTTCGCCAATATTTAAAAGTGGCCCACAGACAATGAAAATCTACAATTGAACTTGAGAAATAATCTCGACTTTTAATCATTTCAGTGGATTTTGTTTATTTTAGATTTGACAAATTCACTGGAAGAAACTAAAGAAACCGAAGTAACGCTAAGGAAAATTTCAAGTTTGCCGAACGACAAAATGTAAGTAATATCTGATACAACGATCCAAAATAGTGGAATAAATCACTTTTATCCGTAGCTCCACTAAAGAAGAAATCCCTGAAACCAAGAGTGTTACAGTCAACATCACCGCTGCTACAAATGTTTCACCTGAAAAGACTTCGCCTGTAACGAGTCCACAGCCTACGAGTCAACAACCTTTGAGAAGGTATTTATTTTGTTCAATTTGTTTATGTTCTCTGGTAGCGATTTGATTTCTACAGTTTCTGAGTCCGAGGTAATATGCTTAGGTGGTATAAATTAATTATTATAACATGCAGTATCTTTATAAAAGAAATGAAAATCAAAAATTCGTAATCTGAGTTATTTTAATAGATCAGAGAATTTTATCCGTAGCAATATTTGTTGAATAATAAAAATGGTATAATTACATCATTTCTGATTGAAAAGGGAACATTCTCCATTAAAAATTTGATTTATTTGTAATATCTAACAGAAAACAACTACTTCCCCGGCTAAAGCCGCGTGGGACATTGAACTACATCTGATAGATATTGTAAAAAGGCCCCAACTGAAGATGCATTGCTAGAAATAAAGTATAATGAGTCTTTTCTTGAAGCTGACCTCTAGAAACTGCAGACTGTTTTTTGATTGTTAATCCTTTAAATTTTTGACTAGCGGCCTAAAGTTACAAATAGGTGCAGCTGTGCCCACTACTACACCAAGCCCATCGACAAATTCACCAAGCGTAACACCTACAACACCTGGCGGAACCAAACTCCAGATGCTCAAAAACTTCTTTAAGTATGTTTTGGTATGAATTTTTTTTGTGTGACAGCTGACTTTTAACACGGAATGTTTTGCACCTGTTCCGTATTGCCCCTGTTCCGTATTGCCCCTGTTCCGTTTTGCTCCTGTTCCGTTTTGCAGATCGCCCAGGACACTGCATCATCCCGTGCGAGGAGAAGGATAATTTTGAACGATACGACTAATGACAGAGTGTGCTTTCGATTTTCCTCTACTAAAAGCTTGCGGTTGTATGAGACTATTCCTAAAGAAATTATTGCTAAGAAGCTTGTTTGTGTTCATCGACTGCCGCATTTGCTGTCCTATTCTGATATTCGTGAAATGGACACAAGTAATTCAATTCTTAGATGCGCATTTCGATAACCAAGTTACCTTCATCAGTAGCATTATTATTCCTTTATCAGTATCAACTCTTATAGCGTATAATTCAAAGACCCATTGGGTCAACTTTCGTTTAACTGAAACCAGTTACGGAAAAACTGTTGCCATGGCAACCGTTGCTATGGTTACGAGAATAGAAAAACTCGATTCTCATGGTGCGGAAATGCATGGTTGCCAAGTTGTCCGCTTTAGTGTAGCTGAAACCAGTTACAGAAAAACTGTTGCCATGGTTACGAGAATACAAAAACCCGATTCTCATGGTCTGGAAATGCATGGTTGCCAAGTTGTCCGCTTTAGTGTAGCTGAAACCAGTTACAGAAAAACTGTTGCCATGGCAACCGTTGCTATGGTTACGAGAATACAAAAACCCGATTCTCATGGTGCGGAAATGCATGGTTGCCAAGTTGTCCGCTTTAGTGTAGCTGAAACCAGTTACAGAAAAACTGTTACCATGGTTACGAGAATACAAAAACCCGATTCTCATGGTGCGGAAAAGCATGGTTGCCAAGTTGTCCGCTTTAGTGTAGCTGAAACCAGTTACAGAAAAACTATTGCCATGGCAACCGTTGCTATGGTTACAAGAATACAAAAACCCGATTCTCATGGTGCGGAATTGCATGGTTGCCAAGTTGTCCGCTTTAGTGTAGCTGAAACCAGTGACGGAAAAACTGTTGCCATGGCAACCGTTGCTATGGTTACGAGAATACAAAAACCCGATTCTCATGGTGCGGAAATGCATGGTTGCCAAGTTGTCCGCTTTAGTGTAGCTGTTTTGTAATTTCAGATGACGTGTTAATGTTTTTGACTGTTCAGGTATGTTTTGTTATTACAAGAAACATCAATTTAGGCACTATTTTAATTAACCTACCTAGGAAACATAATTATTGTATTGAAGAACTTTGTGATAAACCAAAATCGAATAAAATGCATAGTGGAAATTAGACAATTAATTCATAGTAATCAATTGTAGGGTATAAATAAGACAGTTCTGATTATTTAATTGAGTTTAGTAATGCCTACTGATGAGGGTAACTTGGTTATCGAAATGCGCATCTAAGAATTGAGTTACTTGAATGGTAAAGCGGAAAATACTTGTTCTCATCGAGTGGCACCACCGGCGTCCAATATCACATTTCCGTGTCTATTAGTCGTTATTTATTGACTTGCGTTTCACAGATCTTTCGTGCCACCTGTTAGAGACGAAGAGAGCGAAACTCAGAGGAAAGCTCACGCCAAGCGCGTCCGTGAGACGCGTCGATCCACTCAAGGTGTCACTTTGGAGGAAATCAAGTCGGCCTCGAAATCGGCAGAGCAGTCAGTTAAGAAGCAAAGTGTGCCTACTACGAATAGCAGCGGTGAAAAGGTAAGGGAATATTTTTTTTTTTTAAGTTACTTTTGCTTTTAAGGGTTAATAAACTAACGAATTTTTCTCTGGGAAATTGTTGGCTAATCAGTTTTCTCATTAATTTCTACTGATGCGTTCTGTATTCCTTAAGGCTGAGTATTGGTAAGTGATGGGGTTCTACAAACAAAACTCATTTTGTATCTGAGTTTATTCGAGTTTGATATGTATGGAGGTGGTACTTCCGTTTTCATTTCATTTTCCTGGACAGAACTGAAGAATCACTCAATTTTTTCAGCATTACTCACACCCATACTCATCCTTAAATCTTCGTAACAGCTTATTTCCTCATATGTACTGGTGCAATTGTGGTTGATACAGACTCATTGTTAATATAAATAATTCCTTTTTTTATTGCTTTGGTAAAAATTACTCATTGGGTTTTCTATTGATACAATTTTATAGAAATGTTTGAGGAGGAAATCCTTGAAATGAACACACTGTATGAAAAATCAACAACAATAATAATAATAACAGGTACACGAAAGTAATCATTTGATTGATAATTATCCATTTCAACTAGACTTGATATCATATCTTTTCAAATAGTTTTTTTCCTACCTGTAATAAAAAAAGGTTAATAATCTCTTGATAAACTTCCCTGTCATCTGTTGTGTGTATTGGTAAATTAGTGGGTTGTAAGTCATAAGAAGATAGCCACTTTATTGAGTTCGTTTCCATTCATTATGTTATCATTATGCTATAATTATGTCATCATTAATGAAGAGTATTTACGATAATATGCAACTTGTGTGAAAATGACTATACAGTGAGTATGAAATCACATACATTTCTGAGTTAAACTCGTATTACAATATTTCATATATCTGCGAGGGGGAAATGGGTCATTTCTACGATTATTTGAATTATACAGTGAGTTTCAAAAAGTTTGCACCATATGGGAAACTTTTTTATTATGCATTTGTCAGAAAATTTTATTCTTCATAAAAGTTGGTGATTCGCAAAAAACTTGTATTTGAGTTATCAAAATACTGAATTTCCAAACGGTGCACAGACGTAAACGAAAAATAGTAATTTTGATCAAGAGTAATCAACCCTTAATTTTGATATTATCGAAGAAGTTTATTTAGAAATGTTGTTTAGAATCGAAAAAAATATTAAAATTTGGAATCATAGCCCCCTACACACAAAAATGTTCCAATTTTTTATAGTTGTAGCCTCATAAAGAGAACTAGTATCTCATATGCACCTTAGGCGCCTCTATCATATTACTACAACAATATTTCAATACGAAATTTGGTACAATTTATCATTTGTACTAGAATATCGACGTTTCTTGAAGTTTTTTTGAATTTTTACCAGTGTTTTGGTGCAAATTTGATATATTACTCTGTATGTATGACCATAATAACTATCAGTATGATTTTATGAAAGGAAATTGTTGAATAAATAAAAATAATCATTGATAAACGATTAAATATAACAGTTCTGCAACTTAAATCATAAAACATTGTATATTTTAATTTTTTTTACTCCCGACCAAAATTTCTATTTTCGTTCTCCCCTGTACACCGTTTGGAAATTCAAAATTTCTATAACTCTGATACAAATTCTTCGCGAAGCACCAACTTTTACGAATAATAAAATTTTCTGACAAATGCATGTTAAAAAAGTTTCCCATATGGTGCAAACTTTTTGAAACTCACTGTATAAGAAATCTTTTATTTCCATAACAGTTTCTGTAATTAATTTTCATGCCGTCATTAAACATACAAATATTGACACATAGAAAAATCGAAAAGCACTCAAATCAATTTCATTAAACAGAAAAAACAACTTTCATCTTTCTTTGTACCCAAATTTCCCCCGTGACAATCTTGCATTATCACTTTCGGCTAATCTTATTTTGATAATATCTCGATTACATTATGTTTTGAAATGAATCTCATGAAAATTAGAAAGTTTTAAAACATTATTATAGAACAGGCGTTAATAAATTCGATTTCATATTTATCTTCATAAAATTCGTTAATATAATAGTCTAGTAGCTCAAGAAAGTTGTAGAAATGTTTTTTTTTTTGCTGGAAATCATATATTTAGTTTTATCAGCATTTATCGATAAAATGTTAAAATAAAGCCATTTTTCAAAATTCTTCATTAATACTACCTGACTTCCGGAATAAACGATTTTCGTTTTCATATACAGTGAGTTCCAAAAAGTTTGCACCATATGGGAAACTTTTTTATTATGCATTTGTCACCAAATTTTATTCCTCACAAAAGTTGGTGCTTTGTGAAAAACTTGTACTTGAGTTATCAAAATTCTAAATTTGTGTACAGGGGAGAACAAAAAATAGGAATTTTGATCAAGAGTAATTTACCCTTATTTATTTATCATTTATTTTTGTAATTATCGAAAAAGTTTATTTTGAAAAGTTTTTTAGAAACGGAAACAATATTAAGATTTGGAATCACCAAGTTCTAGCCTCTTAAAGAGTACTAGTATCTCATATGCAGCTTAGACTCCTTCCTCATATTCCTACAACGATATTTCAAAGCGAAATTTGTTCAATCACAAAAAAATTAAAATGTTTTTTGCGAATCACCAACTTTTATGGAAAATAAATTTTTACCCCGTAATGAAAAAAGTGAAAGAAGTAGAAATCTTTCAATGAAATTGCTACATCGTCTGCAACGTTCAAACGAATCCCTTATACGTGTCATCACTTATTTTTGCACTAACAGCCGGGTTCTAATGGTGATTCGCCAAATGGAGTGGTCACTGCCACGATAACAACTGGGACTCCGACGGTCATAACTCGCGAGAACGAAGAACCGCCCATCGTACACGAACGTAGGCCTTCGTGGAGACTCAAAGTGGACAACGGTTCCAGCAAGGTAAGATCGACCAGGTATTCCTGTTGTGGCCGGCTTGGTTTGGTTTGGTTTGGTTTGGTGTCGGCAAAACTCATCGCTAATTCGATTTTTAGAGAAGTTAATTATTATCAATCAATCATCTTTATTTCTTCAGGTTTATACAAGTAAACATAGAAATGCGTCAGATACGTCATAAAAATATACATTACAAATGTCCTTATAATATACTAACATTAAAAATAAAATGAACAATACAAAATCGAATTGCTCACACATACAAATTAAAAGGCGTATTTAAAACTACATGGGATATTATATATACACATATACATATACATTGTAGACATATATATACATACACATCGTAGATATAGATCGATTAGTGTTGATTAAAATACTCGTTAGTGGAATAAAATGGATTTTTCAGCAAAAAGGATTATTATTATTATTATTATTACTTTATGGATCCCAAGAAACATTTCTCTTTATAGAGGGATAAGAAAAATACATTCACTGAATAATAACAAAACAAATTGTATACAATGTTTTTGTTTTTTGCAATATTTTGCGAAATTGGCACACTGACACTAACTCGATTTTAGCAACACCAAATTTGGTATGCTAGCAGTTGGAACCATGATAAATAAGAAAAAAAATTGTTTACCAAAATTCCAGCGGTGGAACATTTTTTTTTTCGTTCAAAAATAAATAAATAGATTTTTGCTGTAATCTTGGAAAGTATATGATTTATCAGAAAAACAACTCGACAAGGTGAAAGACAATTCAATTCTCCACAAAAATTATTCCAAGTGATTTCTTTTGAAATACCCTCGTTTTTTCAGAAAACGTGATTGAACGCCGACATCAACTTTCAGGTTCACGCTTACCCGCCGCTGTAAGTTCTGGCAGAGCCGAATATTTGATTTGTCATAACTCTGCTAATAATGAACGGAGAAGGAAAAGGAAAAGTTCATATCGTTTCTGAAGAATCCTACCTTATCATGCAAACATAATATGCGAGTATTTGTGTTCCTAAAATCTGTTTTGTCACACTTCACGAAGATGTTTGCGGATGATCCGAAAATCATGAATAATTTAGTAAATATGGAATTATTCTACTAAAGCAGCAACCCATACCCTCTTTGGACTATATGCAACAATTTTAAAGTAGTGTGACAGGTCCTACTTATACATGTCAAAAAAAACATTGTTTTACTCCTGCCTCATTTCCAACTTACCCATAAAACCGGCAATCTCTTAAGTAAATGTTGAAAATACTCGCTTATTCATATCCTGCATATATATATATTCAATAACACTATTGTGAAGAGAAAACCTCAAGCTTGAAATCACATTCTATATTTTTCATGTAGGATGTGTATGAGCGATTATTTTCAACATTTACTGAAGAAATTTCCGGGATTATGGGCGAGTTGAAAACTGAGGCAGGAGTAAAACCCAGTTTTTTCTTTGGCATGTATTAGTGATACTTGTCTCATTAGTCTAAAATCGTTGCATATGGTCCAAAGAGGGTACTGATTTCTGCTTCAGTATAACTATTTCATATCAACTGAAATATTTTTTTTTAACAAACACACTGAACATTGAAATAAAAATTACTTCAGAGTGTATCCACTTCAGTCCTAAAAATCGAATTGCAAAGAGTTCTGAGATTTTATGTATAACGATGCTTCTTCAACTTGTGGGCTTTCATCTCATTCTATATTCATGTTTGTGTACTTTTGTGAAAAGGGCCAACCCTACAAATTCAAAAATTTACATTAAGACAAAAAAGTTTTCCGGTTTGTTCAGTTTTTCTCCGTTATTAATAATCATCCGAGTATTTCTGTTTATAATTCACTAATTTTATGCTCTATTGATTGGTGTAAATATCAAATGAATATCTGAGAAAAATTAGTACCAATGTCACCATTTACCAATTTTCTATAATCTTTCACTTCATTTCCATCTGCTCATTTCGATATGCCATCATGTAGATAATGCTAAACTACTGGTGAAGATAACCTGGTTATCGAAATGTTCATCAAAACTGAAATACAGTGAAGGTCTGCGGTAAAGAGGAAATAAAAGACGAACAAGCAAGACATTAGATGTATGTCAATCGTAAAGCCACAAAACAAGCCTAGTTACTTTGACAATAAAGTTCAGCAATATTTTTTTTTTCAAGACCCTAGTAGATCACAGAATTGGGCAAAATAAGTATTTTTTAGGATTCTATAGCACGGGTAATAATTTTCCACGTTTCCAGGGCCGGTTTCACTCCTGCAATAAATCTTAACTTCCTTATTAGGAACTCTGCCAGTTTCATATTTCGGGATAACAATCAGGATCGGTTGAGAAAAGAATCCACGTGTTCAGAATAATTTTTCCGGGCGTCCAGGGCCGGCCTCTCTCCAGCAATAAATCTTAACTTCTTTATTAGGAACTCTGCCAGTTTTATATTTCAGGATAACAATCAGGATCAGTTGAGAAAAGATTCCACATGTTCAGAATAATTTTTCCGGGCGTCCAGGGCCGGCCTCTCTCCAGCAATAAATCTTAACTTCTTTATTAGGAACTCTGCCAGTTTCATATTTCATGGTTATAATCAGGATCAGTTGAGAAAAGATTCCACATGTTCAGAATAATTTTTCCGGGCGTCCAGGGCCGGCCTCTCTCCAGCAATAAATCTTAACTTCCTTGTTAGGAACTCTGCCAGTTTCATATTTCAGGATAACAATCAGGATCAGTTGAGAAAAGAATCCACGTGTTCAGAATAATTTTTCCGGGCGTCCAGGGCCGGCCTCTCTCCAGCAATAAATCTTAACTTCTTTATTAGGAACTCTGCCAGTTTCATATTTCATGGTTATAATCAGGATCGGTTGAGAAAAGAATCCACGTGTTCAGAATAATTTTTCCGGGCGTCCAGGGCCGGCCTCTCTCCAGCAATAAATCTTAACTTCTTTATTAGGAACTCTGCCAGTTTCATATTTCATGGTTATAATCAGGATCAGTTGAGAAAAGATTCCACATGTTCAGAATAATTTTTCCGGGCGTCCAGGGCCGGCCTCTCTCCAGCAATAAATCTTAACTTCCTTGTTAGGAACTCTGCCAGTTTCATATTTCAGGATAACAATCAGGATCAGTTGAGAAAAGAATCCACGTGTTCAGAATAATTTTTCCGGGCGTCCAGGGCCGGCCTCTCTCCAGCAATAAATCTTAACTTCTTTATTAGGAACTCTGCCAGTTTCATATTTCATGGTTATAATCAGGATCGGTTGAGAAAAGAATCCACGTGTTCAGAATAATTTTTCCGGGCGTCCAGGGCCGGCCTCTCTCCAGCAATAAATCTTAACTTCTTTATTAGGAACTCTGCCAGTTTCATATTTCATGGTTATAATCAGGATCAGTTGAGAAAAGATTCCACATGTTCAGAATAATTTTTCCGGGCGTCCAGGGCCGGCCTCTCTCCAGCAATAAATCTTAACTTCCTTGTTAGGAACTCTGCCAGTTTCATATTTCAGGATAACAATCAGGATCAGTTGAGAAAAGAATCCACGTGTTCAGAATAATTTTTCCGGGCGTCCAGGGCCGGCCTCTCTCCAGCAATAAATCTTAACTTCTTTATTAGGAACTCTGCCAGTTTCATATTTCATGGTTATAATCAGGATCGGTTGAGAAAAGAATCCACGTGTTCAGAATAATTTTTCCGGGCGTCCAGGGCCGGCCTCTCTCCAGCAATAAATCTTAACTTCTTTATTAGGAACTCTGCCAGTTTCATATTTCATGGTTATAATCAGGATCAGTTGAGAAAAGATTCCACATGTTCAGAATAATTTTTCCGGGCGTCCAGGGCCGGCCTCTCTCCAGCAATAAATCTTAACTTCCTTGTTAGGAACTCTGCCAGTTTCATATTTCAGGATAACAATCAGGATCAGTTGAGAAAAGAATCCACGTGTTCAGAATAATTTTTCCAGGCGTCCAGGGCCGGCCTCTCTCCAGCAATAAATCTTAACTTCTTTATTAGGAACTCTGCCAGTTTCATATTTCATGGTTATAATCAGGATCGGTTGAGAAAAGAATCCACGTGTTCAGAATAATTTTTCCGGGCGTCCAGGGCCGGCCTCTCTCCAGCAATAAATCTTAACTTCCTTGTTAGGAACTCTGCCAGTTTCATATTTCAGGATAACAATCAGGATCAGTTGAGAAAAGAATCCACGTGTTCAGAATAATTTTTCCGGGCGTCCAGGGCCGGCCTCTCTCCAGCAATAAATCTTAACTTCCTTGTTAGGAACTCTGCCAGTTTCATATTTCGGGATAACAATCAGGATCAGTTGAGAAAAGATTCCACATGTTCAGAATAATTTTTCCGGGCGTCCAGGGCCGGCCTCTCTCCAGCAATAAATCTTAACTTCTTTATTAGGAACTCTGCCAGTTTCATATTTCATGGTTATAATCAGGATCGGTTGAGAAAAGAATCCACATGTTCAGAATAATTTTTCCGGGCGTCCAGGGCCGGCTTCACTCTAGCAATAAAGATATACAAAGATAATAAAGATTTATTGCTGGAAAGAGGCCGGCCCTGGACGCCTGGAAAAATTATTGTGAGTATGTGGATTATTTTCTCAACCGATCCTGATTCCTACCCTGGAATATGAAACTGCCAGAGTTCCTAATAAGGAAGTTGAGATTTATTGCTGGAGTGAAGCCGGCCCTGGACGCCCGGACAAATTATTCTGAACACGTGGATTCTTTTCTCAACCGATCCTGATTGTTATCCCGAAATATGAAACTGGCAGAGTTCCTAATAAGGAAGTTGAGATTTATTGCTGGAGTTAAAATTTGTTAAAATTGTTTTTTCCGTTAACCAGCTGTCGTCCCCTTACGAACGGCAGCCCTCAAAAGTCGCAACTTGTGCGAGCCAAGGATTGACGAGGTCTTACCTTTTAACGTGCGATTCCTAGCACTTTCTCGGGCCATCAGATAAAAATCTGAAGTCGCTGAGGATTCGAACCTAGCCGACCAGCAGTCAATGGTTTTGAACGCTTCAGTCTCAACCACTGAGCTACTTGACCCTGGACGCCCGGACAAATTATTCTGAACATGTGGATTCTTTTCTCAACCGATCCTGATTGTTATCCCGAAATATGAAACTGGCAGAGTTCCTAATAAGGAAGTTAAGATTTATTGCAGGAGTGAAACCGGCCCTGGAAACGTGAAAAATTATTACCCGTGCTATAGAATCCCAAAAAATACTTATTTCACCCAATTCTGTGATCTACTAGGGTCTTGAAAAAAAAAATATTGCTGAACTTTATTGCCAAAGTAACTAGGCTCACAAAACAGACTGTGAATATGTCGTTCGATGTTGATTGTTCCAGGTAAAATGCCCTAAAATTATAATTTGTGGAATTATTTTCTTCAGTTCAAATTGGAGGACGCATACAAACCGTCCGATCTGCCCAACACGCCTTCGTTCATTCGACGAACGAACACCACGAATCCAGCCCAAAGACCGTCCTCTGCGCCTCTCGAAACTGCCGATACCACCACCGTTACACTGCCCCTGAGGAAGCCTAAGTCCGTCGAGGAAAAAGGTATGTAGGCGAATCTGAATAACTTTTAACTTAATTGAATAGCAGTAGGCATTTTTTTGTTTTTCTATCCTTGTTCAGCAGTGTTATAAAAACGCACTCGACTCTAAATACAACAGTTAACTAATTTATCTTCACAAACCGAAGAAAAAACTAATCCAGAGATATGAAAGTTCATTATTCGAGTCCAAAAAGTATGTACCATATGGGAAAAAAGTTTATTATTAGGGTATTAGAAAAAAGATTCTTGGGAAAAGTTTGTGCATGTCCGATAACCTAAAAATCGATTTTGACACATGTCACGTGATCGCTGGTATGGCGGCAAATTCAAAAAAATTACTATGAGAACGCAAAAAGTGGGGTAAAATGGCAAGATATCAAAATAAGTGATTTGAAAAAGTTGCTTAGAATTAAATTTTATACACATATACGAAGTTTGAAAAGATAATGAGAGAAAATTGAAAATAGAATTTTTTTTTAATATTTTCCTAGCTGTATAAAAATATCAAATTATTATCATATGAATAGCTTGACCATACTGAAACATTTGTATTTCAATGATAATGACAAAACTTTCTCATTTTCTCTACACCAGTAAGCACTAAATTAAAAAAAATTGGATTTTGTTAAAACCCTGGCTGCTACATTGGTTCGTATCTAACAGTTATATCAGAATTCCACGACCATTGTGATGACATGACACTCCAGAAACATAATATTTTCCAGATTATAATCAAGTTTCGATGATAATCGTGCCAGAGCGTTTCACTTCGCATGCAATGTTGAAAACTCTAGCCTCTCTAATTTGACGCACTATTTTTAGGATTATGTGCGAAGTGAAACGTTCGTGCACGATTATCATCAAAAATTGATTATAATCTGAAAAACACGATATTTCTGGATCTCCCTATCATCGCAATAATAGTGGAATTGTGATATATCTATTAGATACGAACCAATGTAACAGCAAGGGTTCTGACAAAATTCAATTTTTTCAATTTAGTGCTCTCTGGTGTGGAGAAAATGAGAAAGTTTTGTTATTATTATCGGAATACAAATATTTCAGTATGGTCAAGCAATTCATAAGAAAATAATTTGATATTTTTCTACAGCTAGAAAACTATTACAAAAAAAAATTGCTGTTTTCAATATTCCCAAATAATTTTCTTAAACTTTGTATATGTGTATAAAATTGAATTCTAAGCAACTTTTTCAAATAACTTTTTTTGATATCTTGCCATTTTACCCCACTTTTTGCGTTCTCATAGTAATTTTTTTCAATTTGCCGCCATACCAGCGATCACGTGACATGTGTCAAAATCGATTTTTAGGTTATCGGACATGCACAAACTTTTCCCCAGAATCTTTTTTTCAATACTCTAATAATAAACTTTTTTCCCATATGGTACATACTTTTTGGCGGTCACTGTATATATATATATATATATATATATATATATTTCTTTATTGGCAGGGGATAATGTAGCAGCAACATCTCCTGCCGATATTTCTCAATTCGCCTACAAAATTGAGATATATTTTGCAGTAAAATTTGTCTTGCTATGATAACAATCTTTCTACTGAGAAATAATTGACCCGATTATCAGTTACCCTTTTTGTTTTAGACCAAGATAAAGAGAATGACATACGAAATGCGACACTATCTACTCAAGCTGCTATAAATCGAAGGAGAAGGCCAAAGAGAAGATCAACGGGTGTCGTGACGTTTGACAATAATGACGTAAGTTTTGTTTCATTCATACAATTTGTAGGGTATAGGGGAAAGTCCATTTTTAATTCAATTTTTTTACTTTTTTTGTGACTCAGCTGGTTTTCCCTTCATTTGGTATCCACGAATTTTTTGTATTATTAAAAAATGAAATGTTCTGTTTTTCTTTTAAAGGATTTGGACCAGGAGAAAGATCCGGTATCCGGAAAAGACTGTGATGATAACGTGAAAACAAATCATTTTGAGGTAAGTGTTTTGAATTTTTATTCAATTATTTCTATACAGAAAATGATGTGATTCAACAATTAATTTGGTATATAACCGGGCGGCGGTTCATCTCGCAACAATTCGTGGTTAGTTCATGATCTGTTTCTCCGCATCATATCTCTCCAACACCCTAAAAATAAGGTCCACTAGATTCAAGAGCTTCTTCTGCAGCTTCCAGATCAAATCGTTGATTTCTTTTGGAAGTTGCTATCACATTCAAAACATATATCGACGAGCAGGTTTCTGCTTGTAGTCAGCGACCCCCTTCGTTGACCCCCCGTGCGTACACCCGGTCACTAAGGAGAGCATTCGCATATGTAGGATGTGCGCTGTTATTATCATTTAAGATACAAATTGAGAGAAAAAGTGATAAATCTGTTAGAGTTTTTACTCGGAAAATTTAGAGTTTAATTCATTAGTTGATTCAAACATTTCTTCAAATCCCAGTAAATGTAAGAAGTTTTCATTTGTGAACATTAAAAAAAGACTTGCCATTGTATTCTTGTGTTGGAGTTTGGTCGTTATCGGTAATTGGTTCTAATTATATTCCTAGTTTTAAATATAATATTACAGAACACCATTATTATATTTTTAGATCGGTATTCAACCGAACTATTTTTGAAACGTGGCGTTGAATGGCATTATTTTATTATTATAGCCTTTCTTGCCTTCGGTTTTTTTTGAAAACGTGAAAAAGCCACTTGTTCTTATCATTGAATGATGAGTTGAGAGGTATATGTATTTAAAGTTGCTCTACCCCAATTGTCAATAAAACTGATGATTCTCTTCACGAAGAGAAGAAATGCAGACGGGTTCTGATCACCAGTAATGGATGGAAGAGCCCTAGAGCTGGCTAAAAAGATAAAATGCATTGGAGTGATGCTGGACTCGAAGCTAACTTGGGGCCCACCATTGAGTTGTCGATGAGACGGTAGTGGCTATATGGACTTTGCGCCGGGTTGCGGGAGGAATGTGAGGCCTCAAACCTAACATCCTCCACTGGATCTACACGGCGGTAATCAGATCCAGAATCCTATAAGGAGCAGTGGTCTAGTGGCTAAAACTAGACCTGGAAACTACAACCAACAAGCTGGGAAAAATCCGAAGACTAGCTTGTAGGGTAAAAACCGGCGCGATGAGGACGACCACCTTGGCAACCCTAGTAGCCCTGTTGGGTCTGCCGTCGCTTCCAACTTGCATGAAGAAGGAAGCGATACAGGCAGAGGATAAAATTAGGTGGAGAAGGATGATCTCTCTGGAGATCCCGGACAGGAGAGAGAGTGTGAAGGGGAACGGATGGTCTTTTCCCCAGAAAGCCTGGTCTATTGGTTCAAACTGCAGGACGGACAAGCCGTAGCAGCAGTTTACCTGGAAAACGGAGAGCAGAGGTGTATGCGGAAAGAACCAGAATTGAAGAGGTTAGGTCCACTCCAGAGAAATATGTAAATATCTGCTCTGAACCAGAACCAGAGAGTCTTGCGACTGAAAATGATGTAACGCTAGCCGAGCAAGGAGCCGGACACCCCTATTACGGGTCCCAATGACGTATTACCCGCACTCGGCATAACACAGAGACTAATATCAGTCGCACTGAATGAGTGGGCCGTTGATACATTAGCGGAAAGGGAAAGACGGCTGCAGGCAGTCAAAGCGGATAATATCGGGGCGGAATGCACTGTTGCCAAATGTGCAAAAGTTTAAAAGAAACCAGGAAATCCCAAAAAATCGTATATATATACAGTGACCGCCAAAGAGTATGTACCATATGGGAAAAAAGTTTATTATTAGAGTATTGGAGAAAATATTCTTGGGAAAAGTTTGTGCATGTCCGATAACCTAAAAATCGATTTTGACACATGTCACGTGATCGCTGGTATGGCGGCAAATTGAAAAAAATTACCATGAATAGTCAAAAAGTCGGATATAATGGCAAGATAACGAAAAAAGTTATTTGAAAAAGTTGCTTAGAATTCAATTTTATACACATATACAAAGTTTGAGATAATTATGTGGGAATATTGAAAACAGCAATTTTTTTTAAATAGTTTTCTAGCTGTAGAAAAATATCAAATTATTTTCTTATGAATTTCTTGACCATACTGAAATATTTGTATTCCGATAATAATAACAAAACTTTCTCATTTTCTCCACACCAGAGAGCACTAAATTGAAAAAAATTGAATTTTGTCAGAACCCTTGCTGTTACATTGGTTCGTATCTAATTGTTATATCACAATTCCACTATTATTGCGATGATAGGGAGATCCAAAAATATCGTGTTTTTCAGATTATAATCAATTTTTAATGATAATCGCGCAGGAACGTTTCACTTCGCACATAATCTTAAAAATAGTGCGTCAAATTAAAGAGGCTTGAGTTTTCAACATTGCATGCGAAGTGAAACGCTCTGACACGATTATCATCGAAACTTGATTATAATCTTGAAAACATTATGTTTCTGGAGTGTCATGTCATCACAATGGTCGTGGAATTCTGATATAACTGTTAGATACGAACCAATGTAGCAGCCAGGGTTTTAACAAAATCCAATTTTTTTAATTTAGTGCTTACTGGTGTAGAGAAAATGAGAAAGTTTTGTCATTATCATTGAAATACAAATGTTTTAGTATGGTCAAGCTATTCATATGATAATAATTTGATATTTTTATACAGCTAGGAAAATATTTAAAAAAAAATTCTATTTTCAATTTTCTCTCATTATCTTTTCAAACTTCGTATATGTGTATAAAATTTAATTCTAAGCAACTTTTTCAAATCACTTTTTTTGATATCTTGCCATTTTACACCACTTTTTGCGTTCTGATAGTAATTTTTTTGAATTTGCCGCCATACCAGCGATCACGTGACATGTGTCAAAATCGATTTTTAGGTTATCGGACATGCACAAACTTTTCCCAAGAATCTTTTTTCTAATACTCTAATAATAAACTTTTTTCCCATATGGTACATACTTTTTGGCGGTCACTGTATATATGCTATGCGGTGACTGTATTTTGTTTCGCCACTAGTAGAATTTTTGAATATTTTTTTTAATGATTATTAATCTCTCTTTGAACCCATTTCATTCTTCTTTATTAAATTTTATTTGATTCCAATCCTTTTTTCTAGTATACCGACGCCTCCTGTAAAAATGCACCAATTTTCAAGCCTCGTTACAATGAATCAGTAGTTATTAATAAGCGCGACTCACTTAAAAATGGATTGGGGACCGCTGGAAGTTCTAAAATCTATTTCAAGGTGTACATGTGTTCCTGTAACTTACCGAAATATAGACGCCCACAAGGCCCAGTTAATTTGGAAATATTAGGTCTACTCGCCTACACTAATCGACAATTAACCGTGGAATGATATATTAATTTTGAATTTTATTTCGTCGAGCTTAATTAAGAGGCGAAAAGGTCTTGTGGTGGGTAACGGAACATTTTGGACGCCGAGGAATTTGCAGAATTTCAAGGTCTCGAAACAATGCGGACGAAAATAAGTGATCTTTATTGACCCCAAGAAACATAAATGTTTATGGTAGGGACCTAAATCTATAAATAATACAATAAACGATACAAAATTTCGAGTTGAAAATGATTGCATCAGTGTAAACAAAAAAAATAATAAAAGGTATTGAAAGCATCGTAGTAATAAGTATTTCTTTAAATGTGATTTGACACGATTTTTTTGTATATTTTTTCTTTATTTTTCGGGTGTATTATTGAATATTAAAATTATATTATATAAAATTGATTTTCCACTAAAATTTGTATTTAGTCTATGCGCGATGAGATTATTTGATTATCTATTTCGGTTATTGTGAATGGTATCGGTTGCATGAAATTAATGAAATTAATCAATGAAAAAAATTAATCTTTTAAATGAAGCCTAACTCAATTGTTTAATAACTTTCTTTACCAATATTTATAAAATTTTCTCGAATTTTTTTTTTGTTCAAATATTTTATGAACTATTGAAAATACGATAATAACCTGTGAGCCTCTTTATTCTCCATTAATTATTAAACAAATTCAGCTTTAAACCGAAGCTCTCACTTATATTCATTGACTTTTTAATAAACAAATAGGAGAAGTATTTTTTTTTTCATGATATGAGAGAACATGATAAGTAATGATTATGAAAATAGTTCCTCAATATTAATATTTTAAAAAACAATTGTTAATTAGCAAGTTCGTTTTTTAGCAATACTTTTTTTAACAAATGATTTTTTTTAATCATTATTTGCATCAAGGATTAGATTTCCAAAGATTTTTTTTCAATCTCAATAACAATTATTTCAACAATGCAAATTAATTTGTGAAGGACAGTTGAGAAAACCTCTGAAAGACCGTTTGTAGAGAATGAAAAAACCTACAAAATTGTTTTTGGAAAATCCCGATACGACCATTTTTCGCCGAGAAAAGCCGGAAAAACGCTTCAAAAAAGGCCTTTTGTCAAAAATTCGTATCTCCCTCAATTTTCAATATTAAGGAATAATTTTTCGGGAAATGGTAGCTAAAAACTACAATTTGTCTATCTCACATTTTCCCATAAGTTTGGAGAACATTGTTAAAAATGCTTCTGAACACAGCGCTTCGAGTGAAAATTCGTCGCCGAGTCGTGCTAAGGTAGTAGTGGAGGGGGCGCCGAGAAGCGGAGGAGAAGTGAGAGAAATTTTCACTCGAAGCGCTGTGTTCAGAAGCATTTTTAACAATGTTCTCCAAACTTATGGGAAAATGTGAGATAGACAAATTGTAGTTTTTAACCTCAACTTCAAAATGCCGCTTTAAAAATTCAAATCGGACCATTTCCCGTAATATGACTCATCATGCAAAATATGGCTGTAATTTTTTTTAAAACCCGATTGTAGGAAAACTATTGAAGCGACAATTTCCACCTTAATATTGAAAATTGAGGGAGGTACGAATTTTTGACAAAAGGTCTTTTTTTAAGCGTTTTTCCGGCTTTTCTCGGCGAAAAATGGTCGTATCGGGATTTTCCAAAAACCATTTTGTAGGTTTTTTCATTCTCTACAAACAGTCTTTTATGAGTAAAGCCATTCGTCCAGTACCTTTTGACATATTTACAAAAAACCAAAAAAGGCCCCTTTTGTTTAATAATCATTGTTTAAACAATTGCACAAAAAAAATTTTTGAGTTGCAATTTGGATTTTAGTTATTTATAAAGTATCCCCGAAGTCATGGCGCAAGTCGCTCACTATTAGAATTAATTTCCAAAACAGCCTTTATTTTTGCTATATTAGTTGGACTAATATGCAAAAAACATTCTTTTTTTTTACTTAATTGTTCATAACTTCCGCAATTTCTGCCGGCCCCAATTCTACAGCTTAAAATTTTTTATAGATGCCATTTCGAAACGAATGAGACCACAATCATAATTTTCGGTAGTCTAGGTATCTTGACAAAATGGAACTTGTGAACCAGACTATAAGACGTCCTGTAAACCCGACGATAAAATATTTACGCGCGTTGTCCTCAGTCCCCGTAATTAAAAAACCTTTGTTCGCTCTATTTCACGTTGATCTTTTTGGAACTTCTGAAAATGCCGCGATCACACACACACACACACATAAATTTAGAATAAGAGAAAATTATCGTGGTGGGACTCAAATAGCTAGTCGCGCTCCGTTAATGCGTTCGAATTCACGTGCGAGCGTATTCCACGTCATTTTCCGATATATAAAACGAACATCTGGTCGCGCTGCAACAAGACGGTCGCGTTTTCCTTTCCGATGTTATTGTTGTGAAGTTTCGACTACGACATGTACAACAAACAACCCGTTACTCCCGCCAGGCACAGGTCGTCGTCGACGGCACGAAGCACCGGCGGGTCCTCCTCCTCCTACAACAGGCCGCGGAGCTTGGGGCACTACACGAGCCCCTACAGCTCGCCCTACTCGAGCTCGACGAGCAACCCCTATTCCTCGTTCGCCAACTACAACGGGTACGGGTCGAATTATCAGAGCCCCTATTTTCCGAACGGGTACCGGGGAAGTACCGGCGGTTCGAGCGGGTACGCCAGCTTGAAGATTCCCGCCAAGTCGCTGTTGAATCTGGGCGCCGCGAGCTATTCCAAAAAGTACGACTCCGCCGGCAGCGATGGTTCGCACGCTTCCAGGAGGGATCTGTCGCGAGGGGGTAGTTATAGGGAGAGGTCGGCGTCGAGGTCTCGCAGTTCCTTGCCCTCCAGCAACATGGGTTCGAGATCCATCAGTCTTACTTCGCTCAATTCTGAAGGATACGTTGTAAGTAGAGATCGTGTTTTGTTCAAAGTTTGTTCATATCGTTTTATCTGGCTGCACCCTTAATGAGCAACCCTCAGGAGACTTGTGCGAGCTTGAAATGGCAAAGGCTCTCCTTTTAATGTAGAGCAAGCAGATAACTACAGAAAAGCCCCCAAATATATTCTTACCTCATTAGGTTCTATACAGTTTTTTTTGTACAACTGTCATTGAAAATTACGTTTTTAATTCATTGACACGTGAACTAAAAACTGACGTTTTCACAGAATCACTTTTAACACTAGTGTTAAAAGTAAAATGACAGATGAGATGATGGATACTCAGTAATATAGATCTCTCTAATAGAAACACTTCAATCAGATATTATAAACAGAACACCTACTCAAAAGGAATCAGTTATGAAAGTTCATACATGTATTTGCGCAATTGGTAATACTAATTCCTTTTGAAGTTACAAACGAAGTAGTATTCAGTCCAACTGTAGTAGAAGGTCCTTCATCACTGACAAATGATGACATTCATAAATAAAGTGCGAGGGTTTATTATATTTGACGTATCTGCCAGTCAGCCTTGTAACCCAAAGATCGTTGGTTCGAATCCTTATGGATCTTATATTTTTTTGTTTTTTTTCTTACAAGCAGTAACTGTACAAAAAAATGTCTGGTTTTGTCAATAAATCAACCCACTTCTTCAATTTCAGAACTTTCATCAAAATTTTGACAACACCACTAGATTCAAAATATTTCGAAATATATTTGGTCAGAATTTCATCGAAATCTGTTCATAAATAAAAAAATTATGAAATAATAAAATAAAATTTTCCTAAAATTCTACTAATTTCAAATTTTATTATTTTACAACTTTATTATTTATGAACAGATTTCGATGAAATTCTAATCAAATGTATTTCGAAATATTCTGAATCCAGTGGAGTAGTCAGAATTTTGATGAAAGTTCTTAAATTGAAGAGATGGGTTGATTTATTGACATAATTTTCAAATTTTTTTCCCATATAACTTTTTTATTCATGGATACATTTCTACGTAATTCTCACATATATCACTTGAAAATGTCGTGAATCCAGTGGCGCAGTCTGATTCCATCTAAAAAAATCGCGAGTATGATTTTGAATTTTTGACCTTGAAAAAAATTCGAAGTAGGCCTTGAAATTTTTATTTTCATTTCGAATTTATGTCACTTAACTATTGATGCTCCATCTACTGAAAAAACAAACTTCTGAATCGGAGAATAAATAACAGTTTTAGAGAGGTGGCCCGCTTTCAAATGGGTCACTCTGTATATAAACTGATCAGTTTAAAATATAGTTTGATAATGTCCATATAGGACGAAATTGCAATAACTCAAGTGTTACAAACGTAGTAATATTTATTTCTCATTTTTCATCATTTTTCATCATTCGCTACAACCTCGTTAAACTCCGAAAAGTAACACAACAGGCTATTTTTATTTTTGGAAAAGATCTGTATCCGTCGCCGTTCCGATGAAAAATCCACCACTGTAACGCATATATCACCAGCAGCCTTTGTTTATTTTGGATAAACATGTTTTTATATTTAGAGCTACCGTTCGAAGAAAACAGATTCGTGTAGGTCCTTGAGATGTTTGACAATAATTAATTGAAGAATTATCCTCCAAAAACAACAGACATGATATCTGAACTACGAAAAATATCTCGTAAAAGAAATAGTTTATTCAAGACGATTTAATTTTTGTTTCTCGCCACAGTCAAAATATTGGTTGCATCTAAAATAGTATATTCAGTAGCAAAGTTGCAATGACAATTTCACACCTCACTTTTTCAGCCAATCAAAAAATTGGTTTTTATTTAGTTGCCATGGCAACCCAAAAAATTTCCGGAAATTTTTATCCTCCTGGGTACCCTGGGCGAAATTAATATGTGGAAATTTTTCTGTCAAATAATTGACATGTGATAGTTAACATTTTGCTTTTATGTACAAATGGAATGTTATTTTTCATATGAAAGGAGATAATATTTCATAATTATATATTCACTAAATATTTCGAATGTGTCTGAAAATATTTTGAGAACTTGCATTTCAACGATGAATAAAAAATGTATATCAATCAAATCTATCTATGGTTGACTTGATGAACTTAATATTTGAAACAATTTTATTCAACTTATCTTCTCGTGAATACTCGGCTGAAATTTGCAAGAAATCCTTTCCACAGCACTTCCCAATAGATAATCCGCATGGACCAGTCAAAACTATTTTAGTTCTGCGTGATGTGCAATGTAATTTTAGGTTGAAAATGTCGCAAAATGAATTTTCCTTTCTCACATACAAACACCGCCACTAATACCAACGCGTAACTGTCACTATATCAACAAAAACCATTCATGGCCCACTATGTTACAACTTGTTTTCTCTCAGAATAATCTACAAGTTAGTTGAATTAACCATTAATTTAATATATTTTGGTGTGAAATTTTCTTACCGAATCCCCCGCGTGCTTGAATTAATTGCTGGAAATTTATCTCGTCGCTGCGCGACTCGGGTCATTTTCAAAAAAATCATGCACTCGAAAAATTTCCGGCAATAATTGAAGCACTAGGGAGATTATAAGTGACATTATATCTCCTTGCTTGACAACCAATCAGTGGATTTCAAATTTTGAAATTCAGCCAATAGAATCGGAACTACAGTGAAAATATAGCTTGTCGCTGTCATTTCACGGTGATAAACCTGCTTAGTTTTTGTTTTACTGTCAAGTGAAAATAATGATTTGAATTATAAACGTAAAATTTATGTGTTTTGACTAGTTATCTTCATTTATCAATATGAGCGATCGTTGGGGACAAATGTCCATTGGTATCATAGATGAGGCCGTGGAAAAGAGTATTCCGTTGAATACGGCTAGAAGTAAAGCATCAATTACCAGGTGACACGATTTTTCTTTATTTCAAATCGATATATTGTCGTCCGAAATATAATTCGTGGTATGATTAAAAACCTATAATTTTTGCAATCCCAATGCAAGAAAATACAGCTCGACTACGGTCACGCAATTTTTTCATGTCAGTTTTTCTCGTGAAATTACTGATTGGCAAAATTACTTCGTTGAAGAAAGTAATTTATGCGATAAAAAAAAGCTCTTGTGTTTTTACTGTTGATAAAAATGCCTCTTCCTCAAAATCAAGCTTCATCTAGTGAGCGGGCGTCCCTTCAATTCATGTCGTTTTGGGAAAATTTCCTCTGAACAAATTACAAAAAATATTATTACAATTATTGTGTATAAGTATGAGTTTTCTCCCTGGTTTGAGGGAGGAAAGTGTGTACTTTCTATAGGGGTAGGAGGAAAAAAGTTTTTAGGAAGGTTTGTACGACTTCGACAGATTCATTCATGAAAAAATCCGTTCACAGGCTAACTGCAGATTGCTGGTGTTGTATATACAGTGTGTCCCACTTTGAGCAGCCACACCCTCGTATTTTCTTGACAGTAAAGTGATTTCAAAATTTGTTTTTTATTACATATAGTACCCAGAAATATCTACTTTCAGGTTGATGAAATATTCGTATATCCATTTTCCACGGCTACCTACGACCAATTGAAAAGTGAAAAATTGGGAAAAACATACTAGGCATTTTTTTATCGCAAAAATAACACCGGGATCTGTTTCAGAACACCCTAAAACCCCCAAATCTCAATGATAATTCATTAAAATATACAGGGTGTCATCTGTAACTAACTACATTTTTTATTTGTTATTCATCCGCAATGTTTGGTAGTTTTCGATTTTTATTTCGTTGGTTATGAAGAACCTAAAAATGTTCAAAGAATGCTGTAGGGAATGTTCCAATATTACTTTTTCATGGCTACCTACGAGCAAATTGAAAAGTGAAAAATTGGGAAAAATATACCAGGGATTTTTTTATCGCAAAAATAACACTAAGTTCTATCCCAGAACACTCTGAAACCCCCAAATAGCAGTACTTATTTATTTAAAATATACAGGGTGTCACCTGTAACTGACATAGTATTGATTTTTATTCATCCGTAATGTTTAGTTGTTTTCGATTTTTTTCCATAATCACTAATTACTTAAGAATGTTCGAATAATGTTGTAGAAATTATTCAAATATTACTTTTTCATGGCTAGCTATGACCAGTCGAAAAGTGAAAAAGTGTGGAACGCACAAACGTAACAGCGGATTCTGGTTGAAAAGACCCTAAAATTCCAAGACCCCAATTCTTGAATCATAAAAATATACAGGGTGTCATCTATAGCTGGCAGAATTGATAACGCTTATTTATTCGTAGCGTTTAGTTGATTTACAAAATTTCTTCTCGAGTCATAAAGTACCCAAAAACGTTCAATTGATGCTGTACAAAATACCAAATATTACTTTTTGACGCCTGGATATCATCAGTATCAGTGGAAAGTTGAATTATAAAGGAAAACATGCTGAAGATTCTTTTGTCTCCGAGCTAACACCAAATTCTGGTTTAGAACACCATAAAGATTACGGATGAAAGCAAATTGTTAATGTTGCTAGTTTGTAAGACACCCTGTATATTTTAATGAGATCTCGGAGTTTAAGCATGTTCTGAATCAGAATCTGATGTTAGTTTCGAAGTAAAAAATCTTTTAGTATATTTTTCCCAGTTTTTCACTTTTCAACTGGTCATAGCAAGCCATGAAAAAGTAAAATTTGGGCATTTCTTATACTTAGCATCAATTGAACACGTTCAGGCCCTTTGTGACAAAAAAAATCGAAAGCAACCGATCATTTCGGATGAATGAAAATTAATAATGTTACTAGTAACAGATGCCACCCTGTATATTTTAATGAATAAAGCACTTAGATCTAGGGGTTTTAGGGTGTTCTGAAAGAGAATCTGGTGTTATTTTTGCGATAAAAAAATGCCTAGTATGTTTTTCCCAATTTTTCACTTTTCAGTTGGTCGTAGGTAGCCGTGGAAAATGGATATACGAATATTTCATCAACCTCAAGTTAGATATTTTTGGGTACTATATGTTATGAAAAATTACTTTTGATATCACTGTACTGTCAAGAAAATACGAGGGTGTGGCTGCTCAAAGTGTGACACACTGTATATGTTTTTCAGCCAAAGTCTTAGCTTATTGGTATGCACTTGAAGAAACAGTTTGGGTTTTCCACGTGACTTCGACATGTGCATATTATTGCATATTATTTCCTGAAGACCAAATACTTTGTTTTCGTAATTTGAACGCTTTTGTTTTTTTCTGTTACAGAGCGGGACGGACCGAAGCAGCAGATCCCGGATAGGCAGCACTTCTGACATCCGGAACGAAAACGGAGAAATTGACTACAAAAAGTTGTACGAACAACAGCTTGTTGAGAACGAAAGACTCAAGGATAAATTAAGGAAATCCGACGAAGAGCTGAGAGAAACTAAACAGACTTTGGAAAAAATTAATTTAGTTGTGAGTAGTAATTTCCCACCGGTAATTGTTTTATTCTCATAATGTAGGAACACAATTGGTTAGTACAGTGGGTCGGGTTCAAATACTGGCTGATCCAACTTTTTGAGTCAGTTTTACAATTTCCATTTTAATTTTCGTGTCTGACCATATTTCTTTATTTTAATAATAATGTCAGCATATTTTGTTACTTTCTCTTTGATTTTTCAATTTTTTGTACAAACGAGTTTCAACTATTATATTATTAGTATTTCTAAAGACAGTCTTTTTTTTTCTATTGCAGACCAGTAAAAACTCCTTATCCGAATTGGAAAAGCGAGAAAGAAGGGCGATGGAAAGAAAATTGAGTGAAATGGAAGAGGAACTAAAGGTTGGTAACAGATTTTATATTTTAGGTGAACTGAGATCAGTTGTCCATATGATTTCTTTACTAACGAAAAAATTTATTTTGGTTCTTCTGAATTCTATAATATGTTCAAATCTGCAACAAAATGCGGAACTGCAAGCAAAATCGACGATGTTCAAAGATTTTTTCGAGAAAAAAAAAAGGAATATTTTATTCGATTCGTCCCTTTCTTTTGCCGGCCACTGTATGTATTAATGTAACAATTTGACAATCGATAAGTTTCCGTTCCAATGGGAGAGTTTTGTCCAAGTTACCAACCTAGATTTTTTACGAAAAACCTCGTGCAGTGTATAAAAATTAAAATAAATAAATTAAAAGTAAAAAATCTTTTTAGCCTCAAGCCTTCAATACTATATTGAAATTTTGGCATTTTTCATGATTTTTTTTTTTGGTTGTTTTTTCACAAGTGAACTTGGAATATCAGCTTTCGTTTTAATGTAGTTGATGTAAACAAATACATATATTTGACAGGTTTAGTTAATTTTTATTTCTGTAGGGCTACACTGTGTTAATTCAACAATAAAGTTTATTTTCTATGTGTAGAATCTCAAATTCTTCATCAAGAGTGTGATGTTATTCACATAACTCATATGATGTTCATGTATGCGATTTCCAAATGTTCTACCAGTTTGACCAATATATACCTTAGGACCAAAAATTGTTGCAATACGTCCTTGAATTTGAGAGTTTTCCGAAGGTTTCTTCCAGAACACAGATTATACACGAGTTAGGTCTTAAGGATCCTTATGAAATTCATGTTATTGTTTTAGCAATTGCAAAAACTGAAAGCTGAGAATGAGCGTTTAAAGGCCGACAACAGATCTCTTACACGTGTCATCAACAAACTTACCAACTCTGCAAAAAAATAGGTAAACATTATCCGATGCCAATGCCACATGTTGCTGAAGCTGTTTTCGAAGTGTTTTGTTTTGTTACGTTTTCAATGTTTTCGTTTAACAGCTTTGCCTATAGCACTAAATATTTTATGGATTAGTGTGCATTTTGGTATTCACACAATAATTGAATTTTACTTTCTATTTATTCATTTATATTTTTTAACTCACTAACAGTTTTCGGTTCTATGCAACGATCTTCAACAATTCATACAGATAATTTGTTCTTGTACATAAAACATTGTGACAGTTCTTTGAATTTGTTAAAGAAATATCCAACAATAGGCAAGAACATTATTTGATATTGAACATACTATCAAATAAAACAAAATCAGGGATAGCAGACCATATCTGGACGACTCAACATAATATTAAATGGACTGAAGCCGCCGTTATCCATATAGAACAACTGGTCTAGAAGAAAAATTGAAAGAGTCTGCATACATTCTGAATAACGTGTTTAGTCAACCATGACAGATGGCAAGTGAAAGGTGACACATGACAGATGGCAAGTGAAAGGTGACACATGACAGATAGCACATTACAGATGATAGGTGACAGATCACACGGCCTGATAATGTGTCCTGTACACAGAACTCATAATTATATCTTATGACTAGAATGCGTTTCAAATATGGCGGATGAACAAATCATGCATAACCTGCAACACTGTAATGTCCTCTTCACAGTAGCGGCGCATAAAATAATGGGCGTATCATAGGGATGGAAAATGGGTTGGTTTTCTTAAAAATGAGAAATTGCATATTTTTCTTTCCGTTTCTGCAGGAATTACCACAATCCTTAACAAAACCCATCATCATATAGAACGGCGAACGGCTAATAACACTATTTAATCAATAAATAAATATTTACTTATCGTCCAAAACACTCGTGTTGAAAAAATAAAGACAGACGTCCTAGATTCTACTCGTTTCCTCTTGGAACTACAAGAAATAACGTATGTGTTTACTTAGTAAAAGTTGTCCTCTTTGCGGATGCCCACGATTTGTTCAAGTTTAGGGTAGCCGACGATACATGAAGCGCGTTCTAGTCATAAGATATAATTATGAGTTCTGTGGTCCTGTAAGGACCCTTTGAACAAATCAGAAAAGACTACGTTGCACCTGGACGTTTTTTCTGTTAATTTACCTAAGGGCTGTACCGTCTTAAAACCTTTACTTATACAGCAGTAAAGAATACCTTGACAATAACATGTACCATGTCTGACCACGCGCCAGTGCTGAATCGTAGTAAGCTTTGTCTTTGTATCACTCAGCTGTTCAGAAATTTCACTCAGCTCAGATTTCTCATGCTTTTCTTATTGGGCGTGAAAATTTTGTAGAAAATTGTTATTTTGTTTTCATTTTTATTATATAAACTCATATCGGTCCGTCCCTGCCATTCAAAACGTGCGACTCACGAGTTGGTTTTTTGTTTCAGAATTTGGAAAATTTACGAACGGAAAACCAGAGGTTGAAAGATGAAAACGGCGCTCTGATCCGAGTGATCAGTAAGCTCTCAAAGTAGCATAGATTTTAGCTGTTACAGTTCAGTGCATTTTATGTTGAATGACTTTAATAATTTATTGTTAGATTAATTAAAAAATTATATAGATACAGGTTTTGTCAAGTTTTTTACAACTGAGTATTATTGTTTGTATTTATTAATTATTGACATATAAGTATGTAGTGTATATGAATAAGTAGGTGCGTAAATATGTTGAGTTTAAGGCGTTTCTTGTTACGTATTTTCCTTTCTCTAATGTGTGATATAACTGCTTAAATTAGTACTGTCATTGCCATTTTAGTTGTTTAACCTACCTAAATTACTTTTTACTCACATTATACTTACGATTTTAAAGGTAGACTTTGTATTTTATACATAGATAGTTGGATACTTGTAAGCTTCATAACCTCTCTGTTTTTATTACGAAAAATATGTTACACATATGTGAACTGTTCAAAATATATTTTTGTAAAATGAAATTGTACTTAGTTTATACTAAATGTAACATATTTATTTCCGAACTAATACATTTGTGCTAATCTTCGTTTTGAAAATTGTAACTGATTTTAAAGAAATATTTATTGTCGTCATGTTTTAGAGATCATTTGTCATTGTATTATACTTCGAAAGAAAATTCATTAAATCTAGTCCAAAGAAACATTGTGACTCTAACTTCTGAAATATAAACATGTATCATGGAAAAATATGTGTTGATTTTTTTACTAGTACTCTATTTCCTCAAAATACAAAACCTCTGCGTTCATTTCTTTTACAAAAGACCATTAAATAATAGTGATTTGATCCTAGAGGGGTTGTTACGAAAGCGCAGGAGGGCCACAAGCAGTTTTTTTAAAACTTACAATTTCAATAAAAAAGTCGAAATTTCGAGAAAAAAGTCGAAATTTCAAAAGAAAAGTCGAAATTTCAAGAAAAAAAGTCAAAATTTCAAGAAAAAAGTCGAAATTTCAACGAAATATTCGAAATTTCGAAAATAAAAGTTGAAATTTCGAGAAAAAAGTCGAAATTTCAAGAAAAAAGTCGATATTTCAACGAAATAGTCGAAATTTCAACGAAAAATTCGAAATTTCGAAAAAAAGGCGAATTTTCGAGAAAAAAGTTGTAATTTCGAGAAAAGTCAAAATTTCGAGAAAAAAGTCGAAATTTCAAGAAAAAAGTCGAAATTTCAAGAAAAAAGCCGAAATTTCAAGAAAAAACTCGAAATTTCGGAAAAAAACTCGAAATTTCGGAAAAAAAGTCGAAATTTCCAGAAAAATTCGAAATTTCTAGGAAAAAGTCGAAATTTCCAGAAAAATTCGAAATTTCGAGAAAAAAGTCGAAATTTCGACTATATTGTGGAAATTTTGACTTGGTCGAAGCGATCAAATTTCCACATGAAAGTCGAAATTTCCAGAAGAAAATCGAAATTTCGAAAAAAAAGTCGAAATTTCGAAAAAAAAGTCGAAATTTCAAGAAAAAAGTCAAAATTTCAAGAAAAAAGTCGAAATTTCAAGAAAAAAGTCGAAATTTCAAGAAAAAAGTCGAAATTTCAAGAAAAAAGTCGAAATTTCAAGAAAAAAGTCAAAATTTCAACGAAAAATTCGAAATTTCGAAAAAAAATTGAAATTTCGAGAAAATAGTCGTAATTTCGAGAAAAAGGTCGAAATTTCAAAACAAAAGTCGAAATTTCAACGAAAAAAGTCGAAATTTCCAGAAATATCGAAATTTCGAGAAAAAAGCCGAAATTTCGACCTTATTGTGGAAATTTTGACTTGGCCGAAGTGATAAAATTTCCACATAAAAGTCGAAAACTCGAAATTTCAAGAAAAAAGTCGAAATTTCAACATATAAGTCGAAATTTCGACTTGAAAGTCGAAGTGATGAAAAAAAACCTCTTGTGGCCCTCCTGCGCTTTCGTAGGTTGTAGTGACTTTCAACATGAAAACCATAATAGTTGTAAGTTGTAAATATGTTTATTAAAAAAAATTACAAATCGGCATCCAAAAATACAAAATAACACCAATAACGACACAGATGTCAGTCCACATCAATGTGACAACTGCACCTGTTTCTTGTTTATCAATTTTTGAAAATCCCGCTTCTATATCTACATCGAAAAACGGGTGTAATATATATATATATATATATATATATATATATATATATATATATATATATATATATAAATAAGTAAAAAATAAATAAATAAAGTAAAAAACCATAGAATAGCTTCGTGAGGGGAATAATAAATACAAAGGAGAAAATTAGTGGGTAAACCGTACTGAAGAGGTCTAATGAGTCCGAAACGGATCCGTCTACGGTTGCATTATGAGGGTTTACCCACTAATTTTCTCCTTTGTATATATATATATATATTGCTTTTCTCTAGTATGACTGTAAAATTAGCCTAGAATTTAAACTTTTTTGTGGTGAGTGAGCAAATGCTTTTGCAAATGAATTTTCTGGGCGAAACTTTTTTCGCAGAAATCACATTTGAATGGCTTTTCTGCGGTGTGAATGAGCAAATGCGTATTCAAATTATTTCTCCGAATGAAACTTTTTTTGCAGATATCACATTTGAACGGCTTGTCTCCAGAGTGAATGGGGAAATGTCTTCGCAAATCAGCTTTCCGCGCGAATCTTTTGTTGCAGACATCACACTTGAAAGGCTTTTCTAGAGAGTGAGTGACCGAATGCCTTTGCAAATCCGACTTCGTAGCGAAACTTTTGTCGCAGTTGTCACACTTGAATGTTTTTTCTCCATGTATTAACAAATGGTGTTTCAAAACCGACTTCAGAGAGAAACTTTTTTCGCAACTATCACATTTGAATGGCCTTTCTCTATTGTGAGAGAGCAAATGCAGTTTTAAATGACACTTGCTAGGGCAACTTTTTCCGCAGTGATAACATTTGAATAGCGTTTCCCCAGTGTGAGTCACCAAATGTTTTCGCAAATGAACTTTCTGCGTGAAATTTCTTTCGCAGATATCACATTGGAACGGCTTTTCTCCGCTGTGACTGAACAAATGTATTTGTAAACCGACTCTCCGCGTGAAACTTTTTTCGCACAAGTCACATTTAAATGATTTTTCACCAGTGTGAACAAGGAGATGCTTCTTCAAATGCGATTTTTGAATGAAACTCGATTCGCAGCAATCACATTTGAATTTTCTTTTTTTCCCACCAGTGTGAGTGAACATATGGTATTGCAAATTCCCCTTCAGAGTGAAACTCTTTTCGCACCAATCACATTTGAATGGCTTTTTTCCGGCATGAGAGAGCAGATGTCCTTGCAATTGAGTTTTCTCCCCAAAACTTTTTTCACAGCTATCGCATTTAAACGGTTTTTCTTGAGTGTGAGTGAAGGAATGCCGTTTCAAACCCAATTTCAGAGCGAAACTTTTTTGGCAGATATCACATTTGAATGGTTTTTCTTGAGCGTGGGTGAATAAATGATCTCTTAAAGTCGACTTACGAGCGAAATGTTTCTCGCACGTTTCACATTTGAAAGGCTTTTCCCTGGTGTGAATGCGCGAATGCCATTGCAATTGAATTTTCCGAAGGAATTTTTTTTCACAGCTGTCACATTCGAATGGATATCCTCCAGTGTGAGTAAGCAAGTGCTGTTTTAAATAAGATTCCAGAGTAAAACTTTTTTCGCAGCGATCACATTTGAATGCCTTTTCCCCAGTGTGAGTAAGCAAATGGCGTTGCATTCCACTTTTTTGTGCGAAACTTTTTCCGCAATGATCACATTTAAATTTTTTTTTTCCAGGGTGAGTTTTTGCACTTTGGGTTGTAAGGCCCACAATATTTCCTAACGTTTCTTTGTCTGAGAAAGCCTCCCATGATGTTTCTCCAGGAATGGTTTGGGAATTAATTTTCGGTTTGTTTTTGTATTTTTGTTTGGTAGAAGTTGCAAGTGCATCATCAATAATTTCTTCCTTAATATCAATTATCTCGGATTTCTCCTCGATTTCAAAACCAAATGTATTCTCAGTAACTGCTTCATTTCTATCAACATTTCCAAGTTCAAATTTTCGGCAAGTTGATATTTCTAAATCAATCTTACTTGGACAATATTCAGTTTTCATAGCCTCATTTCTACCGAAGGCATTTTCCAGTTTTTTATTGTTACATAATGATGAACTGATTAACGATGATATCTTTTCTAGTTGGTTAATGCATTTGTTGCATATGCATTTTCTTTTTGAGTTATGTTCAGCTATACCCTGAAATAGTGCAAGACGAATTAAAATATTCAAAGCAATCAATAAGATACTTACATCAACATTGGTGATTTTTTGGAATAGCTGCATCAGATGCAATTTCTTTTCAAAAGATGTTAGACTACTTGCTGGAGCTGAACAAATTCGACAAAACTGGGATCCTTGGAGAGACATATCCTCTTCATTTCCATTGTCAATGAAATCTGCGCATTCAGTGGCTTTTTCTAATTTAATGTTTGTTTCGACACATGGGTCATTAAACTTTGCAATATCAATGAACAACGATATATCTTCCAACTCATTAATGCATCCATTGCATATAGTTCTTGGATATTCGACTCTTGAACGGACCTTCAAAAAAACATTTTTCTAGACAAAATTACATTAAAATGAGGAAGTGAAGAACAATTAGTAATAAAATGAAGAGTCAACACTGTTTATAAATAAAGTAAACAGCAGGGGACCTGAGTGAGAGCCCTTGTGAAAATTACGTAAAGAAATACGTATAAAGCGACTTACATCGATATCGCAGACGGCCTCAAACAGATCCAACAAATAATCTTCGAACAATACCATATCATTTTGCACTAAACAACAAATGCGACAAATAAGCGGAAAATCTTGTAGCCTGATGGTTGATTCCTTGTTGTTGTTATTCTCCAGCACATCCATTTTTATTTTATTAATTATAAATAATTAATATGTTTCATGGGTCTCTGTAACTTATTTCGCAAAGCGATTTAGCCTTCAGCGATAGCGAAGCGAAACACACCTTCAACATACCTAACATACCTTCGACTTCAACCCAACTTCGACCTTTGTAGTTTACTAGTTTGTGTACGTTTTGTTGTTTTGTACGCTCGTTAAAATCTTCTTCTTCTTTCCCTTTTTATGGTTTTGCTTCCTTCTGGCGCATTCACCCAGTGCGGCCCAGGAGAAGAAGAATTCCAAGTTTTAGTGAGGTTAGCTATAATCCTACATGGACCAGGGGGTCTATTCTCGAACCGTTTCAAATCGTATACGAAAAAGAGAGAAGAACATATATATTCCATATGTATTGGTGTGGAACAGTAAAACGGAATCGCATACGTACAAACTCTAGAATAGCACCCCTGTACTAGGGTGCGGAACGAAACCAAAGACTTTGACGAAACTCTGATTGGTCAAATGCGCCGTTTTGGAAGCAAGGGCCATAATATATAAACTGAAATTAAACACAAGGTCTCTTATGGAATTTAGTTCACCATTATATTTTTTCGCGCCACCTAGCGTGAACTCATTTCGCGAAATGTTTTCTGTCTTGTTCTTCTTTTTAATGGTTTTGCTTTCTTCCGGCGCATTCAGCCAGTGCGGCTTCACGGAATCCGAAATGTCACAACCCAAGACATTAGACAAGCGGCTAGCTCCACGCATGCAACTTTCTAGTAAGTTTGCGCCAAATTCTAATTAAAATAAAATACAACAAGCGGGTCATTTACTGGCGGGGAAGAATACCCTCCTTTACTTTACACTCACAGTTGGCTAAAACTAAGAGCACACTTAATTTGAGTTGAGTGAAATAAGACGCCAGAAGGTATCGATATTCTTCCATACGATATACACAAAATGAAACCGAATCAATAGCTGAATATTCTTATAGATTTATTGTCAGTTATTACAAATTCATAATTAAAATATTCGACTCTGAATTTCAAGAATTTTGGATTTTTTGCTAGCTGCCACTCATTCTAATGACAGAGATGCATTCTTCTCAAACCATAGTAGCCGCTGAAGTTTATGTTACCATCATAATAAGAATTAAAACAGCCCTTCAATTTCACCAGTTTCGATATTCAAATCAATATCGTATATCGCAGGTCTAGTTGGCAAACCAGGCATCTTGGATATCTGAAATTGAAAGGGAAAAGCAATCAATCAAAAATATTGGCAAGTCTGTTTAATTGCGGAGGTGAAATGATGACGAATTTGAATAAATGTCACATGGAAACATGATCAAATAAGTTAAAAACTTGTCCATGATCATGTGAAATTAATGTAGAAAATAATAAAATATCATGCGAGCATTCACGAAATTACCCGATTGAATACGGACATAACATGTATAAGGCCCTCGCTTGTAAACAAACAAAGTTATGTTGACTTCAAGACAAGGATGGAAAAGGCCACTCTATTGTTTTTTATTACTCTGAGGTGTTGCCAGTGTTGCCGTCATCTCCGTGCAACCTTGGCTAGTTAGCCCCTCAGAGCAATAATAAAAATAGAGATGCCCTCTCTACTCAAACATAACAGATTCGTAGACAACCACGATGTCCATCTCTCTCAACAATGACATATGGTCAAGGGGACTGAGGGGATGTAAACATTCAGTTCAGAGGGCAATGGAACTAGATGCGTTAGTTGGAGGACAGATGTAAATATAAACAAGGTGATGTTGGCTTAAAAAACAAGGATAGAAAGACATCTCTATGTTATATTTGCTCTGAGGTTAGCCCTAACCCACAAAGTCTTTCGTAATAATCCTATCATGAAAAAATGTACTTACCGTTCCTGTTAGAGGAACTATGAATTCTGCCCCCACCGATATATTGACGTCATTGATAGGAATGGTGAATCCTGTGGGCGCACCTTTGATTGATGGATCTGCCGTCAAAGATAAATGAGTTTTCGCCATACATATTGGAAGTTTCCCGAATCCCTGAAATCAAGAGATGAATTAAAATTTAAAAAATCAAAGTCAGTACCATCGAGAACTTGAATGTAATCATCCAAGATAGACAGGAAAATCTACAACACTCTGAAGAAATATTAAACTTTCATTCCAGAAAAGGAAAAAGAACGGTCACATTAGGGCCGATTCGATACATGGGTGCCCGTGCCGGGTTTTTCAAGTAAGTGCAATTCACAAGCATGCATGCATAATTTCACACATAGACATATCACATTTTTCATTACCTGTTCTTTATATTTTCTAATCTTCTCCTTGGCCTTTTCAGAGTACGTGACTTGACTAGCACCGTACATTTCCTTACTGATAATCTCAATTTTTTCCTCTATCGATTGCTCCAAACTGTACAAAAACTTGAAGTCGCTCGGTCGTTCGGTGGCAGCGACGAGCGCCTTCGCCAATTCTATAGCACCTTCCCCACCTTTGGACCAATGCCGCGACACCACAGCGTCGAACGCCCCGGATTTCTTGCAAGCGGACCTCAGGAGCTCTATTTCGGCTTCAGTATCGGTCCTAAAACAAAAAGTCACATTTTTACGAATTTTGGAACCTCAATGTACTTCCATTGTATGTCCAGAACAAGGACGTTCGATGGATATCCAATTTTGTACATCCATAAGACGTCCAATAATAAACATCTATTGGACGTCCAATAGTATACATCCATTGGACGTTCAGTGGTAAACATCCACAGAAGTCCAATAGTGAACATTCATTGGATGTCCTCGGACTTCCAATTCATGAACATGAATATAGTTGAAGAAGAAAATGTGAGGTTAGGTATACTCTATGCATTGTTTTTTGTCGTCTTTGATATGATGATCTTTATTATGCTGATGTTGGTGTACTCACTCGCGATGGTTAATCGCCACAACAACTGGGACTCCATACTTCGTTCCGTTGCTGATATGTTTGAGAACGTTTGGGATTCCTTTCGAAAGCAGATCCAAGTTTTCTTGCGTGTACTCCGCTGCTAGGAGAGCGCCGGGTGTTACTGCCGGTCCACCACCGTGCATCTTCAAAGCTCTTATTGTTGTTACCAGAATTACCGCATTGGGAATATCGCCTGATGCCCTGCACTTGATGTTGAAGAACTTCTCCATACCTAAACAAAACCAAAAAAAAATAATTTTTTTAACCTGTTAATGGGATTCATAACGAGATACATTCCTTAAATACATATGCATATAGAAAGAAAGCTAAGAAAATTTCCTACAAGATGATGTTAATTTTTGCTTGCATAATAGCGCTTGTAGATGTTATAGATGGTTTCGTCTGCTGGGATGGCGGATTTTAGCGCACGTTTGGTGTTGGGGAAAAACTGATTATTGATGAAGACAATTCTCACCTATATCCGACGAAAATCCAGCTTCAGTAAGCACAAAGCCTTCCTCCCCAACCAACTTCAGAGCGATCTTGTCCGCAATGATCGAATTCGATCCGTGGGCGATATTGGCGAAAGGACCGGCGTGCATGAACACAGGAGATCCCTCCAAACTTTGCAGGAGCGTCGGTTCCACGGTGTCCTTGAGGAGCACCAACAGGGCGCCGGTAACGCCCAGATCGTCGGCGGTGACGGGTTTGCCTTTTCTGTCGAAGGCCACCACCATTTTGGACAATCGCTCCTTGAAGTCGCCCAGGTCGTTGGCCAGAGCTAGGATGGCCATGATTTCGCTGGCCACGCTGATGACGAACCCTTCCTTCCTGGTCAACCCCTTTTCGGTTGGAGATTCGCCGATGGTAATCTCTCGGAGGTATCTGTCGTTGATGTCCATTACTGTGAAATAATTATCAATAAACTTTTTTACCTAGGCAGATCAGGTAAAGAAGAACCAAAAACCTTACAGAAAAAATGGTCCTTTGATGAATCTTTGTAGAAACGTCCCATTTGGCGAAAAATTCTAAATCACGAATGCGTTTTGTGATTTATTGTTTTTCTTTTTGAGGTCAGAGATCAGTAATTTTTTATCAAAATTTAATAATTGAAGAAATTCAAGAATTGAAGATGGCGTATTCTAGAAATTTCCAGGAAGTTACACTATCACGACACCTCCCTGCTGACCGAGCTTTCGAAAACTTCACTTTTCAGCCAAATTTCAAGGGCATGCCTGCTTTCCGTGGAAACCCGGTATATAAATGGGATTAGCAATTGAAATGAGATAATCACCTCTGTTCCAAACAATGTTGTTCGGATCGATATCCAAACGGGCGAATCTGGACCTTTCTTCTTCAGTTAAACTGTCGGGATCCGTCTTGTCGATTCCAAGCTTCTTCAGCCGCCTTATTTGGATACCCGAGAACTTGCGGACGCCCTTTATCTTCGGTACCAATCGGTCGAACAGAGCTTGGTCCTTCTGAGTGGCTTCGTGGAATATCCTCGCATCCAATTGAGCTGCCAACAAGTTGTTGGCAGCTGTGATTGCGTGAATGTCACCTGTCAAATGGAGGTTTACGTCTTCCATGGGTATAACTTGGGAATACCCGCCTCCTGCAGCGCCACCTGAAATGATATCGATAGTTGGAGCACCTGTGGATGTTTATTTTTCAATGAAATTTAAAGACATGTTATATACCTATACATGAGTGTTGCAATTCTGAAGATAGAAAATATTATTGTTGTGAGGGTATTGGATACTGAATTTAAATAGTTTTTGGACATGTTAACCCTGTATAGTACTTATAACAGAAACACAGTAAAACACAGAGTAGTGTTCTTGATCTATTGAACTGGGATTGTTTACCTTTGATACCGAAAGTTGGACCTTGTGATGGCTGCCTCATTGTAGCGAACGTGTTTTTCTTGAGATGAGTCGATAAGGCTTGAACGACTCCTAGAAGAGTTGTACTCTTTCCTTCTCCCAATGGTGTAGGTGTCATGCTGCAAATTGGTTCATGTTTATTTATTATTTCTCAGGGCATACTTTTAATTTGATACACATTGGAAACTACGTTAGGTAGGTGTTGACTGGACTGAGAATGATACAGTGAGTAACAAAATAAACTCAATTTCAAAAATCGTAAATCCACTCTCCCGTTTTGAGCCATCAGGATTATATGTTTTCTGTTGTTTTCCTTTGAAATCGTTAACCATATTCATACTTTCGTCTGATGAATTTTCCACTCTAGATATCCTTTTTTTATAATAACTATCTTCCGCAATTATATTCAGTGTTCTATATCATAATATTCTTCGATATTTACCCAAGTAATCATAAAAAAATTAAACATCAGGAATTTGAAAAAAAAAATTGAAATTCTAAAAATGAAAAATAAAAAGTTCAAAAAATTAAATATCATGATATACTCGACTTTTTTGTCCGTCAATTTTTTTTATTCAAATTTCCAGTATGAACTACCTCTGCCATTCTGAATCGATTGGCGTTCGCAGAATTGGTCTATCTCTAACCGTTCTCGAGTTGGTCAGCTCTGAATCAGTTTTCAAATGGTTTTTTTGGCGCCAAAAATATTTCTAATGAGTTTTCGACATTTTCGTTCAAAGATTCGAAATTAGCACGTATTAATACGTTTGAGGACAAAAACTTGAAATTCGAAAAATGAAAAATAGAAAAATTCAAAAAATTATCTAATATCAAGATATACTCGACTTTTTTGTCCGTCGATTTTTTTTGTTCAAATTCACAGTATATATCAATTCGGCCATTCTGAATCGATTGGCGTTCGCAGAATTCGTCTATCTCTAACCGTTCTCGAGTTGGTCAGCTCTGAATCAGTTTTCAAATGGTTTTTTTGGCGCCAAAAATATTTCTAATGAGTTTTCGACATTTTCGTTCAAAGATTCGAAATTAGCACGTATTAATACGTTTGAGGACAAAAACTTGAAATTCGAAAAATGAAAAATAGAAAAATTCAAAAAATTATCTAATATCAAGATATACTCGACTTTTTTGTCCGTCGATTTTTTTTGTTCAAATTCACAGTATATATCAATTCGGCCATTCTGAATCGATTGGCGTTCGCAGAATTCGTCTATCTCTAACCGTTCTCGAGTTGGTCAGCTCTGAATCAGTTTTCAAATGGTTTTTTTGGCGCCAAAAATATTTCTAATGAGTTTTCGACATTTTCGTTCAAAGATTCGAAATTAGCACGTATTAATACGTTTGAGGACAAAAACTTGAAATTCGAAAAATGAAAAATAGAAAAATTCAAAAAATTATCTAATATCAAGATATACTCGACTTTTTTGTCCGTCGATTTTTTTTGTTCAAATTCACAGTATATATCAATTCGGCCATTCTGAATCGATTGGCGTTCGCAGAATTGGTCTATCTCTAACCGTTCTCGAGTTGGTCAGCTCTGAATCAGTTTTCAAATGGTTTTTTTGGCGCCAAAAATATTTCTAATGAGTTTTCGACATTTTCGTTCAAATATTCGAAATTAGCACGTCAGAATACGTTTGAGGACAAAAACTTGAAATTCGAAAAATGAAAAATAGAAAAATTCGAAAAATTATCTAATATCAAGATATACTCGACTTTTTTGTCCGTCGATTTTTTTTGTTCAAATTCACAGTATATATCAATTCGGCCATTCTGAATCGATTGGCGTTCGCAGAATTGGTCTATCTCTAACCGTTCTCGAGTTGGTCAGCTCTGAATCAGTTTTCAAATGGTTTTTTTGGCGCCAAAAATATTTCTAATGAGTTTTCGACATTTTCGTTCAAATATTCGAAATTAGCACGTATTAATACGTTTGAGGACAAAAACTTGAAATTCGAAAAATGAAAAATAGAAAAGTTCAAAAAATTATCTATATATCATGATATACTCGACTTTTTTGTCCGTCAATTTTTATCGTTCAAATTCTCAGTGTATACTAATTCGGCCATTCTGAATCGATTGGCGTTCGCAGAATTGGTCTATCTCTAACCGTTCTCGAGTTGCTCAGCTCTGAATCAGTTTTCAAATGTTTTTTTTGGCGCCAAAAATATTTCCGATGAGTTTTCGACGTTTTCGTTAAAATATTCCGAATTAGCACGTCAAAATACGTTGGAGGAGCAAAATTTGAAATTCGAAAAATGAAAAATAAAAAAGTTCAAAAAATTATCTATCGTGATATACTCGACTTTTTTATCCGTCAATTTTTTCCGTTCAAATTCTCAGTGTATACTAATTCGGCCATTCTGAATCGATTGGCGTTTGCAGAATTGGTCTATATCTAACCGTTCTCGAGTTGCTCAGCTCTGAATCAGTTTTCAAATGTTTTTTTTGGCGCCAAAAATATTTCCGATGAGTTTTCGACGTTTTCGTTAAAATATTCGGAATTAGCACGTCAAAATACGTTGGAGGAGCAAAATTTGAAATTCGAAAAATGAAAAATAAAAAAGTTCAAAAAATTATCTATATATCATGATATACTCGACTTTTTTGTCCGTCAATTTTTATCGTTCAAATTCTCAGTGTATACTAATTCGGCCATTCTGAATCGATTGGCGTTCGCAGAATTGGTCTATCTCTAACCGTTCTCGAGTTGCTCAGCTCTGAATCAGTTTTCAAATGTTTTTTTTGGCGCCAAAAATATTTCCGATGAGTTTTCGACGTTTTCGTTAAAATATTCGGAATTAGCACGTCAAAATACGTTGGAGGAGCAAAATTTGAAATTCGAAAAATGAAAAATAAAAAAGTTCAAAAAATTATCTATATATCATGATATACTCGACTTTTTTGTCCGTCAATTTTTATCGTTCAAATTCTCAGTGTATACTAATTCGGCCATTCTGAATCGATTGGCGTTCGCAGAATTGGTCTATCTCTAACCGTTCTCGAGTTGCTCAGCTCTGAATCAGTTTTCAAATGTTTTTTTTGGCGCCAAAAATATTTCCGATGAGTTTTCGACGTTTTCGTTAAAATATTCCGAATTAGCACGTCAAAATACGTTGGAGGAGCAAAATTTGAAATTCGAAAAATGAAAAATAAAAAAGTTCAAAAAATTATCTATCGTGATATACTCGACTTTTTTATCCGTCAATTTTTTCCGTTCAAATTCTCAGTGTATACTAATTCGGCCATTCTGAATCGATTGGCGTTTGCAGAATTGGTCTATATCTAACCGTTCTCGAGTTGCTCAGCTCTGAATCAGTTTTCAAATGTTTTTTTTGGCGCCAAAAATATTTCCGATGAGTTTTCGACGTTTTCGTTAAAATATTCGGAATTAGCACGTCAAAATACGTTGGAGGAGCAAAATTTGAAATTCGAAAAATGAAAAATAAAAAAGTTCAAAAAATTATCTATATATCATGATATACTCGACTTTTTTGTCCGTCAATTTTTATCGTTCAAATTCTCAGTGTATACTAATTCGGCCATTCTGAATCGATTGGCGTTCGCAGAATTGGTCTATCTCTAACCGTTCTCGAGTTGCTCAGCTCTGAATCAGTTTTCAAATGTTTTTTTTGGCGCCAAAAATATTTCCGATGAGTTTTCGACGTTTTCGTTAAAATATTCGGAATTAGCACGTCAAAATACGTTGGAGGAGCAAAATTTGAAATTCGAAAAATGAAAAATAAAAAAGTTCAAAAAATTATCTATATATCATGATATACTCGACTTTTTTGTCCGTCAATTTTTATCGTTCAAATTCTCAGTGTATACTAATTCGGCCATTCTGAATCGATTGGCGTTCGCAGAATTGGTCTATCTCTAACCGTTCTCGAGTTGCTCAGCTCTGAATCAGTTTTCAAATGTTTTTTTTGGCGCCAAAAATATTTCCGATGAGTTTTCGACGTTTTCGTTAAAATATTCCGAATTAGCACGTCAAAATACGTTGGAGGAGCAAAATTTGAAATTCGAAAAATGAAAAATAAAAAAGTTCAAAAAATTATCTATCGTGATATACTCGACTTTTTTATCCGTCAATTTTTTCCGTTCAAATTCTCAGTGTATACTAATTCGGCCATTCTGAATCGATTGGCGTTTGCAGAATTGGTCTATATCTAACCGTTCTCGAGTTGCTCAGCTCTGAATCAGTTTTCAAATGTTTTTTTTGGCGCCAAAAATATTTCCGATGAGTTTTCGACGTTTTCGTTAAAATATTCGGAATTAGCACGTCAAAATACGTTGGAGGAGCAAAATTTGAAATTCGAAAAATGAAAAATAAAAAAGTTCAAAAAATTATCTATATATCATGATATACTCGACTTTTTTGTCCGTCAATTTTTATCGTTCAAATTCTCAGTGTATACTAATTCGGCCATTCTGAATCGATTGGCGTTCGCAGAATTGGTCTATCTCTAACCGTTCTCGAGTTGCTCAGCTCTGAATCAGTTTTCAAATGTTTTTTTTGGCGCCAAAAATATTTCCGATGAGTTTTCGACGTTTTCGTTAAAATATTCGGAATTAGCACGTCAAAATACGTTGGAGGAGCAAAATTTGAAATTCGAAAAATGAAAAATAAAAAAGTTCAAAAAATTATCTATATATCATGATATACTCGACTTTTTTGTCCGTCAATTTTTATCGTTCAAATTCTCAGTGTATACTAATTCGGCCATTCTGAATCGATTGGCGTTCGCAGAATTGGTCTATCTCTAACCGTTCTCGAGTTGCTCAGCTCTGAATCAGTTTTCAAATGTTTTTTTTGGCGCCAAAAATATTTCCGATGAGTTTTCGACGTTTTCGTTAAAATATTCCGAATTAGCACGTCAAAATACGTTGGAGGAGCAAAATTTGAAATTCGAAAAATGAAAAATAAAAAAGTTCAAAAAATTATCTATATATCATGATATACTCGACTTTTTTGTCCGTCAATTTTTATCGTTCAAATTCTCAGTGTATACTAATTCGGCCATTCTGAATCGATTGGCGTTTGCAGAATTGGTCTATATCTAACCGTTCTCGAGTTGCTCAGCTCTGAATCAGTTTTCAAATGTTTTTTTTGGCGCCAAAAATATTTCCGATGAGTTTTCGACGTTTTCGTTAAAATATTCGGAATTAGCACGTCAAAATACGTTGGAGGAGCAAAATTTGAAATTCGAAAAATGAAAAATAAAAAAGTTCAAAAAATTATCTATATATCATGATATACTCGACTTTTTTGTCCGTCAATTTTTATCGTTCAAATTCTCAGTGTATACTAATTCGGCCATTCTGAATCGATTGGCGTTCGCAGAATTGGTCTATCTCTAACCGTTCTCGAGTTGCTCAGCTCTGAATCAGTTTTCAAATGTTTTTTTTGGCGCCAAAAATATTTCCGATGAGTTTTCGACGTTTTCGTTAAAATATTCGGAATTAGCACGTCAAAATACGTTGGAGGAGCAAAATTTGAAATTCGAAAAATGAAAAATAAAAAAGTTCAAAAAATTATCTATATATCATGATATACTCGACTTTTTTGTCCGTCAATTTTTATCGTTCAAATTCTCAGTGTATACTAATTCGGCCATTCTGAATCGATTGGCGTTTGCAGAATTGGTCTATATCTAACCGTTCTCGAGTTGCTCAGCTCTGAATCAGTTTTCAAATGTTTTTTTTGGCGCCAAAAATATTTCCGATGAGTTTTCGACGTTTTCGTTAAAATATTCGGAATTAGCACGTCAAAATACGTTGGAGGAGCAAAATTTGAAATTCGAAAAATGAAAAATAAAAAAGTTCAAAAAATTATCTATATATCATGATATACTCGACTTTTTTGTCCGTCAATTTTTATCGTTCAAATTCTCAGTGTATACTAATTCGGCCATTCTGAATCGATTGGCGTTCGCAGAATTGGTCTATCTCTAACCGTTCTCGAGTTGCTCAGCTCTGAATCAGTTTTCAAATGTTTTTTTTGGCGCCAAAAATATTTCCGATGAGTTTTCGACGTTTTCGTTAAAATATTCGGAATTAGCACGTCAAAATACGTTGGAGGAGCAAAATTTGAAATTCGAAAAATGAAAAATAAAAAAGTTCAAAAAATTATCTATATATCATGATATACTCGACATTTTATCCGTCAATTTTTTCCGTTCAAATTCTCAGTGTATACTAATTCGGCCATTCTGAATCGATTGGCGTTTGCAGAATTGGTCTATATCTAACCGTTCTCGAGTTGCTCAGCTCTGAATCAGTTTTCAAATGTTTTTTTTGGCGCCAAAAATATTTCCGATGAGTTTTCGACGTTTTCGTTAAAATATTCGGAATTAGCACGTCAAAATACGTTGGAGGAGCAAAATTTGAAATTCGAAAAATGAAAAATAAAAAAGTTCAAAAAATTATCTATATATCATGATATACTCGACTTTTTTGTCCGTCAATTTTTATCGTTCAAATTCTCAGTGTATACTAATTCGGCCATTCTGAATCGATTGGCGTTCGCAGAATTGGTCTATCTCTAACCGTTCTCGAGTTGCTCAGCTCTGAATCAGTTTTCAAATGTTTTTTTTGGCGCCAAAAATATTTCCGATGAGTTTTCGACGTTTTCGTTAAAATATTCGGAATTAGCACGTCAAAATACGTTGGAGGAGCAAAATTTGAAATTCGAAAAATGAAAAATAAAAAAGTTCAAAAAATTATCTATATATCATGATATACTCGACTTTTTTGTCCGTCAATTTTTATCGTTCAAATTCTCAGTGTATACTAATTCGGCCATTCTGAATCGATTGGCGTTCGCAGAATTGGTCTATCTCTAACCGTTCTCGAGTTGCTCAGCTCTGAATCAGTTTTCAAATGTTTTTTTTGGCGCCAAAAATATTTCCGATGAGTTTTCGACGTTTTCGTTAAAATATTCGGAATTAGCACGTCAAAATACGTTGGGGGAGCAAAATTTGAAATTCGAAAAATGAAAAATAAAAAAGTTCAAAAAATTATCTATATATCATGATATACTCGACTTTTTTGTCCGTCAATTTTTATCGTTCAAATTCTCAGTGTATACTAATTCGGCCATTCTGAATCGATTGGCGTTCGCAGAATTGGTCTATCTCTAACCGTTCTCGAGTTGCTCAGCTCTGAATCAGTTTTCAAATGTTTTTTTTGGCGCCAAAAATATTTCCGATGAGTTTTCGACGTTTTCGTTAAAATATTCCGAATTAGCACGTCAAAATACGTTGGAGGAGCAAAATTTGAAATTCGAAAAATGAAAAATAAAAAAGTTCAAAAAATTATCTATATATCATGATATACTCGACTTTTTTGTCCGTCAATTTTTATCGTTCAAATTCTCAGTGTATACTAATTCGGCCATTCTGAATCGATTGGCGTTTGCAGAATTGGTCTATATCTAACCGTTCTCGAGTTGCTCAGCTCTGAATCAGTTTTCAAATGTTTTTTTTGGCGCCAAAAATATTTCCGATGAGTTTTCGACGTTTTCGTTAAAATATTCGGAATTAGCACGTCAAAATACGTTGGAGGAGCAAAATTTGAAATTCGAAAAATGAAAAATAAAAAAGTTCAAAAAATTATCTATATATCATGATATACTCGACTTTTTTGTCCGTCAATTTTTATCGTTCAAATTCTCAGTGTATACTAATTCGGCCATTCTGAATCGATTGGCGTTCGCAGAATTAGTCTATCTCTAACCGTTCTCGAGTTGCTCAGCTCTGAATCAGTTTTCAAATGTTTTTTTTGGCGCCAAAAATATTTCCGATGAGTTTTCGACGTTTTCGTTAAAATATTCCGAATTAGCACGTCAAAATACGTTGGAGGAGCAAAATTTGAAATTCGAAAAATGAAAAATAAAAAAGTTCAAAAAATTATCTATCGTGATATACTCGACTTTTTTATCCGTCAATTTTTTCCGTTCAAATTCTCAGTGTATACTAATTCGGCCATTCTGAATCGATTGGCGTTCGCAGAATTGGTCTATCTCTAACCGTTCTCGAGTTGCTCAGCTCTGAATCAGTTTTCAAATGTTTTTTTTGGCGCCAAAAATATTTCCGATGAGTTTTCGACGTTTTCGTTAAAATATTCGGAATTAGCACGTCAAAATACGTTGGAGGAGCAAAATTTGAAATTCGAAAAATGAAAAATAAAAAAGTTCAAAAAATTATCTATCGTGATATACTCGACTTTTTTATCCGTCAATTTTTTCCGTTCAAATTCTCAGTGTATACTAATTCGGCCATTCTGAATCGATTGGCGTTCGCAGAATTGGTCTATCTCTAACCGTTCTCGAGTTGCTCAGCTCTGAATCAGTTTTCAAATGTTTTTTTTGGCGCCAAAAATATTTCCGATGAGTTTTCGACGTTTTCGTTAAAATATTCGGAATTAGCACGTCAAAATACGTTGGAGGAGCAAAATTTGAAATTCGAAAAATGAAAAATAAAAAAGTTCAAAAAATTATCTATATATCATGATATACTCGACTTTTTTGTCCGTCAATTTTTATCGTTCAAATTCTCAGTGTATACTAATTCGGCCATTCTGAATCGATTGGCGTTCGCAGAATTGGTCTATCTCTAACCGTTCTCGAGTTGCTCAGCTCTGAATCAGTTTTCAAATGTTTTTTTTGGCGCCAAAAATATTTCCGATGAGTTTTCGACGTTTTCGTTAAAATATTCCGAATTAGCACGTCAAAATACGTTGGAGGAGCAAAATTTGAAATTCGAAAAATGAAAAATAAAAAAGTTCAAAAAATTATCTATATATCATGATATACTCGACTTTTTTGTCCGTCAATTTTTATCGTTCAAATTCTCAGTGTATACTAATTCGGCCATTCTGAATCGATTGGCGTTCGCAGAATTGGTCTATCTCTAACCGTTCTCGAGTTGGTCAGCTCTGAATCAGTTTTCAAAGGGTTTTTTTGGCGTCAAAAATATTTCCGATGAGTTTTCGACGTTTTCGTTAAAATATTCGGAATTAGCACGTCAAAATACGTTGGAGGAGCAAAATTTGAAATTCGAAAAATGAAAAATAAAAAAGTTCAAAAAATTATCTATATATCATGATATACTCGACTTTTTTGTCCGTCAATTTTTATCGTTCAAATTCTCAGTGTATACTAATTCGGCCATTCTGAATCGATTGGCGTTCGCAGAATTGGTCTATCTCTAACCGTTCTCGAGTTGCTCAGCTCTGAATCAGTTTTCAAATGTTTTTTTTGGCGCCAAAAATATTTCCGATGAGTTTTCGACGTTTTCGTTAAAATATTCCGAATTAGCACGTCAAAATACGTTGGAGGAGCAAAATTTGAAATTCGAAAAATGAAAAATAAAAAAGTTCAAAAAATTATCTATCGTGATATACTCGACTTTTTTATCCGTCAATTTTTTCCGTTCAAATTCTCAGTGTATACTAATTCGGCCATTCTGAATCGATTGGCGTTCGCAGAATTGGTCTATCTCTAACCGTTCTCGAGTTGCTCAGCTCTGAATCAGTTTTCAAATGTTTTTTTTGGCGCCAAAAATATTTCCGATGAGTTTTCGACGTTTTCGTTAAAATATTCGGAATTAGCACGTCAAAATACGTTGGAGGAGCAAAATTTGAAATTCGAAAAATGAAAAATAAAAAAGTTCAAAAAATTATCTATATATCATGATATACTCGACTTTTTTGTCCGTCAATTTTTATCGTTCAAATTCTCAGTGTATACTAATTCGGCCATTCTGAATCGATTGGCGTTCGCAGAATTGGTCTATCTCTAACCGTTCTCGAGTTGGTCAGCTCTGAATCAGTTTTCAAAGGGTTTTTTTGGCGTCAAAAATATTTCCGATGAGTTTTCGACGTTTTCGTTAAAATATTCGGAACCAGCACGTCAAAATACGTTGGAGCAACAAAATTTGAAATTCGAAAAAAGAAAAATAAAAAAGTTCAAAAAATTATCTATCGTGATATACTCGACTTTTTTATCCGTCAATTTTTTCCGTTCAAATTCTCAGTTTATACTAAATCGGCCATTCTGAATCGATTGGCGTTCGCAAAATTGGTCTATCTCTAACCGTTCTCGAGTTGGTCAGCTCTGAATAAGTTTTCAAAGGGTTTTTTTGGCGCCAAAAATATTTCCGATGAGTTTTCGACGTTTTCGTTAAAATATTCGGAATTAGCACGTCAAAATACGTTGGAGGAGCAAAATTTGAAATTCGAAAAATGAAAAATAAAAAAGTTCAAAAAATTATCTATATATCATGATATACTCGACTTTTTTGTCCGTCAATTTTTATCGTTCAAATTCTCAGTGTATACTAATTCGGCCATTCTGAATCGATTGGCGTTCGCAGAATTGGTCTATCTCTAACCGTTCTCGAGTTGCTCAGCTCTGAATCAGTTTTCAAATGTTTTTTTTGGCGCCAAAAATATTTCCGATGAGTTTTCGACGTTTTCGTTAAAATATTCCGAATTAGCACGTCAAAATACGTTGGAGGAGCAAAATTTGAAATTCGAAAAATGAAAAATAAAAAAGTTCAAAAAATTATCTATCGTGATATACTCGACTTTTTTATCCGTCAATTTTTTCCGTTCAAATTCTCAGTGTATACTAATTCGGCCATTCTGAATCGATTGGCGTTCGCAGAATTGGTCTATCTCTAACCGTTCTCGAGTTGCTCAGCTCTGAATCAGTTTTCAAATGTTTTTTTTGGCGCCAAAAATATTTCCGATGAGTTTTCGACGTTTTCGTTAAAATATTCGGAATTAGCACGTCAAAATACGTTGGAGGAGCAAAATTTGAAATTCGAAAAATGAAAAATAAAAAAGTTCAAAAAATTATCTATATATCATGATATACTCGACTTTTTTGTCCGTCAATTTTTATCGTTCAAATTCTCAGTGTATACTAATTCGGCCATTCTGAATCGATTGGCGTTCGCAGAATTGGTCTATCTCTAACCGTTCTCGAGTTGGTCAGCTCTGAATCAGTTTTCAAAGGGTTTTTTTGGCGTCAAAAATATTTCCGATGAGTTTTCGACGTTTTCGTTAAAATATTCGGAACCAGCACGTCAAAATACGTTGGAGCAACAAAATTTGAAATTCGAAAAAAGAAAAATAAAAAAGTTCAAAAAATTATCTATCGTGATATACTCGACTTTTTTATCCGTCAATTTTTTCCGTTCAAATTCTCAGTTTATACTAAATCGGCCATTCTGAATCGATTGGCGTTCGCAAAATTGGTCTATCTCTAACCGTTCTCGAGTTGGTCAGCTCTGAATCAGTTTTCAAAGGGTTTTTTTGGCGCCAAAAATATTTCCGATGAGTTTTAGACGTTTTCGTTAAAATATTCGGAATCAGCACGTCAAAATACGTTGGAGGAGCAAAATTTGAAATTCGAAAAAAGAAAAATAAAAAAGTTCAAAAAATTATCTATCGTGATATACTCGACTTTTTTATCCGTCAATTTTTTCCGTTCAAATTCTCAGTTTATACTAATTCGGCCATTTTTAATCGATTGGCGTTCGCAGAATTGGTCTATCTCTAACCGTTCTCGAGTTGGTCAGCTCTGAATCAGTTTTCAAAGGGTTTTTTTGGCGTCAAAAATATTTCCGATGAGTTTTCGACGTTTTCGTTAAAATATTCGGAACCAGCACGTCAAAATACGTTGGAGCAACAAAATTTGAAATTCGAAAAAAGAAAAATAAAAAAGTTCAAAAAATTATCTATCGTGATATACTCGACTTTTTTATCCGTCAATTTTTTCCGTTCAAATTCTCAGTTTATACTAAATCGGCCATTCTGAATCGATTGGCGTTCGCAAAATTGGTCTATCTCTAACCGTTCTCGAGTTGGTCAGCTCTGAATCAGTTTTCAAAGGGTTTTTTTGGCGCCAAAAATATTTCCGATGAGTTTTAGACGTTTTCGTTAAAATATTCGGAATCAGCACGTCAAAATACGTTGGAGGAGCAAAATTTGAAATTCGAAAAAAGAAAAATAAAAAAGTTCAAAAAATTATCTATCGTGATATACTCGACTTTTTTATCCGTCAATTTTTTCCGTTCAAATTCTCAGTTTATACTAATTCGGCCATTTTGAATCGATTGGCGTTCGCAGAATTGGTCTATCTCTAACCGTTCTCGAGTTGGTCAGCTCTGAATCAGTTTTCAAAGGGTTTTTTTGGCGTCAAAAATATTTCCGATGAGTTTTCGACGTTTTCGTTAAAATATTCGGAACCAGCACGTCAAAATACGTTGGAGCAACAAAATTTGAAATTCGAAAAAAGAAAAATAAAAAAGTTCAAAAAATTATCTATCGTGATATACTCGACTTTTTTATCCGTCAATTTTTTCCGTTCAAATTCTCAGTTTATACTAAATCGGCCATTCTGAATCGATTGGCGTTCGCAAAATTGGTCTATCTCTAACCGTTCTCGAGTTGGTCAGCTCTGAATCAGTTTTCAAAGGGTTTTTTTGGCGCCAAAAATATTTCCGATGAGTTTTAGACGTTTTCGTTAAAATATTCGGAATCAGCACGTCAAAATACGTTGGAGGAGCAAAATTTGAAATTCGAAAAAAGAAAAATAAAAAAGTTCAAAAAATTATCTATCGTGATATACTCGACTTTTTTATCCGTCAATTTTTTCCGTTCAAATTCTCAGTTTATACTAATTCGGCCATTTTGAATCGATTGGCGTTCGCAGAATTGGTCTATCTCTAACCGTTCTCGAGTTGGTCAGCTCTGAATCAGTTTTCAAAGGGTTTTTTTGGCGTCAAAAATATTTCCGATGAGTTTTCGACGTTTTCGTTAAAATATTCGGAACCAGCACGTCAAAATACGTTGGAGCAACAAAATTTGAAATTCGAAAAAAGAAAAATAAAAAAGTTCAAAAAATTATCTATCGTGATATACTCGACTTTTTTATCCGTCAATTTTTTCCGTTCAAATTCTCAGTTTATACTAAATCGGCCATTCTGAATCGATTGGCGTTCGCAAAATTGGTCTATCTCTAACCGTTCTCGAGTTGGTCAGCTCTGAATCAGTTTTCAAAGGGTTTTTTTGGCGCCAAAAATATTTCCGATGAGTTTTAGACGTTTTCGTTAAAATATTCGGAATCAGCACGTCAAAATACGTTGGAGGAGCAAAATTTGAAATTCGAAAAAAGAAAAATAAAAAAGTTCAAAAAATTATCTATCGTGATATACTCGACTTTTTTATCCGTCAATTTTTTCCGTTCAAATTCTCAGTTTATACTAATTCGGCCATTTTGAATCGATTGGCGTTCGCAGAATTGGTCTATCTCTAACCGTTCTCGAGTTGGTCAGCTCTGAATCAGTTTTCAAATAGTTTTTTTGGCGCCAAAAATATTTCTAATGAGTTTTCGACATTTTCGTTCAAATATTCGAAATTAGCACGTATTAATACGTTTGAGGACAAAAACTTGAAATTCGAAAAATGAAAAATAGAAAAATTCAAAAAATTATCTAATATCAAGATATACTCGACTTTTTTGTCCGTCGATTTTTTTTGTTCAAATTCACAGTATATACTAATTCGGCCCTTCTAAATCGATTGGCGTTCGCAGAATTGGTCTATCTCTAACCGTTCTCGAGTTGGTCAGCTCTGAATCAGTTTTCAAATGGTTTTTTTGGCGCCAAAAATATTTCTAATGAGTTTTCGACATTTTCGTTCAAAGATTCGAAATTAGCACGTATTAATACGTTTGAGGACAAAAACTTGAAATTCGAAAAATGAAAAATAGAAAAATTCAAAAAATTATCTAATATCAAGATATACTCGACTTTTTTGTCCGTCGATTTTTTTTGTTCAAATTCACAGTATATACTAATTCGGCCCTTCTAAATCGATTGGCGTTCGCAGAATTGGTCTATCTCTAACCGTTCTCGAGTTGGTCAGCTCTGAATCAGTTTTCAAATGGTTTTTTTGGCGCCAAAAATATTTCTAATGAGTTTTCGACATTTTCGTTCAAAGATTCGAAATTAGCACGTATTAATACGTTTGAGGACAAAAACTTGAAATTCGAAAAATGAAAAATAGAAAAATTCAAAAAATTATCTAATATCAAGATATACTCGACTTTTTTGTCCGTCGATTTTTTTTGTTCAAATTCACAGTATATACTAATTCGGCCCTTCTAAATCGATTGGCGTTCGCAGAATTGGTCTATCTCTAACCGTTCTCGAGTTGGTCAGCTCTGAATCAGTTTTCAAATGGTTTTTTTGGCGCCAAAAATATTTCTAATGAGTTTTCGACATTTTCGTTCAAAGATTCGAAATTAGCACGTATTAATACGTTTGAGGACAAAAACTTGAAATTCGAAAAATGAAAAATAGAAAAATTCAAAAAATTATCTAATATCAAGATATACTCGACTTTTTTGTCCGTCGATTTTTTTTGTTCAAATTCACAGTATATATCAATTCGGCCATTCTGAATCGATTGGCGTTCGCAGAATTGGTCTATCTTTAACCGTTCTCGAGTTGGTCAGCTCTGAATCAGTTTTCAAATGGTTTTTTTGGCGCCAAAAATATTTCTGATGAGTTTTCGACATTTTCGTTCAAAGATTCGAAATTAGCACGTATTAATACGTTTGAGGACAAAAACTTGAAATTCGAAAAATGAAAAATAGAAAAATTCAAAAAATTATCTAATATCAAGATATACTCGACTTTTTTGTCCGTCGATTTTTTTTGTTCAAATTCACAGTATATATCAATTCGGCCATTCTGAATCGATTGGCGTTCGCAGAATTGGTCTATCTTTAACCGTTCTCGAGTTGGTCAGCTCTGAATCAGTTTTCAAATGGTTTTTTTGGCGCCAAAAATATTTCTGATGAGTTTTCGACATTTTCGTTCAAAGATTCGAAATTAGCACGTATTAATACGTTTGAGGACAAAAACTTGAAATTCGAAAAATGAAAAATAGAAAAATTCAAAAAATTATCTAATATCAAGATATACTCGACTTTTTTGTCCGTCGATTTTTTTTGTTCAAATTCACAGTATATATCAATTCGGCCATTCTGAATCGATTGGCGTTCGCAGAATTGGTCTATCTCTAACCGTTCTCGAGTTGGTCAGCTCTGAATCAGTTTTCAAATGGTTTTTTTGGCGCCAAAAATATTTCTAATGAGTTTTCGACATTTTCGTTCAAAGATTCGAAATTAGCACGTATTAATACGTTTGAGGACAAAAACTTGAAATTCGAAAAATGAAAAATAGAAAAATTCAAAAAATTATCTAATATCAAGATATACTCGACTTTTTTGTCCGTCGATTTTTTTTGTTCAAATTCACAGTATATATCAATTCGGCCATTCTGAATCGATTGGCGTTCGCAGAATTGGTCTATCTCTAACCGTTCTCGAGTTGGTCAGCTCTGAATCAGTTTTCAAATGGTTTTTTTGGCGCCAAAAATATTTCTAATGAGTTTTCGACATTTTCGTTCAAAGATTCGAAATTAGCACGTATTAATACGTTTGAGGACAAAAACTTGAAATTCGAAAAATGAAAAATAGAAAAATTCAAAAAATTATCTAATATCAAGATATACTCGACTTTTTTGTCCGTCGATTTTTTTTGTTCAAATTCACAGTATATATCAATTCGGCCATTCTGAATCGATTGGCGTTCGCAGAATTGGTCTATCTCTAACCGTTCTCGAGTTGGTCAGCTCTGAATCAGTTTTCAAATGGTTTTTTTGGCGCCAAAAATATTTCTAATGAGTTTTCGACATTTTCGTTCAAAGATTCGAAATTAGCACGTATTAATACGTTTGAGGACAAAAACTTGAAATTCGAAAAATGAAAAATAGAAAAATTCAAAAAATTATCTAATATCAAGATATACTCGACTTTTTTGTCCGTCGATTTTTTTTGTTCAAATTCACAGTATATATCAATTCGGCCATTCTGAATCGATTGGCGTTCGCAGAATTGGTCTATCTCTAACCGTTCTCGAGTTGGTCAGCTCTGAATCAGTTTTCAAATGGTTTTTTTGGCGCCAAAAATATTTCTAATGAGTTTTCGACATTTTCGTTCAAAGATTCGAAATTAGCACGTATTAATACGTTTGAGGACAAAAACTTGAAATTCGAAAAATGAAAAATAGAAAAATTCAAAAAATTATCTAATATCAAGATATACTCGACTTTTTTGTCCGTCGATTTTTTTTGTTCAAATTCACAGTATATATCAATTCGGCCATTCTGAATCGATTGGCGTTCGCAGAATTGGTCTATCTCTAACCGTTCTCGAGTTGGTCAGCTCTGAATCAGTTTTCAAATGGTTTTTTTGGCGCCAAAAATATTTCTAATGAGTTTTCGACATTTTCGTTCAAAGATTCGAAATTAGCACGTATTAATACGTTTGAGGACAAAAACTTGAAATTCGAAAAATGAAAAATAGAAAAATTCAAAAAATTATCTAATATCAAGATATACTCGACTTTTTTGTCCGTCGATTTTTTTTGTTCAAATTCACAGTATATATCAATTCGGCCATTCTGAATCGATTGGCGTTCGCAGAATTGGTCTATCTCTAACCGTTCTCGAGTTGGTCAGCTCTGAATCAGTTTTCAAATGGTTTTTTTGGCGCCAAAAATATTTCTAATGAGTTTTCGACATTTTCGTTCAAAGATTCGAAATTAGCACGTATTAATACGTTTGAGGACAAAAACTTGAAATTCGAAAAATGAAAAATAGAAAAATTCAAAAAATTATCTAATATCAAGATATACTCGACTTTTTTGTCCGTCGATTTTTTTTGTTCAAATTCACAGTATATATCAATTCGGCCCTTCTAAATCGATTGGCGTTCGCAGAATTGGTCTATCTCTAACCGTTCTCGAGTTGGTCAGCTCTGAATCAGTTTTCAAATGGTTTTTTTGGCGCCAAAAATATTTCTAATGAGTTTTCGACATTTTCGTTCAAAGATTCGAAATTAGCACGTATTAATACGTTTGAGGACAAAAACTTGAAATTCGAAAAATGAAAAATAGAAAAATTCAAAAAATTATCTAATATCAAGATATACTCGACTTTTTTGTCCGTCGATTTTTTTTGTTCAAATTCACAGTATATATCAATTCGGCCATTCTGAATCGATTGGCGTTCGCAGAATTGGTCTATCTCTAACCGTTCTCGAGTTGGTCAGCTCTGAATCAGTTTTCAAATGGTTTTTTTGGCGCCAAAAATATTTCTAATGAGTTTTCGACATTTTCGTTCAAAGATTCGAAATTAGCACGTATTAATACGTTTGAGGACAAAAACTTGAAATTCGAAAAATGAAAAATAGAAAAATTCAAAAAATTATCTAATATCAAGATATACTCGACTTTTTTGTCCGTCGATTTTTTTTGTTCAAATTCACAGTATATACTAATTCGGCCCTTCTAAATCGATTGGCGTTCGCAGAATTGGTCTATCTCTAACCGTTCTCGAGTTGGTCAGCTCTGAATCAGTTTTCAAATGGTTTTTTTGGCGCCAAAAATATTTCTAATGAGTTTTCGACATTTTCGTTCAAAGATTCGAAATTAGCACGTATTAATACGTTTGAGGACAAAAACTTGAAATTCGAAAAATGAAAAATAGAAAAATTCAAAAAATTATCTAATATCAAGATATACTCGACTTTTTTGTCCGTCGATTTTTTTTGTTCAAATTCACAGTATATATCAATTCGGCCATTCTGAATCGATTGGCGTTCGCAGAATTGGTCTATCTTTAACCGTTCTCGAGTTGGTCAGCTCTGAATCAGTTTTCAAATGGTTTTTTTGGCGCCAAAAATATTTCTGATGAGTTTTCGACATTTTCGTTCAAAGATTCGAAATTAGCACGTATTAATACGTTTGAGGACAAAAACTTGAAATTCGAAAAATGAAAAATAGAAAAATTCAAAAAATTATCTAATATCAAGATATACTCGACTTTTTTGTCCGTCGATTTTTTTTGTTCAAATTCACAGTATATATCAATTCGGCCATTCTGAATCGATTGGCGTTCGCAGAATTGGTCTATCTTTAACCGTTCTCGAGTTGGTCAGCTCTGAATCAGTTTTCAAATGGTTTTTTTGGCGCCAAAAATATTTCTGATGAGTTTTCGACATTTTCGTTCAAAGATTCGAAATTAGCACGTATTAATACGTTTGAGGACAAAAACTTGAAATTCGAAAAATGAAAAATAGAAAAATTCAAAAAATTATCTAATATCAAGATATACTCGACTTTTTTGTCCGTCGATTTTTTTTGTTCAAATTCACAGTATATATCAATTCGGCCATTCTGAATCGATTGGCGTTCGCAGAATTGGTCTATCTCTAACCGTTCTCGAGTTGGTCAGCTCTGAATCAGTTTTCAAATGGTTTTTTTGGCGCCAAAAATATTTCTAATGAGTTTTCGACATTTTCGTTCAAAGATTCGAAATTAGCACGTATTAATACGTTTGAGGACAAAAACTTGAAATTCGAAAAATGAAAAATAGAAAAATTCAAAAAATTATCTAATATCAAGATATACTCGACTTTTTTGTCCGTCGATTTTTTTTGTTCAAATTCACAGTATATACTAATTCGGCCCTTCTAAATCGATTGGCGTTCGCAGAATTGGTCTATCTCTAACCGTTCTCGAGTTGGTCAGCTCTGAATCAGTTTTCAAATGGTTTTTTTGGCGCCAAAAATATTTCTAATGAGTTTTCGACATTTTCGTTCAAAGATTCGAAATTAGCACGTATTAATACGTTTGAGGACAAAAACTTGAAATTCGAAAAATGAAAAATAGAAAAATTCAAAAAATTATCTAATATCAAGATATACTCGACTTTTTTGTCCGTCGATTTTTTTTGTTCAAATTCACAGTATATATCAATTCGGCCATTCTGAATCGATTGGCGTTCGCAGAATTGGTCTATCTTTAACCGTTCTCGAGTTGGTCAGCTCTGAATCAGTTTTCAAATGGTTTTTTTGGCGCCAAAAATATTTCTGATGAGTTTTCGACATTTTCGTTCAAAGATTCGAAATTAGCACGTATTAATACGTTTGAGGACAAAAACTTGAAATTCGAAAAATGAAAAATAGAAAAATTCAAAAAATTATCTAATATCAAGATATACTCGACTTTTTTGTCCGTCGATTTTTTTTGTTCAAATTCACAGTATATATCAATTCGGCCATTCTGAATCGATTGGCGTTCGCAGAATTGGTCTATCTTTAACCGTTCTCGAGTTGGTCAGCTCTGAATCAGTTTTCAAATGGTTTTTTTGGCGCCAAAAATATTTCTGATGAGTTTTCGACATTTTCGTTCAAAGATTCGAAATTAGCACGTATTAATACGTTTGAGGACAAAAACTTGAAATTCGAAAAATGAAAAATAGAAAAATTCAAAAAATTATCTAATATCAAGATATACTCGACTTTTTTGTCCGTCGATTTTTTTTGTTCAAATTCACAGTATATATCAATTCGGCCATTCTGAATCGATTGGCGTTCGCAGAGTTGGTCTATCTCTAACCGTTCTCGAGTTGGTCAGCTCTGAATCAGTTTTCAAATGGTTTTTTTGGCGCCAAAAATATTTCTGATGAGTTTTCGACATTTTCGTTCAAAGATTCGAAATTAGCACGTATTAATACGTTTGAGGACAAAAACTTGAAATTCGAAAAATGAAAAATAGAAAAATTCAAAAAATTATCTAATATCAAGATATACTCGACTTTTTTGTCCGTCGATTTTTTTTGTTCAAATTCACAGTATATATCAATTCGGCCATTCTGAATCGATTGGCGTTCGCAGAATTGGTCTATCTCTAACCGTTCTCGAGTTGGTCAGCTCTGAATCAGTTTTCAAATGGTTTTTTTGGCGCCAAAAATATTTCTAATGAGTTTTCGACATTTTCGTTCAAATATTCGAAATTAGCACGTATTAATACGTTTGAGGACAAAAACTTGAAATTCGAAAAATGAAAAATAGAAAAATTCAAAAAATTATCTAATATCAAGATATACTCGACTTTTTTGTCCGTCGATTTTTTTTGTTCAAATTCACAGTATATACTAATTCGGCCCTTCTAAATCGATTGGCGTTCGCAGAATTGGTCTATCTCTAACCGTTCTCGAGTTGGTCAGCTCTGAATCAGTTTTCAAATGGTTTTTTTGGCGCCAAAAATATTTCTAATGAGTTTTCGACATTTTCGTTCAAAGATTCGAAATTAGCACGTATTAATACGTTTGAGGACAAAAACTTGAAATTCGAAAAATGAAAAATAGAAAAATTCAAAAAATTATCTAATATCAAGATATACTCGACTTTTTTGTCCGTCGATTTTTTTTGTTCAAATTCACAGTATATATCAATTCGGCCATTCTGAATCGATTGGCGTTCGCAGAATTGGTCTATCTCTAACCGTTCTCGAGTTGGTCAGCTCTGAATCAGTTTTCAAATGGTTTTTTTGGCGCCAAAAATATTTCTAATGAGTTTTCGACATTTTCGTTCAAAGATTCGAAATTAGCACGTATTAATACGTTTGAGGACAAAAACTTGAAATTCGAAAAATGAAAAATAGAAAAATTCAAAAAATTATCTAATATCAAGATATACTCGACTTTTTTGTCCGTCGATTTTTTTTGTTCAAATTCACAGTATATATCAATTCGGCCATTCTGAATCGATTGGCGTTCGCAGAATTGGTCTATCTTTAACCGTTCTCGAGTTGGTCAGCTCTGAATCAGTTTTCAAATGGTTTTTTTGGCGCCAAAAATATTTCTGATGAGTTTTCGACATTTTCGTTCAAAGATTCGAAATTAGCACGTATTAATACGTTTGAGGACAAAAACTTGAAATTCGAAAAATGAAAAATAGAAAAATTCAAAAAATTATCTAATATCAAGATATACTCGACTTTTTTGTCCGTCGATTTTTTTTGTTCAAATTCACAGTATATATCAATTCGGCCATTCTGAATCGATTGGCGTTCGCAGAATTGGTCTATCTCTAACCGTTCTCGAGTTGGTCAGCTCTGAATCAGTTTTCAAATGGTTTTTTTGGCGCCAAAAATATTTCTAATGAGTTTTCGACATTTTCGTTCAAAGATTCGAAATTAGCACGTATTAATACGTTTGAGGACAAAAACTTGAAATTCGAAAAATGAAAAATAGAAAAATTCAAAAAATTATCTAATATCAAGATATACTCGACTTTTTTGTCCGTCGATTTTTTTTGTTCAAATTCACAGTATATATCAATTCGGCCATTCTGAATCGATTGGCGTTCGCAGAATTGGTCTATCTCTAACCGTTCTCGAGTTGGTCAGCTCTGAATCAGTTTTCAAATGGTTTTTTTGGCGCCAAAAATATTTCTAATGAGTTTTCGACATTTTCGTTCAAAGATTCGAAATTAGCACGTATTAATACGTTTGAGGACAAAAACTTGAAATTCGAAAAATGAAAAATAGAAAAATTCAAAAAATTATCTAATATCAAGATATACTCGACTTTTTTGTCCGTCGATTTTTTATGTTCAAATTCACAGTATATATCAATTCGGCCATTCTGAATCGATTGGCGTTCGCAGAATTGGTCTATCTTTAACCGTTCTCGAGTTGGTCAGCTCTGAATCAGTTTTCAAATGGTTTTTTTGGCGCCAAAAATATTTCTGATGAGTTTTCGACATTTTCGTTCAAAGATTCGAAATTAGCACGTATTAATACGTTTGAGGACAAAAACTTGAAATTCGAAAAATGAAAAATAGAAAAATTCAAAAAATTATCTAATATCAAGATATACTCGACTTTTTTGTCCGTCGATTTTTTTTGTTCAAATTCACAGTATATACTAATTCGGCCCTTCTAAATCGATTGGCGTTCGCAGAATTGGTCTATCTCTAACCGTTCTCGAGTTGGTCAGCTCTGAATCAGTTTTCAAATGGTTTTTTTGGCGCCAAAAATATTTCTAATGAGTTTTCGACATTTTCGTTCAAAGATTCGAAATTAGCACGTATTAATACGTTTGAGGACAAAAACTTGAAATTCGAAAAATGAAAAATAGAAAAATTCAAAAAATTATCTAATATCAAGATATACTCGACTTTTTTGTCCGTCGATTTTTTTTGTTCAAATTCACAGTATATATCAATTCGGCCATTCTGAATCGATTGGCGTTCGCAGAATTGGTCTATCTCTAACCGTTCTCGAGTTGGTCAGCTCTGAATCAGTTTTCAAATGGTTTTTTTGGCGCCAAAAATATTTCTAATGAGTTTTCGACATTTTCGTTCAAAGATTCGAAATTAGCACGTATTAATACGTTTGAGGACAAAAACTTGAAATTCGAAAAATGAAAAATAGAAAAATTCAAAAAATTATCTAATATCAAGATATACTCGACTTTTTTGTCCGTCGATTTTTTTTGTTCAAATTCACAGTATATATCAATTCGGCCATTCTGAATCGATTGGCGTTCGCAGAATTGGTCTATCTCTAACCGTTCTCGAGTTGGTCAGCTCTGAATCAGTTTTCAAATGGTTTTTTTGGCGCCAAAAATATTTCTAATGAGTTTTCGACATTTTCGTTCAAAGATTCGAAATTAGCACGTATTAATACGTTTGAGGACAAAAACTTGAAATTCGAAAAATGAAAAATAGAAAAATTCAAAAAATTATCTAATATCAAGATATACTCGACTTTTTTGTCCGTCGATTTTTTTTGTTCAAATTCACAGTATATATCAATTCGGCCATTCTGAATCGATTGGCGTTCGCAGAATTGGTCTATCTCTAACCGTTCTCGAGTTGGTCAGCTCTGAATCAGTTTTCAAATGGTTTTTTTGGCGCCAAAAATATTTCTAATGAGTTTTCGACATTTTCGTTCAAAGATTCGAAATTAGCACGTATTAATACGTTTGAGGACAAAAACTTGAAATTCGAAAAATGAAAAATAGAAAAATTCAAAAAATTATCTAATATCAAGATATACTCGACTTTTTTGTCCGTCGATTTTTTATGTTCAAATTCACAGTATATATCAATTCGGCCATTCTGAATCGATTGGCGTTCGCAGAATTGGTCTATCTTTAACCGTTCTCGAGTTGGTCAGCTCTGAATCAGTTTTCAAATGGTTTTTTTGGCGCCAAAAATATTTCTGATGAGTTTTCGACATTTTCGTTCAAAGATTCGAAATTAGCACGTATTAATACGTTTGAGGACAAAAACTTGAAATTCGAAAAATGAAAAATAGAAAAATTCAAAAAATTATCTAATATCAAGATATACTCGACTTTTTTGTCCGTCGATTTTTTTTGTTCAAATTCACAGTATATATCAATTCGGCCATTCTGAATCGATTGGCGTTCGCAGAATTGGTCTATCTTTAACCGTTCTCGAGTTGGTCAGCTCTGAATCAGTTTTCAAATGTTTTTTATGGCGCCAAAAATATTTCCGATGAGTTTTCGACGTTTTCGTTAAAATATTCGGAACCAGCACGTCAAAATACGTTGGAGCAACAAAATTTGAAATTCGAAAAATGAAAAATAAAAAAGTTCAAAAAATTATCTATCATGATATACTCGACTTTTTTATCCGTCAATTTTTTCCGTTCAAATTCTCAGTGTATACTAATTCGGCCATTCTGAATCGATTGGCGTTCGCAGAATTGGTCTATCTCTAACCGTTCTCGAGTTGGTCAGCTCTGAATCAGTTTTCAAATGTTTTTTATGGCGCCAAAAATATTTCCGATGAGTTTTCGACATTTTCGTTCGTTCGTTTCAGTTTTAAAAACAACATACATACGTTAGCTTTGCACTGATATTACTGTAGGTTGTTATAATAAGAAGGTTGTTGTGAGGTACCGCAAGTTTGGACCTTTTCCTATCAATCGGTTCAATTTGTTGTAATGAAATGTACGTATCAATAGCCAATCCTTACCCAACCACGACTACATATTTTCCGTTCTTCTGACTGCTCAACCTGTCCAGTACCGACAAAGCAATTTTGGCCTTCTTACTGCCATACTGAGATACTTCTGAAGGTAACAATCCTATTTCGTTCGCCAATTGAGTTATGTTTTTTGGTATTTGAGCTCTAGCAACGACGATATCGCTGAAAATATATCGACAATGAATATACATTTTATCCCACCACTATTTTAAACGCATCGAGACGTGTTTCAAGTTTCAACTACCAAATGATCTTCTTCTGGAAAGAAGACAATTCTGATGGAAGAAAAAAGAAGAAGAAAATATGAAGAAAAAAGTTGAGCAAAATACAATATGGCTGAGGTATATGGATGATGTTTCTGCAATATTCAATAACAAAAAATCGAATATTGTCCCGAACCCGAACGACAAAGTCGAGAATTCAGAAAATTCAAATGACTACGATGCAAAATATTATGGACAGACTAAAAGTTCTATTCAAGTAAGGTATAAAGAGCACTTAGCACATAATACGAAAGAACAGGAATATCAGCAGTCGCCCATCATGTTTTGCATCGAATCCATTCCATAGACTTCAGTTCATTAAGATTTGTTTAGACAAGTTAACAACAAAAGGCATCTAGATGCCGGCAAATATTCGGTTAGAGAGAGCCATCGAATTTTCAAAAAAAAAATTTTACAACTCACTTATTTCGGTCTCCTCTACAAAAAATCCAAGTGAAATTTTTGGTGATCACTACTATCTTTGAAGATACAGGCCCATTTTGTTGAATTTCTACTATTAAAAATTCCAAAGTTTACCCCTTTTTCAACCAAAACACCACACACGCCCTTATTTACTTCATTTCAGTACTTTTTTGCAGAAAAAACTACAACTTTTCGAAAACTTCACCATTCTTCAAAACGTTGATAAATAGTAGTCCAACACTGAATTTTTGGTGTTTTTTAGTTATCACTGTTAGTGATATGATTATGAAATTGTTCTTGCGTCGACTCTCGTGAGTTCTCGGCTCACATCGTATTTTCGAATTATTGAAATTCAATGAAATATTTGAGCTTAAGGGCGAGCGAAGCGACTGAAGCGAGCCTAACGACGGAAAAGCTTCTAGCCGTACCTGCAAACAAATTCTCGCATTTTCGACTGACTCGCAAGCTAGGTTAGGTTTGTGTGTCAATTGCGAGCGAAACTACAAAGGGCGAGCGAAGCGAGCCTAACCTAACCTAAAACGTAAACGAGATCCGACGAAAACCGAATCATAAAAGTGATACCAGTGATACCAACTTGATAAATAAAAAATATCAGTCATTCAATGTTGATCACAATTTGTTAACGTTTTGAAGAAGGGTGAATCTTTAAAAAGTGATAGTTTTTTTCTGCAAAAAGATACTGTAAACAAATAAATAAAGGCATGTGTGGTGTTTTGGTAGAAAAATGGTGAAAATCCATAACAAAATGAACCTGAATCTTCGAAAATAGTCGTGACCGCCAAAAATTTCATTTGGATTTTTTGTAGAGGAGACCGAGATAATAAGTTCCAAAAACTCTTTTTGAAAATTCGATGGCTCTCTCTAACCTAATATTTACCTAGATGCCTATGAAAGCTTAGAAATAAGTAGATAAAATAATAATAAAATTATGAATAATTATGTTTGACTAATACCTAATAGTTTACTGTATATCAAGACGCAGTTATCTAGCAGATATATCAAATGGGTATAAATAAGGACAACTCTGTGTGTAGATTTACTTCAATCTCCCCTCTTAAAGATGATCACTTGATGGTGATTGAAACGCATGTTGATGTTTTAAAAACTCCAGTATTATCATTAACCAGGAGCGTTAGATAGGTTAAGTGAGATTCCCTAGATAATTTTCTAGAAGTTGAGAACCATTTTTACCTTGGAACTGGAGACAGCACCTTCAGAGGTAAAACCTGCAAATCCCAATTCTTTTTCAGTAACGTCTGGGCAAGTTTTTGTGCACTTTGTACGGTGTTTTTCATCAACATCGCCACCGTCATGGGGCCTACACCACCAGGAACAGGGGTGATGTAAGAAGCTACTTTGCTGGCTTCCTCAAAATCCACATCACCGACTAACCTTTGGCCGCTGTTCTTTGAAGGATCTGAAAAATACGATTGAAAGTTGCAATGTAACAATCTGTGTCTGACAGTAGTGGTTTTGAAATATTCCAGTGAAGTGACATTGAAATTACCTGTCTTGTTCATTTGTCAAGTTAGCTTCAAGTTAGTTCAAATTATTGCTTTTACAGGTATAGGTAATATTTATTTTCCCGCCGACCGCCATTTATGATGATGTATTTCAACGCACTCAAAATCGACGATTTTATTATATGCAACCCAACATACATTGTTGTTGTTAAAAAAAAAATTGTTAAAATTGTTTTTTCCGTTAACCAGTTGTCGTTCCCTTACGAACGGCAGCCCTCAAAAGTCGAAACTTGTGCGAGCCAAGGATTAACGAGGTCTTACCTTTTAACGTGCGATTCCTAGCACATTGCTCTAATACATTTTATATTGTTAGTATATCTGTCATTATTTATATGTCAATTCTTAATTCTAAATATCTTAAAAAAGCAGGAGCTATGAATAAAAAACTAAAAAAATCTCAAGATTTCAACACCCTTTGAAGACATTAGTTTTATTTTCCACTGTCTTACATCCTTTCCGCACTTTCAAATCCCATAAAAACCCGAAAATGGCGAAAATGTACGATCCTACAATTTACGAACTAGAGTAGAGATAAGCGAGTTACAAATTTACTGTAGACCTATGAAATTTTTTGACTTCCTTTACTGTATTATGAATAAATATCTCGATCTCACGTACTATGCTATTTATTGGGTAGGTATTATCTTGCTTTCATAACTTTTCAATTTAAAACACATGCTTTTGACATTACCGTTTTCAGATGTGTTTTCCATATTGCTATTGTTTCCTGAATCTTCCATAGTTTACACTGTTCATTAACGATCACTGATAACTCGACGTTCAGGTTAAAAGCACGATCAAAACTGACGTGCAGTGATACCCACATTTCATATAACGAATATAATACTGTGATTCTGTTATAAAACTGAAAGGGGGGGAGGTATCGGAGTGAAATGTCTAGGAACTGTTTGTCTCCGTATAGTCTGAGATAGTTACGCTGACGCTGAGTATTCATTATAGTAGTAATAGTAATAGAGCACTGTCCGCTGACGTCACAACATGGCGGTCATGGGAGGACAAAGCATTTGACAGTTGATGAAATGAAAATTCGTTTTTTGTGGAAAATGGGTTTGTTTATGTTCAGTTTGGTTTGTTACGTATCTTGATAACCAATTATTGAAAGTACCTAAATACTAATAAGACATAATAATATCATTAGCATAAAATAATTGCGATAAGTTTTATCATAATTTTGGGATGTTGTTCCAATACTTACGAGACGGGGTGGATAACTATCAACTCTTAAAGAATGATACCTTTAATAGTAAACCAAAAAAATTATGTTTTAAATTATATAGCATGTTTTAGGTATCTGTGTGGAAAAATAAAATAACCAATGCCTACATTTTCGAAATCTACTCACAGTACAACCGGAAAAAGTTGTTTCGGAGAGAGCTAGGGAGAAAGGAATCGAATACAAGAAGGAGAAGGAGAAAACGAAAAAAAAAGAGGAGAAAGAGAAGAAGTGAGAAAAGAAGAATAAGGAGGAAGAGTGGGAAAGGAATGAGACGGAGAAGAAGGAAAGGTAAAAATAAATATAAATCATCATTATGGAAAAAAGCAGATGTACTGGCAAATATAGTAGTTTTTTTTCTAGGACATGAATATTTGGAATCTTTGCTGTGAATACAATTTCAGAAATAGGAGCTACTCAAAAACCAAAACTACGTCGCTTTCACTCGGCGCGCGTTTCGCCAACAAAGTTATTACGGTAAGCTCCCATAGATCTTGAGGATGCCAACTTTGTTGGCGAAACGCGCGTGGAGTGAAAGTGACGTAGTTTCGGTTTTTGGGTAGCTCCTACTTCTTAAATGGTATTACACGAATACAACTCTTGAACAGATATCCATTATGGCGACAATAATCTAAAATTCCTCTGACACAAATAGGAAAGGCCAAAATCAAGACATTCATTATCTAAAACGAAGAAAACTGTCCTAACATGATATAAATAAACGCATAGAAACTAGTTTCATTATTTTTCTGTCATAGTCATTATGCAATAACATGCACCATCAATTTCAAACACGCACGCACAAATAAAAATATACGATAAATACATTCATTTCATATTTATTCTGAGAATGGCTGTCACGACATCAATTTCACTCACTCACTATCACTGTCTTATACAAATTTATTTCTGTTGGTACTTGGTACACTCATATGTCCCATCAAATCTTCACGCCGTGTTAATGATAGTCAAAATAGAGACAAGAGACACTAACAAAAACAAGAACCGCTTACGCATAACGAAGATAGTAAAGTCAAAAGTTCAATTTCCCAGATTATTCCTGCCTCTTAGTTGTTTATTCGACCCTAGTCCCTTAAGAGTTAAGATAATCCTTATAAGCTATCGATAATAAAAGAGAATTTATACCGAACCCTCAATACGTTTTGATAACATAGTAGATATAATTTGCAAAAGGAGACATCAAGAAAAAAATGTAAGGTACTGATGTAAAGTGAATAGAAATAAACACAGGTATGATATCAATATGTAGGTACTGTAAAAATGAAACACATCCACCAGTACCAGGAAGAAGAATAATTTTGGGATGTGGTCAAAAGGTCCTACATAATGATTCTCTATGTATTTATCAGTGGTTTAGGAATAGGCTGTTGAGTGGAGGTGAAATAATAATCAGGGAAAACACGATAAGTATTTTTGGTTTTGTGGGTAAAATTCCGTTTATCCGGCGCCAACAGGCTACCAAAAATGTTTTTTGCTACTTACGTATTTTGGGCTCCTGAACAAAAAATCCAAATGGAATTTTCGGCGGTCTCGAGTAATTTTGGAGATACGGCTTGTTTTTGGATTTTCACTGACAATTTCGAGAGACGTTCCTACCGCGAAAAAAACACACTATATGTCTCCTTCTTTTCACCAGATTGATAAATACATCCTGATTTCTCCGTCTCACGCTTTTTTTTTCATTGGAAACAGCACTTTTTTTAATAAAATCGCGTTTTCTATAATGATGTCAGAAGCAGCAAACTCTCTAATATGACAGCGATGTACTAAGGGAAGTTTATTTATGTATTGGTGGTAACACTGAAATTAATTATTGCCAACTTTACTGATTTGAATGTGAGCGAATAACAGCTGCGTTTTTTTGTCTCCTACGATAGTTACAGCACCAGATCCAATCACATACACCAGAAAAAATTGTGCAGTTAGGTCAGGACGGAAGGCCGGATTTTCATGCATACGATATCCGAGGATCCGATGGCACGAAAATGATCTTATTGGTTGAATTGGTAGGTGAGACTACAATTCAAGCAAGCAGAACATTTTTTTAACCAATAAGAACATTTTTGTACCATCGGATCGTCGGATATCGTATGCATGAAAATCAGGCCTAATAAGAGCGAGCGAAGCAAGCCTATTACCGGCGATCGTGGCGAGCACCTATTTTCATTCACGTTTTAGGTTAGGTTGGTTCAAGTAGGTTAGGCTAGTTTGGTGTAAGTAAGTTAGGTTAGGTTGGTTTGAGTAGGTTAGGTTAGGTAGGTTAGGTTAGGTACCTAGGGTAGGTTAGATTAGGTAGGGTAGGTTAGGTGGGTGGGTAAGCTTGTTTTCCCTTCTTTTGTCTCAAAAGATTGAATCTGTGTGCAGTTAGGTCGTGACGTAATAAGGGCGAGCGAAATTACTTGAGACCGCCAAAAATTTCATTTGTATTTTTTGTTCAGGAGGCCAAAATACGTGAGTATCAAACATTTTTTGATAGCTTGTGGCGCCTGATAAACGGAATTTTACCGTTTTGTGTATCAGAAGCCACGATGGTGGGTAAACTTTTTAGAAAAAACTCACCTGGAATAGCATTTATCCCACAATCGATCACGACAGCACCAGGTTTTATCCAGCTTCCTTTCACCAGCTCTGGCTGACCAATGGCAACAACTAATATGTCAGCTTTCTGACACTAAAAAAAACAATTATTGGTTGCCTAGTTATGTACCAAGTGAGTTTTTTTTCACGAGTAGAAAATGTTGACAATTCCTACGAGTAAAAAAACACTTCACTCACGAGTTTCATACAGTATTTTTTCTACAACAACAATCAAATTAGATTGTTTCGCAAATAAACTGAACACTTCGGCTGCGAAAGCCTTAACCATTTTTACTCCACTCAAACTTACATGCGCTTTCAAATCCTTCGTTTTCGAATGACAGACCGTTACGGTTGCATGGTTCCATTTCAGCAATTCCGCGGTGGGGGTTCCCACGATTTTACTCCTGCCGAGTACCACAGCTTCCGCGCCGATCAAGCTGACGCCGGATCTTTTCGCCAGCTCTATAACTCCATTGGGGGTGCAGGGAATGAAGGCCGACAGATCTCCGATGGCCACCCTTCCTTCGTTGACAGTGTTGAGTCTGAAAAAGTCCTACTGTGTGAAGATGATCACACTCAGGATTTGTGCTAAATTTTTCGGATCGTGTTGATGGATGAACGCTGGTTGTGAACGGAAAAACGTATGTAGAATTTGTAGCGCCTTGTCATTCGTTTATAAACGGGCAAAATCAAAAGTGTACCTATTATACAGGGTATTCCACATTTGATGGCCTATTAGACGTTTCTGGAGAACGGAACGATAGATCATTTCAAAATTTTGTGGGCATGGATAATCAAACATGCTCTACCCTACTCAAATATTTTGAACGATACAGTGTTGCCACTTGTATCAGAAAGTAGTAGCTACTTTGTTATTTCAAGTGGAACACCCCGTATATTATATAATTTTTGGAATCCTTGCAAGTCAAGGCAACTTTATAATTATTTTGTCAAAATTTTTATGTAAAACCTGACTATTGAAAAATATCATTTTTTTCACAATGCAAATTTAAAAAATATTGCAATTTGGGTCATAGCTGAGTCATACCATCAAGTATTCTGTCAATGAACTGTTTCAGCATACAAGGAGGCTCAGAATTAAGTTCCGTACGAATTTTATAAATACTGATGTGAAATGTCAAATTATTAGAACGTTAACAAACTTGATTCGATCTTATATTATTTATTATCATAAAAATGACAGTCAAGTAGTTCATAAAAGTCGTGGGAAATGAAATATCCTGTACTGTACAGCTCGCGATGTAGCTATCAATTATAGCGCTAATATTTTCTTCAATGCTATTTTTTTTTTATATTAAATAAAAGCGTGTGTTTCAACTTACCCATCAACATCCTTTTCGGGCGAAACCGCATCTGTGATTAAATGAGAGTTGATTTTATTGTCAGAATCCAGTGGCATCTGGACTATTATTCCATAAATATTGGGATCATTATTCAGAGTTTCTAATTTATTCAGGAGCTAAAACAAAAAATATTTAATAGGATTACTTCATTAGATATCCTTTACTGTGATTTCATTTAAGGGTATTCTAGGATATTCTATGGTTTTGGCGTCTAATATCATGATATACTCGACTTTTTTATCCGTCAAGTTTTATCGTTCAAATTATTTCCGATGAGTTTCCGACATTTTCGTTAAAATATTCGGAATCAGTACGTCAAATTACGTAAGAGGACAAAAATTTGAAATTTGAAAAATGAAAAATAAAAAAGTTCAAAAAATTGTGTATGGTAATATAATCGACTTTTTTGTCCGTCGATTTTTTCCGTTCAAATTCTCAGTATATACTAATTCGGCCATTCTGAATCGATTGGCGTTCGCAGAATTGGTCTATCTCTAACCGTTCTCGAGTTGGTCAGGTCTGAATCAGTTTTCAAATGGTTTTTTTGGCGCCAAAAATATTTCCGAAGAGTTTTTGACATTTTCGTTCAAAAATTCGGAATCAGCACGTCAAAATACGTTGGAGAACCAAAATTTGAAATTCGAAAAGTGAAAAATAAAAAAGTTCAAAAAATTATCTATCATGATATACTCGACTTTTTTGCCCGTTGATTTTTTTCGTTCAAATTCTCAGTGTATACTAATTCGGCCATTCTGAATCGATTGGCGTTCGCAGAATTGGTCTATCTCTAACCGTTCTCGAGTTGGTCAGCTCTGAATCAGTTTTTAAATAGTTTTTTTGGCGCCAAAAATATTTTCGATGAGTTTTCGACATTTTCGTTCAAAGATTCGGAATCAGCACGTCAAAATACGTTTGAGGACAGAAATTTGAAATTAGAAAAATAAAAAAAAAAAGTTCAAAAAATTATCTAACATGATATACTCGACTTTTTTATCCGTCGATTTTTTTCCTTCAAAATTTCGGTATATACTAATTTGGCAATTCTAAATCGATTGGCGTTCGCAGAATTGGTCTATCTCTAACCGTTCTCGAGTTGGTCATCTCTGAATCAGTTTTCAAATGGTTTTTTTGGCGCCAAAAATATTTCCGATGAGTTTTCGACATTTTCGTTCAAAAATTCGGAATCAGCACGTCAAAATACGTTGGAGGACCAAAATTTGAAATTCGAAAAATGAAAAATAAAAAAGTTCAAAAAATTATCTATCATGATATACTCGACTTTTTTGTCCGTAATTTTTTTTCGTTCAAATTCTCAATGTATACTAATTCGGCCATTCTGAATCGATTGGCGTTCGCAGAATTGGTCTATCTCTAACCGTTCTCGAGTTGGTCAGCTCTGAATCAGTTTTTAAATGTTTTTTTTTGGCGCCAAAAATATTTTCGATGAGTTTTCGACATTTTCGTTCAAAGATTCGGAATCAGCACGTCAACATACGTTTGAGGACAGAAATTTGAAATTAGAAAAATAAAAAAAAAAGTTCAAAAAATTATCTAACATGATATACTCGACTTTTTTATCCGTCGATTTTTTTCCTTCAAAATTTCGGTATATACTAATTTGGCAATTCTAAATCGATTGGCGTTCGCAGAATTGGTCTATCTCTAACCGTTCTCGAGTTGGTCAGCTCTGAATCAGTTTTTAAATGGTTTTTTTGGCGCCAAAAATATTTCCGATGAGTTTTCAAAATTTTTGTTCAAAGATTTGGAATCAGCACGTCAAAATACGTTGGAGGACCAAAATTTGAAATTCGAAAAATGAAAAATAAAAAAGTTCAAAAAATTATCTATCATGATATACTCGACTTTTTTATCCGTCAATTTTTATCGTTCAAATTCTCAGTGTATACTAATTCGGCCATTCTGAATCGATTGGCGTTCGCAGAATTGGTCTATCTCTAACCGTTCTCGAGTTGGTCAGCTCTGAATCAGTTTTTAAATGTTTTTTTTGGCGCCAAAAATATTTTCGATGAGTTTTCGACATTTTCGTTCAAAGATTCGGAATCAGCACGTCAAAATACGTTTGAGGACAGAAATTTGAAATTAGAAAAATAAAAAAAAAAAGTTCAAAAAATTATCTAACATGATATACTCGACTTTTTTATCCGTCGATTTTTTTCCTTCAAAATTTCGGTATATACTAATTTGGCAATTCTAAATCGATTGGCGTTCGCACAATTGGTCTATCTCTAACCGTTCTCGAGTTGGTCAGCTCTGAATCAGTTTTTAAATGGTTTTTTTGGCGCCAAAAATATTTCCGATGAGTTTTCAAAATTTTTGTTCAAAGATTTGGAATCAGCACGTCAAAATACGTTGGAGGACCAAAATTTGAAATTCGAAAAATGAAAAATAAAAAAGTTCAAAAAATTATCTATCATGATATACTCGACTTTTTTATCCGTCAATTTTTATCGTTCAAATTCTCAGTGTATACTAATTCGGCCATTCTGAATCGATTGGCGTTCGCAGAATTGGTCTATCTCTAACCGTTCTCGAGTTGGTCAGCTCTGAATCAGTTTTTAAATGTTTTTTTTGGCGCCAAAAATATTTTCGATGAGTTTTCGACATTTTCGTTCAAAGATTCGGAATCAGCACGTCAAAATACGTTTGAGGACAGAAATTTGAAATTAGAAAAATAAAAAAAAAAAGTTCAAAAAATTATCTAACATGATATACTCGACTTTTTTATCCGTCGATTTTTTTCCTTCAAAATTTCGGTATATACTAATTTGGCAATTCTAAATCGATTGGCGTTCGCAGAATTGGTCTATCTCTAACCGTTCTCGAGTTGGTCATCTCTGAATCAGTTTTCAAATGGTTTTTTTGGCGCCAAAAATATTTCCGATGAGTTTTCGACATTTTCGTTCAAAAATTCGGAATCAGCACGTCAAAATACGTTGGAGGACCAAAATTTGAAATTCGAAAAATGAAAAATAAAAAAGTTCAAAAAATTATCTATCATGATATACTCGACTTTTTTGTCCGTAATTTTTTTTCGTTCAAATTCTCAATGTATACTAATTCGGCCATTCTGAATCGATTGGCGTTCGCAGAATTGGTCTATCTCTAACCGTTCTCGAGTTGGTCAGCTCTGAATCAGTTTTTAAATGTTTTTTTTGGCGCCAAAAATATTTTCGATGAGTTTTCGACATTTTCGTTCAAAGATTCGGAATCAGCACGTCAAAATACGTTTGAGGACAGAAATTTGAAATTGGAAAAATAAAAAAAAAGTTCAAAAAATTATCTAACATGATATACTCGACTTTTTTATCCGTCGATTTTTTTCCTTCAAAATTTCGGTATATACTAATTTGGCAATTCTAAATCGATTGGCGTTCGCAGAATTGGTCTATCTCTAACCGTTCTCGAGTTGGTCATCTCTGAATCAGTTTTCAAATGTTTTTTTTGGCGCCAAAAAGATTTTCGATGAGTTTTCGACATTTTCGTTCAAAGATTCGGAATCAGCACGTCAACATACGTTTGAGGACAGAAATTTGAAATTAGAAAAATAAAAAAAAAAGTTCAAAAAATTATCTAACATGATATACTCGACTTTTTTATCCGTCGATTTTTTTCCTTCAAAATTTCGGTATATACTAATTTGGCAATTCTAAATCGATTGGCGTTCGCAGAATTGGTCTATCTCTAACCGTTCTCGAGTTGGTCAGCTCTGAATCAGTTTTTAAATGGTTTTTTTGGCGCCAAAAATATTTCCGATGAGTTTTCAAAATTTTTGTTCAAAGATTTGGAATCAGCACGTCAAAATACGTTGGAGGACCAAAATTTGAAATTCGAAAAATGAAAAATAAAAAAGTTCAAAAAATTATCTATCATGATATACTCGACTTTTTTATCCGTCAATTTTTATCGTTCAAATTCTCAGTGTATACTAATTCGGCCATTCTGAATCGATTGGCGTTCGCAGAATTGGTCTATCTCTAACCGTTCTCGAGTTGGTCAGCTCTGAATCAGTTTTTAAATGTTTTTTTTGGCGCCAAAAATATTTTCGATGAGTTTTCGACATTTTCGTTCAAAGATTCGGAATCAGCACGTCAAAATACGTTTGAGGACAGAAATTTGAAATTAGAAAAATAAAAAAAAAAAGTTCAAAAAATTATCTAACATGATATACTCGACTTTTTTATCCGTCGATTTTTTTCCTTCAAAATTTCGGTATATACTAATTTGGCAATTCTAAATCGATTGGCGTTCGCACAATTGGTCTATCTCTAACCGTTCTCGAGTTGGTCAGCTCTGAATCAGTTTTTAAATGGTTTTTTTGGCGCCAAAAATATTTCCGATGAGTTTTCAAAATTTTTGTTCAAAGATTTGGAATCAGCACGTCAAAATACGTTGGAGGACCAAAATTTGAAATTCGAAAAATGAAAAATAAAAAAGTTCAAAAAATTATCTATCATGATATACTCGACTTTTTTATCCGTCAATTTTTATCGTTCAAATTCTCAGTGTATACTAATTCGGCCATTCTGAATCGATTGGCGTTCGCAGAATTGGTCTATCTCTAACCGTTCTCGAGTTGGTCAGCTCTGAATCAGTTTTTAAATGTTTTTTTTGGCGCCAAAAATATTTTCGATGAGTTTTCGACATTTTCGTTCAAAGATTCGGAATCAGCACGTCAAAATACGTTTGAGGACAGAAATTTGAAATTAGAAAAATAAAAAAAAAAAGTTCAAAAAATTATCTAACATGATATACTCGACTTTTTTATCCGTCGATTTTTTTCCTTCAAAATTTCGGTATATACTAATTTGGCAATTCTAAATCGATTGGCGTTCGCACAATTGGTCTATCTCTAACCGTTCTCGAGTTGGTCAGCTCTGAATCAGTTTTTAAATGGTTTTTTTGGCGCCAAAAATATTTCCGATGAGTTTTCAAAATTTTTGTTCAAAGATTTGGAATCAGCACGTCAAAATACGTTGGAGGACCAAAATTTGAAATTCGAAAAATGAAAAATAAAAAAGTTCAAAAAATTATCTATCATGATATACTCGACTTTTTTATCCGTCAATTTTTATCGTTCAAATTCTCAGTGTATACTAATTCGGCCATTCTGAATCGATTGGCGTTCGCAGAATTGGTCTATCTCTAACCGTTCTCGAGTTGGTCAGCTCTGAATCAGTTTTTAAATGTTTTTTTTGGCGCCAAAAATATTTTCGATGAGTTTTCGACATTTTCGTTCAAAGATTCGGAATCAGCACGTCAAAATACGTTTGAGGACAGAAATTTGAAATTAGAAAAATAAAAAAAAAAGTTCAAAAAATTATCTAACATGATATACTCGACTTTTTTATCCGTCGATTTTTTTCCTTCAAAATTTCGGTATATACTAATTTGGCAATTCTAAATCGATTGGCGTTCGCACAATTGGTCTATCTCTAACCGTTCTCGAGTTGGTCAGCTCTGAATCAGTTTTTAAATGGTTTTTTTGGCGCCAAAAATATTTCCGATGAGTTTTCAAAATTTTCGTTCAAAGATTTGGAATCAGCACGTCAAAATACGTTTGAGGACAGAAATTTGAAATTCGAATTGGTCTATCTCTAACCGTTCTCGAGTTGGAAGATGATCACTCGACTTTGAAACACGGGGGCTAAGGAGTTCAAGATATTGATTTGGTATTGTGGTGATACTCCTGTGTATTCACTATTTTTTATAATTGGGAAGCTGGAAAGATACTTATTTTATTCATTTACAACCAAAATTCATCACAACAACGTCATTTATTCGTATTTTTGTTCGAGTAAGTGATTAACCTAGACCTCAAATATTATGACAATGTTTATCAGCGGTATTTGGCAATATAATCGATGTTGAAAATAATCGTAGAGGTCTCAATCATGAGTATTAAAGTTCATACATTCGAAATGTTGATATATATTACGCATAACGACATAATTTTAAAATATCTACATGGGTCAAGGTGTGTAGGTACCTGGAAGACCTAGCAACAATATAATCCAACCCTATGAAATCATTAGTTCAGAAATCAAGCATGGTGTTAGGGCATTAAAATAGTGATACTCGCTTTGGTATCAAGAGTGTAGAAATGACTTGGAAAACCAAACGAAATAAAAAAAAAATAAGTCTTTTATGGGTCCAAGAACACTTAGATGTCAGCAGAAATGGCAGGTGGACACGCTAGTCACGAAGAAATCAGGAAGACCACCAGTTAGGCCAGATTCTAGGAGAATCAAGTTTGAATAGAATTGGGAGACTTGATGCTTACCTCTGCTTCTGTTGTTGATCTCGGCAATTGAACATGTTCCGCGTTTATACCGATATTTGAGGCGGCTTGTATTTTCATTCGGATGTAAACATTGGAATCCTCACGTCCTCCCACCTGAACAATGGCCAATCCGGGTTGGAACTTCGGCAATTTCCGTTTGATTTCCGCTACCGTGAGTTTCAATTGTTCGGTGATTTCCCTGTGAAAAAGTATGACAACAAAACCTATTTCAGAAGTTCATGATCGAAAATTCTCACCTTGCTATTTGCGTCCCGGACAGAATTTTCCCCGTTGCACTGGATAACGACATTTTGAAGAATGATCTACAAAAACGAACAGCGTACTTCGAATCTTCGAAAGGGTAAAAAGTTATCTGTTGCCTGATGAAATAAACAAATGATTGGTTGATATTGGAGTGAACTGTTTTTATAAGAAGGTCTTGATGATGTTATTCATTCGTGTTGAATACTAATAAATTATAGCGAAAGATAAAAAGTTGCGCAATGCACAAAACTTTTTCGCCGAGGAAAAAATAGTGGATGTGACTCATGTTGAATGAGGTAACTGTTCACGTTGTTTCATGATGAAAAATTGTGAAAAGGTAGTGAAACAGTGAAAAATACAAACCTTTGGTAATTCATATGCAACAGAATTTAGGAGAAGCATATTATTTGTGTTATACTGATGTGTTGGTTTGAATTTGTTGAATTAAAACCGCAGGGAAAACTTTTCAGAATTTGTAAGCAAGTTCCAAAGATTGAGTTAATACGATATATTACTTGTTATATTCCTCAAGGATCAATCTTCGGACCATTCCTAATCATTATTTATACCAATGCTATTATTAACCTCTTGCAAAGTAGTTTTTGTAAAATATTTTACCAAGAATCTTACAGATATAATTCAACGGTCGCAGGGGGCAATTCTTATTTTCTGTTGGAGACTCGCCTAGTAATATACCTAATGTGTAGGTTGGATCATTCATTCTATTTTTCCTCATTGGAAAACTTTTTTGTTTTCCCTTTTTTCGAATGTTCTTTTGGTTAACCATTATTCATTTATTAGTTGGAGTTGGACTAGGAAATCAATGAGTATAATACGGACAACAATAAGCATGTTTTTATTATTTAAACAATTCAATATGCCCGTTTATCATATAAACGAACAACTGAGAAAAATATTCATAAAGCAAAAATAAATATATACGAATAATATGAACATTCAATGTTACAAAATATGTATAACTACTTACAATCTTTTCTAAATATGAGATAACTTTGAAACATCTATATCGTGATAAAATATTTACACTTCATTTGGCATGCAATGCATCGTCGATTCTTGTGATAATTCGTCCAGGGATGAATCTGAAAAAAAACAAGTATAGGTATAGAGATATTCTCATAAAATTCAAATAGAGGTATACAAGAACTTCAGAAATAATATCAGTTGCATAAATTACAAAAAAAGTTATTTATTATACAAGGGAAAACAGTATTAGCTTTTACTAAAATCTAATCTTTTTTCCACTATTTTTTTCAGTGTACCCACTTTTTTCCCGGTTCTCGGGAAAAAAAGTTATTTCATAAGAAGTTATATTTCATTACCTGTCAACAGGGATGAAAATGTCAAACTTTTTTCCCGCCACAGAAAAAAATATACAGTGCTAGTCTAAAGTCCGTTCCCCCTACTAATTTTTGAACCACCTGGTATATCGCAACGATATTTGGAAGGCTCAAATAGGAGATAAAAACCTACTTTTTCATGAGAAACTTCCAGCTAAAAGTTTCAAAATGGCAGCTGAGCGCCATCTTCAATAATTTTTTTAAATAGAACACCCGGTATATCACTGAATGATCGGTTAGGGACGATCATAAGGAATCCAACAACACCAAGTTCGATGCTATTATCTCCAAGGACTATGGAGATATCGCCTATTATTTTCTCCATAAGCCGAATGAGTGTGAGAGAGAATTTATGAACCCGCCAGAAAAAGTTTCTCTCTCCCATCGAATTTCATTTTGATATGTTGAAAAACAAACGGCAAAATAAGGGTGCTAGTGAAAATGTTGCCACCCGGTATAGACAGGGTTATTATCGATGCTATAACGAGGAGTACCTACCCATATCATATTCATTACCTGGTTGGGAATATATCGATGAGGGTTTATGATCGTGACTGTTTTGCTGTTGAAATGAGTAGGTGAGGTGTAAGTTCAAATGCCTGCCGAAGCCGTTTTCTTCTCTTGCGTGCACTGAAACAAAAAAAAAATCACACATCTGATATTTGAATAGGCATACAGTTCAAGCGGGAAATTGTCAGGTTGGAGCTTTAGCCGTTGGCGTTGTACAGATAAAAATGTCGAAGAAGTGGTCTTAAAATTGAATCTTGGATCTCACAAATACTCGAGGTCAAAAATTAGTTTTTCCAAATGTTTTAGTCGTCCATTATCTCGAACTGTATTTCCAAACTGTATTTTTCCAAAATTTGGTAAGATATCCAACAATATAGGAATGTAGGCTTTCACGGTTGGTTTCTGCGGGTTTTGCTGTTTATCAGTGCTGTTTATCAGGAGACAAGAAGACGAAGAAGAAGAAGACGAAGAGAAAGAAGAAGAAGAAGAGGAAGAAGAAGAAGAAGAAGAAGAAGACGAAGACGAAGAGGAGGAAGAAGAAGAGGAGGAAGAAGAAGAGGAGGAGCTCAACTTTTTTCACATACCTATTACGTTGCAGAGATACAGGAACTACATCAAAATGTATACCTTCATAAAGGATAATCAATACAACTCATACAATTCAACCAGATTTCGAGAAAAGAAGCCTGACAATCCAAAACTAGAAATGAAGACAGTTGTATTCAATAAGCCGGAATTGAAAAGCTGCCTGCTGATGTTAAAGGGGAATTACCAAGCGAATCTGCAAGGATTCTAAGAGAAGCCAAACCTGCAAATGACAAATCTCAAACACCTCGGACTACATAAGCAAAATCAATAATCTTGTCAGTCGAGAAACGTACAGAAGACTACAAAAAAACTAGAGAAAATCCTGAAACAGACAAATCAGCTAGACATTCAAAACGTCCACTAGGACACAAAATTTCATGGATAAATCTCCATTTCCAGAGCCAACTAATCATATTTTTCAAAAATATCTAATCATATTTTTCAAAAATATAAAAAATACTAGCTTTTTTCAGAAAAAAAAATGACTACACCACTGGATTCATCATCAAATGGTTCATATATGTAAATTACGTTGAAATGAATCAATCAATGAAAAAGTTAGAGGGGAATGAAAATATCACTGACCATGACTTCATCGAAATCTGATGAATAAAAAAATAAAAAGTTATGATATACAATGACATTTTCTTGCAAGATGTGCCCTTAATTTTTTTTATAATGATTGTACAAAAACTACACGTCGGACAGAAAACATCTTGCGCAGAGTTGAACCACATGTTATTATCTATCAGTTTCCACAATATTTTTTGTTCAGCTTCAGATTTGTAAAAATTTTGAAGAATGGTCTCTTTTTCGAGGTTTTCCCGGATTTTCTCAGTGGGAAATGCACCGATCCTGTCGCTCAAAAATCTGTTTTGTAGGTTTTATAATTCTCTATAAAAGTTCCATGAACTCTAAAACGATGCCTCCAGTACTTTTTAGGATATTTGCAAGAAACCAAAAAAATTATAATTTTTTTCACTATTTCTTATTTAAAAATTCCACAAAGCAATTTTGCTGGGGCAAAAACCGGGGTTTTCATTCACGAACTAACTCATAAAAAGTAGTATAGGCCATTTGCGTATTTCATTTTGGGTGAAAAGAGCGTCTTATTTTTATCTACAGCTTGACCTAGAGGCAAATATCTGACACAACACAACCACCCCCCCTGGCTAATACCACGACAGACATTGAACTACACCTGGCAGATATTTGTGAAGCGTTACTCAAGGAGTTGCACGAATGGCGTTTTTATTTTTCATTGGCCTGGGACAGGACGACTTAATGTCTTACTCAAATTCGTCAAAATCTCCTTTTATCGAATGTATTTCATTATTTTTCGTGAACTTTTTCGACTTACATTGGCTTTTCACTTTCCCCGTGTGCATGTGTTTCTTCTGTCGGGCCCGAGAGTTTTGGAACCAGACTTGCGTTACTCGTTTACTGAGTCCTGTGATTTGGGCGATCCTTTCCAAGTCCTGACCATCGGGGTTGGAATCTAGCTGAAAATTTGCCTGTAATACCTGTAGTTGTTCTTCGGTAAAAGTCGTTCGAACACGTTTGGCTTTGTTTTTGTGGTAACCTTCTGCATCACAACCATCTGAAATATTACATGAAGGTCAATATTTTCGCTCAATACTTCTCGAAATCCAACAATGGACCATATTCACCGACGCCATATTGGCATGCAACATTACCAACTATCCATTGTTACCAACGGTTAAAAATATAATGTATCTGTAACAAAACCGCGAAACATCAAAAATGTTTTATTTGGTGCGTGTTTCATGTGCGTATTTTGTGAGTATCAGAAAAATGTAACTGAAGAGAAAATCTAGGATAAATGGGTACAAGTAAAATGAGAAAAATTAGCATTGATGGTACAGTTTTGGATTGGTTTACAGATTATTTGACTGAACGGAAACAAATTACTAAAATTAATGAAGTTTCATCTCAACCCATTGCAAATGATTATGGGGTACCACAAGGGAGTGTCCCGGGGTCACTTTTGTTTCTGATTTACGTCAACGATATAAATCAGTTCCATTCCTGCGACTTCATCAATCTCTTCACAACCTCCTTTGTCCATCTCTAGTGACTCTGGTGACTCTTTAGTGACTCATTATAGCGGATTCAGATTTACTTGAACGCTAATAAACTTGAAATGATTTTATGTATCTGTCGTATATTGTCATCACTATTGCTTGTATCTATTTTTCATTTTTATTATCTTAATAATGCTGTACTCGCTTATTATTGTATTTTAATGTTATTATTCCATTGTTATAAATAATTTATATTACCTTACAGTGATTTATAGTTGTGCGTAAAGAAATAATTGTCTTGTTGTATATTAGGATGTATCCTACTGATATAGATATCATTCATTAAGTATCTTTTGATTCCGACCCCGTATCTTGAAATTCTGCCTCATTATTCTCCTGTGGGCTATCCTAGTAGAAGGATTATTGAAGAGGCTAACATCAGAAGACATGCATTGCTTGCGATTAATGCAAAAGGCAAAAATAATACCCCCTCATAAACACTCGTATATTGTACCAAAAGGCATAGCCTGTGCGGGTAGAGGACGGTTATTATTATTATTAAAAACCGGGGACAAGAAATAATAATTAGCATAACCAGGGTCATTAGACCCATCATAGCATCTGGTTCGGTGGTATGGTGGCCAAAGACTCGGCAGGTTGGAGCAATCCGAAGAGAAGACTGCCTGGCAGCAACGAGGGGCTTGACTAAAGAAAGAGTTTAAGGAAAATACCATCGCCATATCCTAAAGCAATTAGCTCCATGCAGATTTACTGCAAACTCGTTCAGGACTGCTTGAAAACCCTACAAGAGTTAGACAGTCAAAACGGACTGTCCTTAGCCTCATTACCAGGACATGTAGGTTACAGGGGTAATGAAGAAGCACTCACTAGCCAGAGAAGGGGCACGACCTGCTCCTATTGGCCGAGGACCTTTCTGTGATATAGCGAAAGCGCTGCAAAAAACAAAGAACAGTACTTGGGTCAAAAACAGAGCATGATGGAACAAGGCGCTGGAAATGGAAAGAATTCCTCAGGTTCAACAGAGAATATCAGACTCAACAAACACACGGACAACATCGGATTATCAGAGCATGCAGGCTTTGCCAAGAAGATGAGAAAACCTCAGCACACATACTGTGCTACTGCTTAGGTCTGACTAGGTTGAGGTTTTGGACGACAGGGAAGGAAAAACAATCCTTTCACTACATGGAAGACCTGAGGTCTGGCCTATAAAGTCTAGTTATGAAGACAGGTCTAGACAAGGAACTTTCAATATAACATGGGGGCACACACAACAGATCTGCCAAGGTCGCAGTTACTAAGTAGGAATTTGACAATCAAATTTTTTTTAGCCTTTTCAAGTATATTTCTTACCATCAGAGGACGTAGTCCCACCGTCCAATATTTCCAGATAGTGCGCTTTGCACAGCACCCTATCTTCATGGAGCGCGAACTCCTCGCCAGTAGAAAGCTGCCTGTGACAGGCCGCGCAGGCAAAGCACGCTAGATGGTACACGTGGTCTCGTGCTTTTCGCACCCAATCACTAGAAGATATTCCTCTGGTGCAGATGGAGCATTTGGCGCCAAAACTTCTGAAACAAATAGCAAACGTAGAAAAGTGCCAGAAGAAAAAATGCTTGTTGAATAAAAAGGTACTGTTACGTCTTTGGTTTGTGACAATGATAATATTCGATGTCTTTAGTCTAGCGATAACTGTTGTTAATGTTGAAAAACATGGAACTATTAGACCAAGTCTTTTGGGATGAACTATTTGCACTTGTTTTTCCAGGGTATTCAATAGCGTCACGAATATTCAGACTTCAGAACAGGCTGGCGCCATCTAGTGGAGAATAGCAGTAATAGCGGTGGAGCGAGTAGTCCCTAGACTGGAAGCGGATGCAACATTGTAGAAATATGTGGATTCGACGAGAAGGAATGTTTCCGACTATATAAGAACGTGTCACACACCGCCAGGGCTAGGAATCGCACATTAAAAGGTTAGACCCCGTTAATCCTTGGCTCGCACAAGTTTCGACTTTTGAGGGCTACCGTTCGTAAGGGGACGACAGCTGGTTAACGAAAAAAACAAATTTAAACAAATTTAAACAAGTATTGAAGTTTTGGAAGATTTCAATTGTCGAAATTAATTTAGCCCAGTGATTGTGGTTACATATAGTTAGTGTTGGATATACATTAGCGTGTTGAATCAAGAATTTTAAAGTGAAATTGTGAAAGTTCTATATAATAGGGTTAATCACAAATTACTTGTGAACAAACAGAAAAAATAATTGAGGTATATGAATTTCAGCCGCTTACTAGATGAAGTCCATTTTTGAGGAACAGGCATTTTTATAGCGATAAAAAAGGTGCAGTCTTTCATCAACTGAGTAAAGTGATACTTTTTTACGAGTAGGAAATGTTGACGTCATACGGAGTGCGGCATTCCTACGAGTAAAAAAAAACACTTTACTCACGAGTTTCATATAGTATTTTTTCTACAAATGTCAAAAAAATAACCAATTCATATTTTTTTGCAAATATGAAATGAATTTGGCATATTTTTATTGATTCATTATTCGAACAAAGTTCGAAGAGTATGCCGGAGAGTTGAGTTTCAAACAAATGAATGTCGAATAATTTCGACAGTGTCGAAATCCCTTTCTCTTCACACTATCCCGCAAAATGGAAAATTTTAAGCGAATATTAAAATAACATATTCACCGAGGTCAATATTATTATTATTAATGTTGACTTGACTTTCGAATAACTAGTCCATCGAAGTAACTTTTCATTTTCTTAGATTTGTATTCAAAATGAATAAACAATCCTCGTGAAGCAACGAATACCTTTTTCTTTCTTTGAACTATGTCAAGGAAATCTCATATTTGCACTATCCACGATTTTCTCCGTTCAATCTTCACCACTTTTCATTTTTACTTAAATTAAATTTATATTTATCAAGAATTCGTTATCTGGATAGATGCCCAATTTCACAAATTTCATTAATTATTGTTGTCAACTAGTTTCTGACGGCCAAACAGCCATAGCCAACTTGGATTACCTAGTGTAGATTAGGTCCAATAGTTCCTTAGAGGTATATGCTATTATTTTGAATATATTCGCCGCGATAGTTTGAAATTTTGATAATACTTATTTAATAGTAAGAATGCTGAGAATATTATGGATGAAACATTTGTATATCAGATATTTATAGGTTATTAGTTGCAAAAGAAAATGAGAACTGGCTTTTTTACAGGATTTCGTTATTATTCGGATCTGTCATTGTTGTTGCATGAAACTGTCGGTTGCCTAGCAACAACCGTTAAAATACTCCACTTTTTTACGCGTTTCCGTTTAATAATGAAATCGTATGTTGATAGTGAAATACTGTAATACTAAAAAAGTGGACTTTTTTTGACAGTTGTAGAAAAATGTAATGAATCCAACATATCTGTGAGCAAATACGTTGTTTAAGTAACTTGTATATTCAGACCATGATTTAGTATTGACCATTTTTTGGGTTATAGTTCTGTTCCAACCCCAAAGTGACATACAAGCAAAGTAACAAATGAAGTATTGTTGATTCACTTCAGTTGTGAGAAAGGGGCTAATATTCTCGCAAAGCGCAAACAAACGAACATCAGAGACAAAAACCATTCGACACTACGATGCCCTTTGATATTTTAATATTTCACGTTGCATGAAAGGCTTTTTTATTCATTATTTATTTTATAGGAATGCGTTGTTTATATGATTGACGGATAAGGAAAATATCCGAGGCTGCGCTATGAGAATCTACCACACACACGCGAACAATGCACGTAAGCATATTGTATCCGCATGACTCGCACTTCTTACGATTTCATTTGTCATTCAGACAGAGACAACAGTGACATCTGACCACCTCATCTCGCATATTATTCCTATCCGAACCTAACTTTCATATCTGGTTCCCATGATAGTTCTTCGACATTGTGTTCGGTGTTGGTATCATGCCACGCAACGAAAATATTTTCGTTACACAAAAAAATAAGCCGGGGATTAAAGGCGACTGAAAAGTAAATAAAGTTTATTGAATATATCGAGGTGTCATCCGAGATCCGAGAAGAATGATTTTCGGGGACAATGCGCGGTCTAAAGGAATTTAATAGTGACGTTTTAGCTTTCATTAACTCGTTTTCAGGCTACAAGTGACGAGTTATCAAAAGCGTACCTAAGTAATTCAATTTTGAAATGTGATAAAACTAATTACTGTATAGGTAATATCGTTGTAGGTACGAGGGATTTTTTCTCAAGTACCCAATATCGGAATCGATAGACGACCACAGTCCTTGTTGAAAGCAAGTGTATTGTGTGTTGTCTAGATGCCAATCGGCTAGTACTTGCTTAGAATGCGCGCCGGCCACCCGGGGTGGTGCTGTAGGTTTTCCGGGTTTTCCTGCAGCTGAAAAGTGAATACGCCACCAAAAATTAGTAAGTCGCCCCGGAGCGCCACGGCAAATAATAATAATAATAGCCGTCCTCTACCCGCACAGGCCATGCCTTTGGGTACACTCTACGAGTGTTTATGAGGGAGTATTATTATTAGTATTAGTATTTATAAATATTAGCAATTGAATTTTTTGCTTACCGAAACAGCGCAATTGCAAGCAATGAAAGATAAAAATGAATACTTGGAAGTAGACTTATACAATTACATTTTAAATTCGTTTGTCGCTTAAAACTGTTCATACATACGAAAGCGAGAAGGACCACAAGAAGTTTTTTTTTTCATCTACTTTAATGTCGAAATTTCAACTTTTTTCTCGGAATTTCGACTTTTATGTCGAAAATTAATCATTTCAACTTTGAAGTCGAAGTTCCGAGAAAAAAGTCGAATTTGCGAGAAAAAAGTCGAATTTGCGAGAAAAAAGTCGAATTTGCGAGAAAAAAGTCGAATTTTCGACTTCATTGTTGAAATTTCAACTTTTTCCTCGTAGTACAGTTACCACAGACAAATGCAAGCCACAAGTGAAAAATGAATCGTAGCACTTTGAAACTCAGCACATGACTTCTTGACATCATATATTGTTAGAAAAAAATGTTTACCAAAATATCAGGTGTGCAACCCAAAAAAAAAAAAATTTTTGGATTGTAGCACCACCAAACTGGGTATGCTAGAGTTGGAACCATGATAAACACGAAAAAAAAATTTACCAAAATTCCAGGGAACATTATTTTTCCGTTTAAAATTAAATAAGATTTTTGCTGTAATCTTGGAAAGTATATGATTTATCGGAAAAACAACTCAACAAGATGAAAGACAATTCAACTCTCCACAAAAATTATTCCCAGTAATTTCTTAAGAAATGCGCTCGTTTTCTCAGAAAACGTGTTTGAACGTGTAACAAGTAAATTGTTACATCTCCTCTGAATCATTAAAAGTCTCACATCACAACAATTCTTTCTTAATTATCTACAAATATTTAAATAACTTCTCTTTGAGACGCAAATAAATGCCTATCTTAATGCTCGCGAATAAACAACTATTTCAATACTCGCTAATAAACGACTATTGATCGCAGTTCTGTCTTCTGTCATCTGTCACAGAATTTCTTCGATTAAAACCATGTAAATATATTGTCGACCGGAAACAATTTTTTATGTGCTGTAAATTAATAAAACTAGTGAGCACCTTGCTTCATATCCTTTTTGGCTGGTGAACTTCAAGTGCTACAAATTAGAGGCGTAATACTTGTGCCTGTGCACGAGAAGCCATCTTTATGATTTACTAATTTGAAGATTTTCACGATTTCCGATCCTTCAGGTTCCTAAAGGGACTAATAAAGGTCCCTTTTTAGCCTGGAGTGTTGAAATAGTTGTTTTCATCAACTTGACATCAACTTTCAGGTTCACACGTATCCGCCACTGAAAGTTCTGGCGGAGCCAAATAATTGATTGGTCATAACTCTGCTAAAAATGATCAGAGAAGGAAGAGGAAAAGTTCATATCGTTTCTATCAAGACTCAAGCAAAAAAAAAATATAATTTTTTAAAATACAAATTTTTTTGGCTTCCACCCCTGATTTTTTGGTGAACATTTTTTTTTCTAACAGTACATGACGTCCAGAAGTGAAAACAAAACTTTTTTCAGGCCTTGCTATGACTTATATTTCAAAAATTATGTCTTTTACGTAACCCAAAAGAAAGTTATTTCGATAACTTGTAACGATATAGATGAAACATATCGAATTGCTTTATCGTTTGCGTTATCAAACGGATTTTCATCACGGCGGAGGGTCTAATATGTATAGAAAATAAACGAGTCATCATGTTCTGCAATACCACTGGTATGAGTTTCAAATACCACGAGATCCGCTCGCTGATACGAAACGTCTTTTGTTTTATGAGTTACATGAAATGTTACCTTTCTTCGAGCGTGATTGCGCGATGAGAAAGAAATACAGAGTGGATTGCAGTCTACGGAGAGAAAGAGAAGACAAGATGATCAAATTATATAAATTTTTTTCTCGAAGTGATTGGAAATGTTGCGTATTTGCTGTCTGATACCAGTTACTCGACTCAGTGAGTATACCAACAAAAAAAATGGCGCTGCGCAGATCAGTTAATGCATGCATGCATGCTTACATTAGGTTTGTTCCAACAAACGATCTCTGATAGTTTGAGAACTGATCCGTGACTGTTTTCTGACGGAATCCAGCACAAACGTCCTAGCACACAAAATCACCTATTACACCTACAATCGAACTGTTAGGCCAGCAAACAATAACATCCTCTTGTAGAAAATTTCCTTAGCTTTCTTTCTATATGCATATGTATTTAACGAATGTGTCTTGTTATGGTCGCAAAATGCGAAAAATGTAAAAGGTGCGCTAAGATCCTGTATCCTAGCACACAAAACCACCTCTAACATCAACAAGCGAACTGTTGAGCCAGCCGACGAAAAAATCATCTTGTAGGAAATTTTCTTAGCTTTCTTTCTATGCACATATGTATTTAACGAATGTGTCTCGTTATAGTCGCAAAATGCGAAAAATGTAAAAGAGCGCTAGAATACTGAATCCTAGCACACAAAACCACCTATTACACCTACAATCGAACTGTTAGGTCAGCAAACAATAACATCCTCTTGTAGAAAATTTCCTTAGTTTTCTTTCTATATACATGTATTTAACGAATGTGTCTCGTTATGGTCGCAAAATGCGAAAAATGTAAAAGAGCGCTAGAATACTAAATTCTAGCACACAAAACCACCTATTACACCTACAATCGAACTGTTAGACCAGCAAACAATAATATCCTCTTGTAGGAAATTTTCTTAGCTTTCCTTCCATATACATATGTATTTAACGAATGTGTCTCGTTATGGTCGCAAAATGGAAAAAATGTAAAACGTGTGCTAAAATCCTGCATCCTAGCACACAAAACCACCTATTACACCTACAATCGAACTGTTAGGTCAGCAAACAATAACATCCTCTTGTAGAAAATTTCCTTAGTTTTCTTTCTATATACATGTATTTAACGAATGTATCTCGTTATGGTCGCAAAATGCGAAAAATGTAAAAGAGCGCCAGAATACTGAATCCTAGCACACAAAACCACCTATTACACCTACAATCGAACTGTTAGGTCAGCAAACAATAACATCCTCTTGTAGAAAATTTCCTTAGTTTTCTTTCTATATACATGTATTTAACGAATGTGTCTCGTTATGGTCGCAAAATGCGAAAAATGTAAAAGAGCGCTAGAATACTAAATTCTAGCACACAAAACCACCTATTACACCTACAATCGAACTGTTAGACCAGCAAACAATAATATGCTCTTGTAGGAAATTTTCTTAGCTTTCCTTCCATATACATATGTATTTAACGAATGTGTCTCGTTATGGTCGCAAAATGGAAAAAATGTAAAACGTGTGCTAAAATCCTGCATCCTAGCACACAAAACTACCTATTACACCTACAATCGAACTGTTAGGTCAGCAAAGTGATTGGAAATGTTGCATATTTGCTGTCTGATACTAGTTACTCGTCTCAGTGAGTATGCAAAAAAAATGGCACTGCGCAGATCAGTTAATGCATGCATGCAAGGTTACATTAGGTTTGTTCCAATAAACGATCTCTGATAGTTTGAGGACTGATCCGTGACTGTTTTCTGAAGGAATTCAGCACAAAACTTTGTTGGAACGGATCCCAGATAGTTTTGGAACTGTCAACTGTCATTTTGGAACTGTCAACTGTCTTTTTGGAACTGTCAAATGTCATTTTGGAACTGTCAACTGTTCTGACGATTTGTAAACCGTCCACAATAGCCGTTTTCGATTGGCGTTTGGTTCTGGTAGCGGTTGACATAAAAATGACAGCGGTTTACTTTCGGGTACTGTTAATGACGTCATAGTTGGTTAGTGGTTGCGGTAATCAATCAACACATTCGTTTCATTATTCACTATGACGTCATTAACACTAGCAGAAAGTAAACCGCTGTCATTTTTATGTCAACCGCTACCAGAACCAAACGCCAATCGAAAACGGCTAATAGAGCACTATTAGTGACCTAATTTGACATTTGTCAAACATTCGATGGGAGTAACTACAAACAAAGCCATTTTCCTTTTCCATAAGACTACGCGTGTCTAGTAGTAGGGTTTCCAATACTACGTTAAAATAAAAGCACATCAATATTCAAAGTGAATTTATAGAACAGTGAATTTCAACTGAAAGACTGGGTGGTCATCCACAAGGCTCATAGTGAAGCTACTGAATATATTCATCACGAAATCTTCCTGTGATCTTAAGTAATTACCCAGCAATCTCCGTGTATCTTTTAATGAGAGTTCTAATTCCAGCGATTTACAGCCTCTCGCTGGAAATGCTTGTCCGAAACAGGTAGAAAGCGTGTTGGTAGCGCCACGGTGCCATCAACTTGGAAGCAAAACATTAAACTTCAATTTGGAATGTTTTAGAGGCATGTTTTCCGCCACCACCAGCTCGTAAAGATTGTTTACCGTTTCATTTCGGTATTTGGTAATTGTTTAATTAACATTTTACAATTTTTGTAGGCGTTTATTGGTTTTAATTACTGGATCTCGGATTATATTCGGGATGAGAACGTTTCCTCGAGCTCGAGATGTTCGTTTTTTTGAATACTAAAACGAGGACCTGCATTTATATGTGAGGTAATCTCATGCGAGCAATTTCCAAGTAATTTATTATAATGTTTTAAATATGACAATGAAAAAATTGCTCTGGACTTCCAAGTATTCAACAATCTTATGCAGTGCGGCTTTTAATAGTCCCCCCCCTATTAACTTTTGCACGGTTCGACGTTGAAACATGAAAAAAAAATTTTTTTCGAGGGTTTCATCAATACTACTTTTTGAAATGAAAAAAATATGGTGATTGCCCGACAGGGGGGCAGGGGGACACATCGACTCAAAATTTTTAAATGGCATAGGGTGGCATCGAGTGGCACATCGTCCAAAAGGAAATTCCATTCTCTTTACAACCATCTAAATTTTTTTGAATTTCGATAATTATTTTTTGCCATTCAAATTCGAAATATCAAAATGAATATAAATGCGGACCTAAATAGTAGTCATATCTCAATAAATTTGAAAGGTTTGATGTGGAACAATGAAACCAAAAATTTTTTGAATGGTATCACCGATACTACTTTTTGAGAGAAGAAACATTGCAATTACTCGACAGATGGCGTTGGGGGCACATTAACTTAAACATTTCGAAACAAGCGAACTGTTGAGCCAGCCGACGGAAACGTCATCTTGTAGAAAATTTTCTTAGCTTTCCTTCTGTATAGATATGTATTTAACGAATGTGTCTAGTTATGGTTACAAAATGCGAAAAATGTAAAAGAGCGGCAGAATGCGGAATCCTAGCACACAAAACCATCTATAACACCTACAAGCAAACTGTTAGGCCAGCAAACAATAACATCCTCTTGTAGGAAATTTTCTTAGCTTTCTTTCTTTATACCTATGTATTTAACGGATATATCTCGTTATGGTCGCAAAATGCAAAAATTGTAAGAGGAGCGCTAGCATCCCAGCACATAAAACCGAAAAAAAATACTTCCGAAAGTTCTAGAATTTTTTCAATATTTTTCGTTATAAAATGACATTATATATTGGTTAGATTACACCATGTCTAGGTTAGAGCAAGAAAGTCGATTATATGATACATTTTTCATTATTACTTTTAGATCTATTTGAAAGAATATTCAATTCAAAAACGTTGGAGTGTCGGCTAGAATTTAAATTTCGAATCCATCCATTATTCATTCAAATCTGAACGCTACAAATATATTTACATCTACGATGTCGGTGTTTTTTTACTAATAATAAAACATCATATGACGACTCAATCTACTTGAAATATTGCTTACTTTGCGTAATCTGTTTTGCAGTATATTGCTCTGTCCCGGATAAAACAAGATGGCTGCCTGTCTAGCTGCAGTTGACATATCGAACACCTCAAACACCTGGCGTGCCAACTTCTCCCAGACACTTCGAGGAGGAACTTGTCGCTGATAGGATCTCCGCACGCCGAACATATCCTGTATTCAGTCTGAAAATAAAAAGAAATACATTATTCGGATTCAATTTACCCTAATGAAGACTGTAGTGTATATAATAATAATAATTTCAGACATCGAGCACCCGGATTCCGAACTCTCGATTCGAGTCGAACACTTAAAACAGAATAAATACACTACAAAACCTAATGTATATGAACTACGGAATATTTCTATTTATCTTCAAAGTACAAACAGTCCAGACTTGCCAACAGCGACGCGCATGGCCTCTTATAGTTAGAAACATAGGTTCCAGATCTGTCGAGAACTCTGCTATCCTTCCGGGCGTTTCTAGGCTTAAGCCACCGTTTTTCCTCCATAGGTGGCGTGATCACTCACGTCGCTGTTATCATTTCGCTCTTCTCCACCTAGATGGCGCCAGGTCTGAATATTTCCGTGTAATATTTACATGGACGATGCTCCTCCGAAATATTATCAATCGTTCCACCCTTAGCGGTCCCATCGAGACCGGCCGGTCGAGCTCAGCCTCACATTCATATGCTGCCACTTTGGAGAACATCTCTTTCCCATGGCTCGTCCTTCCAACGAACGGCGAAGCTTTCAAACACGCCTCAGGAGGTATTTCCTGAGGCACACAGCAAAAAAAATTAAAATTCAAATTGGCAGAGATTGCAGAAGCGGGTAATCGAAAGGGGATTGTCGTTTGAGAGAGGCTTTCGATGAAAAAGTATTTTTATTCATGAAATAAAGTATTTCATAACAAATATTTCGACTTAGAGAAAGTACACCGCCCGCACAAAAGCTCCTTTTGCCTCGAATCCACAACATAATACAGTTAATGGTGCTAAATGAATCCTCGTAAGATAGCGAGCAATGTACCAACATGCTACAAAATCAATGACAGAAAGAATAATTGCTCTTTCGGCTATTATCCACTTTTTCGATTCAATGGTATCTGGTATCACCCGTTCAAATATTTGGATAACGGTCCCAAAGTATCAATCATTGCCCCGGACACAATGAGGATTTGATCGAGTGTAGATGATGCAAAGAAATGTGTTCGGTACTTGTACAAAGCTAAGATATGGTTGTTTCGCCGCCCACGATGTGACCTGTCACCCTTTCAGTGGCGGGGGCAGGGGCAGGACCGCCTCAAGGTGGAACGTGGAATGATTATTGGAATTATTTTGATGGTGAAATCCTAGATCTGGTTCGGGTTAATTGGATTGGTCTCAGGAGATTTGGTGCGCAACGGATTCTACTTATGTTTCGATAAATAATTGTTTTGGAAACACGTTAACTCGGCGCGCTAAAATCTGTAAAACTGATGAATAAGTGAGGAATCACACTGATCGACCAGGACCGACCGTCCGCGACCGTCCACCTACGACCAAAAGTAGAACTAGATCAATGAAAACTTTCAAAGTCACACTGATCGACCATCCACGACCGACCACTAGAATAATTTTGTAAATCTGACATTAATTTGACATTCGAAAGGTTATGTGAATTGTCTGTTCATTTATTGAAAATAAGTTAAATTCATAATATCAATAGTTTTGCAATTCCTAACAGACATTTTATTTTTCCGGTAGGAAATATACCTATTTACATAAGTTTTGTTTGAAGTCAAAAGTTCATCATAAATGTGTGTCAAAATGACATTACGTCAGGATGTGACACCGAGCAAAATTTCCAGCAGACTACAATTTCGAACATGGTCTTTGAAAAACGGTCGAGGACGGTCAATGACGATTATACAGTGTGAGTTGTGCGATAAAAATATACGTGTTGGAAATTTTGGTCGTAGGGAAGTAGTTGTTTTCTGTTGGATATTACAAATAAATCACATTTTCCGTTTGTCAATTTTCATGGAGAATGTTCCCCTTTTCAACACGAATACCTCCAAAGAGGTTAACGACGGAAAATAGCGACTAAGTTTGTCTTTCAGCCGCAGATGATTCCACAACAGATTTTATGAATATCCTATTCATATTTTTGAACAAAAATCAAAACGCAATGCCCATGACAGGTTTATGTCAAAAAGAACGCAGAAGAGATATATCTCTCAAATCCATCTCTCACTTAGAGTCTTTTCACAGTATCTATCAGATGTAGTTCAATGTCCAGCGTGGTAGTTGTTTTCTGTAGTTGTTTTCTGTTAGATGAATAAATCACATTTTTCATTTTTGAATTTTCATGTTCCCCTTTTCAACATTCATAATTTTATCTCGCCAATGTTATATTTGTCAATATTTTCACAATATTGTACCAATATTATCCCAATGTAAACCAATGTTATACTTGTCAATATTTTCACAATATTGTACCAATATTACCCCAATGTAAGCCAATGTTATACTTGTCAATATTTTCACAATATTGTACCAATATAATTCCAATGTAAGCCAATGTTATACTTGTCAATATTTTCACAATATTGTACCAATATAATCCCAATGTAAGCCAATGTTATACTTGTCAATATTTTCACAATATTGTACCAATATTATCCCAATGTAGAACGCTTACATTGGGATAATATTGGTACAATATTGTGAAAATATTGACAAATATAACACTGGCGAGGTAAAATTATACACATTCCAATATCGGTTAATGTTTTGAGGCCAATATTGCTTTGAAAATATTTCACATATATATTGTTTTCGAAATATTGAACCAATATCAAATATTTTTCTCGCCATTTGAATATTTTGCCAATATTGTACCGATATTGGCGTAATATAAGTGTACAACTTAGCTCAGCGTACATAGAAATTAAAAACCTATGAATTTGCCCTGAACTACCAACTTATTTTTCCTATTTGGTTAAACCCTTTGAGCGCCTTCCGATGTTTCTTTGTCCACGTCTCAAGAAATGTGTGTTTTGACCTGGACTTCGCCTCACATTTCTATTCTGCGCTCGTTATTGTCCTGGCACATAATGAAGTCGATAAGTCACCGCGCCTGAAAGACAGGTGTTGTATATTGGATTTCTAACACTTCTATTATATAAATATGTTCAAACGCTGATAAATGGCTCCAGCGACAGGGTAAAATATCCGATATTCAGACCTGGCTATCTTTCGCTGTTAATGGCAACGATTTATACAGGTAATTAATTAAACATTCGTGATGTGGCAGCTCTACGAGCGAACGTTTCGAACGAGTCTCGCGAGTTGTGGTGAGAAATTGGTGACGATGCGCTTCAGCGGAGTACCATTTGTAGAAAAGTAAGAAATAAAATTTCGGATAAGTCCAAAATCAATCAGAAATCATCCATTATTTTTGTCACATTTCGGCTACCTCAAATTAACGCAATACCAGATTTTGTTGACCAATTAATGGCCAGAATTATTTAATGTGAATTTTTTGAATCACTGAAAACTGAGGTATACATGTAACACAAGAAATACCGAATGAATGTTTCACTGCAGAAAATAGGCAAAACACACGACTCACAGCTTCACTAAATAGCTTCTCACGCACAGTAAACAAATCGCACAGGTTTCGCAAACAAATCGCACAGTTTTCGCAAACAAATCGCACAATTTTCGTAAACAAATCGCACAGTTTTCGTAAACAAATCGCCCAGTTTTCGTAAACGAATCGCAGTTTCCGTAAACAAATCGCACAGTTTTCGTAAACAAATCGCACAGCTTTCGTAAACAAATCGCACAGTTTTCGTAAACAAATCGCACAGTTTTCTTAAACAGAACGCACAGTTTGATATATCTCGGAAACGGCTCAATCGATTTGGGAGAAATTTTGTATGCAAAGATTGTGATAATTTGTATTATGGCCAAACCAATAGATCAGCGAATATTCGTTTCAGCGAACATTTAGCCCACGACTTATCCTTCGTGTACAATATTTGTGTTGAATATTTCAAGTCTTTCTCGATAAGAGTAAATTTAACAAGTAGAACTTGGATACCAAATTAAAAAAATTCAAGGTACAGGCACCTTCTAGTTATTGGACTTTTGGAAAGCGGTTGCTAGAACACTACTGATTGAAAATAAACAAATTACGCTATTAGTATGTTGGTAATTGAACACGATTTGAAGCCGGGTGTAACTCAACTCCCATTCCGAGTGAGATTTCAAGGGGTGGAGCGTAACCATGCAAGGGGGTTGTCCTATAGAAATGATGCAAGCACTCAATAAAGATACCCTCGATATCAAAATCAAGGGTTCGGCCGAATATCATTGTTATAGGCAGAGCTAAAGATATTGGTGGTGGGCTGTTGTGAAATTCACACCATGTGCATGTATATGTAATGTACTTTTTATGATCTAAACAGTAGTAATGGTGGCAATCTCAAGTATAAACAACTTCAATATTTTAAGACAAGTTTTTAGTAAAAACACAATGCCATTATCACTTGTCGATAAGCTTAAGTTTTTTTTATTTGATCTTGATTTTTTGTTAAAAAAGACACATTCAGTAATTTAGAGTTGGACGAATTCTGCGAACGCTAATCAATTCAGAATTGTCGAATTAGTATATAAAAAAGTCGATTATATTACCATACATAGTCTTTTTAACTTTTTGCCCTCCAACGTATTTTGACGTGCTGATTCCGAATCTTTGAACGAAAATGTCGAAAACCCATCAGATATATTTTTGGTGGGAAGAAAACCATCCAAAATGGATTTAAAGCTATCCAACTCGAGAACGGTTAGAGATAGACAAATTCTGCGAACGCCAATCGATTCAGAATTGTCAAATTAGTATATATTGTGAATTTCGAGTCGATGGAAAAAATTAAAAATTACTTGAAAAAAGTTGAAAGGGGGTTACCCCTAAAAATCATGAAAAATACTAAGTTGTCACATCGATTTGAAATTTGCACTGTATACTGGAAATTTCATGCTCATTCCGAAAATGTATGATTTTTATATGCTCAGATAAAATATTTAGCCGGAAAAGAGTGTTTGAGGTAGAAAATCCAATTTTATGAGATTTTTTTATTTTTAATTTTTCGAATTTAAAATTTTTGTTCTCCAACGTATGTTGACGTGCTGATTCCGAATCTTTGAACGAAAATGTCGAAAACCTATCAGAAGTATTTTTGGCGGGAAGATAACCATCCAAAATGGATTTAAAGCTGTCCAACTCGAGAACGGTAAGGGATAGACAAATTCTGCGAACGCCAATCGATTTAGAACGGTCGAATTAGTATATACTGAGAATTTGAACGAAAAAAAATTAACGAACAAAAAAGTCGATTATATTACCATACATAATTTTTTGCACTTTTTTATTTTTCATTTTTCGAATTTCAAATGTTTGTCCTCCAACGTATTTTGACGTGCTGATCCCGAATTTTTGAACGAAAATGTCGAAAACCCATCAGAAATATTTTTGGCGGGAAGAAAACCATCCAAAATGGATTTAAAGCTGTCCAACTCGAGAACGGTTAGAGATAGACAAATTCTGCGAACGCCAATTGATTCAGAATGGTCGAATTAGTATATATTGTGAATTTCGAGTCAATGGAAAAAATTAAAAATTACTGGAAAAAAGTTGAAAGGGGTTTACCCCTAAAAATCATGAAAAGTACTAAGTTGTCACATCGATTTGAAATTTGCACTGTATACTGGAAATTTCATGCTCATTCCGAAAATGTATGATTTTTATATGCTCAGATAAAATATTTAGCCGGAAAAGAGTGTTTAAGGTAGAAAATCCAATTTTATGAGATTTTTTATTTTTAATTTTTCGAATTGAAAATTTTTGTCCTCCCACGTATTTTGACGTGCTGATTCCGAATCTTTGAACGAAAATGTCGAAAACCCATCAGAAATATTTTTGGCGGGAAGAAAACCATCCAAAATGGATTTAAAGCTGTCCAACTCGAGAACGGTTAGAGATAGACAAATTCTGCGAACGCCAATCGATTTAGAACGGTCGAATTAGTATATACTGGGTATTTGAACGAAAAAAATCAACGAACAAAAAAGTCGATTATATTACCATACATAATTTTTTGCAATTTTTATTTTTCATTTTTCGAATTTCAAATGTTTGTCCTCCAACGTATTTTGACGTGCTGATTCCGAATCTTTGAACGAAAATGTCGAAAATCTATCAGAAATATTTTTGGCGGGATGAAAACCATCCAAAATGGATTTAAAGCTGTCCAACTCGAGAACGGTTAGAGATAGACAAATTCTGCGAACGCCAATCGATTTAGAACGGTCGAATTAGTATATACTGGGTATTTGAACGAAAAAAATCAACGAACAAAGAAGTCGATTATATTACCATACATAATTGTTTGCACTTTTTTATTTTTCATTTTTCGAATTTCAAATGTTAGTCCTCCAACGTATTTTGACGTGCTGATTCCGAATCTTTGAACGAAAATGTCGAAAACCTATCAGAAATATTTTTGGCGGGAAGAAAACCATCCAAAATGGATTTAAAGCTGTCCAACTCGAGAACGGTTAGAGATAGACAAATTCTGCGAACGCCAATCGATTTAGAACGGTCGAATTAGTATATACTGGGTATTTGAACGAAAAAAATCAACGAACAAAAAAGTCGATTATATTACCATACATAATTTTTTGCAATTTTTATTTTTCATTTTTCGAATTTCAAATGTTTGTCCTCCAACGTATTTTGACGTGCTGATTCCGAATCTTTGAACGAAAATGTCGAAAATCTATCAGAAATATTTTTGGCGGGATGAAAACCATCCAAAATGGATTTAAAGCTGTCCAACTCGAGAACGGTTAGAGATAGACAAATTCTGCGAACGCCAATCGATTTAGAACGGTCGAATTAGTATATACTGGGTATTTGAACGAAAAAAATCAACGAACAAAGAAGTCGATTATATTACCATACATAATTTTTTGCACTTTTTCATTTTTCATTTTTCGAATTTCAAATGTTTGTCCTCCAACGTATTTTTGACGTGCTGATTCCGAATCTTTGAACGAAAATGTCGAAAACCCATCAGAAATATTTTTGGCGGGACGAAAACCATTCAAAATGGATTTAAAGCTGTCCAACTCGAGAACGGTTAGAGATAGACAAATTCTGCGAACGCCAATCGATTTAGAACGGTCGAATTAGTATATACTGGGTATTTGAACGAAAAAAATCAACGAACAAAGAAGTCGATTATATTACCATACATAATTGTTTGCACTTTTTTATTTTTCATTTTTCGAATTTCAAATGTTAGTCCTCCAACGTATTTTGACGTGCTGATTCCGAATCTTTGAACGAAAATGTCGAAAACCCATCAGAAATATTTTTGGCGGGAAGAAAACCATCCAAAATGGATTTAAAGCTGTCCAACTCGAGAACGGTTAGAGATAGACAAATTCTGCGAACGCCAATCGATTTAGAACGGTCGAATTAGTATATACTGGGTATTTGAACGAAAAAAATCAACGAACAAAAAAGTCGATTATATTACCATACATAATTTTTTGCAATTTTTATTTTTCATTTTTCGAATTTCAAATGTTTGTCCTCCAACGTATTTTGACGTGCTGATTCCGAATCTTTGAACGAAAATGTCGAAAATCTATCAGAAATATTTTTGGCGGGATGAAAACCATCCAAAATGGATTTAAAGCTGTCCAACTCGAGAACGGTTAGAGATAGACAAATTCTGCGAACGCCAATCGATTTAGAACGGTCGAATTAGTATATACTGGGTATTTGAACGAAAAAAATCAACGAACAAAGAAGTCGATTATATTACCATACATAATTGTTTGCACTTTTTTATTTTTCATTTTTCGAATTTCAAATGTTAGTCCTCCAACGTATTTTGACGTGCTGATTCCGAATCTTTGAACGAAAATGTCGAAAACCCATCAGAAATATTTTTGGCGGGAAGAAAACCATCCAAAATGGATTTAAAGCTGTCCAACTCGAGAACGGTTAGAGATAGACAAATTCTGCGAACGCCAATCGATTTAGAACGGTCGAATTAGTATATACTGGGTATTTGAACGAAAAAAATCAACGAACAAAAAAGTCGATTATATTACCATACATAATTTTTTGCAATTTTTATTTTTCATTTTTCGAATTTCAAATGTTTGTCCTCCAACGTATTTTGACGTGCTGATTCCGAATCTTTGAACGAAAATGTCGAAAATCTATCAGAAATATTTTTGGCGGGATGAAAACCATCCAAAATGGATTTAAAGCTGTCCAACTCGAGAACGGTTAGAGATAGACAAATTCTGCGAACGCCAATCGATTTAGAACGGTCGAATTAGTATATACTGGGTATTTGAACGAAAAAAATCAACGAACAAAGAAGTCGATTATATTACCATACATAATTTTTTGCACTTTTTTATTTTTCATTTTTCGAATTTCAAATGTTTGTCCTCCAACGTATTTTGACGTGCTGATTCCGAATCTTTGAACGAAAATGTCGAAAACCCATCAGAAATATTTTTGGCGGGACGAAAACCATTCAAAATGGATTTAAAGCTGTCCAACTCGAGAACGGTTAGAGATAGACAAATTCTGCGAACGCCAATCGATTTAGAACGGTCGAATTAGTATATACTGGGTATTTTAACGAAAAAAATCAACGAACAAAAAAGTCGATTATATTACCATACATAATTTTTTGCACTTTTTTATTTTTCATTTTTCGAATTTCAAACGTTTGTCGTCCAACGTATTTTGACGTGCTGATTCCGAATTTTTGAACGAAAATGTCGAAAAACCATCAGAAATATTTTTGGCGGGAGGAAAACCATCCAAAATGGATTTAAAGCTGTCCAACTCGAGAACGGTTAGGGATAGACAAATTCTGCGAACGCCAATCGATTTAGAACAGTCGAATTAGTATATACTGAGAATTTGAACGAAAAAAATTAACGAACAAAAAAGTCGATTATATTACCATACATAATTTTTTGCACTTTTTTATTTTTCATTTTTCGAATTTCAAACGTTTGTCCTCCAACGTATTTTGACGTGCTGATTCCGAATTTTTGAACGAAAATGTCGAAAACCCATCAGAAATATTTTTGGCGGGAAAAAAACCATCCAAAATGGATTTAAAGCTGTCCAACTCGAGAACGGTTAGAGATAGACAAATTCTGCGAACGCCAATCGATTTAGAACGGTCGAATTAGTATAGACTGGGTATTTGAACGAAAAAAATCAACGAACAAAAAAGTCGATTATATTAAGTACCATACATAATTTTTTGCACTTTTTTATTTTTCATTTTTCGAATTTCAAATGTTTGTCCTCCAACGTATTTTGACGTGCTGATTCCGAATCTTTGAACGAAAATGTCGAAAACCCATCAGAAATATTTTTGGCGGGAAGAAAACCATCCAAAATGGATTTAAAGCTGTCCAACTCGAGAACGGTTAGAGATAGACAAATTCTGCGAACGCCAATCGATTTAGAACAGTCGAATTAGTATATACTGAGAATTTGAACGAAAAAAATTAACGAACAAAAAAGTCGATTATATTACCATACATAATTTTTTGCACTTTTTTATTTTTCATTTTTCGAATTTCAAACGTTTGTCCTCCAACGTATTTTGACGTGCTGATTCCGAATTTTTGAACGAAAATGTCGAAAACCCATCAGAAATATTTTTGGCGGGAAAAAAACCATCCAAAATGGATTTAAAGCTGTCCAACTCGAGAACGGTTAGAGATAGACAAATTCTGCGAACGCCAATCGATTTAGAACGGTCGAATTAGTATAGACTGGGTATTTGAACGAAAAAAATCAACGAACAAAAAAGTCGATTATATTAAGTACCATACATAATTTTTTGCACTTTTTTATTTTTCATTTTTCGAATTTCAAATGTTTGTCCTCCAACGTATTTTGACGTGCTGATTCCGAGTCTTTGAACGAAAATGTCGAAAACCCATCAGAAATATTTTTGGCGGGAAGAAAACCATCCAAAATGGATTTAAAGCTGTCCAACTCGAGAACGGTTAGAGATAGACAAATTCTGCGAACGCCAATCGATTTAGAACAGTCGAATTAGTATATACTGACAATTTGAACGAAAAAAATTAACGAACAAAAAAGTCGATTATATTACCATACATAATTTTTTGCACTTTTTTATTTTTCATTTTTCGAATTTCAAACGTTTGTCCTCCAACGCATTTTGACGTGCTGATTCCGAATTTTTGAACGAAAATGTCGAAAACCTATCAGAAATATTTTTGGCGGGAAGAAAACCATCCAAAATGGATTTAAAGCTGTCCAACTCGAGAACGGTTAGAGATAGACAAATTCTGCGAACGCCAATCGATTTAGAACGGTCGAATTAGTATATACTGGGAATTTGAACGAAAAAAATCAACGAACAAAAAAGTCGATTATATTACCATACATAATTTTTTGCACTTTTTTATTTTTCATTTTTCGAATTTCAAATTTTGGTCCTCCAACGTATTTTGACGTGCTGATTCCGAATCTTTGAACGAAAATGTCGAAAACCCATCAGAAATATTTTTGGCGGGAAGAAAACCATCCAAAATGGATTTAAAGCTGTCCAACTCGAGAACGGTTAGAGATAGACAAATTCTGCGAACGCCAATCGATTTAGAACAGTCGAATTAGTATATACTGAGAATTTGAACGAAAAAAATTAACGAACAAAAAAGTCGATTATATTACCATACATAATTTTTTGCACTTTTTTATTTTTCATTTTTCGAATTTCAAACGTTTGTCCTCCAACGTATTTTGACGTGCTGATTCCGAATTTTTGAACGAAAATGTCGAAAACCCATCAGAAATATTTTTGGCGGGAAAAAAAACATCCAAAATGGATTTAAAGCTGTCCAACTCGAGAACGGTTAGAGATAGACAAATTCTGCGAACGCCAATCGATTTAGAACGGTCGAATTAGTATAGACTGGGTATTTGAACGAAAAAAATCAACGAACAAAAAAGTCGATTATATTAAGTACCATACATAATTTTTTGCACTTTTTTATTTTTCATTTTTCGAATTTCAAATGTTTGTCCTCCAACGTATTTTGACGTGCTGATTCCGAGTCTTTGAACGAAAATGTCGAAAACCCATCAGAAATATTTTTGGCGGGAAGAAAACCATCCAAAATGGATTTAAAGCTGTCCAACTCGAGAACGGTTAGAGATAGACAAATTCTGCGAACGCCAATCGATTTAGAACAGTCGAATTAGTATATACTGACAATTTGAACGAAAAAAATTAACGAACAAAAAAGTCGATTATATTACCATACATAATTTTTTGCACTTTTTTATTTTTCATTTTTCGAATTTCAAACGTTTGTCCTCCAACGCATTTTGACGTGCTGATTCCGAATTTTTGAACGAAAATGTCGAAAACCTATCAGAAATATTTTTGGCGGGAAGAAAACCATCCAAAATGGATTTAAAGCTGTCCAACTCGAGAACGGTTAGAGATAGACAAATTCTGCGAACGCCAATCGATTTAGAACGGTCGAATTAGTATATACTGGGAATTTGAACGAAAAAAATCAACGAACAAAAAAGTCGATTATATTACCATACATAATTTTTTGCACTTTTTTATTTTTCATTTTTCGAATTTCAAATGTTTGTCCTCCAACGTATTTTGACGTGCTGATTCCGAATCTTTGAACGAAAATGTCGAAAACCCATCAGAAATATTTTTGGCGGGAAGAAAACCATCCAAAATGGATTTAAAGCTGTCCAACTCGAGAACGGTTAGAGATAGACAAATTCTGCGAACGCCAATCGATTTAGAACAGTCGAATTAGTATATACTGAGAATTTGAACGAAAAAAATTAACGAACAAAAAAGTCGATTATATTACCATACTATTGAAATGAACAAATTTAGTAGTCCATATTTGTTTTGTTGATTCACATGGAGTTTTGTTTATATATGTTTTAGTGGTTGTCAAAATATATTGTTTTTCAAAACGTCTACAAAACTTAATTCAGCTTTTCAAATCGAAATATTCTAGACACGAAATAGTATATTTCATCAGGTTATGGGCCCAGTCTACGCCCGAGTCAAGAACTGAAGTCGCACCGATAATATTTTATATTTGTTTGCGAAATAAGTATTTCGATCCGTCGAAGAAGATAAATAGTTGTAGCTGTCGTTTTGATTTTGGCAATGTCGTCAAATAGTTCATTACCTATGATCGAGAAGCTCAGAGGCCGGGAAAACTACGACACATGGAGGTTTTCCATACAAACTTTGTTGGAACACGAGGAGCTCTGGGGCTGTATCACCGAGGAAGAGAAAGACGATAAAAAAATCACCAAGGCGAAATCCAAAATTATCCTTTCCATCGATCCGATCAACTATGTTCATGTACAGCAGGCAAAAACTGCCAAACAAGTTTGGGAAAATCTTCAAAAGGCTTTTGAAGATTCCGGTCTCACCCGACGAGTTGGTTTATTGAGAACTCTAATCAGTACCAAATTAGAGGATAGTTCATCTGTCGAAGATTATGTCAATAAAATAATTTCAACAGCCCACAAATTATCTGGAATTGGCATGAAAATCAGTGACGAATGGATCGGCACACTCTTACTGGCAGGTTTACCGGAAGAATATAAACCTATGATCATGGGACTGGAGAGTTCCGGAATCGTAATTAGTGCAGATGCGATCAAGACTAAGCTGTTGCAGGATGTGAAACCTGATATCTCTGAAAATCGTACAGTAGCGCTAGTTGGTAGGAATACCAAGAAATTCCATGCAAAAGGAAAGGGTCCAAGATGTTTCTCATGTAACAAATTCGGCCATTTTTCCCGTGATTGTAAATTTCCGAATAAAAAAGATAAGACTAAACGGGAGACCATTTTGTACTCATCGTTTGTAATCGGTCAGCTCAATTCCGATGACTGGTTCATAGATTCCGGTGCTTCTTCACATATGACCAAGAGAAGGGAACTGCTAAAAAATCCAAGAAAACCAGATTTGACTGAAGTTCAAATAGCAGATAACACACATTTGTCAGTAGAATCTGTTGGCAATGTGAAATTGAATTTATTCAATGGACAAGGCATAACTGAAGTAACAGTCAAGAACGTCATATATGTACCAAATCTCTGTACAAATTTGCTGTCTGTCAGTCAAATGATCAAAAATGGCAATGAAGTAAAATTCGATGAAAAAGGTTGCAAGATTTACAATTCCCGTAATCGCATAATTGCAACAGCTACTTTATGTGGGAATATGTTCAAATTGGATCGTCCAACGCCGGCAACGAATTTTTCAATCCGCGAAAAAGTTGATCAGAATTTGTGGCACAGAAGAATGGGGCATATCAACTTTCAAAGTCTCAAGAAAATTGAAGAGCTTGTGAATGGTGTACATTTTACACCAGGTGATGGAGACCAGTGCACCATTTGTTTGAAAGGAAAACAAACCCGACTTCCTTTCAACCACATTGGAACACGCTCCACTGAAATGCTCGAGTTAGTCCACTCAGACGTATGTGGACCAATGTCTGTCAGTTCCTTGGGAGGTGCAAGATATTTTCTCATATTCGTGGATGATTTTAGCAAGAAAGTGTTCGTTTATTTCCTTGAAAACAAAAATCAAGTTTTCAAGAAATTTCAGGATTTCAAAGTTTTTGCCGAGAATCAAACTGGTTTGAAAATGAAAACACTGCGAACTGACAACGGGACCGAATATTGTAATCAAGTTTTGAAAGACTTTCTGCGCCACAGTGGAATTCATCATCAAACTTCAGCTCCATATACACCAGAACAAAATGGGGTAGCGGAACGAATGAATCGTACCATTGTAGAGAGAACCCGCTGCATGCTTTTTGATGCCGAGTTGAATACCAAATTTTGGGCAGAAGCCGTTTCAACTGCTGTATATGTGATAAATCGTTCTCCGAGCCGTGTTTTAGAATATAAAACTCCTGAAGAGTTATGGACAGGCAAGAAACCAGATTTGGAACATCTGAGATTGTTTGGATGCAAAGCTTTGGTACACGTTCCTAAACAGAAAAGAACAAAATTCGATTCCAAATCTAGAGAATGTCTTATGCTTGGATACAGTGACCAATCTAAAGCATATCGTTTGTATGATCCCGAGACCAAAAAAGTGCTGACGAGTAGAGATGTCATATTTTTTGAGAATTGTCAAAAAACTATCAAATCTGAATTGACAAACATCGAAAATCAAAATTTCAACAATTTTTTCGAGGACGGGATGATTTCAGAAGATAAAGAGAAGGCGCTTCCAGAATATAGAGATGTACCATCTGCCGAAAACGTTTGTCGTCCCTCTGATTTTGTTGAAAGTTCTGAAAATATTTTGGAATCGAATGTTCATAGCAACGAGAATATTTTGCCATCTTCTGCTGATAGTGACAATGAACCGTTGAAAAGTGTACGAATGTCAACAAGAATACGAAAACCAGTGAACATGGAAGATTTTGTTGTATATAGTGCTGAAACGATTTCAGAACTCGATGATCCCGTGGATGTTGAAGACGCACTATCTAGAAGTGACGCAAAATTCTGGAAAGAAGCTATGAAAGAGGAATACGATGCACTTATCAAAAATGAAACTTGGATTTTGACAGACCTGCCTCCAAACCGTAAGCCAATTGACAATAAGTGGGTATTCAAGACAAAACAAGATGCCAATGGAAAGATAATAAGATACAAGGCACGATTAGTAATCAAAGGTTGTGCTCAGAAGAAGGGCATTGATTACGAGGAAACTTATTCCCCCGTGGTCAGGTACACGTCAATTCGTTTTTTGGTGGCACTATCATCGAAATTTGACCTAGAGATTGACCAAATGGATGCGGTTACAGCATTTCTACAAGGAAATTTGGAGGAAGAAATCTACATGTTCCAGCCCAAATTCTTTGATGATGGTTCACACCAAATATGTTGTTTGAAAAAATCTCTATACGGTTTGAAACAAGCGAGTAGAATCTGGAATATAAAATTGGATTCTAAGTTGAAAGAATTCGGACTAATCCAGTCAAGAGTTGATTCTTGTGTTTATTTCAAGAATCATGCAAATACATTCCTCATTGTAGCACTCTATGTGGACGATTTGATGATTTTTTACAATGATCACAAGTTGAGAAATGATCTGAAAGAAAAATTATTCCAAACTTTCAGAATGAAAGATTTGGGAAAAGCAAGATTTGTACTTGGAATGCAAATTTTACGAGATCCAGTCCAAGGTACAATTTCAATTGATCAACATTCCTACCTGAAGACAATTTTGAACCGATTTGGTATGGGTGACTGCAATGCTGTTTCGACACCACTGGATACAAATCAAAAATTATCAAAGGAAATGAGTCCGAAAAACCAGAAGGAAATTGCAGATATGGACAATATACCCTACCAGGAAGCTGTGGGTTCGTTGATGTTCGCAGCACAAGTTACTAGGCCTGATATTTGTTTTGCGGTTTCATCTTTGAGTAGATTCAATCACGATCCCGGAAAAGCACATTGGATGGCAGTAAAAAGACTATTTAGATATCTGAAGGGAACCATCGACGTCAAACTGACATATGCCAAAAATGAAAATTCTGAGATACTCGGCTATTGCGATTCCGACTGGGCGAATGATATCAATGATAGGCGATCCACAACAGGCTACGTATTTCTGATGCAAGGAGGAGCCATTTCGTGGAATTCGAGGAAGCAACCCACGGTTGCACTGTCTACAACTGAAGCGGAGTATATGTCTTTGACTGCTGCCGTTCAAGAAGGATTATGGTTGAAAGGGTTAGAAAATGAACTGGTTGAAGACACCGGCCAGTGCATTATAATCAACGGAGACAATAAAAGTTCACTACAATTGGCTCTAACCAATGCTTTTCACGCTCGCACGAAACACATTGACGTGAAGCATCATTTTATCCGTGACAAAATATCTGAAGGAAGAATCAAATTAAATTACATGAAAACCGAGTTGATGGTAGCGGATACTTTGACAAAACCCGTGAATTCCATGAAGCATTCATTTTGTACTTCCAATATGGGCTTACGCAAAAATTAGTTCTAGGAGGAGTATTGAAATGAACAAATTTAGTAGTCCATATTTGTTTTGTTGATTCACATGGAGTTTTGTTTATATATGTTTTAGTGGTTGTCAAAATATATTGTTTTTCAAAACGTCTACAAAACTTAATTCAGCTTTTCAAATCGAAATATTCTAGACACGAAATAGTATATTTCATCACATACATAATTTTTTGCACTTTTTTATTTTTCATTTTTCGAATTTCAAACGTTTGTCCTCCAACGCATTTTGACGTGCTGATTCCGAATTTTTGAACGAAAATGTCGAAAACCCATCAGAAATATTTTTGGCGGGAAGAAAACCATCCAAAATGGATTTAAAGCTGTCCAACTCGAGAACGGTTAGAGATAGACAAATTCTGCGAACGCCAATCGATTTAGAACGGTCGAATTAGTATATACTGGGAATTTGAACGAAAAAAATCAACGAACAAAAAAGTCGATTATATTACCATACATAATTTTTTGCACTTTTTTATTTTTCATTTTTCGAATTTCAAATGTTTGTCCACGTATTTTGACGTGCTGATTCCGAATCTTTGAACGAAAATGTCGAAAACCCATCAGAAATATTTTTGGCGGGAAGAAAACCATCCAAAATGGATTTAAAGCTGTCCAACTCGAGAACGGTTAGAGATAGACAAATTCTGCGAACGCCAATCGATTTAGAACGGTCGAATTAGTATATACTGAGAATTTGAACGAAAAAAATTAACGAACAAAAAAGTTGATTATATTACCATACATAATTTTTTGCACTTTTTTATTTTTCATTTTTCGAATTTCAAACGTTTGTCCTCCAACGTATTTTGACGTGCTGATTCCGAATTTTTGAACGAAAATGTCGAAAACCCATCAGAAATATTTTTGGCGGGAAGAAAACCATCCAAAATGGATTTAAAGCTGTCCAACTCGAGAACGGTTAGAGATAGACAAATTCTGCGAACGCCAATCGATTTAGAACGGTCGAATTAGTATATACTGAGAATTTGAACGAAAAAAATTAACGAACAAAAAAGTCGATTATATTACCATACATAATTTTTTGCACTTTTTTATTTTTCATTTTTTGAATTTCAAATGTTTGTTCTCCAACGTATTTTGACGTGCTGATTCCGAATCTTTGAACGAAAATGTCGAAAACCCATCAGAAATATTTTTGGCGGGAAGAAAACCATCCAAAATGGATTTAAAGCTGTCCAACTCGAGAACGGTTAGAGATAGACAAATTCTGCGAACGCCAATCGATTTAGAACGGTCGAATTAGTATATACTGGGAATTTGAACGAAAAAAATCAACGAACAAAAAAGTCGATTATATTACCATACATAATTTTTTGCACTTTTTTATTTTTCATTTTTCGAATTTCAAATGTTTGTCCTCCAACGTATTTTGACGTGCTGATTCCGAATCTTTGAACGAAAATGTCGAAAACCCATCAGAAATATTTTTGGCGGGAAGAAAACCATCCAAAATGGATTTAAAGCTGTCCAACTCGAGAACGGTTAGAGATAGACAAATTCTGCGAACGCCAATCGAATTAGAACGGTCGAATTAGTATATACTGGGAATTTGAACGAAAAAAATCAACGAACAAAAAAGTCGATTATATTACCATACATAATTTTTTGCACTTTTTTATTTTTCATTTTTCGAATTTCAAACGTATGTCCTCCAACGCATTTTGACGTGCTGATTCCGAATCTTTGAACGAAAATGTCGAAAACCCATCAGAAATATTTTTGGCGGGAAGAAAACCATCCAAAATGGATTTAAAGCTGTCCAACTCGAGAACGGTTAGAGATAGACAAATTCTGCGAACGCCAATCGATTTAGAACGGTCGAATTAGTATATACTGGGAATTTGAACGAAAAAAATCAACGAACAAAAAAGTCGATTATATTACCATACATAATTTTTGGCACTTTTTTATTTTTCATTTTTCGAATTTCAAATGTTTGTCCTCCAACGTATTTTGACGTGCTGATTCCGAATCTTTGAACGAAAATGTCGAAAACCCATCAGAAATATTTTTGGCGGGAAGAAAACCATCCAAAATGGATTTAAAGCTGCCCAACTCGAGAACGGTTACAGATAGACAAATTCTGCGAACGCCAATTGATTCAGAATGGTCGAATTAGTATAGATTGTTAATTTCGAGTCAATGGAAAAAATTAAAAATTACTCGAAAAAAGTTGAAAGGGGTTACCCCTAAAAATCATGAAAAGTACTAAGTTGTCACATCGATTTGAAATTTGCACTGTATACGTGAAATTTCATGCTCATTCCGAAAATGTATGATTTTTATATGCTCAGATAAAATATTTAGCCGGAAAAGAGTGTTTAAGGTAGAAAATTCAATTTTATGAGATTTTTTATTTTTAATTTTTTGAATTTAAAATTTTTGTTCTCCAACGTATGTTGACGTGCTGATTCCGAATCTTTGAACGAAAATGTCGAAAACCCATCAGAAATATTTTTGGCGGGAAGAAAACCATCCAAAATGGATTTAAAGCTGTCCAACTCGAGAACGGTTAGAGATAGACAAATTCTGCGAACGCCAATCGATTTAGAACGGTCGAATTAGTATATACTGAGAATTTGAACGAAAAAAATTAACGAACAAAAAAGTTGATTATATTACCATACATAATTTTTTGCACTTTTTTATTTTTCATTTTTCGAATTTCAAACGTTTGTCCTCCAACGTATTTTGACGTGCTGATTCCGAATTTTTGAACGAAAATGTCGAAAACCCATCAGAAATATTTTTGGCGGGAAGAAAACCATCCAAAATGGATTTAAAGCTGTCCAACTCGAGAACGGTTAGAGATAGACAAATTCTGCGAACGCCAATCGATTTAGAACGGTCGAATTAGTATATACTGAGAATTTGAACGAAAAAAATTAACGAACAAAAAAGTCGATTATATTACCATACATAATTTTTTGCACTTTTTTATTTTTCATTTTTCGAATTTCAAACGTTTGTCCTCCAACGTATTTTGACGTGCTGATTCCGAATTTTTGAACGAAAATGTCGAAAACCCATCAGAAATATTTTTGGCGGGAAGAAAACCATCCAAAATGGATTTAAAGCTGTCCAACTCGAGAACGGTTAGAGATAGACAAATTCTGCGAACGCCAATCGATTTAGAACGGTCGAATTAGTATATACTGGGAATTTGAACGAAAAAAATCAACGAACAAAAAAGTCGATTATATTACCATACATAATTTTTTGCACTTTTTTATTTTTCATTTTTCGAATTTCAAATGTTTGTCCTCCAACGTATTTTGACGTGCTGATTCCGAATCTTTGAACGAAAATGTCGAAAACCCATCAGAAATATTTTTGGCGGGAAGAAAACCATCCAAAATGGATTTAAAGCTGTCCAACTCGAGAACGGTTAGAGATAGACAAATTCTGCGAACGCCAATCGATTTAGAACGGTCGAATTAGTATAAACTGAGAATTTGAACGAAAAAAATTAACGAACAAAAAAGTCGATTATATTACCATACATAATTTTTTGCACTTTTTTATTTTTCATTTTTCGAATTTCAAACGTTTGTCCTCCAACGTATTTTGACGTGCTGATTCCGAATTTTTGAACGAAAATGTCGAAAACCCATCAGAAATATTTTTGGCGGGAAGAAAACCATCCAAAATACATACCACACATAATTTTTTGCACTTTTTTATTTTTCATTTTTCGAATTTCAAATGTTGTCCTCCAACGTATTTTGACGTGCTGATTCCGAATCTTTGAACGAAAATGTCGAAAACCCATCAGAAATATTTTTGGCGGGAATCTTTGAACGAAAATGTCGAAAACCTATCAGAAATATTTTTGGCGGGAAGAAAACCATCCAAAATGGATTTAAAGCTGTCCAACTCGAGAACGGTTAGAGATAGACAAATTCTGCGAACGCCAATCGATTTAGAACAGTCGAATTAGTATATACTGAGAATTTGAACGAAAAAAATTAACGAACAAAAAAGTCGATTATATTACCATACATAATTTTTTGCACTTTTTTATTTTTCATTTTTCGAATTTCAAACGTTTGTCCTCCAACGTATTTTGACGTGCTGATTCCGAATTTTTGAACGAAAATGTCGAAAACCCATCAGAAATATTTTTGGCGGGAAGAAAACCATCCAAAATGGATTTAAAGCTGTCCAACTCGAGAACGGTTAGAGATAGACAAATTCTGCGAACGCCAATCGATTTAGAACGGTCGAATTAGTATATACTGGGTATTTGAACGAAAAAAATCAACGAACAAAAAAGTCGATTATATTAAGTACCATACATAATTTTTTGCACTTTTTTATTTTTCATTTTTCGAATTTCAAATGTTTGTCCTCCAACGTATTTTGACGTGCTGATTCCGAGTCTTTGAACGAAAATGTCGAAAACCCATCAGAAATATTTTTGGCGGGAAGAAAACCATCCAAAATGGATTTAAAGCTGTCCAACTCGAGAACGGTTAGAGATAGACAAATTCTGCGAACGCCAATCGATTTAGAACGGTCGAATTAGTATATACTGGGTATTTGAACGAAAAAAATCAACGAACAAAGAAGTCGATTATATTACCATACATAATTTTTTGCACTTTTTTATTTTTCATTTTTCGAATTTCAAATGTTTGTCCTCCAACGTATTTTGACGTGCTGATTCCGAATCTTTGAACGAAAATGTCGAAAACCCATCAGAAATATTTTTGGCGGGAAGAAAACCATCCAAAATGGATTTAAAGCTGTCCAACTCGAGAACGGTTAGAGATAGACAAATTCTGCGAACGCCAATCGATTTAGAACGGTCGAATTAGTATATACTGGGAATTTGAACGAAAAAAATCAACGAACAAAAAAGTCGATTATATTACCATACATAATTTTTTGCACTTTTTTATTTTTCATTTTTCGAATATCAAATGTTTGTCCTCCAACGTATTTTGACGTGCTGATTCCGAATCTTTGAACGAAAATGTCGAAAACCCATCAGAAATATTTTTGGCGGGAAGAAAACCATCCAAAATGTATTTAAAGCTGTCCAACTCGAGAACGGTTAGAGATAGACAAATTCTGCGAACGCCAATCGATTTAGAACAGTCGAATTAGTATATACTGAGAATTTGAACGAAAAAAATCAACGAACAAAAAAGTCGATTATATTACCATACATAATTTTTTGCACTATTTTATTTTTCATTTTTTGAATTTCAAAAGTTTGTTCTCCAACGTATTTTTACGTGCTGATTCCGAATCTTTGAACGAAAATGTCGAAAACCCATCAGAAATATTTTTGGCGGGAAGAAAACCATCCAAAATGGATTTAAAGCTGTCCAACTCGAGAACGGTTAGAGATAGGCAAATTCTGCGAACGCCAATCGATTTAGAACTGTCGAATTAGTATATACTGGGAATTTGAACGAAAAAAATCAACGAACAAAAAAGTCGATTATATTACCATACATAATTTTATGCACTTTTTTATTTTTCATTTTTTGAATTTCAAATGTTTGTTCTTCAACGTATTTTGACGTGCTGATTCCGAACCTTTGAACGAAAATGTCGAAAACCCATCAGAAATATTTTTGGCGGGAAGAAAACCATCCAAAATGGATTTAAAGCTGTCCAACTCGATAACGGTTAGAGATAGACAAATTCTGCGAACGCCAATTGATTCAGAATGGTCGAATTAGTATATATTGTGAATTTCGAGTCAATGAAAAAAATTAAAAATTACTCGAAAAAAGTTGAAAGGGGGTTACCCCTAAAAATCATGAAAAGTACTAAGTTGTAACATCGATTTGAAATTTGCACTGTATACTGGAAATTTCATGCTCATTCCGAAAATGTATGATTTTTATATGCTCAGATATAAGATTTAGCTGGAAAAGAGTGTTTAAGGTAGAAAATCCAATTTTATGAGATTTTTTATTTTTAATTTTTCGAATTGCAAATTTTTGTCCTCCAACGTATTTTGACGTGCTGATTCCGAATCTTTGAACGAAAATGTCGAAAACCCATCAGAAATATTTTTGGCGGGAAGAAAACCATCCAAAATGGATTTAAAGCTGTCCAACTCGATAACGGTTAGAGATAGACAAATTCTGCGAACGCCAATTGATTCAGAATGGTCGAATTAGTATATATTGTGAATTTCGAGTCAATGAAAAAAATTAAAAATTACTCGAAAAAAGTTGAAAGGGGGTTACCCCTAAAAATCATGAAAAGTACTAAGTTGTAACATCGATTTGAAATTTGCACTGTATACTGGAAATTTCATGCTCATTCCGAAAATGTATGATTTTTATATGCTCAGATATAAGATTTAGCTGGAAAAGAGTGTTTAAGGTAGAAAATCCAATTTTATGAGATTTTTTATTTTTAATTTTTCGAATTGCAAATTTTTGTCCTCCAACGTATTTTGACGTGCTGATTCCGAATCTTTGAACGAAAATGTCGAAAACCCATCAGAAATATTTTTGGCGGGAAGAAAACCATCCAAAATGGATTTAAAGCTGTCCAACTCGATAACGGTTAGAGATAGACAAATTCTGCGAACGCCAATTGATTCAGAATGGTCGAATTAGTATATATTGTGAATTTCGAGTCAATGAAAAAAATTAAAAATTACTCGAAAAAAGTTGAAAGGGGGTTACCCCTAAAAATCATGAAAAGTACTAAGTTGTAACATCGATTTGAAATTTGCACTGTATACTGGAAATTTCATGCTCATTCCGAAAATGTATGATTTTTATATGCTCAGATATAAGATTTAGCTGGAAAAGAGTGTTTAAGGTAGAAAATCCAATTTTATGAGATTTTTTATTTTTAATTTTTCGAATTGCAAATTTTTGTCCTCCAACGTATTTTGACGTGCTGATTCCGAATCTTTGAACGAAAATGTCGAAAACCCATCAGAAATATTTTTGGCGGGAAGAAAACCATCCAAAATGGATTTAAAGCTGTCCAACTCGATAACGGTTAGGGATAGACAAATTCTGCGAAAGCCAATCGATTTAGAACGGTCGAATTTGTCGAAAATGTCGAAAACCCATCAGAAATATTTTTTAATGAACTTCATAGATATCGATCGAACTTGGCTCGCCAAAAATACGTATTTACTGGCAAAAAAAATTATTTTCCAAATACAACTCGATTATTTGGCAAAAACATCCGATCGAACCGAATTCAGATAAAATCACTCGTCCTGACGGACGGATTCTATCAATCGGTATGTTTTCATATTCTTGCCAAAGAAAGAGTTTTCGTGGAAAATAAAAAATTCTTGATAAAATTTGAAGCACTTGTGGTATTTCCTTCGATAAAAAAATAAATGATTAGCCACTGGAAGACTAATATACATTCTTTTCTCGGAAACCCGGAATTCCCTCAAGCCCCCAATCCCTTACACATCCATGAATGGCAGCAGCAAAACCGATAAGTACCGCTCCATTCTTTTAAATTCGTGAATAGACGAGAGCAAATATGCGAAATTCCAAATCATTATGTTGCATGAAAACAGACCCGCTAGAACTCCAGCATCCCAGGTGAATCGTTTTGAAATTGAGAAGGCACGAGCATCCGACTACAAAAGGCGTTTTTGAAATAAACTATCGCTTTAACCAAATCCGAAGGTCTTTTACACTTTTGTACCTAATAAGTGAAACGCTGTTGCGATCTTTATTTCCTTTGTGGACTTTATGTGCGAATGACAATGAAAAACCTTTTCTTCGAGGTATTATAGTCGTCGAGAGGCTCTTGACTTTTGTTGTGGAATACTCGAAAGGTGAAAATCTGTGGGCTGTTAGTGGTAGCAATGGGATTTATGTTGTTATTTTATGCAGAGAGGAACAAGGACAAAGCACAAGAAATTGAAACGAAATTTATGTCATCGTGATAATGAAATTCAAAGTTTTACTCAAAAAATAGACTGAAAATATCGAACAAAAATACATGTCAAAACTATGAGAGACAAAACAACAAATTTTTACTAACAAAACATAAAACAAGACAGATTTTGAAATGAAAAAAACGCATACTCAATTGCGAAACCAAACCCTTCGGCTGTAGAAGACTGAAATTCGAATTGAAAACGATTCATCATAAAACTTTCTGACTCGTAGGTGCTAGCAGAACGATTGAAAAAATGTATTTCCTAGTCTTATGTAAAATCTGATTTCTCGGTTGTCTGATCAGAGAATATGATTGTGTTGAACAAGGAATTGATGGATCGTTGGCAAACAAAGAACTGGCGGTTAAATGGAAATCCATAAAGGCAAACTTTCAGTTTCGTAGATTTCTTATGCACGTCTTCTTCTTTCTCCTGGACTTCAAAATTATCAATCAGTTATTTAAAAACACAACGGCTGAAATGAGTCGCTGTAATTAAAATTGACTGTCAATTCGATTATATCGCCAATTATATCCGAATAATGATTATTTAAATTTGGTTGTGTAAGTCAGAAACAAATTTTTGGTTCCCGCGAAAAGAAAAATCCTGTATTGCTCAGAAAACATCGTGAGAACCGAGAGAATAAAGTAGATAGGAATTGCATGGTGTTCTTCTTGAATTTCTTTAAAGGATGTATATCTTAGAAGGCACCTCCCGAGGCAGCGAGTTCCAAATCGTCCATGAAAATATTATAATGTTTGCCCAATATGAACAAAACACTAGGCATATAAATGAGTTAAGAGTTCCGGTAAATAAAAAAAAAGTAATGTTACTTACGTAGTTTTGTCTCCTGAACACGAATCTGAAAATATTTTGCGGCGCTCTCTAATACTTTTCGAGATATGACTCCAAACATTGAAAATTGACCGTTTTCAAACACGAATTTTTCAGTCAAAAATCACTCAAAGTTATTCCATCTTTTGATGGCCATTTCTTTACACACTAATCAACCCACATTTCACAATTACTAGCACTAAAAACATTATTTTTTCACAAAAAATCCAAAAATAGCGCGCAGTTACCAACCCACCACATGTAAAATGATAAAAATATCCAAATTTGTTAGTTATGTGTTGTCCTAAGGAAGGGTGGACCTAGAAACTTGCTTTCGTTGTATAGGTTCTAGAAGAGTGTACAATAAAGTACTTCTGTTCTCTTCTGTTTTTGATCGAGCCGTTGTCGTTGATCTGCGGATGTTAATGTCAAAATAACGTTTGTATTCTCTTCTCCTCAATTCCTCATATCACGGATAGTTCTTCCTCTTCTTTTTATATGGGTTCGGCAACTAGGGTCATTACCCAGTCCCGACTAAATGTGATCATGGATAGTTGTTTTAGGTCTTTGATCGCACTATATGTAATTATAACCGTCACACAGAGAGAGACAGTATACTTGAAGCTCTTATGCAAAGACAAGATGTTGGCTTCATTGTATCTAAATATGAATCAGCGGTTATAAGCCAAGCTGTAGATGAAAATAAGAGGTTCTTTTCACACGATAACGGAGGCAGATTCAGCCTCCGAAACGTCAACAATTTTCAAAAAAAAAGTATTCTTGGTTAATTTGATCTCATTTTTTCAGACATGCAAATTCAGTGTAGGGTACGTTACTGACAAAAATTAATTTCATTTAGTCTTGTGAATGCAGTAACTTATCGGGCACATTAATTAATTTGCCCTTCTTCACTTGTACAGATTTTTTTGGAATGACATTTTTTCATTTTCAGATTGTAGGTTACAAACCCAAGAAATCACGTCAAGAATTCAAACTATAGTTGCATTATGGATATTGCCACACGTTTGTTGATTGAACATTCCTAAACGATCTTGACGGATCGATAACGACAACCATTTTGAAAAAATGGCCAGGCTAGCGCTCAAACAAGGAGTTAAGTTCCCGCAGATGCGAGCCATCAATCCACTTCAAAAATCGAAAGATAGACGTACACGTACACACAAACAGCATCGAAATTTATGTGCATATGTAACGTTCCGCCCCGGGGCTCGGCCCCAGCAGTTAGCACACAAAGGCACCCCCTCCGGCCAATCTCAGTCGGGGCCGACACTCCGCAGCTGACTGTTCACACTTTCCTTCACGGTTTACAAATGTACGACACCAGCAGAACTGGATGCGGCACCGCCACTATTAGTACGGTCGGTGGAGATATTTTCGACACCATCGTCCGGCGTGGAAATGTTCTTTCTCCACGATCATCGCAGAATGGCAAATTCAGAGATCAAATTTGATGACAATAGCTATTTGTATTACTAAGGAGGAAAGTACCACTTTTCCTCCCGCAGGATGTAGTTTACTGCCAATCCAAGGGAGGAAAAGGCACTCTACTCCCATGTAATACATGTGATTTTACCTCCTACCCACTTGATGAACCTTTTTTTGTAAATTTAAAACGCATCTCAACTGCTTTTGTCTAAAACGGACCTATACTTGCATGATGGAAACTATAGACAATACAGTCACTCATCTGAGAATCTGCGGTGGTGCGATGGCTAGCGTCTGGGGCTTGTAATCCGAAGGTCCCGGGTTCAGCTCCTGGCAATTGCAACTTTTTTAAAAGAACATACTTTATTATTGTTAGTTATCTGAATTATTGGACATTTAGATAGCTTATACATTTCTCATAAGCAATGTTATGTGCCTATTTGAATGGAGTGTCGATAATTTTTTTTCTAAGAGCTGCGCTTGTCGAAAAAATAATGTGTGTATTTCGAGCACAAAGTGTCATTGTCGTTCTCCAAAGATCAATCTTTTTGTCGAGCGACAATCAATCACTTTGCGCTCTAAATACACAAATAGCTATTGAAGAACTGAGGTAGAAGTAACAACCCACCATAATGAGCCAAGAAGGCATGGGGGCTCCTCTATCAGGCATTGGATATTTTTTATGAAAATCCAGAACGCCAATAACGATACCTATCCCAAGGTAATGTTTCATCTCAATTTTTTCACGCTTCTCCGGACACTCACTGAGACTCCAGTGTCAGCAAAAAACTGCATTTGGTTATTTCATATTTTGCTAAAAGAGCACCGTCCTTCGGAAAATAAACTCAGCCTCTTGGGCATTTTGTGTTTTCCGTACCAGTCCCCTGTACCAGTCTAAACAGGTTCTTCACCGGTTGACTGCTGTATTCTTCGGGAGTTTCTAGGTTTTCCGAATATTGCCTGTCTCTTGCGGTCTAATGCCTCGCATTCTGACAGTACTTGCCTGGCTGTTTCTGCCCCTTTACCATGCACATTGTCTGCAGGAAAGTTTTGTTTGTACAGCCCCATTTTGTGCAGGTGTTTCCTCATTGGGCTGTGACCAGTGAGAAAGAAGGCCTGTTATTGTTCTAACTTGATTCCTGCTCAACTCGAGTAGTTCTTCAGTTCTGTGTTTTGACGGTCCTTTAATGAATGTTTTCCCGTGGTGCATGAGAGGGGCTTCGTTCCACCTCTCCTTTTGTTTTCGCTTGACCCAGTACCAAATGCACCATCAAATGTCGGATTTATCAATCCCGTCTGCTGGTTCTGGGCCAATGTATGGAGTTGATGAGCCCACTTTGGCTAGCTCATCAGCTTTATCATTGCCCTCGATTCCACAGTGTCCTGGAACCCACATCAAAGTTGATTTGTTGTGTTCTGTGACAACACCGAGTTCTTTTCGGTATTCCCATACCAGTCTTGATGTCACTTTCGGATTCATGAGGGCCTTCAGTGACACCTGGCTGTCTGTACATATTTTGATCCCTCATATTGATTTCTCTCACACATTGCAAGATGGCGCACATCTCTGCTTGGAATACGGAGGTGTTTGTTCCTAGTGAGACGCTCATTTGGGAGTTTCTCCCCTCACTGTATATTCCAGCACCAGTTTCTTCCCTGGTTTTGGATCCGTTGTACCAGATCCTCTCTCCAGGTTTGTCCCTGATGTTGTCATCTGTCCATTCCCTTCGATCTTGTATAATAACCTCGAAGTTAATGTTGACAAAGTACCTGGGAGTCATGTGGTCCGTTGGTTTCATTTCGAGAATGTTGCCTCCTTATCTCCTTTATCTTATTGTGATCCGATCTGTTGCTCGTGTTTTGTTGCCTTAGAAGTCGCATTCTTGATTCTCCCATGATTGTTATGGGTAGATATAATCAGTGCTGCCGTTTTGTGAGTAATTACTCCTTTTGTGAGTATTTTCAACGCTGCGGAGTAAAAGCGGAGTAATTGGATATTTGTGAGGATTTGTGAGGATTTCGATGGGTCATTTAGAATCATTAAATAAAATTTAAAAGAAGACCGAAGTTTCTGTGATCAAATTTGGGTGGATCACGGAACATGAAGTATAAGATAGAACTTCTGTTCTGACTGATATTTTATGATTTTTATGCTAGTTTTTGACTTTTTAGTTTTGGGCTGTATATTTTAAATGAGTTAAACTGACAGATGACAGGTGACACTTGACACTTCACTTCATTACGATTACGTTTTTTTAGAAGATTAGTACCATTATTCATTTTTTTTAAAGAAATTCATATCATTTTATTCATAACAATCATAACCATTGTGTCAGTTTCTGGAAAATATTGGGAGGATTTTGTGAGGATTTTCAAAGTTTTGGGAGTAAAATGCGTGGATTTTGATAAGGCCTTGTAATACTTTTGATTAGTGCCCAGCGGCAGCACTGGAAATAATGTATATTTTACCTCACCGACCGTACTATAATATCAATGCGGGACGGGACCAACCCGAGTTATTGTTCTACGCTTTGCTTTCGAAATCCGATTTATGATTCATGACTGTACGTTATGGTAATGAAGCCGAGCTGGAGTGTCGCGATCAAATGTGACACTGATCTAGGGATAGAACGGATAGTTAATGATTGAAAAATTGAAATCGATGCAAAGTGAATTTCAAGGAGTGATAGTCCATTTATCGATTGTTGTTTTGAACGATTGTTTCTTGCGTACACTCAGAGGATGAATAATTATAATTTCAACATGTTTCCTGTTAAGTCGGCCAATGTAACTCTAACCAAAAATTGAGATATAAACTTCCTTCCAGAAGATGATCACTTGGTGATTGAAAAAGAGCTGTTTCAAACAGTGCAGTGCAAAAACGTGATTTTGAAAAAAAAAATAAGATGTGGTAGAAGTCCATTGGGGTCTCGAAGAGGAGTGGTAAAGATTCACAATGCAAAAACTCGAAGTCCATGATAATAACCACATGTTATGTGATGGTAGAACGATCAAACACTATCGATCAGTTCAATGGTATCATAGTCGTACATGTTTCGAACCTATATAGGTTCATCATCGGCTAAGTTTAAAATTATGGAGAGAAAAATGTTATATAGAAACTTCAATAAAGTTAAAAAAAGGGTGTCACCACATGTTCCCACTAGGGGAGGGGTTATGTGGGAACAAAAATATGTGTCTCTTATTTTTTATTGCGTTTTTCATAAAACTTCCGTTTATTATCAATAATATTTACTGGAAGATGTATTTGGCAATCCACGTAATAGCTTTAGATCCTTATAATTACAAAATTCAGCAGATTGTATAAATTGCTTCTGCAATGGTCGCCTGAAAACGGATTGCATTGTACTCGAAAAAAGGAAAATGAACATTCCAGCACACTTTCCAAACACTTGGCCGCGACCCACGCTCGAAGTAACGAAAAAAAAACGGCTCCATAAATAAAATTACTCGCAACTCAAGAAAGTATATCATGTTAATGGTAGTTCTCTATGATAATCTGTGTATTTACAACGGGTCCAACACAATCGTAGTCGATAAAATACGTTTAGTGTCAGTCGTCCGCGTCAGCGTCCGCCGGCCAGACCGATAATTCAAGCGACCACGAGCGTCCACCATTGTGTTTTACGGCGTTTGTTCGCCCTATTTATGAACACCCACCAGTCAACGTTCTGGCAGAAATGAAAGAACAGCACGTGAGCCGCGAACTGCCGCCATTAAATCACTCGGTGTCCGCGAACAAGGTACTCAAAACGGATGAAAGGTGGTTCAGGTGGCGGACGTAATGAGGCTGCTCGCTACCTACTTGAAGAATGAAGATTTTTCATAACCATTTGGAATTCAAGTGTAAATTACCTACAAAGAAAATCCCAATAACTGTACCGTCAGTATCTTTCCATCATATACTATGGCTCTTTTGAGGTGGGATGGTCTTTAAATCACTGAAATATTCAAACATTTTTGATGTGCACCACTCAAACAGCTTTGTTATTCAAGACGTCATGCAATTCAACAGCTTCTATTTTCACAAGATCGCTCATCTACTCAGAATAAACAACAGTTCTCAGGGTTGAGTTGTGAATTGGTATATTCACAAACATTATTCACGTAGCCTAGGGATGATTTCCACGTCTGGTCTCCCAGCACTAGTTCCCTAAGATTCTGAAAAGTAACGCAGGAGCATTATACATTCCAAATGGAAGGACTTCGAATTGGTACAGCCCTTATCCGGCAGATAATGTTGTTTTGCCTCTGCTGTCAGGATGATTCTACTTGCGTATCTGTTGTCGTTGATTCTTAGAAATTCCATCATTCATCGTGACAGACGCCATTCAGTCACGCAGTATAGGTTGATCCATACTCTTAAGTGACTAATACTACCGGTGAGGAATTCTTTACATCTACATCTATACAAGCGAACTGTTAGGAAAGCAAACATTGACATCATCTTGTAGGAAATTTTCTTAGCTTTCTTTCTATATACATATGTATTTAACGAATGTGTCTCGTTCTGGTCGCAAAATGCGAAATATAAAAGGTGCGCTAAGATCTCGCATCCTAGCACACAAAACTACCTATAACATCTACAAGCGTACTGTTAGGCAAGCAAACATTGACATCATCTTGTAGGAAATTTTCTTAGCTTTCTTTCTATATACATATGTATTTAACGAATGTGTCTCGTTCTGGTCGCAAAATGCGAAAAATGTAAAAGGTGCGCTAAGATCTCGCATCCTAGCACACAAAACTACCTATAACATCTACAAGCGTACTGTTAGGCAAGCAAACATTGACATCATCTTGTAGGAAATTTTCTTAGCTTTCTTTCTATATACATATGTATTTAACGAATGTGTCTCGTTCTGGTCGCAAAATGCGAAAAATGTAAAAGGTGCGCTAAGATCTCGCATCCTAGCACACAAAACTACCTATAACATCTACAAGCGTACTGTTAGGCAAGCAAACATTGACATCATCTTGTAGGAAATTTTCTTAGCTTTCTTTCTATATACATATGTATTTAACGAGTGTGTCTCGTTCTGGTCGCAAAATGCGAAAAATGTAAAAGGTGCGCTAAGATCTCGCATCCTAGCACACAAAACTACCTATAACATCTACAAGCGTACTGTTAGGCGAGCAAACATTGACATCATCTTGTAGGAAATTTTCTTAGCTTTCTTTCTATATGCATATGTATTTAACGAATGTGTCTCGTTCTGGTCGCAAAATGCGAAAAATGTAAAAGGTGTGCTAGGATCTCGCATACTAGCACACAAAACTACCTATAACATCTACAAGCGTACTGTTAAGCAAGCAAACATTGACATCATCTTGTAGGAAATTTTCTTAGCTTTCTTTCTATATACATATGTATTTAACGAATGTGTCTCGTTCTGGTCGCAAAATGCGAAAAATGTAAAAGGTGTGCTAGGATCTCGCATCCTAGCACACAAAACTACCTATAACATCTACAAGCGTACTGTTAGGCAAGCAAACATTGACATCATCTTGTAGGAAATTTTCTTAGCTTTCTTTCTATATACATATGTATTTAACGAATGTGTCTCGTTATGGTCGCAAAATCCGAAAATTTAAAAGGTGCGCTAAGATCCGGCATCCTGGCACATAAAACCACCTATAACATCTACAAGCGAACTGTTAGGCAAGCAAACATTGACATCATCTTGTAGGAAATTTTTTTAGCTTTCTTTCTATATACATATGTATTTAACGAATGTGTCTCGTTATGGTCGCAAAATGCGAAAAACATCCTAGCACATAAAACCGCCAAAAAAAAATACTGGACTAGCAGGATTTGTTCATGTCCCTTCAATTAGGGCTTTGAACACCGCCTTCTAATGCCGACTATCTCTGGTTTTCTTAACCTGGAAATATTCTCCTTCTCTGGTGAAACGGCCATGTTGTTTTTTTTCCTGGTCTCAGAGATCTCGATTTCGTTTCGTTTCGTTTCGCCAAGAATTGAACAAAAGTTGAGCAGTGGAAATAAATGAAGTAGTTAAGCGTAATCAGCGAGTGTTACTGTTTGAAGAGCCTTCAGAAGGTTTATAATATTTTTCAAAAAACACAAAACAAATCAATGAATGACTGGGTACGTCCTCACAATTCACAAGAAAAAATGTGTAATAATCCATGTACCCACTGTAGAATCCGTTGAGGTGTAACGATGCGTGTAGGGGTCGGACGCATTCATCATTCGGTGGTTGTTACAAGACCACAATATACCAGAAAAGTTATTCCTCCGACCGACATGACACCCATTGTCCCAGCCTACTCTATTATAAAGCACTTTTGAACGTATCGGCTTTACAAGGGTGTGAGAATGCGGATATTTATCAAATAATGGATAGGTGGGTTAGCTTCTAGCAGATTTGTTATTGTCAAATGGATTACGGTCAGCGAATTTACAATAACAATAGTGGCGTTTTGCTCCTATTGTTTTACTGGGTAAGTAGCCTGGTTGATGGGTATGCTGCCTGCTGTCAGGCTCGTTATGAAATTGTGACTTTTTCGTCACGGTTGTTGGCGAAAGGACTGAATGAATGACGTGTTAAAATTTTGAAACAGTGGGACAACGACTTCGAAGCTTTAACCGTTTGTTCACATTTTCGTCTTTTGGGTTTTAAAAAAACAATTTCATGCACTTTGAATAGTTAAGGATATCCCTCTAAAAACCAAATCTGCGTGGCCTTACCCAAATAGCACACATTCGCCTAAGGTCTTCCTCAACGTGTCGCCAAAAGCCTGAAGAGGACATTCTGTTTCCACAAGCTGAGGACATCATTAGGCTCAGCGTTTGCGGCCTAATTGTTCCAGATTACTCCTTTTAATGACAGCCTGAGGATGTTGAGATTTTGGGACTAAGGTCATCTTAAATGTTTCGCTCAGAGCCTGAAGAGGACATTCTGTTTCCACAAGCTGAGAACATCATTAGGCTCAGCGTTTGCGGCCTAATTGTTCCAGATTACTCCTTTTAACGACAGCCTGAGGATGTTGAGATTTTGGGACTAAGGTCATCTTAAATGTTTCGCTCAGAGCCTGAAGAGGACATTCTGTTTCCACAAGCTGAGAACATCATTAGGCTCAGCGTTTGCGGCCTAATTGTTCCAGATTACTCCTTTTAACGACAGCCTGAGTATGTTGAGATTTTGGGACTAAGGTCATCTTAAATGTTTCGCTCAGAGCCTGAAGAGGACATTCTGTTTCCACAAGCTGAGAACATCATTAGGCTCAGCGTTTGCGGCCTAATTTTTCCAGATTACTCCTTTCAACGACATCCTGAGGATGTTGAGAATTTTGGGACTAAGGTCGTCTTAAATGTTTCGCCAATAGCCTGAAGAGGGCATTCTGTTTCCACAAGCTGAGAACATCATTAGGCTCCAGCATTTGCGCCATAACTGATTCAGATTAGTCCTTTCAGCGGCCGCCTGAGGATGTCAAGGGTTTTGTGCCTAAGGTCATCCTAAATGTGTCGTCAAAAGCACGGAGAGAACGTTAATTTTTTTCAGATTATCAGATCATTATGGTTAGCAAATGAGTCATAATTGTTCCAGATTAGTCCATTCAGTGACCTGTCGAGGATTTTGCAAGGGCTCTAACGCTAATACATTTAACTCCTGTACTACTTCACGATATTCCACGGAACTATGATGATGAACTCAAAAACGTAGCCTCCATCATGAGTTATATTGAAAAATATGAAACACATTTGAAAAAAACACTTGACAAGTAAGTCTTTAACAGGTGAGGAAATATAGATAATGTATGATACGTTATGGCTTTTTCCGGTATATTATATTTACGCATATTACATATTAGTTTTCAACGTCGAACAATAAAATAATAACTTGCTGCATTAGCCTGCCAATGGGGTGCTATCTCTAGACCTCTAGAGGTTGTGGTGTTAATTAACTCATAACGAATGCTACGACGGCTTTCACGCAACAACTATTCTTCATCTAGAAGTATTCTAGTGTGAATATTAAATGTAATAGATTGATGGACTTCCGTAAATTTATGATATAATTATTTCGAGCAGTGGGGTTCTGTTATTCCGTACGGAACTAACACAGTCGCGTATGGATGTTGATTATTATTCATTTGAAAAATCCAATCTATTTTTTCATTAATGAAACTATCGATATGTGGTTCTTTGGTGATGGATCGTCGTTCGAATCAATTAAAAGTGTGGTTCTGACTGCCTATTAATAATTCATGAGACGGTGTTTGTACGAAGCTTTATTTGATCTGAGATATCGATAAAATCATAATGAAAGAAGTCTTTTTTCTGAATTATTTTCTTCGAAACTTTGTAGTTAGCTGAGATCAATACACATTTTGCCAAGATTTCATCTTCAGGTTTACGCCAAGATAGTTATTTTTATGGGTAAACCTACTTCTACCCCAAAAATAAATTAAGGTAGTGTTGGCAATTATGGCCCAGAGTTTGACTGCGACATTTTTGTGTTTGTAGAAAACCGTTTTTATAACATTGTCGTATAATTCAAATCGCATTATAAGACCGCTTTAAAACCGTTTTGAAAGAGTGTTTTAACTGCTTTATAACGAGTATATGGTTCCCTTTTAACACCTTCAATTTCTGCGTTAAAAAACTAAAAAACTGTTTTGTAATAGTTATATACAGGCCTTATAAAAACTTTATAAGGTGATCAATGAAACAGTTTTTTAGGACAAAGACAATTGCTTTATTAAATAAGTATAAAATTGTTTTATAATTTACCTATAAGAGACGTCGCTTGATTGGTTACAAACAGTTTAAAGCACAAAATGGTAGTGTTTTAAACGAAAAACATTTTTTATAATAACCGTTTGAGTGCCCTAGTTTGCTTAAAGAACTGAATTGTTAAAAATTTCCGCATTATACAATTTTTAACGTTTCAATTCGAATAAGATTTATATTGCGTTATCATTAGTTCCTATCCGAGTAGCAAAATAACTGCTTTTTGAAACTGAAATATTTTATAAGTATCTTATAATGCCGAATTAAGTAAGTTTGACTGCGACTGCGACAACTCGCATTATAAAATTGAAGTTTCGTTTTGGCGTTAGATAGTTTTAAAACGCATTATAAGACTGTTTTGAAACCGTTTCAAAAAAGCGTTTGAAGTGCTTTATAATGATTATATGTTTACTGTATAACACCTTTAATTTATGCGTTGAAAAACTGTTTTGTAACAGTTATATACAAGCGGTATAAAAGCTTTATAAGGTGATATATAAAACATGTTTTAGGACAAAGAAACTTGATTTATAAAATTAGTATAAAATTATTTTATAGTATACCTATAAAGGCGTCGCCTACTCTGTTATAAAGAGTTTAGAGTACAAAACAGTAGTATTTGGCAAGTTCAGGCGGGGCCGAACATTAGATTTGTCATAACTTTGCTAAAAATTATAGTAGAAGGAAAAGAAAAAGTGAATATCGTGCCAGAAGACTTCTACTTCCTCATGCAAATATAATATGTGAGTATCTGAGTACCTAAAATGTGTTTTGTCCCACTTCACATAACCCTTCTACGATATTTACGGAGGATCCGAAATTCATGGATATTTTAGTTGATATGAAATAATCATACTGGAGCAGGAATCAGTATACCCTCTTTGGACCATAAGCAACGATTTAAGGCTAGTGAGACAAGTCTCACTTATACATGCCAAAGAAAAAACTCCTGCCTCAGTTTCCAACTCACCCATAATCCCGGCAATTTCAAGCTTGAGATTTGCGCTTCACAATAGTGTTATGTAACTTAACGGTTATGTAAATGTTTGTTGGTTTTTCTGTACTTAACAGATAGTGAAATAATATCTGGAAAAGAACCTGAAAGATTAAGGTTTGGACCAGAGGATGACTAATTATCGCTTATTGCAGAGATTCTAGTGGAAGTTACAGAAAAAATAATTGTAGATAAAATGAATCTATAGATACACTATTGGTTAAAAAATGAATATTCGACTTTTATTTGAACAATAATAATACAAAAAATACCGGACAATAAAGCTAGGTTAAATCACATTTTAGAATAGCCCGGGTTCTGTAAATTAGTGCCCGGTAAAACGTCGCTTCCAATAACTGTGAAATAAAGTTAAAATACCGCTTGACGTAAAACCAATACCGCAGGACGTTATTAACGTTCACAGGCTCTAGTCAATTTACCGATATCTCTCTAATCTGTTTTCGTGTTTGTCATGGTTTCAACTACCAGCATATCAAGTTGTCACACCTACCAATTCAACCATTCAAAACATTTTCGTACCATCGGATCGTCGGATATCGTATGCATGAAAACCCGGCCTTACAATCGATTCCTGTCTCAAAACCCAATCGTACTGGATTAAAACAAGAGTACATACATTTTATAGTTGATCTTTTTGCAGTGTGGCTATATTTACAGTCCGTCAAACTAGAAATCCAGCTTCAACTTGTCGAAAGCTTTACCAAAACGTGTACCGAGCGAGCTTGAAAGCAAGACCGCATCTTTCGAAACAGACGGCGTATACTCGTCTAGAGCTGTAACGTACGGCGTTAATCCTAAAATATTTGTACATATTTTTTATTCCCGTATCGTTCGAAATGACGAATACCTAATTTAAGGAGTGCGCGGCTCGAGCGTAATCCGATTAGAGCTCACCGATCGTACCCGGCGCGTCTTACATCTTTTCCCGGCGGGGCGCCGCCTTACGGATCCCGTGGAAACGACCGCTCGCAGATGGGTCTGGATGAGTTCGTTTTCACTTTTCATCCGTTATTCATTTTCGGAAAGATTTATGAAAAATCTTGACCCTCGCGTACGGGTCGACTATCACAGGTGCCGCTTTATTTTGAAAAATAGGGATATATCGAGATATCCAACCGGTGTGAAGTTAGCGGCTAATGAGTCTTTTCTGTAAAAAAGATCCGCGAGGTGGCAGCACTATAGCGTAAGGTCTGTCATCTAACGATTATTTTTTTATTTAATCATCTTTCAAGTTATTAACAGGGGTATATTAGGATTTTATGAAATGCCAATGTGCAGTGCCAATAAAACTGAGAGATAAAACTAGATTGAAATAGTGGCTTGTCTTGTGTAGCACCTCTGCGTTTGAGCTCAATCTTCAATTCAGATAGGTACTTTTCTTTGTCTATATTTTAAAACGGTGCGAATAGGATACATTTCCGGTAAAAAGTTTCACGGTCATAAAATTCAGTACAATTTGACAGTTGTTTTTAGACCTGACGCCTACGTTGCGACATCTGGTGTCACAAAAAATATAGAAAACCCTCATTTCCAGCGACCGAATTGCCGAAGATTGCCGAACGTCCATAGACGTACTTTCTTTTTATCATTTAGGTAAAATGGGTTAATAGATGAAAAATTCAGTGGTTGTAGGTATCACAAGAATATAAAATAAACTTCATGAAGAAAAATAATATGTTTTGTTCACAAATGAGCATGGGCGCCGCTAGTAAAAATTTTGGGGGGGGGGCTCAACTGTTATTTGAAAAGCAAAAATCCAGGAGGGGGCAGTCGCTACTAAACAAAGAAATAAGCTTATGGTCATATACATTTCACTAAAAAATCTAGATGTGTTTGAAAAAAACACTGTGAAAAGAAGAATCAGTGGCGGCCCGTCGGAGATGCCGAAACCGTCAAAAGAAAATTAATATACGAAGAAAATGGACTGTCACATTCATATTCAACTAAAAAAATCAAATTTTCATTGGAAAACATACAGTGAAAAGGTGAATCAGTAATAATAGATAATGTTTTATTTTCAAATTTTCTTAATGTTATGGGACACTGGAAAGTGTTGTATTAATATTTTTATTTTAGCTCCTGAACCATACAAGTAAATGAAAACTTCAAGAACACAAAAAGATGTTAAATGAAACAACATTGATTATTCTTCTCTAACATTCGGCAATATTGGTCCAATATTTCAAAAATAATATTGGTATAATATTCTTGAATCAATATTGGCCTCAAAATGTTGGACGATATTGGTGGAAAAATTGCATTCATAAGTCCAGATAATGTTATTAAAAAAATGCCATTGGTTCAAGAAATATAAACTACTCAAAACGCCATCAAAACTACGTTCACTTTCACTCGACGCGCGTTTCGCCGACAAGGTTGGCATTCTTAAGAGCAATAAACTATAAACTTACAGCTCTTGAACTAACACTAGTATTTTCTCAACATCTATAAGCTATAATCTTATAACTCTTGATAATGTCAACTGTGTTGGTGAAACGCGCGTCGAGTGAAAGTAGCGTAGTTTCGGTGTTTTGGGTAGCTTCTGTTTCTTGAATCAGATTCACACTGAAGGTTCCAAATATCCATTTATTCAATTTTGAACTTTATTAAGTACTATTGAATATCAGGCCAATATTCAAATTTCAATAAGGGTTTTCGTAACAATTTTAATAAATACGGGTTTTCCTAATATTTTGTGTGACAGTTCACATTCAGAATAGTTGTATCAGTCAATATTCCACCAATATTATTGATATTTTTTTTTCTCCAAATGGCATTAAACGCGGCCTTTTAATGACACTTGGCAGGCTTAGAAGTTGTACTTTTAATGCCTAGGCAGAAAAAGTCCACTTTTACTGCCTAGGCAGAAAAAGTCCACTTTTACTGCCTAGGCAGAAAAAGTTCGTTGCTAGGCAACCTTCCAAGTAATAATTTAAATCAAACTGGTTATTAAAATTGAAAATGACATTAAGAAAACTCAAAATGATGCTGATGATAATAAACTGGTTTTATTGCATTAAAACTACAAACTACAACACGAAATTTTTATTTATTAGATATATTTATGGTGAATTGTGAACAATTATTTAATACAATTGAACTCTGTCAACTTCCCTCTTTTCCAGTAAAATTAACAACTTTAGTATCAACACTTGATACTCCGGAAACGCCAGAAAATATTTTATTGCCGATGTTCGACTTATTGGCTAGCGAGTCCTCAATATAGCCCTCCGCGACAGCGGAAGACTTCCATCCTCCATGTTGCTTCAACATTGTTATGTCCCCACCAGAATGCACCAGCAACGTGGCCGAAGTTCTGCGAAAGCAGTGCCCGGTATACTCTTTCGCATGGGATAGTTCCAGAAAAGTAGCAATTTCTTCTGGCATTTTACCGAATTTGTGAATGCCAATGAATTGATGATGTGCTTTACCGTTCGCATACTTATAGAAGACACGCCGATTATTTAAATTCGAGGGTCTGGAGGCTGCATATTTTCTGTAAACGCTTAAATATTCCGTTACTAGGTACAAAAGATCTTGATCTTTTGGTCTTAGTATTTGGTAGCATAATTAGCAATTTGTCGCCCATATCATTTATATCATCTGTTTTCATTTGCAAAAGCTCATCACATCTACAAGCCCCAGCGACTGCAACAATAAGTACAACCTAAAATATAAATTGAAAATTAATTCTTTAATCCATAATAGATCATTTTCAATATATTCCTACCTTTCAACATCGAATAGGTAGACCATAACGTTGAAGGCTTCATTTTCTTTGAAAGATCGGAAAAATAGACAATCAGCACATTTTCAGAGAAAGATCCTATATTTTTCTTCTGTCTATATTCCATGAATCTGCTGTATGTGAGTTCATATACAGTTCTTGATTTTTCCGGTAAAAGGTTAAATTCCACATCTCGCGCCTGGTCTCTTATCTCAGGTGGTGTTAATTGCATCAATTCATCCTCACTTTGCAGTAAATCCATTTCTAACATGACAACTTTTCAAAATTGACAATGACAAAGTAAACAGTAAACAAACAAATTCAACAAACGTCATCAGCGGTAAACATAGTAACGCAGGGCCCAGTTACCTTTGATGAAATAATTTAGTTATTTGGATATTGATAGTGAAACGCAATTTAAATATGAAAAAGTCGATTTTGCGTGGAATTGGAACAAATTTGAAGAAAAAATTATATGTTTCACACGGCAGAAAAGCAGATTTAATGCCTTGGCTGGTTTCATAGCCTCGCTACGCTCGGCTATGAAACACCAGCCGCGGCATTAAATCTTGTGCTTTTATGCCTAGTAAAACAAATAACTATTTTCCAATATTCATCCAAATTGAATCAATAGGTATTGAAAATAGCGGATATTTTGACAAAATCGAAAATACCCATAAACTCAAAAATATGAAACAAATACCTATCTGACAGAAAAAAAACTTATCCCCCCTACGGACGTTGAATTATATCTGACGCCCATCTGTGTAACGTTCTTCAAGGATATAATTCCTCTGTTACTGTATTAATATTTGTAGCAAGTTCCTTTTGTTCGACCGGGTGTTGATCTTGTCACGACACGCAACCGAACCTCTCCACTCCACTCAAACTTTTTTCTCCGACCGTTGAATATCACAATGAATAATATTCCGAAAATGATTTATGTATGCGTATTAAAAAGACGAACACTCTCTTACCTCAACCGCGATACAACAGAAATACAATAAATTTTATAACAAAAAAACGAACTGAACCGACTCAGGTTCGGAGCACAATGCAAAGAATCCAAATGGAATTTCAATGTCCATTTATCATATACTCCTTCTCGAAAACTGGACGGCGGCTTTTCGTAAGCTCCCAATTTCGTGGTTGCTGGAGAATTATTATTCTTTATTAATTCCGTTCGAGGTGAAATGTGTCAAGAAGTTTTAATCGTTCGTTTCGCCGTTTTCACGGTTTTCATACCGGAATATAATGTATCGATATTTTCAATCACACCAGCAGAAAATTCAACTTTACTTGGTTTGATTACTGTTTGTATAATCAACGGCCATTTCCGGATTTAGTAGAATCCATACCAGTGGCGGATCCAGGGGGCGCACCCCCCCCCCCCGAGCGATTTACATTTTGATCTGGATACATAATAATTTGCGAGTTTCACAATGTTGAGGACTCGACATCACGAAAAGAAAGCAAAGAACCACAAGGGACGACAGGGTGACGGATAAATGATGCTTCGTCTTCGTGCGACGCAATCCGACATATACCCAAATCCTCTACGGTGTGTGAATCCCCGCGTACGGTATGTGAATCCGCGCGCTCCCGCGATGTGTTTTCTGTATATATATTATAATTTGATGATTTTGTAATAAAAAGATTTTGCCGTTTGTAATTGACTGAAAATCCCCGTTATCCCTTTCCCCTATATACAGGGTGTTCCTTAAAGACATGCTAATATTTGAGGGGGTGATTCTTTGACTTATTTTAAGGAAAAAACTTTCTATAAACGTATGTCCTAAAAGTCCTAACTTTTGAGATACAGGGTGATAAAGTTTTGAAAAAAAATCAGTTTTTTAATAATAACTGAGATAATATTGTAGACGTTTTTATAAAATTTGGTACATGTCTTCTATGCATCAAGGTGCATTTTTTAATGCACAAACATTTTCATTTTCTCAACCAGTGGCGTCCGTACGGGTTTTGCATTGAATATTTTTGGAGAAGCCACTGCTTTCTCCTGAAAAAAAAATACTTTTGAGATCCTCATTTATTTTTGAGCAAATTTGATCTCTTGAGTTTTCTTTGTCCGCCGCATGGTTTTCGCTTAAAAAAATAAAAATCGTTTCATTTCAGGATCAATTCTTCAAAAATCTGATGCGGTGTGGAAATGTTTGTGCATCGACTGAAAGCAAATTGAGGGATCAGATTCGTTCCAAAATGAATGAGAATCCCAAAAAATGTGTAATTCTTGTCAGATGCTCGGTTCTTGATTAAAATAATTAAATTGAAATTGCTTCATATCGCAGTAGGTACCTAACATTTTGTTGACAATAAATCGTCCGATAGTAATTTAGCTACCTCTTTATAATTGATATTTCTTTTCACCACTTCTTAATCTTTTCACTTATATTCTCCCAAGTGCTTGAATTATTACTTGAATGGATTTACGATATTAATTCAGCTACCTATCTTAAATACAGTTTATCATAATCGTTGGATTGGTCGCGGAGGACCTCAGCAATGGCCAGCAAGATCCCCTGATATCAACAGTTTAGATTTCTTTTTATGGGGGCACCTTAAAACTCTAGTGTATAAAACTCCCGTTAATACTTTAGAAGATTTAAGAGAGCGAATAGTTGCCTCGTGTGAAACTATTCGAAATACGCCGGGAATATTTCAACGTGTGCGTAATTCCATGCGTAGACGGGCGGAAGCATGCCTATTAAGTGAAGGTGGCCATTTATTCCAACAATTTTTATAATCAGTGTTAGTATTGTCAATAATTAATGAATTTGATCCGTTCATTTAAACTATTTAAACTTACTTTTATAAAATAAAATAAAATTCGTTTTTGTACAAGCTGAAATCCATATTTTTTTGATACTCATTCAATTTGGAACAAATCTGATCCCTTTATTTGCTTCAAGTCGATGCACAATCATTTCCACACCACATCAGATTTTTGAGGAATTGATCCTGAAGTAAAACGATTTTTATTTTTTTAAGCGAAAACCATGCGGCGGACAAAGAAAACTCAAGAGATCAAATTTGCTCAAAAATAAATGAGGATCTCAAAAGTATTTTTTTTTGGGAAAGCAGTGGCGTAGTATTTTTTTCTCCAAAAATATTCAATGCAAAACCCGTACGGACGCCACTGGTTGAGAAAATGAAAATGTTTGTGCGTTTAAAAATGCACCTTAATGCATAGAAGACATGTACCAAATTTTATAAAAACGTCTACAATATTATCTCAGTTATTATTAAAAAACTGTTTTTTTTTTCAAAACTTTATCACCCTGTATCTCAAAAGTTAGGACTTTTAGGACATACGTTTATAGAAAGTTTTTTCCTTAAAATAAGTCAAAGAATCACCCCCTCAAATATTAGCATGTCTTTAAGGAACACCCTGTATATTTTTTTTAATGAAATGTTTTATACTTCATGTTGAAAAATGGAAAAATGACTTTTCAATATTTTGTACAATTCCTTCTGTATAACTTTCATGTGAATTCGGTACTGTGCGCCCCCCCCCTGAAAGAAATCCTGGATCCGCCACTGATCCATCCCCCCTTTGGACTATATGCAACAAATTTAAAGTCGTGTGACTTGTCTCACTAGCTTTAAATTGTTGCATATTGTCCAAAAAGGATACTGATTCCTGCTTCAGTATAATTATTTCATATCAACTAAAATATCCATAACTAACTAGGTACAATCGATTCTTGTCTCAAAACCCAATCGTACTGGATTATATATGAAAGTAGTTTATTTTAAAACACCAAAGCTTAGTTGTTATTCTGTCACGCCGAGTATATGATATTCAGCTGATAAGTATATGAATTTCATATAGGTACTGAGTATCGGTTTTTTTTTCGTGCAGATCGCCAACCTTCCTGCGGTGTTCCAGAGAAGTGAGCGAGCTTGTGAGCTAAGTTTTTGAGAGGCACTTTTGGCAATGGACCTCAGATAATTTTTTCAATAAGCGAAGTTGTAGGTACGTTCTTATAGAAAAAATTTGTCAGGTGTTGGTCAGAGGCGATTTGGCAGTCGTATAGGGCTGTTGGTAATTTTTCAATTTCATCGAAAACGATTTTGTTTGGAAATTTATCGAGTTGAATTCGGAGATTTATGTTCTCGCTTAAAAGCTCTCGGGTTTTAATGTTTGATCCCAAATATGTCAATGAACCAATAACATTTATTCCACAACGTTCATAATTATTTTTATTAAATTAATGAACATAATTATTTACGGCAATATGTGTTGCATACATTCAGGCAACTGTCAAGAAGACCATGCAGAAACGAAGCGGGTTTATCAGCGAACAAATTTTGACAGATGAGAGAAATAATCGCTATAAAACACATCATCATTAAATTTATGGAGAGATTTTTATTTTATCGGACAAACTTTTATTTAGAACAAAAAAAAGTTTATCCCATGAAAACAAAATCTCCAGTGGTATTTAGTGAGATGATTTAACGAATCAAATAAAATGATCCATTAAACAAAAGTATATAGATAGGTACTTGGTATATAATTTATAGAATTATAGCTATTAATGTAACGAGATTATTATGCGATTCATAATAATCGAGGACGTTGCCAGACGACGAGGCGCTTTGCGCTGAGACGCCTATGCAACTTCCGAGATTTATTTAAATTGCATAATAATCAAGTTACATTCAAAACTGTATCGTATCTTTGACAAAACAATGAAAATAAATTCAAAAAGTTTGGTTATTGTCACGTTATTATCATTTTTGAGCGTGTCATTTGATATATCTAGGGTATTATATGAAGTATAACGTTTTATATTATAACTAATATAGGTACTTATTATGTGTTGTTAAGATGTTAATAATTTGTAATGAAGATTCAACTTAAAGGAAGTTTAATATTCAATAAAAATCTATTTCTATCTATCTATCTATCTATCTTAAAAAAAGGACGGATAAAAAAAGATGCACCTCTTTTTTATCACTGTCATCTTTAAATGGTTTTTTTTTTACAAGACTTTTGAATTTATACTTATAGATCTTACCTTCATTTCTCTTTTTACACCACAGCGCCCCACACTGACGTCCACTTTGTCTCACTAAGTCCCGATATTATTGCACAAATATTGCTCCTTCTCCTAACCGCATCAACTGTTCAAACACTTCCAAAAAATCATTACAATGGCCAAGCCCAAAACAATGTACGGCTCTGTACGGTCCAAAAGTACGCAAGAAACTGGCCGCCTTCGATCAAAACGGAGTGGTAGAAATCCAGCGCCCCACAAGCGTTCAGCCATTGGCTGCTGGGATTCGTAGGGACTCGCGGTGATTTTGAATTGGGCGGGCTTTGCAGCTTGTGGCCCCGCCCGGACGTGTAATATTCAATACCATGGTGATTTTAGCGTTTTGTTTGTTTTTCCAGGTGACTACCCTCGAGCTATATATCAGTTTTGGAAGTTGATATTTTTCGGCGTTTGGATGTATGCTCGGAAGTTATTTTTTTGTCGGGTTCATCGCTTCGAGCTCATATTGAATGTTTTATTTTTCTCAAATAGGTATTAGGTATTGTATTATGATACTTCAATTACGTACCACACCAATTTTATTTTTCAAATTCGGAATTTTAGGTACAATTCGGATTCGTATCTCGGAATTCCAACTTTATTTTCGGAATTTATTAATTTCGACTTAGTATCTTGAAATTCCTACTTGCTAACTCGGAATTTTATACTTACCTAATTCCGACTCTGTATCTGGGAATTTCGATTTTGTTTCTCGGAATTTGATAATTCCGACTTACTAACTCAAAATATTGTAATTCAGATTTAGTTTTTAGGAATTCAGACTCACTAACTCAAATTTTTATAATTCCGCTTTCTTATCTGGAAATTCCGACATTGTATATAGGAATTTATCAATTCCGACTTTGTTTCTCTGAAATCGGGCTCACTTACTCGGAATTTGATAATTTCGACTTATTGTCTCGGAATTCCGACTTACTAACTCAAAATATTGTAATTCAGAGTTAGTTTTTAGGAATTTAGACTCACTAACTCGAATTTTTATAATTCCGCTTTCGTATCTGGGAATTCCGACATTGTATCACGGAATTCATCAATTCCGACTTTGTTTCTCGGTATTCGGGCTCACTAACTCGGAATTCGATAATTCTGACTCAGTATTTAGGAATTCCGATTTATATTTTATAATTCTGATTTCGTATCTCGGGTTTCCGACTTTGTTTCTAGGAATTTATCAATTCCGACTTTGTATCTCGGAATTCAGGCTTGCTTACTTACTCGGAATTTTATAATTCCGACTTATTATTTCAAAATTTCGTCTCACTAACTCGAAATTTTAAAGTCCGAGTCTGTATCTCGGAATTCTGCTTACTATTTCGAAATTTAATAATTCCGACTTTATATCTCAAAATTCAGACTTACTCGGAATTTCATAATTTCGACTTAGTATTTTAGAATTCCGACTTAATATCTGGGAATTCCGACATTGTATCTCGGAATTCGGGCTTACTAACTCGGGATTTAATAATTTCGACTAAATATTTGGGAACTTCGACTTACTCACTTGGAATTTTATAATTCCGACTTCATTTCTTGGAATTCTGACTTTGTATCTCGGAATTTAATGATTTCTACTTCATATTTCGGAATTCAGACTTACTAAGTAATTCAAAATTTTATAATTACGACTTAGTATTTCGGAATTTCGACTAACTAACTTGGAAATTTTAGTGCCGACTTGATAAATGGAAATTCCGACTTTGTGTCTCGGAATTCATTAATTCCGACTTTTTATTTCGGAATTCGGGCTTACCAACATGTAATTTCATAATTTCGACCTAATATTTCAAAATTCCGTCTCACTAACTCGGAATTTAAGAATTCCGACTTCATTTCTCGGAATTTAATAATTCTGACTCGATATCAATGAGATGAATTTATTTTGACTCGTTACCATGGCAACCAGAAGTATTCTGGGAACTACGAGTGTTTTTGGTGGAGTATCATTATTAATATTATAAAATAAAACGTTAAAATCTGGGATGGTATGTAATGAATTTGATGGATTTTAAGGTTTGTCAATATTTGAAGTGAATGAGTCAAAGTTTTAAATGGTAAGACACGGGAAGTGACAGCTAATGTTATTCATTTTATGAGAAAGGAGGCGAAAATCAGTTCGGGCCAAAATTATTATTATTATTATTATTATTCTGTTAATTCTCTCGCACATACATAATGGATCCTATATTTGTGTATCCGATTGTACCTGTTTTTGCTCACTGATCCGAGCGTACAGTCTATCCTTTTCCTTCCGAATGCCTTCTCATGTTATTCTTTGCGCATTGGAGTAGGAAGTTTTATTTTTTCCTGTATAAGTAAATCAAGAGGGGCTAGAGGCCCTGTAGATTCAACAAATGTACTCTCCAAAATTATAACCTTTTTTTCAAATAAATCGTCTTCGTATCTCTTACGTTTTAAAATATAGCATATGAAACCTGTGAAACACATGCTCATACCTACGACTTTTCATCGTTTACGGGACAAAGTAATAAATAATGGTATTAAAATAATTTAAGTATCATTGGGTTTTTTATCAGCTTTCTACGATTAATTGAAGTTATTCACCTTTCAGTAATTTGTTAACACAACTCGCTATTATCTTAATTGATTTACTAGACATGTTATAATAAATGCTCGTGCGAAAATAGACTTGCAGCTTATCACGTGAATAAATTTCAATAATAGGCAAATTAATATCGATTTATCGAAAGTTCCTTGTTGAGTATATTACCAACTTACTCGTGAATCATAAGTCTAAATATAACATGACCGAGTCGAGTAATTTTGATGAATGACACCCTGAATTTATAGCGAAAAATACATGAAATCCTTTGTCGTATTTCATTTCGTTATAATATTGTTGTGACACAAGATATATGAAGGTACGTTTTTGGGACGTCCGAATATCCTCAGAACGTCCCCAGGACGTCCAAACTCAGGCCAAATTCATATTACCGACTTACATCATTTTGGTATCTTGTGCCTTTTTAAAAAATTTAAAACGTGTTTTGCTTTAATTTTCGTCATAAATTTCATACATTTTCCAAGTGAGTTTCTTCAGTTGTCACCAGTATTAGATGAATAGTCGTTATATCGTTATCAATTTTGCATGGTTATTCTGTTCGCGCTAGGTTAGTCAGGTCAGGTTAGGTTTGCTAGTAATTCACGCATTTTCAACTTAATTTGCCTCATTCTTATCTTTTCGTTTGAACTTCCCGCCATTGCAGTGACCAATCACAGAACGCTTATTGCGTTCCTTTTATTGTCGTCTATTTCAGTGAGTTCATAGTTTCGACTCTCGAGTCGTTGGGATGGCGACTTAAATCACACTCTTGATTGTTTATTGTCTCTCTAACAATTCTCCAATTATTTTTTCCAAAAATAGACTTTTATGTCAAACTTGTGAAGTCTGTGATTTGTGCCATTTGTGGTCCTGTGCTGTGTCTTATCTCTTGCCTTGTGGTTTCTTAACCTAACTTATAAACATTAAAATACGTTGACCTGAGAAAATATAATATCCTGTATTTATTGCTGTTGTGAGCCATGACTTCTATACTGTTTTATAGGTATTATGTTTTGTAATTGATGTAAATGTTTGTGTCAGAATTTAAAATAATTTATAAATGTTTTTTCGAAAATCACTTTCCATCATTATCCTTTTCACTTTTTCTAGTTGGTATGTCACTTTCTGTTGACTAGGATCATGGGATATAGAAAACCTTGAAAGTTGATATCCTAAAAACATCCTTAGGATGTCCAAGGGACGTCCATGGAAGACCTTACAGGGACACATAATGGACGTCCCCAGAACGTTCCAATTTGTAACATCGGATGTCCCCAGGACATCCCAAGGACGTCTAATGTCCAGTAATGGACGTCTTCGAGACGTCTTGAATGTCTTAGATTTATGCCCTGTGGACGTACTGAGGACGTCTTTGTGTTATCTGGGAGGGTAGTAGACATTTGAGAATCGGGCCCCTGGTCTATAATGTTGTGTGACCTATCCTTGCACCCTTGTCCACTAAATAAAAAACCGAATCCACTCTCTATACGTGAGAGTCGTTATCATTGCACAGATAGAATAATTTCGAACGTCAAACCATATCCCATGGAGTGAACGTATACAAAAAAACACGCGTGGCGTCGGTTCTACGTGTGTGAACATCGTCCGAGTCTCTCATGGCTAAAGGGCGTTAGGTATTCAGGACGCGTCTGTCCTGCAGCGCTGCGGTGGCTTGCCGTATTGTTGCCAATCGCCGGATTCGTCACATTTGCATCGCTGCGAGCCGATTCTCCGCACTTTACACCCCATCCGAAATACCGGAAACGGCGTTCCCCGTTTTCTTTAACATGCAAATACTTATACCCCGCCAATTTGGGATCATTCATTTGGTTCAGCTTTTCGGGGCGGTGGATGTAACGACATGAAACCTTCAAAAATCATTCAATGATAATAATACTAATAATGATGATGTAAAAGGGTTCTCGTGTCTGTAAACCAGTTCTAAGAAATTCAGACGTGAAAAATGGTTTTTGAAAAAAACTGAAATGCGGCCACTCAATGTCTAGTCGAGTCAAATCAAATAAAGTTTTATTTTGTTTAACTATTTACAGTTCATGCCTAGTTGATATCTAGTGCAACGGCCAGATTTTTCGATAGATTGTTGTCAAATACGTGAGACATAAGCAAGCAGGTCACCGGTTGATCTCTGATGCCAGAAACCATATTGTCGATCATTGATAAATCCTGAGCGTTCTAGATATTTCATGAGCTCGATGTTGATAGCTTTCTCCTTGGCCTTGAACTAACAGATAGTAGTGCGATAGGTCTGTAGTTGCTGGGTAGGTTCTTTTTCACTTTCTTAGGGACTGGTTGTACCCTTGCAATTTTCCAGTTGGACGGAAATACCCCCAAATTATAAGAGAGGTTGAATAACTTGCAAAAAACTGGTGTTAGCTTTGTTGGTGTCAAGACCTAGCGAAATGCGTCGATGGTTCGCTGGAGAAAGATAATTTGAGGCATATGACTGTCAGTGGGAATGATGTTCTCGGGTTGTTTTCCGATGAATCCAGCATAGAATTTGCAGCAAATATTTTTGCAAAGGTATTGGCTTTCTCCTGAGCGTTTGTTGCTAGTCTTCCTCTTCCTTTGTTATGGAAGGAAATGAGCTGGAAGTAAAATTTCTTCCAACAGCTTTGGCAAATGACCAATTGTAGTCGTAATTTTATAAGAGGCGGTTTTTTTTCTTAAATTTACAGGAAATAAAATTTGATATGTCTTGTTTACTCAGACAAAAAAAGCCCTCGTGTAATAATGAGTGATAATAATTTATTCGCATTCCTTCTAGAGAAAAAACTACATTCAATTAATTGTTATAATTGTATAAAGTCAGGTCGTATCCATACAAACTGCGGTAGACCAAATCGCAGGTGCACCACCCTGTAAACCATATCCTAATCCAACCGGAAAACGCAATAGCAATCATTGCGCCATTCTTCTCCCCGTCCTGATCTGATAATGGCCATAATCTAGGACGAAATCGTTTCAATAAATCTGCATGCATGGCCAGAGTGAGTGACGCGCCGTCTGATTCCGGATAATTGAACGTAAAGAGGTATAAACTCTCCTCGACAGAGTTATAGTCAAGTAGCAGACAAACCTGGCCCGGGGCCCGTATCGGTAACAAAGTTTATATGATTTATCGCCGGGATTTTTCAAAGGCCGACTCTGATTTGACTACTCGTTAAATCAATGCGTTTTAATTGTTGCCTTTTATGCAACTTTTGCTTTTTAATGGGCCGCGAGTTATTGTCAGACGCTCTTGGAGCATCAATTTTGGTTTTGGTTATTTTTTTGCAGGGAATGAGATTGTAGGGCTTCGCTATTTACTCATTGAAGTTTTTAGCTCTAATTTTTTTGAATATAATGACTATATCCATCACAACCTTTAGCCAAAGGAGGCACCACCAATCTCAGTCAAAATTATCTACTATATGTTCCAACCTATACTTTTACAGAAAAACTGTGAAATCGTTTTTAAAAACTAAAAATTTCACCTTGAACGGATATTTTGCTCGAAAACTTTAATTTTTTCAACAGTAAAAGCACAAGTGCTTTTTTTTATCGGATAAATTTATTTTCAATCAGTAATTTCACGAGAAAAACTTACATGAAAAAACAGATTACACAGATCATTTAGATAGTTCTAAATATCAACAATACAAAAATCGTGCGGAAAAGTGAAAATTGTACGGAAAAGTAAAAATCGTGCGGAAAAGTAATTTTTCCGCACGCTCGTAGGAAATACCTAACAAGTGAGGAAAGTGATATTTTTTTGATTGACTCGAAATTCACAACACATACTAATTCGACCATTCTGAATCGATTGGCGTTCGCAGAATTGGTCTAGCTCTGACCGTTCTCGAGTTGGTCAGCTCTAAATCAGTTTTTAGATGGTTTTTTGCCTCCAAAAATATTTCTGATGAGTTTTCGATATTTTCGTTCAAAAATTCGGAATCAGCACGTCAAGATACGTTCGAGGACAAAAATTTGAAATTCGGAAAATGAAAAATAAAAAATCTCAAAAAATTAGATATTTTACCTTAAAAACCCTTTTCCGGCTAAATCTTATATCTGAGCACATAAAAATTATACATTTTCGGAATGAGCATGAAATTTTACGTATACAGTGCAAATTTCAAGTTGATACGACGACTTAGTATTTTTCATGATTTTTAGGGGTAGGTAACCCTTTCAAGTTTTTCCGGGTAATTTTTAATTTTTTTCGATTGACTCGAAGTTCACAATACATACTAATTCGACCATTCTGAATCGATTGGCGTTCGCAGAATTTGTCTTTCTCTGACCGTTCTCGAGTTGGTCAGCTCTAAATCAGTTTTTAGATGGTTTTTTGCCGCCAAAAATATTTCTGATGAGTTTTCGATATTTTCGTTCAAAGATTCGGAATCAGCACGTCAAAATACTTTCGAGGCCAAAAATTTGAAATTCGAAAAATGAAAAATAAAAAATCTGAAAAAATTTGATATTTTACCTTAAAAACCCTTTTCCGGCTAAATCTTATATCTGAGCATATAAAAATCATACATTTTCGGAATGAGCATGAAATTTTACGTATACAGTGCAAATTTCAAGTTGATGCGACGACTTAGGGTAACCCCCTTTCAAGTTTTTCAGGGTAATTTTTAATTTTTTTCGATTGACTCGAAGTTCACAATACATACTAATTCGACCATTCTGAATCGATTGGCGTTCGCAGAATTTGTCTTTCTCTGACCGTTCTCGAGTTGGTCAGCTCTAAATCAGTTTTTAGATGGTTTTTTGCCGCCAAAAATATTTCTGATGAGTTTTCGATATTTTCGTTCAAAAATTCGGAATCAGCACGTCAAGATACGTTTGAGGACAAAAATTTGAAATTCCAAAAATGAAAAATTAAAAATCTCAAAAAATTGGATTTTTTACTTTAAAAACCCTTTTATGGCTAAATCTTATAACTGAGCACATAAAAATTATACATTTTCGGAATAAGCATGAAATTTTACGTATACAGTGCAAATTTCAAGTTGATGCGACGACTTAGTGTTTTTCATGATTTTTAGGGGTAACCCCCTTTCAAGTTTTTCAGGGTAATTTTTAATTATTTTCGATTGACTCGAAATTCACAACACATACTAATTCGACCATTCTGAATCGATTGGCGTTCGCAGAATTTGTCTATCTCTGACCGTTCTCGAGTTGGTCAGCTCTAAATCAGTTTTTAGATGGTTTTTTGCCGCCAAAAATATTTCTGATGAGTTTTCGATATTTTCGTTCAAAAATTCGGAATCAGCACGTCAAGATACGTTTGAGGACAAAAATTTGAAATTCGAAAAATGAAAAATTAAAAATCTCAAAAAATTGGATTTTTTACTTTAAAAACCCTTTTCCGGCTAAATCTTATAACTGAGCACATAAAAATTATACATTTTCGGAATAATCATGAAATTTTACGTATACAGTGCAAATTTCAAGTTGATGCGACGACTTAGTGTTTTTCATGATTTTTAGGGGTAACCCCCTTTCAAGTTTTTCAGGGTAATTTTTAATTTTTTTCGATTGACTCGAAATTCACAACACACACTAATTCGACCATTCTGAATCGATTGGCGTTCGCAGAATTTGTCTATCTCTGACCGTTCTCGAGTTGGTCAGCTCTAAATCAGTTTTTAGATGGTTTTTTACCGCCAAAAATATTTCTGATGAGTTTTCGATATTTTCGTTCAAAGATTCGGAATCAGCACATCAAGATACGTTCGAGGACAAAAATTTGAAATTCGAAAAAAAGGAAAAATAAAAAATCTCAGAAAATTGGATTTTTTACCTGAAATAGTAGTTTACCTAACAAGTGCGGAAAAGACACTTTACGCTCGTGTTAAGTACACTATTTTTTCTACTAGCGGAAAAAACACCCAAAAGTTAACATAAAGAATATTTATTATCAAATATATATTAAACTATACAACCATACTTGGTAAGCTTTCTACTTTAACCTTCTGCGAGGCAATATTCAAATGTCAGTATAATCCGCAAAAACTAAACAAATATACTTTCCCGCAATAAAATGTTTTGTCCGCACTAAAAAGATTGCGGAAAAAACTTTTCCGCACTGGCGCGGAAAAGCGACTCTTTCAAAACTAAAATGAGTGCGGAAAAGTGGATTTTCCCGCACGCTAGTAGAAAATAGTTATTTTTGTTGCGCCTAATCTCCTAGAAGAATGCAGCGTCGTTGTAAAAGGTTGAAATGAAATAATTCTTCCGTTCGACTGCCGCATCGCGTATCGTAAAAGACTGGAAATCATAGTACAAAGGGGCCTCGGGAAAAGAAAAGTTACACACTGAATCAAATGTGCTGTGTAAACCCACAGTTTATTGAGTCTTAATTGGGGAAACGTGTTGTCTACACGTGCCAACAAATGTACTTATAAAATCATCGCCGTGGAATGGGCCTTGTCGATGCTCTCGAACGCTGAATGCGCACGTGTCGGCCTATCATTGGAAATTATAGAGGCGAGACTAGAATCGGTCAGGTTGATTTCACAGATATTGAATCGAGAATGTTCCCAGTCTCATGAAACCAAAGAAGAATCAATTGTGTCACATACAGAGTATCGGAAAGTTTTCATCTTGGGTATGGCGGTTTCATGAGAACGGAAACAAAAGCTTGCTATAATGTTGAGCATAACAATTTCTCCTCTACTCGCTCGAGGAAGGTATATCGACATATACAGGGTGTTCCTTAAAGACATGCTAATATTTGAGGGGGTGATTCTTTGACTTATTTTAAGGAAAAAACTTTCTATAAACGTATGTCCTAAAAGTCCTAACTTTTGAGATACGGGGTGATAAAGTTTTGAAAAAAAATCAGTTTTTTTAAATTACTGAGATAATATTGTAGACGTTTTTATAAAATTTGGTACATGTCTTCTATGCATCAAGGTGCATTTTTTAATGCACAAACATTTTCATTTTCTCAGCCAGTGGCGTCCGTACGGGTTTTGCATTGAATATTTTTGGAGAAAAAAATACTACGCCACTGCTTTCTCCAAAAAAAATGCTTTTGAGATCCTCATTTATTTTTGAGCAAATTTAATCTCCTGAGTTTTCTTTGTCCGCCGCATGGTTTTCGCTTAAAAAAATAAAAATCGTTTTACTTCAGGATCAATTCCTCAAAAATCTGATGTGGTGTGGAAATGATTGTGCATCGACTTAAAGCAAATAAAGGGATCAGATTTGTTCCAAAATGAATGAGAATCAAAAAAATATGGATTTCAGCTTGTACAAAAACGAATTTTATTTTATTTTATAAAAGTAAGTTTAAATAGTTTAAATGAACGGATCAAATTCATTAATTATTGACAATACTAACACTGATTATAAAAATTGTTGGAAATGGCCACCTTCACTTAATAGGCATGCTTCCGCCCGTCTACGCATGGAATTACGCACACGTTGAAATATTCCCGGCGTATTTCGAATAGTTTCACACGAGGCAACTATTCGCTCTCTTAAATCTTCTAAAGTATTAACGGGAGTTTTATACACTAGAGTTTTAAGGTGCCCTCATAAAAAGAAATCTAAACTGTTGAGATCAGGGGATCTTGCTGGCCATTGCTGAGGTCCTCCGCGACCTATCCAACGATTATGATAAACTGTATTTAAGATAGGTAGCTGAATTAATATCGTAAATCCATTCAGGTAATAATTCAAGCACTTGGGAGATTATAAGTGAAAAGATTAAGAAGTGGTGAAAAGAAATATTAATTATAAAGAGGTAGCTAAATTACTATTGGACGATTTATTGTCAACAAAATGTTAGGTACCTACTGCGATATGAAGCAATTTCAATTTAATTATTTTAATCAAGAACCGAGCATCTGACAAGAATTACACATTTTTTTGGATTCTCATTCATTTTGGAACAAATCTGATCCCTCAATTTGCTTTCAGTCGATGCACAAACATTTCCACACCGCATCAGATTTTTGAAGAATTGATCCTGAAATGAAACGATTTTTATTTTTTTAAGCGAAAACCATGTGGCGGACAAAGAAAACTCAAGGGATCAAATTTGCTCAAAAATAAATGAGGATCTCAAAAGTATTTTTTTTTTCAGGAGAAAGCAGTGGCGTAGTATTTTTTTCTCCAAAAATATTCAATGCAAAACCCGTACGGACGCCACTGGTTGAGAAAATGAAAATGTTTGTGCATTAAAAAATGCACCTTGATGCATAGAAGACATGTACCAAATTTTATAAAAACGTCTACAATATTATCTCAGTTATTATTAAAAAACTGATTTTTTTTCAAAACTTTATCACCCTGTATCTCAAAAGTTAGGACTTTTAGGACATACGTTTATAGAAAGTTTTTTCCTTAAAATAAGTCAAAGAATCACCCCCTCAAATATTAGCATGTCTTTAAGGAACACCCTGTATATCCGTTGATGTGTCGGGTGGGGTAACAGGAGAGACGCACAGTAGTGCCTGTATGGCATCTCTTACTTGCGGGTTCCACCAGGGAACGCGTCTGTTCGGAAGCTGTGTTCTGATAGCTATTGCTTTTTCAGCTGCTGCTTTGATGCTCTTGTAACCTTATCAACCTGTTCGTCTACGTTATCAGCCTCATCTGGAAGTTCGAGGTGTTGTTCGAAGACTGATCAGTGATGGGCTCTATCCACAAGCCATTTAGGAAGTAAATGCACTTGAACTCTGGGTGTGTCTGTGGATATAACGATTGGAAATTGATCGCTATTACGGAGATCGTCAAAAACTCCCCAAGAAAAATCGAGGAGCAATTCAACTCCATACATAACTCACATCTTCAATACTCGTATTCAACATTCTCTATAACTGTCTATCTGGACGAAATCTCATATCGCCCCCTTAGCAAAAGTGACGAATCCACTTATTTTTTACTCGATTACTCGAAGGCATTTGATACGATCAGCCATAATCTTCTCCTAGTTTTACTTAAATTTCTTGGATTAATGCAGTGGAACTAATGAAACATTACTTACGTTCCTCAGAGCTCTATCCTTGGGCCTCTGCTTCTCATAATATATACTTCTCAGTTTAACTGCCTACAGCATACAAACATTCACAGTTATGCTGATTATAGGCAAATCTATATGCAATTTGATGAATACTCGGTAGCGGTGGCTGGTCAAAGAATCAATGAAGACCTTGAATCTCTTGTTAACTTATAGAAAAAGTATTGTCTTTCAGTTAATCCCACTAAATCGCTCGTAATGCTCTCGGGTAGATCATGAGAAAGCGCTGCTTAAATCATGCAAGTATCAGTATTGATAACTTGCAATTACCATTGAAGAACTCTGCAAAAAATCTCGGTCTGATGTTAGACCATGCATTCTCTTAGATTTTCGTCCCATGTCTCACTCATTCTGAAACGAGGATACTGTAGTATTAAATCAATTTATCGCCTTAGAAAGATACTCAATCAGAAATCAAAATTAATACTTGCACTTGAAGCACTTGTCCTCTCTCATGCGAATTATTTAAACACTCTAGGATGGCTGGAATATGGAATCCTGGCGATTTTCACGCAGACTAAACCAGCTTATCTCTACAATAAAATTAACATTATACATCTCATCACCGTGGTTTCTTTACTTTTTTCATAACTTGGCTATACAACCGGCTGGTGGTATTATTTATGGTTATCATTTTAGTTGCCTCTTATGACAGACTGGATTAACCATGGGGACATTCTTAGTTCGACCCCATACAGATAGGTAAATATCAATATTCCTACTGCATCGCAGAAAATAAAAAATAAATCAGTTTCATTGCATTATTTAAAGAACAATCAGCAAAGACAGGCCCTTTACTATAATAGAACTAAAGAGTATCGACCAGAACTAGCCAGAAGAGTTTTAATACAGAAAGAGAAGAAACACTGGGTTCCAGCGAATGTCGTGAAATCCGATGAAAATCCAAATTCATATTGGGTGCAGTCTGATGATGGAGCTATGTACAGAAGGAATAAGTTCCATTTAAAAAATTTCAAAACTAATGAAGATAACGGAAAGGAAGAGAGAAATAGAAAAAGTTCGATACAACTGGACCCACAAATTTCCAAAGAGAATAGAGGGGGCAGACCAAGGAGACCAGCATCACAGTCAGAAGGAGGTTTCAATACAGCCTGATGTCCAATCTCCCAGTCAAAATGTAATGGGAATGATTCCGAGTAGGCGTAGGAGACCTACCAGACTCCCAGCAAGGTTCAAGGACTTCGTTCTGCCAAGTAAGGGGGGCATGTGACATGTTGACACCCACATGCCGTGACATAGGGAACATACCCATCATGAAGAGTGACAATGGATATAGATACAGTTGACAGTTGACAGTTGACAGTTGACAATATAAAGATGTAAATGTACTGATGTTATTATTGTTAATGTTTATTATATCATAGACAATGAACGCATTATTATTCCATAAGTAAAATACTTTACGTTCATAACTCCTGGTAGTGTATATTTCTTTGATGTCAGAACCAAAACCGTAACAAACACGGCGCAAACAAGGGGAGCAATAATTCCGAACTGGATATTATAATAATTGATAAATAGCCTCGATCGCATAATCCGGAAATGTTCTCCTTTGTAAGCGAAGCTCTGATTGCTGACTTTGGTCGTCTGAGACGCTCGTTTCCGGAGTTGATTGTAAACTCAAAGTTCGCTGCGGGGACATCCTCCGAAAAGCTCCGCCAGCGCCGCGACGCTCCTCTCGTTAGCTGATCCGTCGCCGTGGCAACGCTCTTCCTCTGCAAACAGCCAGTTCCCGATTCCGAATTATGTCCATTATGGGATTTGTATGTTCAAAGCGAGCAGGTTTCTGTACGAGAGTTTGTGTCGGATTTTGCTTCGTATAAGAGATGACTTGATGATGCTCTGGATGGAGGTTCTGATTCAAAAAGAACAAAATCAGGAACTATAACCCAGCATTTTTCAAAATCCTAATATTTTTTAGGTTAAAGGGTACAAATCCCAATTTTTAACTTTGATTTATCACACTGGAAAAGCATGGAGATTTTTATTTATCTATTTGGGTTTGAAATGTTGAATGAGTTACTTGAAAATGCATAATAGCTTTCATAACTTTCACGATGAAACTTCAATATAATGAAGTTTTATCCCATCAACCTCTATACGTGTTTCAAGCACCAAGTGATCCTCTTCAAGAGGAAAGATTTGACTGAATCTACTTAATACTGGTTAATGGGAATGGTTTAGTTCATTTTTTTATTTGCATTTGTTGATAATGGAATTCCCATCACTCTTTCACCACTATTGCCATAAGCAATGGAACCACCAATGGGATATAAAATCATGCATATTGTGCACTAAATCATATCATTTTTCTGACCACCCTGTATAACTTTCGAAAAAGATGAGTATTTCATATGCTAGAATATGCTACCGACTACCATAAGAGCCTTTTAATGATTTCATAAATTGTTCGTAACATGACTAAAGGGTTTGTCTTAAAAATTGTCTGCATTTAATGAAAAACTGGTAGTTATAATATTTTGAAAATTCTCATTTGTTCAAGATTGACCTACTAAGTGATTCTATCAGAATGATTTAAGCTTCTCCAATTATCTTACTAATAAGATCAGATTATGTTTATATTCCATATCATCTATGCGTTAATTTTTCAAAATCATAGAACGCCGAAAACCATCCAACACACATATTCGTTTTAAATTTATCTCAGCATATCACGCCTACCAAATGCTCTCAGATAATGAAGTAATAAAAATGCATGCGTTGATAAAGTTTGTAATAGATTCCGAAAACAAACAGGGAAATATAAATATTTATTTTCCACCGGATCGAATTGTCAGTCGACCAAAATCATTGGGCAATGAATTACAGAAGATGGACCAATTATAATAAAATACGACTTTTCCTGTCATCAATTCTAGAACGTATCTATACGCCTTTAAAGGGCTTCAGATAAATTAAAAAATTTTAATTATTACCATCTTCTTATGCCATGCTTAGTGTGGGCCACCAGCAGAACTTCCTTATACAAATGGAAAAATTCAATTTGTATGGTAATATTTCAAGGCACTTGGTATTATCTAATGCGTTCTGAAACGAACACCTTTTCAAGTTTTACAGAACTCGATTATAAACCACAAGGAATTCATAGCAATTTAAATTTTGGTTGGGGTAAGATTCAAATTATAGAAACCAGAACAAGATATGACGAGGATGGTGACCAATTTCATAACTTGCAAGAGTTCGAGGATGATCTTAACTTCTTGTTGAATCTGTGAATAACATAATCATAAGAATAATTAACATGAATCACCCTGTGAAAAACCAATACCTGCAAATGAAAAAAAAAAAACATGTTACAAAAAGTTTTTATTTAAATGCACTAAAAGAGAAAAAAATTAACTGAACTAAATCGAACCCATCATTTTGTTACTTTTTGTAACCATTTTTTTTTATTTTGAAATTCATTTTCAATCTAGAGGACCATATATACGTTCAAATAATTGATTGGAAAAAATACAAATTTACAGTTTTTAGTTAAAATGCATTTGCTGTGTAAAATTTAACTTTTAAATTATTTTTAATATTTTTTTTTCGGTCCCAAATAAACCTTAGTCAACAAACTTAAAAACATTACGGTAGATCATTCCTTTTGAGATTAAAATGATATTTAAACTCGTCAAGTAAGCTGTGACCAACAGAAATGATATAACAAAACCATCAATACAAAAACGAAAAACATGGCGTTTCATTTTGAGGAAGATCTTAAGTAATCCTTTCAAGTTTTTTTTTTAAAGAAAGTTTGTTTTAAACCCAACTGAGTGCATCGTGAAGTCTGTGATTTGTGCCATTTGTGGTCCTGTGCTGTGTCTTATCTCTTGCCTTGTGGTTTTCTAACCTAACTTATAAACATAATTTCTGGTTGTGGCGGAATTTGAAGTTATTTTACAATCAAAAGGATACGATGAACTAAGAAAATATAATATCACGTATTTATTGCTGTTGTGAGCCATGACTTCTATACTGTTTTATAGGTATTATGTTTTGTAATTGATGTAAATGTTTGTGTCAGAATTTAAAATAATTTTTAAATGTTTTTTTGAAAATCACTTTCCATCATTACCCTTTTCACTTTTTCTAGTTGGTATGTCACTTTGTATTGACTAGGATCATGGGTTATAGAAAACCTTGAAAATTGATATCCTAAAAACATCCTTAGGATGTCCAAGGGACGTCCATGGAAGACCTTACAGGGACATATAATGGACGTCCCCAGAACGTTTCAATTTGTAACATCGGATGTCCCCAGGACATCCTAAGGACGTTTAATGTCCAGTAATGGACGTCTTCGGGACGTCTTGAATGTCTTAGATGTATGTCCTGTGAACGTACTGAGGACGTCTTTGTGTTATCTGGGATGTATCATACTGGGTGAGTCCCGAGCCTTGATTTCATGTCGATTCTAAATAATTAAATCCCACATATTATTTGATTGATACGAACCAACGCGACAGTAACTTTTATGTGGAATCGTTCGAACGCGATCGATATTTATTCACTTATTCCACATGCACTTTGAATACTTTTGTCGCGGACGAATGATATGCAAAACGCATTATCTACAAAGCCGTGAATAAATTGACTGGTATCTGTGATAATTGGATCGCATTTTATGCGGAGACTCATCTCGCGTCGGACCAGCATGTCGTGCGAACTGAATAAACGAATATACTCCATGAATATGCAACGTGTATTTTACTGATCGCATAAAACATCCCTGCGAAAGTGGGCCGTCTGTAACAGGATTAACTCCGCGCTGCTCGCAGCATTCGTATTCAGGAGTATCTCTCGCGAAATCCGGTCGAAATATTCCATATTCGTCCGACCTCTTCGTTACTTCCAACTACGCCTACACTTCCTCGAGTTTTATTTGCCCAGACCTAAGATGTCTAAAAACCTTGGTGTACCGACTGATTAGATTTTGTTCAGAATTTTTTGAAGACAAAACAAATGAATTAGTGGTCTACTTTTGTAATCAACTCCAGAGATGGCGTCCTCTTTCTCGTGTCAACACTGTCAACATTCCAAGGACATGGTGATTGTGATTGCTAATTGAATTTTAAGGAATTTTATTAAACTTTTGTATGGCATACGAAAGTAATAGTCCATACTCGAAGTGGAATATCAAGTTTTATTGAAAAAATAACACTACTAAAATAGTGTAATTTTTTCAAAAAAAAAATCTAAAAACCATTTGAAAGTCAATAGTTGTGGTGTAATAAAAAAAAACTTGTGCAATTTTTTGTGCCGACAATCCAGAAAGACGAACAAAGTAGGTAACTAATTTCTATTCAGTACAGAAATTTAGTACTGACCACGGAGAATCTGAACATACTTTGAAAGAGACATTTTATTTCAAAACGCCATGCATGTTGACAATATTTTATGGCAAAAATGTTTTCTAATCAATTCAATCAACTCTGGATGCGTTTTTATATCTTACCGTTTCTTGAAATCTTCCATAAGTAGCGAAAGTCCGCGATAAAGTAAAAAATATAAATTTTTCTCCATTCCCACTGAAATCTATCAATGTTTTGTCTTCAGTAAGCTTGTTAAGGTTCTGGTTATTTTCCATGCATTCCTTTTATTTTGAAATGGTGAAATCTTTTTAGTGTAGTTTTTCAAAAAATACACTTTTTTGTCGAACAAAATTGCACAATAGAAATATTCTCACTATTAAACATGTCATATTGAACGGCTTTTTAAAAGTGGAAGAAGAAAATGGTTTATCTACAAGTTTCCTGATGATTCTGGTATACTGACGAATCTCTGGAAAAATTGCTAGGTATCGAAATTTTTTTTCACTTTTAGACGGTTCAAACATTTGGTAAATCAGGTATGATGACTATTTATGTCAGGATTTTTGTTATCATTAAATTTCTCGACAACAAATCAATAATATTAGATTTTTTTTCGTTGTTATAGAGCCACCCTGTATGGAATTTTGAGATGTCAATTACCACACCGATATGAAGGAATTCATCAAGAAATGAATATAAAATAAACATTTTTTTGTATCAGGTCCATAGTTTTGTGAAAAGAAATTTCCACCCCTCGAATAAATATATTGCATTTTATGAACTATTTATTCGCTGGGGGCTACCCGTTTGCCAATCAATTCACCCGTCAAATTGGCGTTGGATATGAAGACATGCCCACCAGAATTTACGACGCATTCCTCAAACAGATCGCCGTTGTAAATAAATACTTATGAAAACCAATTAGTGAGCTTGTGCAGTTAAAACGCTACAAAGATAAAAGAATGTTGGCGGCTCGCGTCTCTAAACGCTAGAAGTAACGTTTTAATTGCCCCCAGTCGATAAATAACGTCGTCGTTTTAAACATTTCAGGTAGACGTAAACTATAGACAGGATCCGCCCAAAGACCTCCAACAACACAAATCATCGCTAACAACTATCCGCTATCATTATTCCGATTTTTATTGATATTTATTGCTTATGCGTGGTGAGATTGAATTGTTTTTTTCTAGCAATTATTTCGTTAAATGGTTCAAAACTAATATAATAAATAAATGAGTCGAGCAAAGTTCAACCATAAAAAACTCTGTTGGTTGATTTTTCCGCGACATTTTTAACCGAAATTGTTCCACTTTTGAAAACACACTTAAAGTTCTATAATTGTCACGAATGGACAACAATAAAACAATAAAAAAATACTAAAAAGGAAATTGAATAAAAGACTTTTTTGGAAATGGCTGAAATAAAGAACAGACATTGATAACCTAAGAAAAATGTATTCATATAGTGTTTTCGTTTCTATTTTTTCATTTTAATTACATATATGTTCATCAATATCGAAGATAATCTCAAATTGCATAGTATGTTATACCATATTTTACTTTGTGCATCCAATGTTCATATTAGTAATTTATGTATCAAGTGAGTAAAAAAACACTTTACTCACGAGTTTCATACAATATTTTTTCTACAACTGTAAAAAAAAAAATAGCCAATTCATATTTTTTTGCAAATATGAAATGAATTTGGCATATTTTTATTGATTCATTATTCAAACAAAGTTCGAAGCGTATGCCGGAGAGTTGAGTTTCAAACAAATAAACAAATGACAGAGTCGAAATCCCTTTCTCTTCACACTATCCCGCAAAATGAAAAATTTGAAGCGAATATTAAAATAACATATTCATCGAGGTCAATATTATTATTAATGTTGACTTGACTTTCGAATAACTAGTCCATCGAAGTAACTTTTCATTTTCTTAATTTGTATTCAAAATGAATAAACAATCCTCGTAAAGCAACGAATACCTTTTTCTTTCTTTGAACCATGTCAAGGAAATCTCATATTTGCACTATCCACGATTTTCTCCGTTCTATCTTCATCACTTTTCATTTCTACTTAAATTAAATTTATAGTTATCAAGAATTCGTTATCTGAATAGATGCCCAATTTCACAAATTTCATTAATAATTGTTGTCAACTAGTTTCTAACGGCCAAACAGCCATAGCCACCTTGGATTACCTAGTGTAAATTAGGTCCAATAGTTCCTTAGAGGTATATGCTATTATTTTTAATATATTCGCCGCCATAGTTTGGAATTTTGATAATACTTATTTAATAGTAAGAATGCTAAGAATATTATTGGTGAAACATTTGTATATCAAATATTTATAGGTTATTAGTTGCCAAAGAAAATGAGAACTGGCTTTGTGACAGAATTTCGTTATTATTCGGATCTGTCACTGTTGTTGCATGAAACTGTCGGTTGCCTAGCAACAGCTGCTAAAAAAAGTGCACTTTTTTTACGCTTTTCCGTTTAATAATGAAATCGTATGTTGAGAGTGAAATATTGTAATACTTTACGCACACAAACCACACAAAAAAGTGGACTTTTTTTGACAGTTGTAGAAAAAATTATATTGCAGACCTCGATAAAGCTAATAAACGTTAGCGAAAGCTCGGGTGAGCAAAAAAGAGTGTATATACTTCTCTTCCACCGACTGAATCTCCGATAGGTACAAGATTCTTTGAGAATGAGCCGATCTATCAAATTTCCTCTTTATTATATTATACCTAGTTCAAATTTTTGGCGAACTGTGCTAGCTTCGCCTTCGAATTCATAGATGCTGAACAAGAATAATCAATCACTGAAGAAGAAAGAAGAAGAAGAAATAGAAGAAGAAGAAGTTTTTGCGTCCGTTATTTAAATGCGAAGCTCGATCGCCCAGATATACAGAATATAAAAACAAAATTAAAAAAATCAACTATCTGAATGACAATGCGAATTTTCACTTTCAGATTTTTGTTTTCTTTTCAGTTAGAGTCTTTTCACAATATCTATCAGATGTAGTTCAATGTCCAGCGTAGCTTGTGCCGGGGAAGTAGTTGTTTTCTGTTGGATATTACGAATAAATCACATTTTTCATTTTTCAATTTTCATGGAGAATGTTCCCCTTTTCAAAATTTGTGTTTGCGTTGCTTTCCACGTTTTCGAATAATATCCATCCATACAAAGAATTACAATATACGTAACTAAAATTGAATTGTTTCGACATAGGAATGAAGCTGGCATATACAATGAAATACATCCTCATCCCCGAGCGAGCGTTTCACTGGCGAAAGATTGAGACAATACTATTTGCAGTTTTATCGGAAAAGAGCTCGCCCTGACCCGTATAATCAGTCGGGCTTGTAAAGGTCCGTATAAATGGATTATTTTGCGATGTCGTGTGCGCTCGTTCATAAAATGCAGTTACAAAAGGAATAACCCACCCCAAGTTAACACTTCATTGCACAGTCGCCCCGTCTCATTATTGTAATTAAGTTACTTCTGTCTACCATTGATTCGGACTGTGTATCCGCGCTTTGTTTGCAAGGTGCATGAATTTCGCCGTCTACTGTACATAACTTGATTGTTGGGGTTTTGCTTTCTGGGGAGGACTTGGTGGGAGATTCGGGGAAATGTTTTTTTTTGTTCTTTGTCTTGGATTCCTGTAACGATGATGGCTTATACCAATCGCCAAATTCAAAATTTCCATGAAGAAACCAAATGTCCTGCTATTAGCCAGGAAAGTAGTTGTTTTCTGATGAATTTTCCACCCAATTATTCCTACTGTATGGGAATATTGCAATTAACAGACCTGGCAGACCTGGGAATTTCGGGTTTAAAGTTGAAATTTCGAATTTCATGTCGAAATTTCAACATTAAAGCCGAAAAATTTCGACTTTTTTCTAGAAATTTCGACAATAAAGTCGAAGCGTTTAAATTTCGACAAAAAATTAAAAATTTCAACATTAAACTCGAAATTTAAAGAAAAAAGTCGAAATTTCGACATTATTGTCGAAATTTCAACATTAAAGTCGAAATTTCGACTTTTTTCTAGAAATTTCGACAATAAAGTCGAAGTGTTTGAATTTCGACAAAAAATTAGAAATTTCAACATCAAACTCGAAATTTAAAGAAAAAAGTCGAAATTTCGACATTATTGTCGAAATTTCAACATTAAAGTCGAAATTTCGACTTTTTTCTAGAAATTTCGACAATAAAGTCGAAGTGTTTAAATTTCGACAAAAAATTAGAAATTTCAACATCAAACTCGAAATTTAAAGAAAAAAGTCGAAATTTCGACATTAAAGTCGAAAAATTTCGACTTTTTTCTAGAAATTTCGACAATAAAGTCGAAGTGTTTAAATTTCGACATAAAAGTTAGAAATTTCAACATTAAACTCGAAATTTAAAGAAAAAAGTCGAAATTTCGACAATAAAGTCGAAATTTCAACATTAAAGTCGAAATTTCGACTTTTTTCTAGAAATTTCGACAATAAAGTCGAAGTGTTTAAATTTCGACATAAAAATTAGAAATTTCAACATTAAACTCGAAATTTAAAGAAAAAAGTCGAAATTTCGACAATAAAGTCGAAGTGTTTAAATTTCGACATAAAAATTAGAAATTACAACATTAAACTCGAAATTTAAAGAAAAAAGTCGAAATTTCGACATTATTGTCGAAATTTCAACATTAAAGTCGAAATTTCGACAATAAAGTCGAAGTGTTTGAATTTCGACAAAAAATTAGAAATTTCAACATTTAACTCGAAATTTAAAGAAAAAAGTCGAAATTTCGACATTAAAGTCGAAAAATTTCGACTTTTTTCTAGAAATTTCGACAATAAAGTCGAAGTGTTTAAATTTCGACATAAAAATTAGAAATTTCAACATTAAACTCGAAATTTAAAGAAAAAAGTCGAAATTTCGACAATAAAGTCGAAGTGTTTAAATTTCGACATAAAAATTAGAAATTACAACATTAAACTCGAAATTTAAAGAAAAAAGTCGAAATTTCGACATTATTGTAGAAATTTCGACAATAAAGTCGAAGTGTTTAAATTTCGACATAAAAATTAGAAATTTCAACATTAAACTCGAAATTTAAAGAAAAAAGTCGAAATTTCGACATTATTGTCGAAATTTAAACATTAAAGTCGAAAAATTTCGACAATAAAACTCGACAAAAATTGTTTCACTCTGAACCGAAAAAACCAAGGAACTTCAACCTCGCTATAACTTTTTGGTCAAACTTTTTCTGATATGATGAATATTTCAGCCACGAATCTACCCTAACCCCCTCCAGGCGCGGATACAGGGGGGGAAATAGGGGCATTTCCCCCCCCCCCAAACCACTCACGATATCAAAATAAAATTCTCTAAAATTCATTGTTTACAACGAATTTTCCAAAAGATAGATAGAATCGCTCAAAAATTGCCCCACCCCCTATACGAAATTGCCCCCCGCCTAAACGAAATCCTGTATCCGCGCCTGCCCCCCCTCTCGGAACTTTCACGAAGTCGTCTTCATTTTTCTCCATTTATTTATAACTTATCCTAAATTTTCCGACCATTCACATACTGCTAAGATTTGTATTTGTTTCAAAAATTATTGGCCCTTGTCTGAAATATGAATAAGCATCGAAAACAATTATTTACCCAAAAAGTACAGGATAATATCAGAAAACATTGCTTCTGTAAGTATATATTACCAATAGAAGCAGTGTAAATAAGGAGCAAACCTCTCTATTGTACGCATATTCGGTGGTGGCAAAATCTCTTGTGTAATTATGGGGCCGAATAGAACATGTGTAAGACCATGTAATTGTAATCCTGTATACAGTTAAATCCTTTATACATCTGTTACTTTCTCACCATGGCAGAAAAAGCAGATAAAAACCTGTCGAAATAATCCCTTTACTGCGTGGTGATTTTTTCTATACTTGCATCATTTTATTTATCGTTAGGAGAAATAAAAAGATCGAGGGTAGAATGAATATATGCATACTTTCTTGTAACTGTCGCGTTGTGACTTTGATGTCTTCTTCCATAAATTATTACCTACCTATTCGCTTTTAGGCAGTTCATGAACGAAGAGAAAAGAAGTGAATTATGCAATTGCATTCATTAACGAAAATAAAAGCTGTCCCGCGAGATGTACTTTGAGTCATTAGGAACGAGGCATTTTTTATGCTCTTCCTGTGCCACGAATTAATTTAAAGCAGCGAGTACAAAACAACTATACTTACGTACCCTGTTTGAATTGCTGATCGTTTGTTTCATTCGGTTGAAAAATTCAAGTCCTTTGTGGATTAAATGCTCCATTCTTTTATCTTCTGTGTGAAATGATCGCTTCGCTCGGCGTATTTCTCGATACTAGCGATTTTTTAAATATTATCTGTTGATCTCTCTTCTTACGTTATGGTAAAGAGGAAATATTTCAAATTACACAAAGAAAGAATGCAGAAGAAAGCGGGCAGTCAAATAAAACCCCGTAAAAAGGCAGATAGTATGACGGAGCAAGTTAAGATAAAAAGCATGTAAAAAGACAGGCAGTATACCGAAGCAAGTTAAATAAAAGCTTGTAAAAAGGCTTGCAGGCAAGCAGAGACATGAAGGACGACGACGAAGCAATTCGAATCAAAGCTTGTGAAATGACAGAGCAAGCAAAAGGCTTGTCAGACAGGCATTTCGGCGAAGCAAGTTAAATAAAAGCTTGTAAAGAGATAGACAGTATGAATAAAGAAGGTGTAAAAAGCTTTTGAAAAGACAGGCAATTCGAGGAAAAAAGTTGAATAAAAGCTTGTCAAAAGGCTGGCAGACAGACTGTAAGACGAAGCGAATTAAAAACAAAAATTTTAAATACAGGCAGTACGACGAAGCAAGATGAATGAAAGTTTGTAAAAAGGCAGACATTATGAGGAAGCTTGTGAAAGATTGACGGAGAATAAAGGTGAAAAAAAGGTGTAAAAACGCAGGCAAGTTGACAGTACGACGAAGTAAGTTCAACGAAAGCTTGTAAAAAGACAGACAGCCAGTATGACGAACCGAATTATAAAAAACTTGTGAATAGGCAGACACTATGACAAAGAAATGTAAATGGAAGCTAGTAGAGAAGCAGACAGACATTACGACGAAGCAAGTTTAAAAATGCTTGTGAAATCGTAGGCGAATAGGCAGTACGACGAAGCAAGTTAAATTAATGCTTGTTAAGAGGTAGACAGGCAATACCACGAAATAAGTTGTAAAAAAGCTTGTGAAATTGCAGTGTAGATGGCACAAGTTGACTAAAAGAATGTAAAAAGGCAGCTTGACAGGCAGTACGATTGAGCAACGTAAATGAATGTTTGTGAAAAGGAAGGCAGGCAAAACGACGAAGCAAGTTGAGAAAAAGCTTGCGAAAAGGCAGATAGATAGGCAGTACGTCGAAGCAAGTTAAATCAATGCTTGTTAAGAGGTAGACAGGCAGTACCAGGAAATAAGTTGTAAAAAAGCTTGTAAAATTGCAAACAGACCGAGTGTAGATGGCACAAGTTGAATAAAAGAATGTTAAAAGGCAGCTCGACAGACAGTTCGACTGAGCAAAGTAAATGAATGTTTGTACAGAGATATGCAGACAAAACGACTAAGCAAGTTGAGAAAAAGCTTGCGAAAAGGCAGATAGGTAGGCAGTACGACGAAGCAAGTTAAATTAATGCTTGTTAAGAGGTAGAAAGGCAGTACCACAAAATAAGTTGTGAAAAAGCTTGTAAAATTGCAAACAGACGGAGTGTAGATAGCACAAGTGGAATAAAATAATGAAAACAGGCAGCTAGATAGACAGTACGATTGAGCAAGTTAAATGAATGTTTGTAAAGAGTCAGGTACGCAAAACGACTGAGCAAGTGGAGAAAAAGCTTTCGAAAAGGCAGACAGGTAGGTAATACGACGAAGCAAGTTAAATTAATGCTTGTTAAGAGGTAGACAGGCAGTACCACAAAATAAGTTGTGAAAAAGCTTGTAAAATTGCAAACAGACGGAGTGTAGATGGCATAAGTTGAATAAAATAATGTAAACAGGCAGCTAGACAGTCAGTACGACTGAGCAAAATAAATGAATGTTTGTAAAGAGGTATGCAGGCAAAACGACTGAGCAAGTTGAGAAAAAGCTTGCGAAAAGGCAGATAGGTAGGCAGTATGACGAAGCAAGTTGATTAAAGGCTTGTGAAAAGGCAGACAGTACCACAAAGCGAGTTGAAATGGAATATTGTTAAACGAACCAAAATTGTCTGAACATTGAACTCAAAACTGCATTGGTTCTGATTTTATTCAAGGCATTAAAAATTGCACATCATCAAACTTGCACAAAAATTGCATAATGTGATAAGGCTGTTATGAGAATAAACAGAAGGTGAAAAGTTTAGCGATAATTCTGTGTATGTCCAACACAAATTAAGATTGACGTCAGTATAGAATCACAGGAGTCAACAACCCTCAATTTTTGACGTGACCGTATCGACTCGCTCAAGACTTGATAATATAATTACCGACTGGCGACCGCTCCTCAGTAATCACATAACCATATCAATTGATGCCTAATAACATCCTCCGTTGTGGGGGCGGCGTGTAATGACAAACCTTAGCCGGGACTTTGATCGACTATTGTGCTCGATGACGGTCCCTATAGGGGGCGAATTACACCCTCTTTAGGTCGCGCGCGGTTCGAGGGCGGCGCGCGGAGGCGGTGGTGTTGTGACATGTTTAATTCCTCGTAGTTGCCGATCGTAAATTACGGCTTCGAGTGGATTATGAGTTCGAGAGTCGTGTGGATTTATTTACTCTGTCGAGGAGCTGTTCATTTTTCTATGTCTTTGTTGTAGTTTTTGTTCCGAGTTGCTCTATAACAATAATACAGGCTGGTAATTTTTTGAGTGTTCAACATATTGGATTTTTTTTTTAATAACACATGTATATGAAAATGATTATTTTTTCTGTGACGGGAAAAAAGTTTGACATTTTTTCACTGTTGGCAGGTACCAAAATATGACTTTTCATGACATAACTTTTTCCAGAGTAAAAAATGAGTACTTTTTTCCCGGATATACAGGGTGTAACATAGTTACGTTAAAATATTCAAGTGACGTATTTCTGAGACAATTTAAAAAAAAAGTCTAAATAAACTTGTGTAAAAAATGCTTCGTTTCGGACATACACTTGTAAGCTTTTTAAAAATAATTTTTGTAAAAAATAAGTAATTTGCACGAAATTTGGTACCCGGGTTTTTTTTGACGTGAGAAATCATAATTTCGTGCTATTTTTCATGTAACATCTAGAAGGCGCTGCGTGCGCTGTCATTATTTATTTCAAATTGCCCTAACATTTTTGACAGTAAACTTTTGGTACTTTTAATGAAAAAATCTTATTCCCACACCTTTTCCAAATAAAAAAGGTATACTTCCTCAACAACGCTGGAGGTGATCTTTTTCGAGATATTTACAATTTTCTATATCGAAGTTATTTAGCTCCTAGGGCGCTAAGTGAAGTTGCTGAGAAAAATTTCAACAACCTGTATCTCGAAAACGAATAATTTTTCGATAAACATTTTATAGGAAAAAAGTTGTTTATTTTGACGAGATCTGCCACATACTTAGTTTTTGTAATGTTCTCAGCAACTTCACTTAGCGCCCTATGAGCTAAGTAACATGCATCAATATAGAAAATTGTAAATATCTCGAAAACGATCACCTCCAGCGTTGTTGAGGAAGTGTACCTTTTTTACTTGGAAAAGGTGTGGGAATGAGGTTTTTGTATGAAAAGTACCAAAAGTTTACTGCCAAAAATGTTAGGGCAATTTGAAATGAATAATGACAGCTTACGCAGCGCCCTCTAGATGTTTCATGAAAATTGATACGAAATTATGATTTCCCACGTCAAAAAAACCCCGGGTACCAAATTTCGTGCAAATAACTTATTTTTTGCAAAAGTTATTTTTAAAAAGCGTACAAAAAAATTCAATTTCAGCACCCTGTATGTCCGAAACGAAGCATTTCCAGACACAAGTTTATTTTTGTCTCAGGAATACGTCACTTTAATATTTTAACGTACTTATGTTACACCCTGTATACATAGGTAAAGGTAGTAAATAAAATGCCGAATGTTGTGAAAATTTCCAAAGATAGTTTCTCATTGCCACATGGCCTCAACCGTTTCAAACATTTTTCAAAATTTTGTGTTTGTTTTGTGTGTGTTTCGTGTGTATTTTGTGTTTGTTTAGTGTGTGTTTTGTGCGTTTTTTTGTACGGAATAGCGGAATACATCAGTCTTATTTTTATTTTTTGTCTTTCAAAAGACAGCAAAAGCTTAAAATTAACAAGTCATTTAAAATTAACAAGCCATCGGAGCTTACCTTGAATATTGGCCAAGAGATGTCGGGTCATTATGATGCTGACTGAGATGTTCCACATAATTTTTTGAAAATCTCGAGAACTATTGAGAATGGAAGGAAACCGATTGTATATTAGAGTTCTGCGAGTCAAAATCCTCCTTTGATGACGTTTTGAACCAAATTAATTTTTCATTTTTGAACAAAAAATTTCCAAAGGGGTTAGACTTCTTTCTTGAAAAGACCTATAAAATGCAATTCTTCCTACAGTCACCAAATTTGGTGTGGAGGATTCTGAAGTCATGTACTACTGCGGAATACACCAGTGAAAAATGTTTTGATATTATAGGTAATTTGAAGAAAAGCTGTTTACTCAAGCTAAAGAAAAGCCTCTGATTATTCCCGCAGAAGAAAAGCCTTCGCTAATTCCTGCAGAAGAAAAGCCTCTGGTTACTCCCGCAGAAGAAAAGCCTCTGGTTATTCCAGCAGAAGAAAAGCATCTGGTTACTCCCGCAGAAGAAAAGCCTCTGGTCATTCCCGCAGAAGAAAAGCCTCTGGTCATTCCCGCAGAAGAAAAGCCTCTGGTTATTCCTGCAGAAGAAAAGCCTCACGATACTCCCGCTGAAGAAAAACCTCTGGCTCCCGCTGAAGAAAAGCCTCTGGTTGCTACCGCTGAAGAAAATCCTCTGATTGCTCCTACTGAAGAAAAGCCCTTGCTCACTCATGCTGAAGAAAAGCATGCGCTCACCGGCACGGAAGAAACGCTTTTTAAATGTGACTGATGAGAAAAAATTCAGTAGGATGAACAATTTGCGTGAGCATCAAATCTTTTGGTCATGTATAATAGAATATTTCTATTTTTCATTTTTCAAAAGACAGTAAAAGCACAAAATTACCAAGCCATCGGAGCTTACTTTAGTGCATTTTGTGAGAAATTACTGAGTGTATTTCTTGTGGAGAATTGGATTATCTCTCGCCTTGTTGAAATTGTTTCTTGATAAATCTAATACCTTCCGAAACAACAGCAAAAAAAAATGATAATTTTTTTTAAATAAATTTTTTTTGGGTTCCACCGCTGATATTTTGGTAAACAATTTTTTTCTAACAATATATGATGTAAAGAAGTCAAGTGCCAATTCAAGTGACATTTGTCTGTGGTTACGTCCCATTTATTCCATAATATATGAAATAGTCTTATCATTTTGTGATTTCATCATTACGTTCTGAGCAAACTCGGATTTGCCATTGCTATCGCTCGCTTATCTTAAACGAATAACAAAATTTCCAAATAGTAAAAATCACATCAATATAAATTCGCAACTCCATATCATAGAGGTCAGTATCAATATTCCTTAACACGAACGATGTTGTATAATATATTTGCTGTTTCGCTAGTACTAGCAGTTATCACCAAATCAAGTTGTGATGATATAATCGCTAATTGTTATAATTCGAAACCAGGTAGGTTTCATTTCACTGTCAACATCAGCTCAATAACTGACTTAGTTGAAACATTATCTGTGAAACCTGCCGTCGTAAAAGTTATTATTTCTAAACAACATGTACCTGTATTGCCAAATGAAGCTTTGGCCAATTTGAAACTCAAAAGATTTAGTATTACTTCCAGTGAACTGAAATATATTGAACCTGGTGCTTTAAATGGAGCTGATATCTTAAGATTAAGCTTCGATTTGAATGAGATAGATACAATAAAGAAAGGAGTTTTCAATAACAAGGTGTTCGAGATAGTTTCGTTAGCCAAAAACAAGATTTCACACATCGAAGCGGGCGCTTTCGAAGGAATGGTTGCTGAAACTCTTGATTTAGATGAAAATAGGCTGATACAAATCGCTTCATCGATGTTTGATAAATCAACAATAACCAATTTGAGAATGGAAGACAATCAGATAGATGAAATCGAAGACGATGCGTTTCAAAAGATTACTGGTTTGAACGTTCTTCTTCTTGACAGGAACAAACTCGAAAAACTTGGTGACACATTCAAAAACCTGGAAAATTTAGTGTATCTCTATCTAATGGAGAACAAAATTAAAGAGGTGCCCCCTGGTTCATTCGATGGAACCCCATTGGTTACGATGCCCCTGGGAGAAAACAACCTCACAGTAGTTAGGAACGGAGTTTTCAACAACAGACCCATCAAATTTATCGAACTGTATATGAACCAGATAACCACAATTGAATATGGGGCATTTACCGGTGTCGAAAATTTGCTCCAAATTCGTATCAACCACAATAAATTGGTGGACTTGCAACCATCTTCTTTCGAAGGAATTCCAGAAAAGTTCGAGTTACTGCGGCTGGACAATAATGATATCAGTCGTATTGCCACGGGTACCTTCAAAAACTTGAACGTTAGAGTGCTTTCATTAGGTGATAACAAGTTGGGAAGGATCAGGAAAGGTATGTTCAAAGATGCAGTCATCGACATTTTGAAACTTGAAAAAAGTCAAATCAGTTATATCGAAGTCGGTGCCTTTGATGACGCTAAAATCAACGAGTACATCGATTTGAGTTGGAACCTTTTGACGGAAATAAAGAAAGGGATGCTGAACATACCTCTGACATCGGTGAACCTGAACTGGAATAAAATTACAAAAATTAGTGACGATGCAATGGGAGACTCGGCAATAAGTGATCTGATGTTGACTGATAATCCCATTACCTACAAAACTAGTGGATAGAATTATTATAAAATATACAGTGACCGCCAAAAAGTATGTACCATATGGGAAAAAAGTTTATTATTAGAGTATTGGAAAAAAGATTCTGGGGAAAAGTTTGTGCATGTCCGATAACCTAAAAATCGATTTTGACACATGTCACGTGATCGCTGGTATGCGGTAAATTGAAAAAAATTACTATGAATAGACAAAAAGCCGAGTAAAATGGCAAGATGTCGAAAAAAGTAATTTGAAAAAGTTGCTTAGAATTCAATTTTATACACATATACAAATTTTCAGAAAATAGTGTGGGAATATTGGGCCCCCCGTAACTTCTGTAATAATTGAGGTAGAATGATGAAACTCTCAGGACAGATGAAACCTTCGCAAGTCATACTACGGAGAAGCAGTTTTTTAATAGAGACACAACATTGTTTCGAAGGAAAATATCAAGTGTAACATCCACATACAACAATGTATCATAATTTAAGAACTGTAATTTTTAGAGCTATAAACTTTTTTAATGATACAGAAATCCTGGAGTCGTAAAACCGATCATTCATGATAATTACCATCAAACATACAGGAAACTTTTATAATTTATTATATTTTCATACACACGCGACATTGTACAATATAAAGTCAACGCTACTCAACAGAATTTTATTGAAAATTGAGTCTCAACAGAACAACATTATAAACATATCCGACAATTCAGACAGATCTACCATGATATGCCTCAGCTTAAATTTGCATTTTTTCAAAGGTGTCTTGTCTTGAATGTCATCCAAATTCAGAATATTCGGCCTTAGTCGAAGATTGTTGAGGGTTAAGTGCAAGAGTATTTTTTGTTGTGTTATCAAAAAATAAACTTCGCCCTTTATTTCCAAAAAACATTTTTCTTTGTATATATATATATATATATTCCAATGTATTTTTTTTGGGGAATAATAAAGACGATTATTATTATTATACACAATACAAATGAGTTCAAATATAAATTAAAGAAATTTCCACCTGATACGCAGTTGGCATATTTGACCAAGCTCATACTTATAATTTTTTTTTGGGGCTTGGCCCTCTGTGAGTTAAGTGTGTGGGGAATTATCCCACATTTCAATTATCAATCAGGACAATTTTTTGTAGGCAGTATCGGAAACTTTTCATCTGGGGTATAGACAGAAATCTACGCGACCTCAGGGTTAATTTTCTGTAATTTTATTTAGCGTGCAATACAAACAGGCTATTTTTTCAAAAAGCACAGGGTTCTGCAAGAAAAATTAGTTATTCGACTTCGAGGGACAGCATCTTCCGCGACTCAAACGGTACTTTAGTAGAGACCTCGGCTGTGATACACAATCATACAAGTAGGAGATTTGAGCCGGTTCTGGGCCTCCCCCCACCACTATGACGTCATCAGTGACCTTGACCTATGACCTATGACCTCGACCTATGACCTTGACCCATGACCTTGACCTATGACCTATGACCTTGACATATGACCTCGACCTATGACCTCGACCTAGGACTTGACCTAGGACTTGGGCTTGCCCTTAGCCTTGACCATGATGTATATTGTTGGGAGGTGTTCAGGGTTTGTGTTTGTCCTAGAGATTGTGATGACTTGATTTTTTTTCATACACGGACAAGTACCTTTTGCCAAGTACTTAATATATTTTTCTTACCTCAATGTCTTTCATGAATACTTACTCTGCCATTGTGTATGATCTAATGTGTGGAGTACGCATAAAAATCTAAACCGAAGTATAGAGACGTCTGCACGCCACGGATATCCAGTCAGATATGTGAACTGGCGTCACACACCCATACACTGCGGTGACTCATCGACTACTCTCCGTCCTCTCTTCATTGATATGGTGGGGATGGTTCTGCTGTGACGTTGTATGAATAGTCGAAGCGGATAGAATTTGTTCACCCTCTCTCCCACTCATCGATATTACATATAAAGGAGGTGGGAATGATTGTGAAATCAGTATTTTGTTGAGTTTTGTGCTGAGAAGACGACATAGATAAAATGTATTCCTGTGGTTGTGGTAAATCGTTCACTCGTAGTGATAATCTCCGTCGGCATCAACTTCAAAGTTGCCAAGGTGGCCCTTCTGTGAAAAGGATTAAGTTAGATGTGGCTGCATCGACACCAATGTACACATGCAATTGTTGTAATGTGACAATTCCTACATCCCAAGTTAATTCTCACAAAAGAACTCTCCAACACAGGAACAATGCATGTGTGCAAGTGAGTGATGGCATACAGATTATAAGGAATGCTTTCAAGTGTAGAATTGTGAGTTATAGAGTGGAAAGTACCAATGTTTACACTGAATATATGCCATTCTTCAATGAGATCAGGGAGAAGGTTATTGGATTACTTGAAGAGGCAATAAAGGTTCACAAGATCTTTAAAGTGAATATGGAAGTATTTGGGAGCTACATTGTTCAAACACGGGATTTGAGTGACACGAAGTCATTCAATTCACAGAATAAAATTGTGGATCAGTCTACGGATTTGGGTGCATTATTCGATGGATTCCGTGATGTCATTATTGCTCAGACTACGGAATTTGAAGAACGTGATTCAGGTATTTATTTAAAGTTTCATTTCTATTTATATGAATAATAAATTATTGTTATGTTTCAGGATGGAGTTGTGAAAAAATTAAGTTCCTCGAAGTGAACATCAACAAGTATAGTCCACTCAGCGGATGTTCGTATGTGAAGCTGCCCGAGTTCATTGAGACAAGAAAAGGCGTTGTGAATATTCGTAATGAAGATCAACATTGTTTTGCATGGGCCATCACATCTGCATTGTTTCCTGCGAATGGTAGAGTGTCAGAAGTTTCCTCATACCCCCACTACGCCAATGTCTTGAATGTAACAGGTATGGATTTTCCAGTTAAACTTCAAGCTATAAAAAAGTTTGAGGACATGAATGATATTTCAATTAATGTGTATGGGTTAGAGTCAAAACTTGATAAGGGTAAAATGAAATATGAAGTGGTTGGTCCGTTGCGTTACTCACAGAGAAGACTTAGAAGACATGTTAATTTGTTACTTATAACAGATGATTCTGGCAATAGTCATTATTGTTGGATTAAAGACCTTTCTAGGTTAGTTTCAAGTCAACTATCTGCGCATGAGCATAAAAAATATTTTTGTGATGGATGTTTATTGTATTTCTCTCACGAGCGATTACTGTTACGTCATCAGTTGCATGACTGTAATCACTTGAGTACTACAACACCATCAGTCAATTTCAGAATCAACAAATATGGTAAAATGTTACCGGGTAATGCACTTATGTTTGAAAATTTTGAGAAACAAATGAAGGTGCCATTTGTAGTTTATGCTGATTTTGAATCAGTTCTCAAACCCATTCAAACTAGTCAACCCAACCCTAAACACTCATTCTCGAATAAAACATACAAACACGAACCTTATTCATTTGCTTATTCGATAAAATGTTCATACAATGATAAATTATCGAAATTTGTTACATATAGGGGTGAGGATGCAGCCGAGAAATTTGTTACAAAACTTGAAGATGATTTGAGAAATATTTATCACAATTATTTGAGGTATCCAATTCCTATGGCTGCACAAACCCCCGCGGAAGAAGCAGAGTTTTCTTCTACACAATTTTGTGGAATATGTGATAAACCATTCACGGGTGGTGATGTGAAAGTGAGAGACCATTGCCACCTCACTGGAAAAAAAAGATCACCTGCCGCACATTCCGTATGTAACTTAAATTTCAAATTGCCAAATTTTGTTCCAATCATTTTCCATAATCTGAGTGGGTATGATTGTCATTTGTTCATAAAAGAACTGTATAGAAACAAAGACAAAGTGGATGTTATTCCACAAACTAAGGAAAAATACATTTCTTTCACTAAGCATCTATTCACTCACACATACACTGACAAAGACGGAAAAGAAAAAAAGAATTTTTTGAAAATGAGATTTATAGATAGTTTCAAATTCATGTCGAATTCTTTGCAGAACTTAGGTGCTAACTTAACATCCGATCAGTGTATTGAGATGCATAAACATTTTCCACAAATTGACAAATTCAATTTGATGAGACAGAAAGGTGTTTTTCCATATAACTTTGTTGATCATATTGACAAGTTGAATTATCCAACTCTACCCACTAAAAATCAGTTTTATGACAATCTTAACGGAGAGCATATATCAGATAAGGATTATATGAGAGCGAAACTTGTTTGGCATTTATTCGAGTGTAAGAGTTTAGGGGAATACTCGGATTTATATTTGAAGTCCGATGTTCTTCTATTATGCGACATATTTGAGAATTTTCGAAATATATGCTTAGATAAATATAAATTAGATCCAGCACAGTATTATACAGCGCCCGGATTATCGTGGGATGCAATGCTGAAGTATACGAATATTGAATTGGAATTATTGACAGACATTGACATGATTAATTTTTTCAAAAAAGGAATACGGGGCGGAATAAGTCAGTGTAGTGAAAGGAAGCATATAGCTAATAATAAATTTTTACCCGATTATAACCCAGATGAACCTTCATCATACATATCATATTTAGATGCAACTAACCTATATGGTCACAGTATGTCACAACCATTACCCACCAACGATTTTGCATGGCTAACACCCGATGAAATAATCAATTTGGATGTAATGGGAGTGGCATCTGATAGTCCATACGGTTATGTTCTTGAAGTAGATGTTCATTATCCCCAAGAGTTACATGACAAACATGCTGATCTTCCCTTTCTCGTTGAAAGTTTAATACCACCACACTCGAAATCAAAAATTCCTAAATTAATTCCAAATTTAAATGACAAAAGAAAATATATTGTACATTATAAAAACTTACAGCAGGCTGTGGCCAATGGTCTTATTATTATGAACACACATAGAGTGTTGAGATTCAAGCAGTCATGTTGGATGAAACCTTATATTGATTTGAACACTGAAATGCGAAATCGATCTAACAACAAAGCTGAAAAAGATTTCTATAAACTCATGAATAATGCAGTTTATGGGAAAACAATGGAAAACGTTGATAACAGAATTGATGTTAGACTGGTTACGCATTGGGAAAGTATCAAGAGGAAAATTGGTGCTAGCGCCCTAATATCACGTCCAAATTTCAAAAGCTGTTCAATTTTTTCAGAAAATTTTGTTGCTATTCAATTGGGCAAAGTTAATGTATTGTACGATAAACCGCTATATTTGGGATTTTGTATTCTAGAATTATCCAAAACAGTCATGTACAACTTTTTCTATGGATGTATTAAACGTCATTATGCAGAAAATGCCACCTTACTCTACACTGACACGGATTCTTTAATTTTGAAAGTAAATACCGATAATTTTTATGATTTCATGACCAACAATATATGCGAGTTTGATACTTCCAATTACAACGTAGGAAACCAATTCAATATTCCTATTACAAAGTCAATTCTGGGTAATTTCAAAGATGAATTTCCGAATGATCCCATAATTAGCTTTTATGGTACCGGTGCCAAAGCATATTATGTTCAGTCTGTAGGTAGTGAATTCAAAAAAGCAAAAGGTGTCAAAAGATCCGTCATAAAGAATGAATTGACATGTGAAGATTATAAGAAAATTGTCGAACAGGGTGGTCTAATATTCAGGAAGATGAACTCGTTCAGAAGCATATTGCATGACATGTATACTGAATTGAAGAACAAAGTTGCATTGTCATACCATGATGATAAACGGTTCATCATTCCCAATACGACACACACTCTTCCTTGGGGTCATAGCGATATAGAATTCTACCAGAATGATCCAGTAGAGAATATTCGTTGGGTTTCCAATATTATTCAATCTTTTTCCCAAGAGAGTCCTTTGGATCAATTACTTCATTTATTAACAGCTGAATTGAACAAATGAAATATCATTTCAAATGGAAAATTCACCACCATACTTATTTATTTGTATTTGAGATGTAATTACGCTTATTATATAAAAGTCAAATTATACTAGTCAATTTTAGTTAATGTCTTGTCCAGTTACCAAATATATAAAAATATATAAATATACACGTTATTCTGATTTCCTATTGTTTCATTTAAGAGAATAAATATCTACACAGAGATATATAGATTTTAATTGTCTTGAAATCATCAGTATGAAAGATATCAAGGTGGAAGAAAGATGTCCAAAGCTATTGATAAATTCGGCCGTAGACGAAAATGGGGTACTGTCAAAGTTCGAGTTCTTCAAGGTTCCCAAGGTCCTCAAGGTATGGGATTCAAGCTTTCGCCTGACGACCAATATGATATGCAAGGTAAAAGACTGAAAAATGCTGGTGAACCGATAGACGAGAGTGATTGTGTAACTCAATTATATCTCAATGAACAAATTACGGAGACGAAGGCACTTGTCCTTAAAGCCTTGCAGGCTGCCATACATGCCACAATGGCTAAGATTGTACCTGAAGCCCGTCAAGCATTCAATGAAAAAGTAGAGGAGGTGACTGATGATCTAGATCGCAAATACAAAAATCTAAAAAGTGATGTGGATATCAAAGTATGGGATGCTACAGCCACAATGACACGAAAAATATCAGAGTTGACAACTGAACTCGATTACAACAGCAAAAATCTGAAAAATGATTTGGATGCCAATGCATTGAATGTCACATCTGCAGTGATGCTGAAATATAATGATTTGGAAAGAAGGTTAGCTGAATTGGAGAATAAACATCCTGATGTTTGGCTCACACATAGACCAAAACTGTGGGCTCCAGGTAGTGATCCAGAACCCGCTGTTTGAAAAATAAATTTGTATTATGAAAATATTACAAATAAAATGTTCTAAATCAATGTTGAAATTTTTCATTTCTTACTCACCAAATATATTATAGAATTTGGTAGTGGGTGAGTTCTTTTTGAAAAGTATCAATTCAAGTTATGGAAACTTTGTACATTTTTGCCATTGAGTGGCGCAGATGCGTGTGTTTATGTTCTTTGTGTGGCCCTGAAAAGGGCCTATTGGGTGCTCCGAAGAGCTGGGTGCCATCCCGCATATTTATGCGGGACGACCACGGGGGGGTGAGGACTTAGATGACATCGTCATCCTCGTCATCCGATGACACCAAGATGATGGTGTCATCATCGGAGTCGTCCTCTACGGGGAACTCGTCCGGGTCGAGGTCCATATTTATGTCCTCGACACGGATATGGACCACTTGGCCATCATCCTCGAACTCATCCTCCGAGGAGCTATCGAAGTCGTCGACGCGTTGATCCATATCTTCGTCGTCCGAAGTCGACGGAGATGGATAGTTCCACACATCTGTGGAGTCCGACACCTCATTCACCTGAATCGGACCCCGTGGATCTCGATGGTAAAATGGATCCTGCCTCTCACCCTGGTATACCTGCTGGACCTGTACGGCAGAGACGATCTGATATCTTGCTATCATCGCTTCCCGTTCCAAATCATCTTCGAATTCGGCACAATGTCTCGGAGACGAGGTGGAGTCTGGAAGAGGCATCTTGGAAGACTGATACTATAATCTGAGCTGGCATTGAATTTATACTAGTTCGGGGGTGGCAGTGTAGGGTGGGAGAAAAGAGTGGGGGTTTGAAGGCTGAGAGAAATCAGGTGATGGGAGAAATACACATCATATTATTTTATAAAATATGTAAATAAAATATAAATAAAATATGTATATAAATAAAATATAAATAAAATATGTGAAAACATAATTCAGATGAATTGAAGAAAAATGCCCCATCCTCCGCATTGTTCAATGTGCACCAGACCATTAAATGTGCACTCCTATTTCACTTCATCTTTTTTTCTATTTTTATTCTAAATCTACATATACAAAACTTATATCTACTTACAAATAACTTAACCTTAACCTTAACATATCTAAAAATTAAAATTAGCAAATTGCTCCAGGTTGCTTCGGAGCCGTGCCACCAAAGCCACCCCCTGCGCCTTGGCGTCTTCCAGCCTGGTGACTAGCTGGACCTCCCGGAGACTTTGCTGCCGATCGCGGGCCATCAGCTCTGCCTGCTGGCGCTCAAGCTCTTCCAGCTGGCGGTTGAGTTCTGCCCGCGCCAGCTGACTGTCATCATAGTCCCGCTGGGCCTCCTCTATCTCACGCTTTGCCCGTTGCACACTCATCTCCAGCTCAGGTACGATAGGTGCTGGAGGGTGGACTTCTTCAGCAGTGGGTTGTGGAGGGGCAACTTCAACGACAGGTGGTAAAGGTGCGTCTATAACCGGTGTCACAACAGTTGAGGATGTCTTCTTGGACACCCTTCTTCTGCTGTTGTGTGCGTGCTTCCTCGATGATGATTTCTTCGGTGGTTTTGGAGGCAGGAAATCATCATCGCTGTCAGCAATTTGGATTATAGGCAAACCTTCCATCGACGAATTTGCTCCTGCGTCACGGGATCTCTTGGAAGCAACTCCGTTAATGAACCCACCTTGCCGTCTGCGTTGGTCCATCGTCAGCGACTGCATTTCGGGGACCTCTCTCCTGATGACGTCCATAACGTCATTGAAGTGCTCTTCGTCTGGCATTTGAGGTGCGGCGCCATCCACCCTGATGTTACTCAGGATCGTTATTGCTGCAAGACCAGTTAATGCGGGAGAATCCATAGCTAAACATACAAAAAAAAATTAAACGGGTTCATGATTACAAGATTGTTAACTTACTCTCAAATTATTACAGCTTGCTATAGTCTGCTAATTCAGTTGGCTGGTGGTTGATCTGGCGGGTGATCTTGTGGATGATGTGGTAGCTGATGTCAGTTCAGAAGAGTGACTGAAGATTATTCGGAGGAAGTTCTTGTTTTAAACACTCAGACCTCCACCCCACTCCTCTTCTTCTTCTCCGACCTCCTACTCCAATCCCCACTCCGACCACCCACTCCTCTTCTTCTTCTCCGACCTCCTACTCCAATCCCCACTCCGACCACCCACTCCTCTTCTTCTTCTCCGACCTCCTACTCCAGTCCCCACTTCGACCACCTACTCCGACCTTCCACTTCAATCCCCACTATGTCTTAAGCCACACCTCTTTCTTTAGCCAGTATCCCTCAGACCAGAAAACCCCACCCCATCATAACCCCACCCCTATTTCAGCTCTGTTATTTGTTACAATGTACACATCCACCTACGGGACAGAGCAGATATAGGGGTGAGTGACAAGAATAACAATTATGAGTGGGAACATTTGCATACTCGAGTGTATCATGTGAATTAACATGCTGATACCACTCACCATTATTATTCATGCCGCAATACCGTACAAAACAAATATCACATAGGAAGCGTTTTTCATTATCACAAGTTTTGATAGTAACAAATGAAAAGCTGCAACAGTACAAATTTGTTGCAACGTCTTCTAACACCTCTGTCATATTTATCTGATGGGCATTGCTCACGATCGTTTCGGGGACATCCTCACAGTCTGGTACAATTCCATCGTCTACTTCTGGTTCTTCTCCGTCATCTTCTAGGAACTCTTCTTCGACGAAGTCATCCCCAGCGGGTATGTCTTGGCGGCCATCTTCAAAATCTACCAGGTCATGGAATTCGCCATTGTCACCATTCTCACCCACTACAACTTCATCTTCTTGTTCCCAAACAAACTCGTCACCTGCCAACACATCAACTTCATTGATTAAAAAACGATAAATAAAAAAAACTATTTTAGGCTGGGATTCGAACCTGTACAGCGCAAAATTCTAGATATGAAAAATAAAAATGGAATTATGCAAAAAAAATATAATCGAACAGAAAAGATAGGTTTTTTTTTTGATGGGCGAGTTCAAGGTCACAAAACCAAAAAAAGCCCGAGAAATAAATCTCTTAATATCACCCTCCACCCACCTCCTAGGTGATATAGAGAGATTTCTTTCTCGGGGCACACTGCAAACTCACCACTGAGCTACGCAGCCTCCGAAAGAATTAGTCAAATTTCTTCTATATGAATGTTTTAAATCAAACCCCTGAAATGTATGCGACTAAATATACATGCTCCTACAATTCCGTAAAACTGAAGAGTTGGTCCATCTAGTGCCAAATAGCACAACACATATAAACTATACCAACTGAGCTAATGCGATCTCCGAAGGAATTCGTTATAGCTACCTCTAAAGACCTTTATTTAACCCCTCATGATAAATTCCCCCAAAGAAAATATGACTTTTTGTGATAGAAGTGCAAGTAAAAGGAACGTATGTGAAATATCTTGCAGTTTACAGGCTTGTAAATTGTACATGCTTCAAAAACTCTGCATGGGCAATTTACAAGCATATATTTTTGACCCTTGCTTGTGTTTATAAACTGCTAACAGTTCACATACGTTCCTATTCAAAAGAGATATTTTCTTTAGTTCAGAAGTATTAACTTTGTTAATACTGGAGGAATTTAACATGAAGGGTCAAAAACCCTGGGTGGGCACCCATGTATCTGAATCTTGGCGTATCCACCAGCCATTGAAGTGCAGAATGTTTTGATTAGGGGCAATGCATTGAACCGCTTTTCAGATATTTTGCTGCGATTTTTTTTATATATTTTTTTGGAAATATATGATCATTGCGAAAGTTTTTCATCATAGAACTTTTTTGAAATTCCCACTTATGAGTGAGATATGATTTTTTTAAATATTGATATCGAGATTTTGTTGTAAAATTTATTTCAAGTATAACCTACAATTTTATATTTTTTCTTGGAAGATATGATCATTTTTAATGTTTTTGACCAACAAACTTTTTCTTTATTATCATTCATGAGTGAGATATAATTTTCAAAAATAAGTAGGAGTAGGAGATCTGAGCCGGTTCTGGACCTACCCCCACCATCATAACTTTCAACCAGCAAATTATTTCGCGGTTCGATTCGCGGCCGCGAATTTAATCGCAGTTCGATTCGCGGCCGCGAATTTAATCGCGTTTTGATTCGCGCTCGCGAATCAAAACAGCGGTCAAGGTCTCGAATCCGCGGATTCGTCCGTAGGTCTATTATTTTGAATTTTTCACTTTCTTGATGTCCAACACTTCTTTTTCCTATGAAGTTTGTGAAGGTAACTCCTGGGAGGGAGGGATATCTACTCCCTCTCCTTCTATGGTGGTTTGTTGTCATGTTCATTGTGCGCATGTACCAGTCGACTTGTTTGAATAAAACTTAGAGTCGCATTAACATCAGCACCATTTCTGTCCACATCCCATTGATATCACACATTCCTACGAGCTAAATATGAACTCATTACCAAATTTGTCTGCTGAAGAAGAAGCAATGCCATGTATTGCAACAAATGATGACTTTGGTTTTGAAGATATTCCGGTATATCACTTGTCATCCCAAGAAGGTTTCATCGATGAATATAACATTGATGATTATCTGAAGATGGGAGATATACCGGAACCTTCAGAAAGTGTTGATCCAACCCTTTCACAATTGTCACTACCAAAATGCCCGTCACTTCTCTCTCCTCTTAGTGTCGATACGAAAGCGAAACCATCTAGGAGAAAGTGTGCATCTACTGCTTCAAATCCCAAGAAAACAAGTAAGGGTGTACGGAAACCCCGTAAGAAGAAAGTAGATGACACCTTCAAGAATGTGATAGGTGATTTGGAAGATGTATCGCTTCATTCTTTTGGTCCACTGCAGCGTTGTGGAGACATGCTTAAGAAAGCGAAATGCAGCATCGTAAAATCGAGAGCTATCATCGTCAAATGCGATGACGATGTTCGAAGAGGTAGCATGGACGACGAGGTGGTTCTTCAGAAGCTCGATGCAAAGATTGTATCATCGAAGGCTGAACTGATCAAAATGTGTGAAGATGCAGATAAACTCCGTTTCAAAATCACACAGAAGAATCAGTCCGCCCTTTGTTTGAAAATGCAAGCTGAAATTGAGCTTCAGGAGTCCACTAAACTTTTTGATATGGTAGCATCTGTACGTGATAAGTGGCGAAAAGAGTTTGATCACGCATTCCAATCTGATAGTGATTAGCTCTGAGGATTATGAAATGTTATCAATGTTGTGAGTTGAAATGAAAGACTTTTTCAAAAATCTATGAAGTGGGGAGGAGTATGCAGATTATTTCGGTTTTGGCATACACTGGGCGTTGCGTTTGGTTGGGGCAACGTTCACCACTTCATGATTTATTCATTTTGAAAAAAAACTCAAAAATAGTTCTATATTTTCTATAGTTTATTAATAATCTTACAGCTTAGTGAGAATAATAAGTAATACAATTTCATTCAAATATTAAACCATAGCACTTTTGTGTAACCATGAATTCTTTCCGCTTGGAAGGCCTAACCACTTAATGTATAGTTTATTTCCTTTCCTCCTCAACACTTTTTCAACTAGGTATACGTCAGGATTTTGCGTTTTCAATAATTCTTCTCCATAAAAACATCCTCTAATCGGGCTCCCATCCATGTCTTCAAGAATATAAGTTATGGGGTATGTTTGGTTAATTTTAACAATTTTGAATAGTTCTGTTGTGTAATTGGCAGTGTAACCCTTTTCGAAAATATTCTTGTACTTGCTTATACGTACAATATCATTCATTCGAAATTTGGAAATACTTTGTTTTCTTCGAGGGATTACTTTGGAACTTTTGAATTTCAGTTTTGTTGCTGGCATAACATCGATTGGTTTCATACCAATTGTACGATGCACCTTATTGTTATATTTGCTTGTTATGATTGGAAGAATATTCAACCATTTGTTGTGTCCCATCGCTGAAAATTCTCTATAAAGCCACGTCTTTATTGTTCGAATTACTCTTTCAGCTATGGCCGCCTTCATGGTGCTGAATGTTGAATAATGGTTGATCTTATATTTTCGCATCAAAAATGAAAAAGAACTATTGAAAAATTCTGATCCTTGATCGCTTTGTAGATGTTTCGGGGAATAGTTGGCTTCTTTCAGCACATCTTCCATTGCATTGGTTACAGCACTACCTGTTTTATTTTTAATCGGCTTCGTCCATAGATATTTCGAGTAGCAATCAATGACCACAAGAACATATCGATATCCTTTGTTATGTTTAGCATAAGGTTGTAATTCGGCAAGATCTATTTGCCACAGATCTGCAAAACCTTTGACGGTGGTGGTTCTTCTGATGAAATTACGTCTTGCCGGCTTATGTAACTCATTGACAACTTGTCGTTTGACATCACTTATTTCATTATCCATCTCCTCGCAATCACTTATTTGTTTTCATTCAGACAAACAATTTGACAATGTTACGGCATCATATAATGAGAACAAACTGATCATTTTTGCTGATGTATTAGATTATTATACCTTCCTCACGTAATTCTTCAATTATGGAAATTATTTCATTATCATGTCCAGTGTGTCCAGCTGACTTTGAAGATATCAATAGCCGCAAACGAGCGACTAACTCCTTGGGTGAATTCCAGTAAACATAATTCGCAGGTTTGGGATCATACATTTTCTGCATTTTCATTCGATGGAACCCTTCACCTTTTTTTGTCCTACTTCTGGTCGTCTGATAATGTGATAAGTTTAGTATAGGTTTAATAACTTCACGGAATTTTTTAGATTTCGGGTGTTTGAAACCATTTCGCAGTAGATGTTGTTTGTAAGGTGCATTTGTTAGCCTCAATATTTTAGCATATGTATGACGAACTTCATCATCATCATCAACTTCAGGTGGGTTTTTCAAAAAAATCATGTTGTATAACTCCAGACTACTTGGGAATTCATGTGTTCGTGTTTTATTTTTGTTCCAAAATAATATATTTCCATCACTGAAACGTACATTGTGACTCCCCATTTTCAGTTTTTGTGTAGTAGGATCTAACCGTATGCCAAATATTCTGTCATAAGCTGCATTCTTAGTTTTGACATTTTCCAAATGTCTTTTCAAAACATCTCCAGTATTGTCTTCAAAATTATCAAATACGGACTTTTCATCTTTTCCGAATTCTTTGATGGTATCTGTCTCACTGTCAACAGATGATAATTCACTACTATATGATGAATTATTTCCCACTGAAGTACTCCTAACTTTTATTGGAGTAGACTGAGAATTCACTTGCTTCATCGAAAACGTCGGCTGTGGTGGCTGTGGTTTCGTGGTAGCAGCAGCTGAAGAAAGAACATTTAATGGCTTCATTATGGGATCATAGAGTTTTTCAAGCGCCATTCGATTTTCAATAAGTCCACTCTTGATAGAGTTAAATTTCTGCCGTACAGCTTCTGTTGTCTCAACAAGTTGGCGTTTCAAATTCAATTCATTGTTTTTATCTTCAACTACTTTATCATTTTTTGTCTTCATTTTGCTTCACAAGAGAGAGAATACACTGAAGTAACCTCTATGCAATTCAGCGATCGATTGAATGCGTATTGTATTATCATGGATATATAAAACTATCGAACCCCATGCGATATCTACCTTCATGCATTTTTCTATCCTTATCAATGACCAAAAATCCATATTGATCCTCCCAACATTTAACACACATCAATTGGAATTGCTTAAATGTTACATCGGGTGACACGTGATCCGAATAAATATGGTGTAGATTCGTTTCATCTTGCTTGAACATTACGATAAAGTTGGTATTATCTCGCACTAACTGTTTGGGCACTCGTGAATATGTTTGAGCAAGATAAAAACAGTCAACATCTTTATGACGTCCCATACAGAAATATGATCTTATAATATCCTGTTTTTCACATATTACATCATCGAAAATGAAAACAGAATTTGGTTTGGCATCGGATGGTTCCACTATTTCTGCATTATTACTGAATGTATAAAATCCCAACCCCTTGATGGGTTCCAATACATTTCGTAGGAATTGATATTTGGGTTGATTGAGTGATTTCGAATAGAGATAAACATTTGTGAATCGCAGTCCTTGTGGATGTGTTAAAAGAGAGATCATGGCATTCGTCTTTCCACAATTCGATGGTCCGATAATGAGTCCTCGAACAGATGATGGAAGTAGTGGACCATGCCGCAACACTTTCTGTCCATTCAATCCACAACCGAATTTTTCATCTAGATTATCTACAGCAAACTTTTCTTTCTGCTTCACAATGCGCATCGTACCGTGGTTGGAGACTATGTAAGCGATGATATGCTGTGAACATTTCATTTAAATGAGTACCATCAAACGATACGGATGTGTTCGTAGTGGATGCAGAAAAAGCGGTCGTGGATTCGTTAATAATTTAATAAACAAATTGCCGTTCGAATTACATTTACCCGGAGGATATCAGTATTGTGGACCCGGTACAAAATTGGAAAAACGTTTAGCCCGCAAAGATCCTGGAATCAATAAATTGGATATTGCATGCAAACAACACGATATTCAATATTTGAATCATCTAACTGATCTCACAGCGAGACATAGAGCAGACAAAGAACTCGAATACGCAGCTTGGAACAGGGTTAAATCGAAGGACGCTGGTATTAAGGAAAGAATAGCTGCCCTACTCGTTACCAACATTATGAAATCAAAGAGACGTTTCGGTATGGGTTATAGTAGTACTACTGTGAAGACAAAAAAGAGGAATCAACCGAAGAAAAAGAAGAGAAATCAACCGAAGAAGAAGAAAAATAATCTCATAAAAATCGCCTTTGGTTCTGGGGTGGTTCATAAAGTGCGGAATGTACTGAAAAAAGCTGGGGGTGAGCAATTTGTGACGAATAATTTGAAAAAAGCCACCGTAGTGGCATTGCATGCAGCACGTAAATACCTCAAAGCTGCCGGTGGAAAGAAAACGATCCGCACGCCTCGCATAATTCCAATACCTAAAGTCGGAGGGATTCTACCATTGATACCAATTTTTGCTGGATTGTCTGCGCTCGGAAGTTTAGCTGGTGCTGTTGCAGGCATCACCAGAGCTGTGAATTCAGCAAAAGCAAGCAGAACCGCCCTGATCGAAGCGAATCGTCATAATAGGAAAATGGAAAGTGTGGCATTGGGTAAAAGTGGTAGTGGTATATACCTTAAACCTTACCGTAAAGGACTCGGACTCTATTTGAAACCATACAATCCAAAAAACTAGTTGATTCCCTACCTCGAAAACCTCTCACCGACATCGATCTCACTTATTATGCCAAGAAAATGAAAATTCCATACTTTCGCGGTATTTTCATGCGTGATACATTACCCACTAGAGGTCCACGACACCGCGAGACCGCCATTGTCAATTTAGATGGAATAAGAGGATCGGGAACACATTGGGTGGCATACAGCAAATGTGGGAAAGACATTACATACTTTGATAGTTTTGGAAATCTACCCCCACCAATAGAGTTGATTCAATACTTCCAGAAATGTTCGAAAGTGAAAATTCTATATAACTATGATCGCCAGCAGAAGTTCAACACAGTTTTCTGCGGTCACTTGTGCCTGAAGTTTCTCTCTGAATTATTATAGAATGGATAAAACTCCAGCAATGACTCGAGAGGCTATTAGGACGATGGGATTATCACTCAAAATGTATTCAAAATATCGGACCTTGACAAGAATGGATCGAGTGATGCTTGCAAATATGCCGAAGGAAGTGATACTCGCATGCGCTGCACATGAGATTGCTTCTGTTTGGGAAAAGTTACCTAAAAGTCTACAAGATGATGTTGATATAATGAAATATAGATATTGCAATGACCACCACAATCTTGACGGCGAAAGCGTTTCAGATTCTGATGTGAATGATGGTCCTATACCTCGAAAAATATTCTGCTGTTATTGCAATATAAAGGATATGAATATTGGTGCTAATAAAAATGAAATGGATATTGATGAACCATCTCCGAAAAAGCGTAGGTTGTCCCGAGTGTGTTGTAGACAACAATAAATTGAAGTGAAATCCATAAAATGTATCAGTCATGTCACGGAAGTTCGAACTACAAGCTGTCGGGACGAGTGTCTTGAGTGCAGACTTTTTCCCACCCGTTGAATTGGATAGAAACAGTCGTTATGGATTGGGACTTTTAGGATTCTATGGATGCAACACAGTAAATAATATAACTGAAAAAAACAATGTGATCAGTTTTAGAATCAGTGATATAAGTTCACCAATACTTCAGAAGTACACAATTGAAATTCCATGTGGTGCCTATGAAATAGATGAGATCAATGCAGTTATTCAGAAACATATCATGTTTCGATTGTTTCATGGGAAAAATCAAAACGATACCAATGCAGATGATATATTCTACCTACATGCCAATAATAATACTTTCAAATGTGAGATGCGATCAAAATATGAAATTGATCTAACTCATCCGAATTCCATAGCAAAGATGATGGGTTTTAATTTTGATAGATTTCAACCGAATCAGATACACGAATCCTCACATCCGATAAATATAACAACTGTGAGACTAATCCGCTTAGATTGCAACATTATATCTGGTTCATACATAAACAATGAAGAATCCCACATTCTTTTTTCATTCGATATCGATGTGGAGCCTGGATTCAATCTCACAAAAGAACCACACAAGATTATATATATGCCCATCAGTCCAGAAGGTCGTCAGTTGATTCACAACATCACAGTGCGTATTTTGGATCATAATAATAATCTCATTGATTTTGGAAGTGCAGAAGAGATTGTTATAATTTTGGAATTGAAAAAAATCTAATAACTATTATGGGTTTTTGTTATAATAGACAGAATCGACAAGGATTTGAAAACATTCCACAAATAGCTAAAAAGGAAGGTTCGAATAGAAAAAGGCTCATTCCAAAAGTGTACGCTAAACAGTTAGCACACCACACTGCTCTCTCGCTGAGAGATCTCAAATTTTTGAAATCAATTGGACTGAAAGTAAGGAACAATGGTGCTCGAAACAAATAGTGAAAAGTTGAATATATTTGACGAGCCGATGCTCGATCATTCCCTCACAAGTTTACATGAGCATACATATAAACCATATGGATCACCATTGTTTAGGAATTCAGATGAAATTCGAATTGCAATCAATAATCAAGACGTTATACTTGACATTGCTGAGAGTTTCATTTATATAGAGGGTAAATTCACACCTAAAGATGAAACAAAATTATGTTATCTCTCGAATAATGCAATCGCCTTCCTTTTTGATGAAATTCGCTACGAAATGGGTGGTGAACAAGTTGCTGTGGTCAGGAAGCCGGGGATAACATCTACAATGAAGAATATGATATCATTTGGACAATCGCATGCTAACACTTTATTGACAACTGGATGGGGACTTTCGGAAACTAAACAGGATATCTTGGATACAACTAGTCACGTATTCAGTGGTAAATTACCACTGAAATATTTGATGGGTTTCGCTGAAGATTACAACAAAAGTATCTTGAATGCCAAACAAGAAATGATTTTAATAATCGCTCGATCCTTCAAGAACTCATATATTGGTGAGGTTGATGCTGATTTGGAAATCAATAAAATTGAGTGGAAAATAAGACACATAGTGCCAGAAGATAAGCACAAGCTCAAACTTTTAAATAGAATCAACAAAAGCGGTCTGAATGCTAAAATCAAGTTGGCTTATCGCATGTGGGATCTCTATGAACTTCCATCACTACGTGGCACGTCTTCAGACATATGGGCTATCAAGACAACCAACGCCCTTGAAACACCTCGTTACATCATCATTGGATTCCAAAGCACTACCACTTCTGAAGACAGGACAAAGGACATCACTAAATTCACAACTGCTGATATCAATAACATTCGTGTGTACTTGAACTCTGAAGTATACCCATATGAACGTTGGAATTTGGATTTCGATAAAAAACTCGATACTTCGGCTTATTATGCCTATGAGAACTTTCAACGAAGTTATTATGATAAAGATATGAGTGAACCTCTCATGGACATTGGTCAATTTCGACAAAATCCACTATTCATCATTGATTGTTCACATCAGCCGAATGCCACAAAATCATCAACTATTGATATTAAGCTCGAGTTTGAAACTAGGAAAGTCAACTTCCCAGCCAACACCAAAGTATATGCACTCATTCTGCATGATACATTTTTGACATACAATGCATTGGATGGTTCAGTTCACTGCAGATATTGATGAAGACACACACACACACACATTTTTTTCATTTTTCTTTCTTTATTCATGTAAAAGAGAAATAGGTAAATAAAACATGTGTAAAAAATTTTTATGTTTTTTTATTCAAATATCATTAGCTTAGAATTCAAATAGTCTTAGGTATGTACAAACAATCTAATATAACTTCTTCTTCATCTTCATCATAATTTTCTCCTTCTTCGATTTCACTATCATCATCATCCAGTTGGTACTTTTTGATGATGTCTTCAGGTAGGTATGGTAGGAGGCGGTGGAGAAATCTTTTCAGCTCACATTCAATCATTGCGTCGCAGAGGTGATGTAGATCGAAAGAACCATCTGTATATTTCTCGCAGAGATCCACACCCTTTTTGTAGTTCTCGTAATCACGCATACAGTGTTGGATCCTTTCTTCATCATAGCATACGCTCAGGTCATAAATGGTGGCGTGGTGAGCATCCTCGCTCAAAGCACGCAACTCAGAAGTTAACCTTTCAACGGCGGAAGAGATGTCTATGGCTTCGGTCCAGTGTTGACTTGCATACATCATCCACATTTTTCAAAAATGAAGCTATGATCAAAGAGAAATTATTGAAATAAGAATGCTACAAAAATAATCAGTACTACTCACATTAGACTTTTGATGATGTCTCCACCGAAGAGTGTGTTTAACAATGTATGAAAAGTTTTTATATTTTCCTTACAATTATCACCTATAATATAAAAGAATCAGAATTAGAAGATATGACAAGTGGAAATTATATATTACAATTATTCAGTGAGATCAAATTTGACCAACGATCTCGTTTTCATGCCGGCAAAGCTTTGTGGACTCTGACCCAAATATGCTACTGTATATTTACCACCTGATGAATTGATGCATGCTACATCATCATCGGTAAATTGTTCTGAAACGCGTTTTGGCAGCCATGTTTTGAATAATGTATCATTGCTTACATCAAGTAGTATCAATAAAATGGATTTACCAAACCGGGTAGAACAAACTGACATCGTCTTAATTGGGTAAGCTTCATTCAGTGGCAAAGATGATATTACTTTTTGCTCTAACACTTCCATCTCTTGTTTAATTATAGAATTGATTTTTTGTAAATCTACTTTTGGAACTGACATGATGATAATATATATGGAAAATATAAATAATTTTCAATAGAAAAACACACTCACTGATCTCTCTCACTGTGTAGGCACTGAATAACTTCACTACTCTTGCTGACTGCTCGACTGCTAGGTATACAACTTCTGATTTCATATCACCATACCAACTTCTTTTATAATAGATAGTGAACCACCCCCCACCACAGACTTATGAAACATGTATGATACAAAGCCCCCACCATGCGCGAGTTTGCATCGCATCGATAGAGGGCGGAGAGTAAATAGTAGTCGATGAGTCACCGCAGCGTATGGGTGTGTGACGTCAGCGCGGATCCAACCCACCCTATCGAGAGCGAGGGTGGATGCGCATAGCGTCACGCGACCCCTCCTCCCACCACCATCGCAAGGTATACATCACTGGAGAGTAATCAGAGTTCACATATCTGACTGGATCTCCGTGGTGTGCAGACGTGTTGTACCCTCTCTATACTTCGGTATAGATTTGTATGTGTACTCCACACATAAGGGTCATACACAATGGCAGAGTAAGTATACATGAAGGACATGGAAGACATTGAGGTAAGAAAAATAAATTAAGTACTTGGAAAAAGTACTTGTCCGTGTATGAAAAAAAAATCCAAGTCATTATAATCTCAATGTCAAACACAAACCCTGAACACCTCCCAACAATATACATCATGGTCAAGGCTAAGGGCAAGCCCAAGTCCCAGGTCAAGTCCTAGGTCGAGGTCATAGGTCGAGGTCATAGGTCAAGGTCATAGGTCAAGGTCAAGGTCATGGGTCAAGGTCATAGGTCGAGGTCATAGGTCATAGGTCAAGGTCACTGATGACGTCATAGTGGTGGGGGGAGGCCCAGAACCGGCTCAAATCTCCTACTCATACAATAACATATTCTATGAACATTAACTTAGTGTTCGGCTGCTACAGAAGTAAAAAAATGTTACCCATAAAAATACGGTGATAAACTGACAAACAGTCTATATTTAACCTCCGTTATGTAATTCATTTTTCGTATGACAATAAGAGCAGTTTATTAACATTATTAGTATCATATGAGAAAGGAATGAAAATGTCTGAAACGCAGTAGACTTTATTTAAACACTTCAAGACAAATGACTTTCTGATACTGAAACCAAACTACGTGTTCTATGAGGAGCATCCTCCTTCTCAAACCAGGCGTGTTTCAAAACCTCCCCTGCCGTGATTCGACCGAGTATATCGGGCTCCAAAAGCGCTACTTGAAGCTGCCTCAGGCTATCAGAACATTCAACCCACAGCCGCGTAAGATCGTAAATATGCTTGCCGGCCTGCTCCCTTACCTAGTGTAGTAGAAATAGCGTTAGAGGTTTAACTAATTGCAACAGAAATGATTCTTGGTAGAAGTGATATTTAACTGGCTCCTAATTAACATACTGAAAGTATACACCCGTACTATTACAGTCACTGCTAGTGAAAAAAATAGAAAAAATCTCATATGATCCATAGGATTCGAACACATGATCTCTGGATTGGCTTTTTTGAAGACAGCGGCTACAGCTACATGCGCTAACGCCCTTTGTTAAATAGCAACATCATTGGTTTAGTGATGAAGGACCTTCTACAGTATGTTCAACAAGTGTTAACAGTGATTTAGACACATGTGAAAACGTCAGTTTTTAGTTCATATGCCTGTCAATTAAAAATGCAATTTTTAATGACAGTTGTACAAAAAATGCTTTTATTTTTTGGCCGCCATCTTGGAAAAACCTAAAAATTTGGCAATATCATGAAAAATCATGTGTGGTGTCAAATTACGTGAAATTTTATGATGAAAATTAATATAACATTGGTTTTTGAAACTAAAATGTATACAGTGAGGCCCAAAAGTCCGTCGCCCCTCTCGTTACTTCTTTATTTCACATATTACAAAAAAATGTTGAATACATAAGTTGTAGAGTTTCATTCGATGTCTTTAATGGTTAAAGTTTGATTTATAGAGAGTGTCTCAAAAAAGCGCAGCGACTTAAGTTTATTTTTCTCAATAGGACACCCTGTATATCATTAACATAAAGTAAGTTACGAAAAGGGACGGAAATTTGGTCCTCACTGTATATAGATGAAAGGGGGAGGGGGATATGATGTTGAAAATATACCTATAACCTGAATTTCCACGTTAATTGCTTAAAGTTAGATACTCAGCTTGCATTACATCTAGACAAATCGCTGTAAGACTAATTTTGTTTTTTTTTGGTTTATGGGAAAAATGTTTACTATTAGAGTATAAGAAAAATATTCTAGGGAAAGGCAAAGAATGAGGTAAGATGTAAAGATATCAAAAAATCAAAAAAAGTTATTTGAAAAAATTGCTTAGAATTCAATTTTAGACACATTAACAAAGAGATAAAAATATAAAGAGATAATGCGAGAAAATCGAAAACAACCATTTTTTAAAATATTTTCCTGTATAAAAATATCATTTATTTTTTTTATAAGTAGAATGACTATACTGAAACATTTGTATTCCAATAATAATGACAAATCTTTCTCGTTTTTTCCACACCAGAGAGCACTAAATAATTTTTTTTTGTCAGAACCCTGGCTGTTACATTGGTTCCTATCTAACAGTTATACAGGGTGTAATCTAATCTCTTGCACTCCCGTGAAGGACGGGTGTATAGGTTCTGACAAAATCCAAAATAATTTTTTTAATTTAGTTCTCTCTGGTGTGGAGAAATTGAGAAAGTTTTGTCATTATTGCAATACAAATGTTTTAGTATAGTCAAGCTATTCAGAACGAAAATATTTGATATTTTCAAATTTTATGTTTTTTCAAGATGGCGGCTAAAAAAAGTCATTTTGCGCATATTACCTATCGTTTACACCAAGAACCATTTATGTACCATTTTGGTCAAGGAAAAGGTGTTTTTTTACTTATTTCTGTTTCACTATACCATTTTTTTGACGTTCGAATCGTCGAAAGGCATTGAGGCGGTCATCACCACGTACAGAACGCATCCCAAGGCCCAAATATCGTACATTTTGGGGTCGTAGAACTTTCCTTGGAGAATTTCGGGGGCGGCGTAAGCGGCAGAACCGCAGAAGGTGTTCGAGAGTAGGAACGCCCCGAATTTGTTTCTGCAGTATCTGGAAAATATTGAGTTTATTAGTAAAATGAAGTTATGATCAAAATATTCGACCAGAGCCGATTTATTTCATCCAATTACGTATTAATTCAGCCTAGATTCATGGTACGGCATATTATTAACACACAGTATGGGGTCGGACTAAGAATAGCCCCATGGGTAATCCTGCCTGTCGTAAGAGGCGACTAAAAGAGCAACAATAGGTGGTCGGGATAGAAATTCCATTTGCCCAAGAGGCAAAATACTTAGGAGTCATCTTCGACCATAAGTTGAAATGGAATCAACACCTACAAAAAACCATAGAAAAAAGTACTGTAGCCTTCAATCTGTGCAGGAGAATGTGCGGGAAAAATTGGGGGCTACAACCAAAAATGACTACATGGCTTTACGCCAGAGTTATCAGACCCATGATAGCGTATGGGTCGGTGGTATGGTGGCCAAAGACCAAGCAGGCAGGAGTGGTTCGACGGCTTGGAGGACTACAAAGACAAGCATGTCTGAATGCCACCGGGGCCATGAGAACCACCCCAACAGCCGCCTTTGAGGTCTTGCTCAACCTACCTCCAATACACATATACATCCAAGCCGAAGCCAGGTCTGTCACGAGCAGGTTGCTTAGAGGACAAGCACCCATTAGCAATATGCATGGGAGAGACTACAACAAGCTATATGAAGAGTTGGATAACGACCCGGTTACAAGAATGCCATCAGATGGCATTCTTCCCAGATATAACTTTGACAAAACTTTCAAGACAAGTATAACGGACAGGGATGCGTGGAAGGGGGGGCTCCCATCAATGCGGAAATCGCTGTCTACACGGACGGCTCCAAAACGGATGAAGGTGCAGGAGCCGGCATTTACGGAACCAAGCCGAAGATGAAAATCTCACTGAGCTTGGGCCAACATGCGACGATATTTCAAGCGGAAATCGTTGCAATACACCATTGTGCACAAGAGCTAATAAGGCACGATTTTTCACGAAAAAACATTGCCATATACTCAGATAGCCAAGCTGCGATAAAAGCAAGCAGTCAACTCAATGCAAGTTACCTCAAAACTTGTTTGGGACTGCATAGAAGCCCTAAAAGAGCTGGGCAGTCAGAACAGACTGACACTAGCCTGGGTACCAGCACACACAGGTTATAGAGGCAATGAAGAGGCCGATACACTAGTCCGAGAAGGAGCAAGTAAGGCCCTGAATGGCCCAGAACCGTATTGCGGTATAGCAAAAGCTGTACTAAAAACAAACACCAAATCATGGATTCAACAGAAGTCTCAAGAATGGTGGAACAATGCACCAGGGATGAGACAGGCCAAAGAGTTTATCAAACAACCGCAGCCAACATTCACAGACTATCTACTAAGCCAGAAGAGGAACACTACTAGAATAGTAGTAGGACTTCTCATAGGGCACTGTAGGCTCAACAAACATATGAGTACAATAGGCCTGGCAGAAGAAATGCCATGCAGGTTCTGTCAGGAAGAAGAAGAAACATCAGTACACATACTATGCCACTGCGAGGGCTTGTCAAGGCAAAGGTTTCTAACGCTGGGAGAAGAAAAACCAAGAGCTCCCAGATTCATGGGAGTTCTAAAAACTAGCCTGTGGAGTCTCGTAAAGAAGACAGGGCTAGACAAAGAACTCTAAATGATCTCGAGCAGAAACACAATAGATCTGAAAAGGTCGCGGTGTAGAGGCTTGTAGCAAGTCCCTAATATATAATCTAATCTAACAAAAGGTGGTAGATGGTCTCCACTATAGCCCGGATAAATTTCTTTCTTCATCAACGAAATCATTTTGCCAATCAGTAATTTCACGAGAAAAACTTACCTAGCAAATCCAAAATCGCCCAATTTCACTTGACTGTTTCTCTTCAAAAACACATTCTCACATTTGATGTCTCTATGAGCAATGTCTAGTTCGTGAAGATAATAAACGGCTTCGACGATCTGCTTGAACAAAACTTTGGCTTTTTCCTCGGCGAAAGGTCCGTGCGACTTGATGTGCTCCAGCAAGTCGCCATTTTTGCAATACTCCATGAAAATGTACACTTCCTGGTGCAGCTGTATGATCTTATGAACGGCGACTATGTTTGGATGCTTTATGCTGGTGATTATCTTCAGCTCTCTCGGTAGGAACTTGTCGGTAAAGTCTTCGCCTGCGTATCTTTTATTGATGATCTTGCAGGCACATTTCTTGCCGTTGCCGTTAATAGCGACGCAAACTTTGCTGTAAGTACCTTTGCCGATGGTTTTTCCGATTTGGTAGCCCATCAGTTGACAGAGTTTCAGAGCACCCCGCTGGGACGCCGGCAATTTGATTCTCTTGGACATTTTCAGAGATTAGTTCAACGTCGGAAACATTTTTTCAAATTTTGATAACTCTTTTTGGAGGTTGACAGTTTCTTTGACAAACGTTCTGAGGGTAGCTGAGATGTATAAAGACGCTGGTACAGATACTGAACTTGAAAAATTATGGGATCAAACGCCAATTCGATAACGTGAAAACAAATGAAATCGCGAGGTTTTCTAATATCTCGCCATAAATTGTATAAAAAAAAATGTTGGATGTCATTCGAAAACTAATGAGAAAGTTGAGGTCACAATATAGACGATAGACGTTTTCAAGTACTGAAACGTTATAGCAAATTTCAATCCTTTATCTTCAAAACTCACATTGTAGTCACCTGGTATACCGAGTATCTACCGTTACATGTTATTCTTGATATATGATATTTGAATGAATTCTCATGCTCTGTATGACACAAATACCCTAATGAAATTTGATTCAATTACATCAGGTGAAATAGCTTTTTGCTTCGTAGATATCAATATACAACAATTTGATATAAAAGTTGCTGTAATACGAAGATCTGTATCAGTTTATCGATACCAACAACAATTCGAACATGGCTTTCAAGGTAAGCATCTTAGTTTTGAATACAGCAATTATTGTCTTCATCAACATAAAACTATATACCCAAAAAGAAATGGCATGAAACCAATAAAAAAGGTGATTCTTATTATGGCTAATGAGAAGTATTTCGAAAAATAATGAAAACTCTGGAATTTGGCACAGTATTCTACACGTACAAACTAGAAACCTCATTCACTTCCATTTGTATCCTATACTCACAGCAACTTTCTCATCTTCAATAGAATACGCTGCATTTATTTGCAGTTTTCAATTTAAAATTTAATTCTAAACTCGTTATAGGAAATAACGAAGATTTTTTTCAAAATCTTGACCAAATCATGTATATTTAGAAACAATTTTATTACTAGCAAGAAAATGAAAAATGCATTTGTATTTCTAAGGATTCAAAATAATTTAGTTTAGTTGATGGCATAGTGTAAATTTTCCGTATTGTCTTTGAAAATGTAGAATCGCACTTTTCTAGTCTGAAGTTAGGCATATATTTCAAAAAAAGTTCATCCACATTGTTCCACATAAACACTGTTTAACAACTATTCTGTCTTATGTGTCATTTTGTAGCATTATTATAAAATCTTGTTCATTAAAAACCTTTTTTTTATTCAAAATGAGAGATATTTCCAAAACCTTAACTTTAACACGTTTCGTATTTTTAGCACACTCTATAAAAAATGGAATTATTTATGAGATAATAGGTCCCTTTATCATATAAATTGTCAATTATTTTTTACTTTTTAGTCCATGGGAACTAAAGCGTGTTCTTTAGTTTTTTTAAACTATTATTTTTTTTACAAAAAAATTAAATCTCCGACCCCGAAAACCCTACCAATTTTGAATCGAATCTAACCATAATCACAATACTCGTCCATCATCTTGGGCCGCCATCTTGAATTCATAAATTTTTACGAAAAATTCATAATATCTTACCCCAAAAATCCTCACACACTAATTTTGAATCGAATCAGACCATAATGACATCTTGGAGCCGCCATCTTTGATTTATAAATTTTGACAGAAAATTCGAAATATACGACCTAAAAAAACCTCACATACCAATTTTGAATCGAATCTGACCGTAATCACAAATCTCGTCCGCCATCTTGGAGCCGCCATTTTCAATTGATGAATTTTGATTAAAAAAAGTCATAATCTCTGTCTCCGAAAACCCTTATATACCAATTTTGAATAGAATCGGACCATTATCACAAATCTCGTCAGCCATATTGGAGCAGCCATTTTGAGTTCATGAATTTTGATAAAAAAAATCATAAACTCTGACTCCGAAAACCCTTATATACCAATTTTGAATCGAATCTGACTATAATCACAAATCTCGTCAGCCATATTGGAGCCGCCATTTTGAGTTCATGAATTTTGATAAAAAAAATCATAAACTCCGACTCCGAAAACCCTTATATATCAATTTTGAATAGAATCGGACCATTATCACAAATCTCGTCCGCCATCTTGGAGCCGCCATTTTGTTTTTTATAACAAAAAAAATGTCATGTTGCATTGTCACTGGAACTATGAACACCTGCCAAATTTTAAATTATTCGTACGTCTGGAAATGCGTGAAAAGCACGCCCTAAGGAGTCAGTTACAAACATACAAAAAACAAACAAACAAACAAACAAACAAACAAACAAACAAACAAACAAACAAACAAACAAACAAACAAACAAACAAACAAACAAACAAACAAACAAACAAACAAACAAACAAACAAACAAACAAACAAACAAACAAACAAACAAACAAACAAACAAACAAACAAACAAACAAACAAACAAACAAACAAACAAACAAACAAACAAACAAACAAACAAACAAACAAACAAACAAACAAACAAACAAACAAACAAACAAACAAACAAACAAACAAACAAACAAACAAACAAACAAACAAACAAACAAACAAACAAACAAACAAACAAACAAACAAACAAACAAACAAACAAACAAACAAACAAACAAACAAACAAACAAACAAACAAACAAACAAACAAACAAACAAACAAACAAACAAACAAACAAACAAACAAACAAACAAACAAACAAACAAACAAACAAACAAACAAACAAAAAACAAGTAAACAAACAAACAAGTGAAGCTAATATAAAGCGTGTAAAATGGTTACAGGTTATCAACCTGATGTCGCTGATCCTAGGAGCCTGTTCCGCGACCAATATCGGAGGCTACACCGTCGGACACGGAGGTTACGGAAGCGGACAATCCGCCGGCTACACCAGCATACAGCACCATCCAGTGCCAGCCCCCACCGTGGTAACCGAGGTCATTCAACCTCAAATCGCCACGGTCAACGTTCCAGTGGTACAAACCCGAGTGGAACCGTACGACCCCAACCCTCAGTACAGCTTCGCGTACTCAGTCAACGACCTCAGTACGGGAGACTCCAAAAGCCAGCACGAGACACGTCACGGAGACTCGGTACGCGGACAGTACAGTTTGACGGAGCCCGATGGTTCTAGAAGAACCGTAGATTATGCTGCCGATCCTCACAGCGGGTTCAACGCTGTCGTGCAGAGAACTGTCGCACACTGATTTTCCTGAAGTATTCCTGATGATGTATCTGTGCGAAATGGTTTGGTTTTGATCGACTTGACTTATTGAAATGTTTGTACGTTGACCTATAGAATAAATCGATTTTATTAAGTCTTCAATTTGATTTCTCATAGACATTTGAGCTTTGTGCTGAAGTGTCTGAAAAACTGATATCAGCTGGTGTCCCACTGTGTAATCACTCGTAGAATAAATGTAATTATACAGGGTGTCCCAGAATAAAGGGGACAAACCGAGGGTAGAATCCCCACTTAATTTTAAGGCTGAAAGTTTCAATAAACATATACCCTAAAATGAGTATTAACCGAGTTACAGGGTGTTGAAAGTGACAAAAAAAAAATATATTTTCCGGAATAACTCCATAACGGCTTAACTTTTCTTCATGAAATTTGGTATGTCACTTGATAGCATTCAGTTTCATATTTCAAGGCAAATCATGTGTTTGTAACTCTAAACAGGGGCGTACGGCAGGTGGGTACCCCTATCGCCCCTCCCCAACTTCACGCCACTGGTTTAATATCGATTTCGTCTTCTTTTTCTTAATCCCCAATATTTCCTATACAAAAAGGAATACGTTTCTTTTCACAAATATGAACGGTTTTCGAGATATTTGAAGTTGAATAAAGAAAATAAAGAAGAAGAAGACGAAATCGATATTAAACCAGTGGCGTGAAAGTTGGGGAAAGGCGAATAGGGGGACCCACCTGCCGAACGCACCTGTTGAGAGTTACAAACACATGATTTGCCTTGAAATATGAAACTGAATGCTGTTAAGTGACATACCAAATTTCATTAAGAAAAGTTGAACATCAGACATAAAGGTGCACCGTACTTTAGTCAAGAGATGAGCAAATGAACACAGAGCAACGAAAGAAAATAAAGCCACCGAATCAAAGAAAAGGTTGCATAATAAACAACGAACAGAAAATTGGAAAACGAATTTATTCCAACAATTGCTAGTTCGAAGCCTCGAAAAACTAACTGCCACAACGGAAAACGTGAATACAAATATATTCCTTGGACACGTTGACGGTACACACCGAAATATTGAATTACTCCTCAATACGCAATCTGACACATTTCAACCTCTCGAAAAACATCCTTCCCTCTGCCCATTTCGCAATAATCGAATTACCGGTTCCTGATTTTCACTTGTTCTCCCTCCTCTCCTCCGTCCGTCTGCAGAATTATTTGCTGACACAGCGTCACAACTTACCGCACCCTTGTGTCTAACTATGTGAGATGTTACACAAACGCAAGTTCAGGACGTTTACATTTACAAAACATAGTACATACATCTATAATGACAAACATACAAAGAAAACATACTAGTGAAGCTAATATTAAAGCGTGTAAAAATAGCAGCTCGCCATAACTTGGGAAGAACGATAAAACGCATAGGTAATTTAATGGTGATTTTGAAATGAGTAATCGAACTGTCAGAAATGTCATTCATGAGTAAAACAAATGTTTTTTTTATGGTTCCAGGCGAAGTGAAATGTCGACTACTGTATATCGTATGCGACAAAATATTTCCATCACTTTTCTCGACTATGCATTGAAAAGTGATGGGGACATTTTGTCGCATGCGACATAAGGTAATAGACATTTGAGAATCGGGCCCCTGAGAGACGAGTTATAAACTGCTATTCTTCGATATACTTCCTCTTCTTAAATATAAGTTCAGATGACGTTCAGATACGAAATAGAGAAAAATCATATCGCGAGATGGCGTTGCGAATGACAAAATATCGGATCAATTCATAACCCGCAAATAACATTATTTGTCCACAAACTGTCCAAATAAATCACTTTCGATACATAAATGACCTAAACTAACATAAAAAGATCACATTTCAGCCATATAAGCCGTTTATTGGCGTTTGGTTCTGGTAGCGGTTGACGTAAAAATGACAGCGGTTTACTTTCTGGTACTGTTAATGACGTCATAGTGAATAATGAAACGAATAATTCGATTGATTACCGCAACCACTAACCAACAGTACCAGTATTAACAGTACCAGAAAGTGAACCGCAGTCATTTTTATGTCAACCGCTACCAGAACCAAACGCCAATCGAAAACGGCTTAAACACACATGATCAGTTTGTTGGTCACACCACGAGTATTTCGAACGATTGAAAGTAGATGTCACCCACTCCGTGATTTTTCCTTATTGCTGATGTCAAATAATTGAAAATACCAGGGAACGATAGGGTTGTTTGTTATTCAATCAATCAAAGTATACCGTATTCCTTATTGTCAGAAGACACAAAAAATCTCATGGACAAAGCGATAAATAATAATAATTTAAATGAACGCGCATATAAACATGAAAATTGATACGGCAATTTACTACTGAGCTATACAGATTTACCTGGTCATTGAGAAAAAAATTATTCTTGTTACGTACATGCTTTTTAATTTCTATGGATTCCAATATGTATAATTTCAGACCTTTAGATTGAATATACAAAATTTGAGGATTCTGTGTGAGGTTATGTTTACTGTCAATGAAATGTTTGGCCTAATTTGAATCCAGGTTTAAGTTGCCACAGATCACATAGAGCAAGCTTCTTCTAGCTCTCTCAGTTTTCAGAGAGCAGAAAAATCTTATCAAAGTGATCAGTTGGTAAAGACTTGTTCATGCAAATGCGAAATTCGCAAATCCATGAAATGAAATGGAAAAAAATATATATTTTTTGCGAATTTAGCATTTGCATGAACTAGTATGAAGTTAACAGGTTGTTAACTTCAAATGGCGACACTAGTCAAAAGTTTTATACTATTATCCTGAAGATAACGCTGCATATACTGCATATGCTGTACGTCTGTATTTAACTCAGAAATTCACAAAGAATGCTCAAATTGTTTTCAAATCAATAACTAGCCTTTGCTAAGTATTGGCAAGTACCATGAAACCGGTAATTGTAGGTGTTACTCATTTGAACCGAACAATATTTAGCTATGTATTTAAAAAGGATTTCAAAATTGTTCTTGTAGAAAATTTGCACAGTCTAAAACATAGGATTCAACGATCGTAGGGGGCAGTAGTTGTTTTTTGTTGGATACTTGCCGACGAATTACCTATTTTGTATTGGGTTTTTGCAGAAGGCACGTAATCCATCGAAAAAAAAAAGAATCGCACCCTCTACCGTACTCTATCATAACTGTCTGAAATATGTTGAGCTCGTGGCTTCTAATGTGCCAGTTAGCGATTCTTATTCTGAATGTAAAGATGTTAGAACGCAAATAATTACTCAAGAAACCCCAACCGCCACGAATTGGCGCCCAACATGCGGCCAAAAAAAACCGCGAAAGAAATTCCGATCTCCACGATTTGGCACCCAACGTGGGGCCGAAAAAACAGTAAATAAATACATACCACTTTGTTTTGAGAAATTGCAACGCCGAAAAAACAAACGTGTTAGTTTCAAATAATTTATTTATAAATAATCTAAATCTAAAATAAGTTAGTTTCATGTCTTTTGGGTTAACAACAATTTGCACATCAACTGTATACCTTTAAAGTAAGTTTAATAATCAATCTATGTGAACACTTCGGTAAACAAACAAAAAACACGGTGGGTCATACAATAAAAAATATCTGAGAATCTCAACAACAAACAATACTAGCTTTGGTAACTGCAACTTTAACAAAAACTACACTTGGACGCGTGTCCAATGTGCACGTGAACCGCGCAGATCTCCGTCAGTTCGTTCCGGACGTTGTTCGAGTCCAGCGAAACTTTCGCCGACGTGCTACTCCGGAAGGTCTTGAACGGCTCGTTCTGATTGATGTCGCCGTCGCTCGTCAGAGCGCTCGCCGGTCTGGTCTTCGACGGCAGCAAGCTGGAGTTGACGAAGATCCTGTCCTTCGACAAGGAGCTGCACGATTGAGCCTTGTAGAGGCCGTTTCGGCGAAAGAGCCCGGCCAGCGGAATGCACAGCTTCTTATGCACGTGGAAGTACTTGCCGAACACGCGGATCTTCCGCACGCCGCATTTTTCTACTTTATTGCAGTTGTCGAGCTTGTCAAAGTGGTTGGTCAAGTCGAGGTTTCTGGTTAAAGAGTCTCTCCTGGATATCCGTAAGTCTTCTTTCTCGTCCGGGGGTTTCTTCGCCGACCTGTGGAACCCGTGGAGGATTTTGGCTCCGACGCTTTTCACCTGGAATGGATAAAGAATGGTTTAGTCAAACAGTGTTTGTGTGATTCCAAGAAACGAGCTTGATTAAGCTAGAAGATCAGATAAAAGAGAAAGCAATGATTCAAAATGGTTTTATAACAAATTACCGCTGGATGACGGACACCTTTTTTATAGGAAAATACAAAGTACGAACCCCCTTCATTGCTTTCTTTTTCGCTCTCTCTCGTTTTCTATTTCTCTTGCACTCTCGCATTCTAGTTCTGCTGCACTCTCGCATTCTAGTTCTGCTGCACTCTCGCAATCTATTTCGCAACCAGATGGGGATAATCTTCAATGCTTGATTACAGTTAGCACTTACAATAGTGTCCTCCCCGGAAAACGTTGCACAAATGGATGTCAGATGTCCAAAAGAGAAAGTCCAAGCTTTCTTTCTCTCTCTTTCTCTATATCTCTGTCTCTCTCTATCTCTTTTTCTACATTTCTCTGTCTCTCTATATCTCTTTGTCTCTCTATCTCGCACTCTCTCTGTATCTCGCTCTCTCAGTCTACCTCTCTATTTCGCTCTCTCTCTATCTCTATCGCTCTCTCTCTCTGCCTTTCTCCATCTCTCTCTGTATCTCTATATCACTTTGTCTCTCTATATCTCCCTCTGTCTCTCTCTATCTCGCGCCCCCCTCTGTCTCTCTCTATATCGTACTCTCTCGCTCTGTCTCTCTCTCTCGCTTTCTCTGTCTCTCTCGATCTCTCTCTTTCTATCTCTCTGTCCTTTCTCTCTCTCTCTCTCTTTGTCCTTTCTATCTCGCTCTCTTTGTCTCTCTTTATCACGTTCTCTCTCTGTCCTTTCTATCTCGTTCTCTCTCGCTCTCTATGTCTCTATCTTGCTCTCTCTGTCTCTATCTTGCTCTCTTTCTGTTTATCTTTATCTCGTTCTATCTCGCTCTCCATCTCTCTGTCTCTATCTCGCTCTCTCTCTCTATCTCTCTCTCTCTGTCCTTTCTATCTCGCTCTTTCTCTGTATCCCTTTCTCTATCTATCTCTATCTCGCTCTCTCTGTCCTTTCTATCTCGCTCTCTCTCGGTATCCCTCTCTCTATCTCGCTCTCTCTCTGTCCTTTCTATCTCGCTCTATCTCTGTCATTTCTATCTCGATCTCTCTCTGTCTCTATCTCGCTCTCTCTGTCTCTATCTCGCCCTCTCGCTTTCTTTGTTTCGCTCTCTCCCTCTCTCTCGCTTCCTTTGTCTCGCTCTCTATCTCTCTCTCTCTCGCTCTCTTTGTCTTGCTCTCTCTCTCGCTTTCTTTGTCTCGCTCTCTCTTCCTCTCGATATATCTTTCCCAGCGCTCTCTGTTGGAGGGAGGCAAGATTGAACTTACAAATAGCAAGTATTCAGTTTATTTGAGAATGAATGATAATTTTTCATGTTTTCATTTAATTGTTAAAAATTGTTTGTTAAAATGTTTTTTGTCGTCTCCCTACTAAAGTCAGCCCTCTTGTGCGAGCCAAGGATTAACGAGGTCTTACCTTTTTTACGTGCGATTCCTATCACTTTCTCGGGCCATTAGAAAAAAATGCTGCAGTCGCTAGGCTTTAAACCTGCGCCGACCGGCAGCCAGAATGATTGAAAGACGGCGCTTTTGACCACTCAGCTACCGGGCCTCATTAAATAATTACATTAACGCCTTCGTTTTTAAACGAATTACTTTGAACAGTAGTGGTATGAATGAGAATATTATCAGCAAATAAATTCAGAACCGACAAGCGAGGTACATAATCCACAGTAGTAACAGTAGTAAGCAAACAAGAATTTTTACCTTCGGCGCCAAAGATCCCGGCAACGTCAAAATAGTCGTGGACCCAACAACGCCCTGCTGCTGCTGTTGCTGCTGCTGCTGGTGCTGAGACGTATCCTCCTGCACCTCCGTGATCCTGTTCAACGACTGGCTCTCCCTCAGCCTGGTCTTGCCGGTCTTCTTCCTGTGATTCCTGTCGTTCTTGTACGTGCCGTTCTTATCCTTGCAGTTCTGCGCGTCCGTCGTCCTGTTCGAACGGAAAGTACCGCCGCTCGTCGTCAGAGTACCGATGCCGCCTCCGCTCGGACCCGCGCCCGTGCCGGGCTCTTGCGAGTCGCTGCTGTCGTCGTGGCTGTCTCGGCGGCCCTCGAACGACTTCGAAGGCGTTCCGGTCAGTTTCTGATGACGATAATGATAAAATTAATGAAATATTGTTTGTTCAATCAATGGATATTCTCGTTGAAGAAAAAAATACAAATACAAAAAATTTATGACTTGTTTATTTTGTGGAAATTCATGATCACTTTGATGAAACGAAAAAACTCTCTTTTGTTTTATTTCCACTAGATTTTTATTGTTACGACCGGTTTCGGGTTTTATCCCATTATCAAGTATAAAAAACTAACTAATACAATTGAACTCTAAGCCTAGTTATATAGGGAGTTTACAGGTAGGCTGGATGGAGAGGTAATTAAGAGAACAAGGGTGAAACAATATAAATTTAGACCCTGGAAGTGATGGAAATTACCTGGGTTGTCAAATTTATAAATTCAAAAGTGGAGACCTACACAAATCGAGTCGCTCGTTGAGGGTTCTGAATTTCGGGTTTTTAATTGATTTATTAATTTCCATGGCTTCCAACAGATTCATTGTCTTCCCTTTATTACATGTGTGTAGAATTTTGAGGTTAACTTTACTTATCTTGTGTTTGGATTCTTGTAGATGTTCGTACATTGTTATTTTGTCTAAACCGACGTGTTCACGGAACCTTACGTCAAAATTTCTACCGGTTTGGCCTGTATATACTGCAGAGCATTCCCCGCATTCTAATCTATATATCCCTGATTTTTTCATTCTGTCTCGTTTAGGTTTTGCATTGAATAGAATTCTGCCTAAATTATTATTACTTATAAAAGCTGTCGTTATTTTGAATTTAGAAAAATAATTTTGGATGTTTTCTGAAAGTTTACCTGAGTAAGTAATGCTACCATATTTACGTGTATTACGTTCTTCAATATTTGGGTATAGTTCATTCTTAATCATTTTTTGAGTTTTACCTGATATTAATTTCTCTATTAGAGAAACTGGTACTTGATTGTTTACCGCAATTTGTTTAATGATGATTAGTTAATCCTGGAAATTCTTATCAGGTAAAGGGATCGCGGAAGCTCTGTGTATCAATGACCTAAACGCAGACAATTTATGTGAGATCGGACTGAAAGAATCACAGTCTGTGAAGGTGTTTTTCCGGTATATATTAAATTGAAAACTATTATTAACTCTTGAAATACTCATATCTAAGAAGTTAAGCTTCTTGTTTTGTTCGATTTCTACTGTGAATTTAACTTTGTTATGTAGACTATTTAGGAAGTTCAAAAATTGATACCACTGCTGTGCGCCTCTCCTGTTATCCCACCCGACGAACTAACAGCTCACGTCTTAGGTAAATAAATAAATAAAAGTAATTGGTAATAATGCAACAAACAGTACCTGCGCGCGCTTTTTACGCTTCTCGCTATCGTCGTCGCTGGCATCCGACGAACTGCAGGACGCCGTTCGGTTCTTGTGGAAGCGAGCCTTCCTGTTTTCGTTCACGAAACTCCTCGAAGTCAATTCGGGGGTTTTCGAACGTTCTGTTTCGGAGAATATCGCGTGGATCGGCGGACGAAGACCGTCGTCCAAATTGATGGTGTTGCCCGTTTTTTCGTCAATGCTTGTCGTGATTATTGGTATCGAAGGCGGGGGAAGCGCGGGCTTCGAGTTTTTGATTGTTCTCAGCTGCTCGTTCCTTGAGCTTCTGATGCACGCCGACTTCTTGGCACTTGACACCTGTAATAAAATATAGATATGAGAAATTCCCTAAAATAGAAGAGAAAATATCCATACTTCTTAAATTTTAACTACCGAAATTTCCATGGTCAAAATTCAAGTTACCTTTTTTGGTTCAACTATTGGCCGCCTTTTTTCTGATTCTGCTATCCTTTCTTGCAGGGTGAGATTCAGACGTCCTTCCGACCGGGACCCTCTCCGATTCAGCGGTGGGCCTAGATCGTCCCGACCGGAACACGAAGAAATGTCCTCTTCTTCCTCATCTTCTTGAACAATACTACATTTGCGAGATCTCTGCGGAAAGTCAAAGAATATTATAGTTAGGATTTGATTTTTTACTTTCCGATGTGTTCAGGTTAATGATAAACAAATGTTTGTTTACTCATTTAAATATTGGCGCCCAACGTGGAGCTAATGATAAAGACCTAGAGAATCAAATATAAACGATCAGTCTTTGTTTACTCATTTAAATATTGGCGCCCAACGTGGGGCCAATACAACATCAAAGTTCAAACTAAATCAGGCTCCTAAAAATCCGAGAATTTGCAAAAAAACTTCAAAATCTTATTGAAAAAACTCCACCAGCGAATTAGGAGGAACAAAATTCGGTAAAACTGAAGGTGAAGGGTGGAGGAAGAATTATTTTGGTCTTGTATAGAAACGAAGTATTTGGACTCTTTTTTAGCATTTTTAAACTATAAGTTAAATTCGTTATAACTATGAGAAAAAATAGAAAAATGGAGAAAAATTGACGAAACAAAAACAGTAGCGTGAATTTCATTACCGGGGGTATATCTCCTGGAGTTCTAGGAACATTCAACAGATTCGGTTTAATACTTGTGGAACTATCGTTTGTTGACACTTGGATGTTGGGGAACACAGCTAGTTCTTCAGGTCTTTTGGTTCTGTTTACTTGTTCTTGCCTTTTGAACCTCAATTTCCTTTCGGCCAACAAAAAATAAGTGGCTGTGATGTGATTGTACTCATTTTTATCTAAAGATCTAAAATAAGAGAGAAAATATCAAAAAACTGTCAAATTGTATTATAATGGATCTTAAACAGCAAAAATTGGCAGAAGCAAACCAGAAAGAACCAGTAGGAAGAAAAAAAGTTCATCACAATTAGTATAAAATAAAAGAAGTCAATTAATTGTCTGTGGAAATGTAGAAAAAAGCTTTGTGAAATTGAAACATTGTAGCTCAACTTTGTGCAGTTAAATCATTTTTAATTTTAGATCCTGTTAATTATACAGTGTGACCCATTTAAAATGGAACCACCCCTGTAGAATGTGCATTTTTCAATCAATCTCAATTTTTTTTTTATTGAAATATTAAGCATGAAAAACTGTATCTTGACACTAACTTTCACAATTTTAGTTTCATTTCCAAGGCACTCTATGGTTTTTTTTTGTTTGTCAAAAACGGCAAAAGTTTATTAGGCAATTTTTGTTTTCAAATTTGACTACACCACTGGATTCGTAGTCATTATAAATGAAAACTGTCAAATTTTCATTAAAAAATATTTGTTAACAACGAAGTTACAACAACTTCAATTTTGGAAACAAAGTATTTGTTTGTAATTTTTATTCAGATTATAGACATATTTGAGATCTGACAACACTGTCATCACCAAGTAGAACACCAGTGAATTTGTACAGTGAAAATCCGAAGTCAATAGCTTAATCCGTTCTACAGTTATAACTCCTGAAAATATGGTAATGTGAGAGATTTGTGGTGCAAGCGTTTTGTAATAAAAATCTGACTACGCCAATGGATTTGTGAATAATATTCCTTCAAAATCATTCATTTGAGTGTAGGTTACGAGAAGTGTATTCTAGAATAACAGAAAATTAAAAATTCATTTTCAAGTTATGCAGTACTTAGTACATTCTTCCGCACATTACCATATTTTCAGGAGTTATAACTGTAGAACGGATAGAGCTATTGACTTCGGATTTTCACTGTACAAATTCACTGGTGTTCTACTTGGTGATGACAGTGTTGTCAGATCTCAAATATGTCTATAATCTGAATAAAAATTACAAACAAATACTTTGTTTCCAAAATTGAAATTGTTGTAACTTCGTTGTTAACAAATATTTTTTAATGAAAATTTGACAGTTTTCATTTATAACGACTACGAATCCAGTGGTGTAGTCAAATTTGAAAACAAAAATTGCCTAATAAACTTTTGCCGTTTTTGACAAACAAAAAAAAACATAGAGTGCCTTGAAAATTAAACTAAAATTGTGAAAGTTAGTGTCAAGATACAGTTTTTCATGCTTAATATTTCAATAAAAAAAAAATTGAGATTGATTGAAAAATGCACATTCTACAGGGGTGGTTCCATTTTAAATGGGTCACACTGTATATATCATTTATATCAACATCTATGAAATGAAAAACTTACATAATCGCCAAATATATTTACATAATCACGATTTTTTAATGTTTAAACCTAACGCGTCCTTTCTAAATGAAGTAAATTATCTTACTCTTGTATTTCTTCTTTTGTAGCTATATTTCCATTGACTATCTTCTGAATAATCAAATTGTGGTCCTCTTCAGATACTTGTTCCTTCGAAACAAGAGGTAATAAGTCAGCAGTATCATGTTTACTACAGCTGAGCCAAGGATGATTGGATATTTCTGCCAGTGTGGCTCTTGTTTCGGGATTTCTCAACAACATCCTGGATATCAATCTGCAAAAATATTACAATCATATATCTAATGTAAAAAAATATATTCATTTAGTTAAAATACAAAATTAAAGAAATCTAATGTAATATTGGCGCCCAACGTAGGGTGCCAATATATGGCACCCCATGTTGGGCGCCAATATAACAGTATATTTGATATGAAGTAGTTTTACGTCTGTAGTTGAATAAAATTCGAAAATGAGTTCATGGCATAGCAGACAGAAAAACGAATATCAGAGCTATTGATCCTATTTCAAAACCGGCGATTCGCATTTCAAATTCAGCTATGTGTTAGTTAACTTACTTGCGACAATTCTGGGATACATGTGCAGGAATGTCATATTTACAGTCCATAATCATCGTAAGCGTTTCAGAGTCATTGGCTTCCTGGAACGGAGCTTGGCCACAAACTAACATATACAGTATTACACCTAGAGACCACACATCTGAAAAAATCAATAAAAAAATTGACTCAAGATGGCAGCAAATTTTTGAATCTTTGCCACTTACCGACAGCAGGCGCATCATAAGAATCTCCCAAGAGTATTTCAGGAGCAGAATAAGCTAAGCTACCACAAGAAGTTTCCAATTTTTGTCCGGGATAGAACTTATTGCTGAAACCGAAATCCGTCAGCTTGACGATGCCTTGCTTTTTGAAAAACACCACGTTCTCAGGTTTGAGATCTCTGTGCACCACATGCAACTGATGACAGTACGATATGGCTCTAACTATCTGACCGAAATACTCTTTTGCCACTGTTTCCGGAAGACCAGTCTCGTGCCGCATGATGTATTCGTATAAATCTCCCCCATCTCCCAGTTCTAATACAAGGTAGAGTTTGGTTGCCGTATCGATAACTTCATAAAGTCGGACTACGTTTGGATGTTGAACGAGCTTCATGCACCTTACCTATAAAGAAACACAATGCAATGAACAATAGAAGCGAATGAGGTAACATGATCTCATTGTAACATAAGATCAATAAAGTAATAATGAAAATAAATCCTTCAGCACTCTACTCTAGAATGAAAACGAACCTGAAAAAACCCACTGCACCTGGTACGTTTAGGGATAGATACCCATCGTGGTATTAGCCAGTGGACTAGTTGTTTTCTGACAGGTATTTGCCACAATGAGCCTACCTAGTAGGTGTATATGGGAGTAAAAAGGGTAAAAACATTGGTCGGCGACGACTATCGTTATTTTTTAAGTATTTTTTTTTAATTATTCAGACTGAGCATTTTAAATTCTAGTGGTAAGACGTTATACAGCGAATAATCTAGAGGGCCGATTTTGTCGGTAATATATTCTCGCACAGGTCGTTGATATAAATAACAAACAAGAGGGGGCCCAACACGGACCCTTGTGGAACTCCGTGTTCGACCGTTTGAAAGTTAAGATAATGAAATCCTTGCTCATTACTGCTTGTTCTCGGTTTGTGGGATAGGTTCTATTAGGTTTTTTCGCAATAGAATGTCAAGCGAAAGGCAAATGCTTTGGTCAAAGTAATTTTTGAGAAAGGATGAGCCAATGCCATCAGGTCCAAAAAATAGTTTATGTGGTATATCTTCTATTATATAGTCTGTATAAGCCAAGGCTTCTGATATTATTTGAGGAAAGTACAAGTTTACTTTCGATATTAATAAAGACATCATTAAGGCAAAAGAGCCTAGATCCTATACTATCAGTATAAATGTATAGGACACCAAGTGTCAAGGGAGACTTAACAATCGATGCAAACAGATAACTTACCTCTTGAAACAGGTGGGCTTTGGATACTTCGTCGAGTTTGCTCTTGTCTATAACTTTGACGGCAACTTTTTCTCCGGTGAACACATGCCTAGCGAGTTTCACCACTGCGAAGTGCCCACGTCCCAGAGTTTCCTCCAAGTCATACAGGCCGGCTATTTTGCCATCATACTGCTTCGAAATGTAGCCTACACCCAAGTCTGATGTACCTTTGCTGCTGGCTCGGAGTTTTCGGTGCATGTTACTCTGTTTTAAACATTATAATAGAATAATAGAATAATAGAGAATGAGGGAAAAATTACCAAAGCTTTCTCAACATTTTTCCAAACAGTGTATAGTTTAGTTTAGTTTATTGGTGCCATTTATAAATATAGTATTTACACAAGTCAAAAAAAATACATGTAATAAATGTTTGAAAAAATACAAACATGAACTACACCTAAGTATATGCAAAGATAAAAATGTTTGTATCAAAGTATAACTGAATTTCTTTCATTTCTATTAATTTTTTTCACGTAATACTGGCTTAATAATCTTCTGTTATTTCAAGTATTTTGAGATTTTAGTTGACTATGAATAAATCAAAACGTAAACATCAATTTGGTATTTAGAATATTTGTATATCTCGGTTACAACTATTTAGAACAATGCAACTAAAACACCTCTCTCAATCACCTCTTATGGAAGATACAAATCAAATTACGTGTGTCATCACACTATCTGTGTTGATAAGATTTTGAAATTTGCATTATCGAATATTTTCTATTTTATATATACTGGGTGACCATATTTTTCAAATTTGAAATTTGTTAGGTAAACAATCACCAGGTACCAATAATGAGAAACAAATCTAGTATATTCTGGAAAAGAAATAAGGAACTCAGTAATTTGAGGAAAGAAATTTGCTTCACTAAAAAACAAATAGCAATGGCAGATATATATGGCAACTATTTTCATCCTCAGTACTGCTAAAGATGTCTTTTTGTCAAAAAATTCAAAATTTTAAATACTTTCATAACCTAGATCAAGTTGTAAAACTACACTTAAAAAAATGTGTAATACCTAGGTCAGTGTTAAAGTACATCCACCCCAATCCAATTTACATAACAGAATCTTCCAATATGACCTAGTTTGATATCTTTCACAAACTGATATAGAAAATACTTGAACAGAAAATGCGCCAATAACATCATGATCTTACTAAAAGTCTGTTATTATTATAGTCAACATCCTGTCACCCCACAGGAAGAACTAAAAACCGTAAAAAGGTATTTTAAATAACGAAAAATTAGCAGTGATCAAATACCAAAACTATTAAAGAACTAGTTAGATTCAGGACCGACAAACCTTTTATCTTTGATGTGAAGAAATATCTAGGATGTACCTACTTACCAGTCCTAAAAATCAGAAAGGAAATGTCATAGGTATCTAGGTATATGACTATCGGGCTTCTAGGCAACTTTTAAAAACAAATCGTTGAAAATAATAACAAAATATCACATTTTCACACACACATTTTTCACTTTAAAATAGTTTCATTAAGAATATTGGTAAACATTTACAAAATAAATAGCATTATGGAATAATAATCTCCAATTTACAAGTAACACCAACAGCGACCTCTGACATTAAACATTAATGATTGACATGATGACATGTGTCATTTTCCATTATGTCATCGCTTCTTCTTCTATAAAATAGATGTTTTTTTTTAACCTCATTTGCTTAGCACCTAAGGAAAACGTCAATTCGCAGTCTGCGCGAAGGGTGCGACATCTATAATTATTTGGTGGAACTGATTGAATTTAGTGATATTCTTTAGTATTCATAGTTTTAGAATAAGTCAACTTGAAATGACGGCAGAAGTCAAAAGTTTTACTAAGCGTTTTTGCTCAGTGTTGCAATGATAAATGTACCATCAATAGTACCAAAGACAAAGTTTCTTTACATAAATTTCAATTAAAAAACAAAGAGTTATGTAAGACATGGCAATGTCGTCGTGAATAAAAATGTTTCGCGCCTAAATTTTTTGCGCCACCTAGTGGGAACGCATTTCACGAATCGGAATTCGTGACGCGAGACGCAGAAGAGAGTCATGGAATTCACCTTAGGGTGAGTTCCCAATGTATCGTTTTTGCGAATTGGTAAATAGCGTCGGGAATTTGCCAATCAGAATGCGTGACGCGTAAGGAAAAAGCAACAACGATACATTGGGAACGTCATAACGCAACACAAAAAAACAAGGAATTCATCTTAAGGTTTTTGCTTTTCGCGTCGCGCGACACGCCTTCTTCAAGCATTCTGATTGGTGAATTGGTGAATCATGTCGAGAATTCGCCAATCAACATGCGTGACGCGCGACGCGAAAAGCAAAAACGATGGATTGGGAACTCAACTTTAAACGTCATAACGCAAAACACAAAAAACACATAACTGTAATGTCATATGTCATAATAACCTGTATTTTATGAAAATTGAAAGATCAAAAGTTGAAACTTGAAGTTGTCCGAAAACAGGATCAAGTTGCAAATTGCAAGGGGGCCTGAACATTTTAGAGTATGATTTCAAGGGCTTGATATGGATGTAGCATATAAATATGGGATTTGAACTAAACAGGTTTCAAGGAGAAGTAGATGAAGAGCTTGTTTGTCCTATATGTTCTGGAGTATTAGAAGATCCTTTACAGGTAACTTGAAATGTTTTCTCAACGAGTTCTTTGTCGATGAGTTTTAGGCCCCTGTGTGCGAGCATGCGTTTTGTAAATCATGCATTACGGAATGGATTTCGAGGCAACCAACATGTCCAGTGGACAGACAGAGCGTAACGTCTCCACAGTTGCGCCAAGTTCCAAGAATATTGAGAAACTTGCTCTCCAGGTATATTTTTTATACTGCTCTGTTCTTATAGTGTCTAAAACAATTTATTCATTACAGATTGTGTATAAGTTGTGATAATGCCCAGTATGGCTGTACTCGCGTGTTAAAATTAGACGCATTAGCTTCCCACTTGGAAGAATGTGAACACAACCCAAAGAGGCCCCTTCCCTGCGAACAGGGCTGCGGACTTATCATACCTAAAGATGAATTGAAGGATCACAATTGCGTTAAAGAGCTCAGATCGTTGATACATACGCAACAGCAGAAAATGAACGATTTCCAACAGGAAATAAACGAACAGAGATTTCTCATTTCTGAACAAAGAAGAGAAATGCAACTTTTGAAAGTACGGGTTACTGTGGCCAACGATTTAAAGTTGCCATATTCGGGTTTTTTGCCCCTGTACCTATTTTATTATTTTAGGATTTCATGAGAGCAATGAGGATTTCGAACCCGTCAATGAGAGCAATCGCTGATGCAATGGAGAGAGATGAAGTACTGCGGTGGAGCAATTCCTTACAGAGAGCAAGAGTAACGAGATGGGGGGGAATGATCTCAACGCCAGATGAAATTTTACAGGTATATATTATTATCGTTCAAAATAAAACTTCTACTCTAGTGATTTCCAAATATTAATTTCAAGAGTTCATTTTATTTACCTGATTCCCAATCGACTTTCTCAAATTGATTATTTGATTATTTTCTATAATGCAGAAGCAAAGAAGTATGTCGGTCAAACTAGAAGGGTCATGAAAACACAGTTCAAAGAGCACCTTGCTCATTTCATACTTTTGTAGGGTTGAATTGTATTGATTTTTTCAATTCAAAACATGATTAAAATCTTGCTGTACAGTCTTGTGTTTTCAGCGTATGATCAAAAGGACCTTGACGGAAATGGGTTGCCCGCCCCATATTCTGGACGACTTGATGGAAAACTGCCACGAAAGAAGATGGCCTCCCGGATTGTGCTCGTTAGAAACTAGACAGAACAATCGCAGGCAATATGAGAACTACGTTTGTAAGAGGGTGCCTGGCAAGCAGGCTGTCTTGGTGCTTTCATGTGACAATGGGCATATGGGAGAGGAAATGATGGTAGAACCCGGTCTCGTCATGATTTTTGCTCATGGAATAGAATAACTGCACAAGCCAATGGATAGAGTGTTCTTTTCTAGTCACCCCTTGCCATTAGTATCTTGAAAACTGGAAGAGATGGGGGGTTGGGGCAAAGTAATTGATGTTTTAAGTTAACTTATGAAGACTCTGATTTGTGAGATATACAGAAAACATGTTTCGGTTGGTTTCCAGGTTTCACCGTGGTCTTCTTTGCTTAAAATCTCCAAATGTTTGTACTGCAACTGCGGAAGTCATCTTCAGTGGCGTGGTTGAAGTATTCTTCTTGACTTATCAACTGAAACTGAAGCTCTCGTTTCTGGAACGTCATTTATAGTGCTGTTTTTGCGCGCACTTTCTGTGATGGCTTCGTTTTGCCGCCTTTCAATGCTGTGTGCTAGATCTTTGGTAGAAATGGTCTTTCTTCCTTTCTGTTGATGTTCTCTTGCTGTTTGTGTATTTTTATGGCTTCTAATTCTTGTTGAGTAATGGTTTGACCTTGCTAGCCTCGATATTTTCGAAACGTATCTTGTCTTCTCCATCGGACAATACATCTCGGTTTCTCCCAATCGACAACTCCGCTTGTGCTCGATTAGACTGGTACCAATGCTCCTTTTTGTTTGTCCAATATAAACCTTTACACAGTTACATGGGATCCTGTAAACTCCCGCTGACTTGAGTGCAGCAGAAATCCACTCAAGTCAGCAGGAGTTTACAGGAATCCATGTAACTGTGGTAAGGTTTATATTGGACAAACGAAAAGGAGCATTGGTACCAGACTAATCGAGCACGAGCGAAGTTGTCGTCGTTGTCGATTGGAACAACCCAAATCCACCATCATAAATAGTGAGCGCAAAAGCTGCACAATAAATGACGTGCCAGAAACGAGAGCTTCAGTTTCAGTTGATACGTCAAGAAGAGTAATTTGACCACGCCACACTGAAGATGACTACCACAGTTGAATTCGAAACGTTTGGAGATTTTACCCAAAGGCCACGGCAGATCCACTAAACCAAAAAATCATTGACGCCGGACGTGAAAGCATACATTCTTATATACAGGAAACAGTTTTTAAAATATTGTGGAACAAAGCTTTGCTGTTTGGTGGGAGGATTACAAAAGCTAATTAATATACTGACTGAGTGAATTCAAGCTTTCATTTCGGGTAGAGAACTGGTAGTGCTGAGCATAATATACAGCTGGTCTGGTAAAAGTGAACACAGCTCTAGGCATATCTCTTTACATCATCTTGTTGCAAAATTAATTTGCTCAAAGGCATTAATAATTCAAAAAAATGTTGAAAATGTGTAAGCAAATGCTTGTAATGCTATTCTACATTTCCATTCTAGTGTCTTTCCAAAAATTGCATTAGCATTTGTAGTATTTTTTTTTTCTAGTACTTTAAAACATTTTTGGGGTAAAAAAAACACTTTGAACTTCATTTATCTCTAATTGGTATTCAATATTTCAGTATGGCATTTTCTACAGAGTCCAAAAAAGTGCAAAAGTCTAACAAATTATACCTCTTCGGAAAATTTCCAATATAAAATGTATTCAAGATCTTTTTAGCTTAAAAGAGTTGTTTCTTCTGTATGTCTCTGAGGTGGGGAACTACCATTGATTTCAATTTATTTTTATCATGATAATCCATGTATACCAACCCTGTCATCTATTACAGTTTTCAAGGTCACAGTGGCAAGGGATGAATTTGATTTATGGAACAAACATAGGCCCTGTATAAAATTTGACATTTGAAGCTTATGCGAAAATACAAAAGTATTTCTTTCGGCTTATTTTATAAATATAGTTTGGTTAAGAGGAACCAAGTGGATTTCAACTTTGAAAAAATGTGGACTCGTCTGTTTGAAGTCGTTTGTAAGTTCCATAAAGTTACCAAACCTAACCACATAACAACACTGGGAATATCCTACTTAAAAGTCCAATTTTCCTTTGAAACCATAATTGATAGACTGGTTTTTTATATCCATTTGTTTAGAAAGATCAAAAAATGTTGGAACTCAAAAAAAAAAGTGCATGAACGTAAATCTAGCTTTGAAATTGGTACATTACACTTATCTTAGGGCTACACGTTGATTGACATAAGATCATTGTTTTACCTATTCTTTTTTAAATTTTGAAATATAAGTGAATCAACTTGAAAAAAGTTGAAATCAGAAACAAAAGGTATTTTTTCCCTTTCCCACAAAAGTATTTCAATTCTTAGGAGCGCATTTAGGAAACGAAGTTATCTTCATCGGTAGGGTGACTAAACTTACAGTGAGTAATCTAGGAATGAAAATGCTATTGTGGTGTACAGGAAAAATCATTTTTATTCTCATCAAGTAACACCGCAGGCGACCAATGTTCCATTTTTTATCTTCAAACTTACGTCCAATAGCAGTAGAAAAGCTTCTGGGGTTCTGCGGCAAAATTCCGTGCTTTATCAAGGTATATTTTGACTATTTGACTTTTTTTATGGGCCCATATTTTAGTTTCCAAGGTCACTTGAACAGCACTCGTACGACAAAAAACTAATTTAGTTTTTTTTTTCCTAAAAAACTTGTAAGTTTCTTGGGAAAAAAATGTTATTATTATTATTATGAATATCTTTCAAGAATGAAAAAAAAAATCATTCTGAGTAACTCTTTCAGAGAAACTGAAGAACAAATGTCAAATTTCATACTGTGCTCTATTCAGCTATGCATCCCAAAACGTTTTGGTTCTATTTTGATTGCCACATATCTGTTATGCTCATCGTGCTAATTAACATTCCCTTTGAACAAATTATTTAAGTACCGTCTCGGTTTTTGAAATTGGTGAGACTGAATGGAAGTTTGCTTGGACAATCTTGAATTACAGTATTTACTTTATACACCTACTTCTGATTTCTTGTTTGTATGTAATACAATTATTTGTACATTCGAACCCCTTTTATATAGAATTTTGTGAATATTTGATTCCAGTATATTCGCACTCCTCAAAGGATATATGAACCCTTTGTCTAAAGTTGCACTTGGCCTAAAATATTGATTTAACTCAAATTCCCTTTTGTACACCTTTGTCCTTTCCCTAAAGACCCAAGAATTACCGAAATTTGAATTATCAGGAGTAATTTTTCAGTTCATATTAATGTTCTTCAAAATAATAACATATCTTCTTTTTGTATGATGTGACCTTATTGATGTGAAGTTTTATCACTTCTAGGGATTCTCAGTTCCAAAATAAAATTATTATATGTGTTGTACGCTCTTTGAAGAATGTTTTTTCAAAGTTGGACCGCAATTATAAACTACTTATAATTATTTGATCAACTAGTGTATCCAGGAAGGCGGTTAATGAGCGAAGCAAGCGCGTTAACGTTCGAGATCATTAATAACATTTTAATATTCGAGTTGACTACAATATTTTTTCGTCGCCAAAAAAAAAATGGGATGAGAATGAAAAATAGAAAACGAATCTAAAGGGATTCGAAATCCTCCTCCACAGAGAAGGCTGAAGCATTGAAGAACATTAAACAGGTAGGTCAATACGAGCTCAAAGAAAAAAATACATATGTAACGTTTAAATATGAAAACATATCACGATTTAAAAATAATCTTATTCTGGATGAGCCCTGTACGTTTTCCTGATCCACTTAGCGTTGTAATGATAAAAGTGATGTTCCCCAACTCATTTGAAAATTACATCTCATATTATAGCGTTTCTTGCGGTTCCGTTTTCGTAAGCTCAGAAAGAATTTCTCAGAGCCTTGACCCAAAAAAATCCTCTATGAAAAATCGCGCAAACTGCAAGATTTACAGATAATAACTTTTTTTTAAATTTGTGTCATAAGACTGAACCAACATGTAAAGCTTGTTAGATAACTAGCTATCAGAAATTAAACAATTTGACCAACACATTTCGGTGAGTGTTTTCTTTCTAGCAACATTTCTATTTATCATTCTCTATAGATCATCTAGGCTTTCCTTTATTTCGTGTATCCTGATTTGGTATCATTATTTTCTCTTCCTAATTTGACGCCGTCTCGCATCTTTTCTGGTCGCCCACATTGTAAATGTAATTTCTTTCTCTAGAGCATCCCTGTAGACTATCCTCATTAGGTATTTGTATCTTAAAAAACTTGCTGAAAAGAGTATGTTTTGGGCTGAGCCCTGGAACAGTGGATTTCTTAAATAAGACAAGACTCATCCTATCGCATCAACTCCTAGATATGATTTAGAAGAACAATGATATGATGGTTCTAACTGAAAGTTTGCTTCAAAAGTTATTTCAGTGTGTTGTAATTTTTTCCTTATCGTTATCATCGTCATCTTCAAATCATTATATCTGTACAGGCAGTGATAACGTTACATTTCTCAAAAAAGAAAAGGCTCAACAGAGGTATTGGTCTTTCATGGACTTGTTTTGAAAAAAAAATTATTTTTAATATTAGAAAAATCCCAGCCAAAACATGTTTTATATATCCCTATATTATACTGTCCTAAATTATTAATTTGTTGTGATTTATAGAGTGAATTTACATCCGAGATGAAATTTTTGTATTATGAATGTCTGAAATTTGTTTTAATACACTTGTTTTTTAATAAAGACAGTTTTATTTCCATTATCCGATAATGTTTGTTTTCCCGAAACCGCTAATTGGTTATCTCTCGATAGCCTGAGAGCTATGATTGTGACTTCCTGCAGAAAAGTCATTAAGTCAAGGCCGGTCATCAAAAGAAATGCTCGACAGAAAACTCCATTAAGTTAGTTGGTGTACCTGAAAAGTTCGAAATTAATTTCGTTATCGCGGAACGGGTCGGGTATGATATCATATAGGTATTCGTTAACATTGATGACCTGATGCGACATCCCATGCAGAGCAAATTTCCCTATAGCAGGTACATTAGCTGCAAACATATGCAGATAATTATTTTTCTTTGTTTCGGGACAAAGGAAGTCCAGAAGAATTCTACTCATCCAGTATATTTATTCCTTGAAGTGCCTGAAGGAGGTTATGTTAACATTGCTAGTTCGTCGAGGACTTGAAGAATTTCATCACCACAACGATAAATAATTTATTTTTCTTACAACTATACAATAATTTAACTATTTTTGGGATATAATTTCACTAGTGTTGAAGATTGCGGAGTTTCAGGATTCGCAGCGCCCCCTACCTGACATTTGTGATACTCCTGAAAGCAGGGTACTATACACAAATTCGTCTGGCATTCCGGACAATGGTACTTGGTTTTCCGACGAAGGATCCTTCCGTGGGTGTCGACGGTGTTCCAGCAATAATTACACCCCAAGGCTGGACCGGAACGGACTACGGGACAGTGACTGGATCTCGTTGTGTTCTGAAAACAGTCATATTATGACTAAAGCATCCCAATATAATAAAAACTTTTTTAGCTTTATACAGTCCATGCAAAATTTTTTGAAGAAGGACGGTCTCAATATTGTTTTTAAGACTAATAATACCCTGGGTAGGCATATCAAAAATATTGAAGATAAAGTTGAAAAACTGGAAAAGAGAGTTTATAAACTTGTGGAAATGTTTTATATTGGACAAACTGGTAGAGCCTTTAAAAACGCAAAACTGAACAGACGAATTGGTTTGTTGTCAACACGATTTTGAAGAAAAAAGAAAGAAGAATTCTCAGAACTCAACGGTCAAAGATAACTTAATATCTTCCCATTCCCGAATGTAATTAATTATTTTATAATGGAAAAACAATATTTGTTATCTCCGTCAAGTAATCGGAGGGCAGGTATTAATCTGGCCCCTAACTGAATAAGGGTAAGAATGAAAACGTAGGTGACTCATTACACTTCTGCTTGAAGAAGCTATTGTATTGGCGAAACATGTGGCAGTTTTGTAAACCTAAAAATAAACATTAAAGTTTTGTTATAAACGTCAAGATGAATTTTTCAATAAAAATTAAGGACTTGCAGACATCTAAGACCGTACTCACCTCTGTAGTTTTGGTAGGTAATATAGGATGAGAATGCTGTTTCACTAAAACATGATCGGGTACGTGGAGAAGGTTATCCGGAGACGGAGATATAGTCCTTATCGGCTCCGAGCACTGCCGTTCGATCCTCACCGGAGGCACCGACAGGTACTGCGTCAGACCGGCGTCCGTGTCGCCCTCGTGGCACTGGTCGGATTCCCTCTTTATCCTCGACTGTCGCATCAGGAACCTCCCTCGTTTCGGGCCCATGTGCTGAATCTCCAGGGTGGGGGACTGGGAGGGGGTAGGTGGTGAATGAGTCACTGAAAATATTACGTGAACTGACAGTGACGGTTCTTTAATGGAATGATCAAAATGGTTCACAGTTCAAAAATTTGGTATTCGAAAAATGAAAAATAAAAAAGTTCATAAGATTAGCTATCGTGATATACTCGACTTTTTTGTCCTTCCACTTTTTTGGCGTTCGCGGAATTGGTCTATCTCTAACCGTTCTCGAGTTGGTCAGCTCTGAATCAGTTTTCAAATGGTTTTTTTGGCGCCAAAAATATTTCCGATGAGTTTCGGACATTTTCGTTCGAAAATTTGGAATCAGCACGTCAAAATACGTAAGAGGACAAAAATTTGATATTCGAAAAATGAAAATTAAAAAAGTTCAAAAAATTATGTATGGTAATATAATCGACTTTTTTGTCCGTCGATTTTTTCCGTTCAAATTCACAGTGTATACTAATTCGGCCCTTCTGAATCGATTGGCGTTCGCAGAATTGGTCTATCTCTAACCGTTCTCGAGTTGGTCAGCTCTGAATCAGTTTTCAAATGGTTTTTTTGGCGCCAAAAATATTTCCGATGAGTTTCGGACATTTTCGTTCGAAAATTTGGAATCAGCACGTCAAAATACGTAAGAGGACAAAAATTTGATATTCGAAAAATGAAAATTAAAAAAGTTCAAAAAATTATGTATGGTAATATAATCGACTTTTTTGTCCGTCGATTTTTTCCGTTCAAATTCACAGTGTATACTAATTCGGCCCTTCTGAATCGATTGGCGTTCGCAGAATTGGTCTATCTCTAACCGTTCTCGAGTTGGTCAGCTCTGAATCAGTTTTCAAATGGTTTTTTTGGCGCCAAAAATATTTCCGATGAGTTTCGGACATTTTCGTTCGAAAATTTGGAATCAGCACGTCAAAATACGTAAGAGGACAAAAATTTGATATTCGAAAAATGAAAATTAAAAAAGTTCAAAAAATTATGTATGGTAATATAATCGACTTTTTTGTCCGTCGATTTTTTCCGTTCAAATTCACAGTGTATACTAATTCGGCCCTTCTGAATCGATTGGCGGTCGCAGAATTGGTCTGTCTCTAACCGTTCTCGAGTTGGTCAGCTCTGAATCAGTTTTCAAATGGTTTTTTTGGCGCAAAAAATATTTCCGATGAGTTTCCGACATTTTCGTTCGAAGATTTGAAATCAGCACGTCAAAATACGTTGGAGGACCTAAATTTGAAATTCGAAAAATGAAAAATAAAAAAGCTCAAAAACTCATCTATATATCATGATATACTCGACTTTTTTGTCCGTCAATTTTTATCGTTCAAATTCTCAGTGTATACTAATTCGGCCATTCTGAATCGATTGGCGTTCGCAAAATTGGTCTATCTCTAACCGTTCTCGAGTTGGTCAGCTCTGAATCAGTTTTCAACGGTTTTTTTTTGGCGCCAAAAATATTTCCGATGAGTTTTCGACATTTTCGTTCAAATATTCGGAATCAGCACGTCAAAATACGTTGGAGGACCTAAATTTGAAATTCGAAAAATGAAAAATAAAAAAGCTCAAAAACTCATCTATATATCATGATATACTCGACTTTTTTGTCCGTCAATTTTTATCGTTCAAATTCTCAGTGTATACTAATTCGGCCATTCTGACATTCTGAATCGATTGGCGTTCGCAGAATTGGTCTATCTCTAACCGTTCTCGAGTTGGTCAGCTCTGAATCAGTTTTCAAATGGTTTTTTTGGCGCAAAAAATATTTCCGATGAGTTTCCGACATTTTCGTTCGAAGATTTGAAATCAGCACGTCAAAATACGTTGGAGGACCTAAATTTGAAATTCGAAAAATGAAAAATAAAAAAGCTCAAAAACTCATCTATATATCATGATATACTCGACTTTTTTGTCCGTCAATTTTTATCGTTCAAATTCTCAGTGTATACTAATTCGGCCATTCTGAATCGATTGGCGTTCGCAAAATTGGTCTATCTCTAACCGTTCTCGAGTTGGTCAGCTCTGAATCAGTTTTCAACGGTTTTTTTTGGCGCCAAAAATATTTCCGATGAGTTTTCGACATTTTCGTTCAAATATTCGGAATCAGCACGTCAAAATACGTTGGAGGACCTAAATTTGAAATTCGAAAAATGAAAAATAAAAAAGCTCAAAAACTCATCTATATATCATGATATACTCGACTTTTTTGTCCGTCAATTTTTATCGTTCAAATTCTCAGTGTATACTAATTCGGCCATTCTGAATCGATTGGCGTTCGCAGAATTGGTCTATCTCTAACCGTTCTCGAGTTGGTCAGCTTTGAATCAGTTTTCAAATGGTTTTTTTTGGCGCAAAAAATATTTCCGATGAGTTTCCGACATTTTCGTTCGAAGATTTGAAATCAGCACGTCAAAATACGTTGGAGGACCTAAATTTGAAATTCGAAAAATGAAAAATAAAAAAGCTCAAAAACTCTTCTATATATCATGATATACTCGACTTTTTTGTCCGTCAATTTTTATCGTTCAAATTCTCAGTGTATACTAATTCGGCCATTCTGAATCGATTGGCGTTCGCAAAATTGGTCTATCTCTAACCGTTCTCGAGTTGGTCAGCTCTGAATCAGTTTTCCAACGGTTTTTTTTTGGCGCCAAAAATATTTCCGATGAGTTTTCGACATTTTCGTTCAAATATTCGGAATCAGCACGTCAAAATACGTTGGAGGACCTAAATTTGAAATTCGATAAATGAAAAATAAAAAAGCTCAAAAACTCATCTATATATCATGATATACTTGACTTTTTTGTCTGTCAATTTTTATCGTTCAAATTCTCTGTGTATATTAATTCGGCCATTCTGAATCGATTGGCATTCGCAGAATTGGTCTATCTCTAACCGTTCTCGAGTTGGTCAGCTCTGAATCAGTTTTCAAATGGTTTTTTTGGCGCAAAAAATATTTCCGATGAGTTTTCGACAATTTTGTTCAAATATTCGGAATCAGCACGTCAAAATACGTTGGAGGACCTAAATTTGAAATTCGATAAATGAAAAATAAAAAAGCTCAAAAACTCATCTATATATCATGATATACTTGACTTTTTTGTCTGTCAATTTTTATCGTTCAAATTCTCTGTGTATATTAATTCGGCCATTCTGAATCGATTGGCGTTCGCAGAATTGGTCTATCTCTAACCGTTCTCGAGTTGGTCAGCTCTGAATCAGTTTTCAAATGTTTTTTTTGGCGCAAAAAATATTTCCGATGAGTTTCCGACATTTTCGTTCGAAGATTTGAAATCAGCACGTCAAAATACGTTGGAGGACCTAAATTTGAAATTCGAAAAATGAAAAATAAAAAAGCTCAAAAACTCATCTATATATCATGATATACTTGACTTTTTTGTCTGTCAATTTTTATCGTTCAAATTCTCTGTGTATATTAATTCGGCCATTCTGAATCGATTGGCATTCGCAGAATTGGTCTATCTCTAACCGTTCTCGAGTTGGTCAGCTCTGAATCAGTTTTCAAATGGTTTTTTTGGCGCAAAAAATATTTCCGATGAGTTTCCGACATTTTCGTTCGAAGATTTGAAATCAGCACGTCAAAATACGTTGGAGGACCTAAATTTGAAATTCGAAAAATGAAAAATAAAAAAGCTCAAAAACTCATCTATATATCATGATATACTTGACTTTTTTGTCTGTCAATTTTTATCGTTCAAATTCTCTGTGTATATTAATTCGGCCATTCTGAATCGATTGGCGTTCGCAGAATTGGTCTATCTCTAACCGTTCTCGAGTTGGTCAGCTCTGAATCAGTTTTCAAATGGTTTTTTTGGCGCAAAAAATATTTCCGATGAGTTTCCGACATTTTCGTTCGAAGATTTGAAATCAGCACGTCAAAATACGTTGGAGGACCTAAATTTGAAATTCGAAAAATGAAAAATAAAAAAGCTCAAAAACTCTTCTATATACTTATCATGATATACTCGACTTTTTTGTCCGTCAATTTTTATCGTTCAAATTCTCAGTGTATACTAATTCGGCCATTCTGAATCGATTGGCGTTCGCAAAATTGGTCTATCTCTAACCGTTCTCGAGTTGGTCAGCTCTGAATCAGTTTTCCAACGGTTTTTTTTGGCGCCAAAAATATTTCCGATGAGTTTTCGACATTTTCGTTCAAATATTCGGAATCAGCACGTCAAAATACGTTGGAGGACCAAAGTTTGAAATTCGAAAAATGAAAAATAAAAAAGCTCAAAAACTCATCTATATATCATGATATACTCGACTTTTTTGTCCGTCAATTTTTATCGTTCAAATTCTCTGTGTATATTAATTCGGCCATTCTGAATCGATTGGCATTCGCAGAATTGGTCTATCTCTAACCGTTCTCGAGTTGGTCAGCTCTGAATCAGTTTTCAAATGGTTTTTTTGGCGCAAAAAATATTTCCGATGAGTTTTCGACAATTTTGTTCAAATATTCGGAATCAGCACGTCAAAATACGTTGGAGGACCTAAATTTGAAATTCGATAAATGAAAAATAAAAAAGCTCAAAAACTCATCTATATATCATGATATACTTGACTTTTTTGTCTGTCAATTTTTATCGTTCAAATTCTCTGTGTATATTAATTCGGCCATTCTGAATCGATTGGCGTTCGCAGAATTGGTCTATCTCTAACCGTTCTCGAGTTGGTCAGCTCTGAATCAGTTTTCAAATGGTTTTTTTGGCGCAAAAAATATTTCCGATGAGTTTCCGACATTTTCGTTCGAAGATTTGAAATCAGCACGTCAAAATACGTTGGAGGACCTAAATTTGAAATTCGAAAAATGAAAAATAAAAAAGCTCAAAAACTCATCTATATATCATGATATACTTGACTTTTTTGTCTGTCAATTTTTATCGTTCAAATTCTCTGTGTATATTAATTCGGCCATTTTGAATCGATTGGCGTTCGCAGAATTGGTCTATCTCTAACTGTTCTCGAGTTGGTCAGCTCTGAATCAGTTTTCAAATGGTTTTTTTGGCGCAAAAAATATTTCCGATGAGTTTCCGACATTTTCGTTCGAAGATTTGAAATCAGCACGTCAAAATACGTTGGAGGACCTAAATTTGAAATTCGAAAAATGAAAAATAAAAAAGCTCAAAAACTCATCTATATATCATGATATACTCGACTTTTTTGTCCGTCAATTTTTATCGTTCAAATTCTCTGTGTATATTAATTCGGCCATTTTGAATCGATTGGCGTTCGCAGAATTGGTCTATCTCTAACTGTTCTCGAGTTGGTCAGCTCTGAATCAGTTTTCAAATGGTTTTTTTGGCGCAAAAAATATTTCCGATGAGTTTCCGACATTTTCGTTCGAAGATTTGAAATCAGCACGTCAAAATACGTTGGAGGACCTAAATTTGAAATTCGAAAAATGAAAAATAAAAAAGCTCAAAAACTCATCTATATATCATGATATACTCGACTTTTTTGTCCGTCAATTTTTATCGTTCAAATTCTCTGTGTATATTAATTCGGCCATTTTGAATCGATTGGCGTTCGCAGAATTGGTCTATCTCTAACTGTTCTCGAGTTGGTCAGCTCTGAATCAGTTTTCAAATGGTTTTTTTGGCGCAAAAAATATTTCCGATGAGTTTCCGACATTTTCGTTCGAAGATTTGAAATCAGCACGTCAAAATACGTTGGAGGACCTAAATTTGAAATTCGAAAAATGAAAAATAAAAAAGCTCAAAAACTCATCTATATATCATGATATACTTGACTTTTTTGTCTGTCAATTTTTATCGTTCAAATTCTCTGTGTATATTAATTCGGCCATTTTGAATCGATTGGCGTTCGCAGAATTGGTCTATCTCTAACTGTTCTCGAGTTGGTCAGCTCTGAATCAGTTTTCAAATGGTTTTTTTGGCGCAAAAAATATTTCCGATGAGTTTCCGACATTTTCGTTCGAAGATTTGAAATCAGCACGTCAAAATACGTTGGAGGACCTAAATTTGAAATTCGAAAAATGAAAAATAAAAAAGCTCAAAAACTCATCTATATATCATGATATACTCGACTTTTTTGTCCGTCAATTTTTATCGTTCAAATTCTCTGTGTATATTAATTCGGCCATTCTGAATCGATTGGCGTTCGCAGAATTGGTCTATCTCTAACCGTTCTCGAGTTGGCCAGCTCTGAATCAGTTTTCAAATGGTTTTTTTGGCGCAAAAAATATTTCCGATGAGTTTCCGACATTTTCGTTCGAAGATTTGAAATCAGCACGTCAAAATACGTTGGAGGACCTAAATTTGAAATTCGAAAAATGAAAAATAAAAAAGCTCAAAAACTCATCTATATATCATGATATACTTGACTTTTTTGTCTGTCAATTTTTATCGTTCAAATTCTCTGTGTATATTAATTCGGCCATTTTGAATCGATTGGCGTTCGCAGAATTGGTCTATCTCTAACTGTTCTCGAGTTGGTCAGCTCTGAATCAGTTTTCAAATGGTTTTTTTGGCGCAAAAAATATTTCCGATGAGTTTCCGACATTTTCGTTCGAAGATTTGAAATCAGCACGTCAAAATACGTTGGAGGACCTAAATTTGAAATTCGAAAAATGAAAAATAAAAAAGCTCAAAAACTCATCTATATATCATGATATACTCGACTTTTTTGTCCGTCAATTTTTATCGTTCAAATTCTCTGTGTATATTAATTCGGCCATTCTGAATCGATTGGCGTTCGCAGAATTGGTCTATCTCTAACCGTTCTCGAGTTGGCCAGCTCTGAATCAGTTTTCAAATGGTTTTTTTGGCGCAAAAAATATTTCCGATGAGTTTCCGACATTTTCGTTCGAAGATTTGAAATCAGCACGTCAAAATACGTTGGAGGACCTAAATTTGAAATTCGAAAAATGAAAAATAAAAAAGCTCAAAAACTCATCTATATATCATGATATACTTGACTTTTTTGTCCGTCAATTTTTATCGTTCAAATTCTCAGTGTATACTAATTCGGCCATTCTGAATCGATTGGCGTTCGCAAAATTGGTCTATCTCTAACCGTTCTTGAGTTGGTCAGCTCTGAATCAGTTTTCAAACGGTCTTTTTTGGCGCCAAAAATATTTCCGATGAGTTTTCGATATTTTCGTTCAAATATTCGGAATCAGCACGTCAAAATACGTTGGAGGACCTAAATTTGAAATTCGAAAAATGAAAAATAAAAAAAGCTCAAAAACTCATCTATATATCATGATATACTTGACTTTTTTGTCTGTCAATTTTTATCGTTCAAATTCTCTGTGTATATTAATTCGGCCATTCTGAATCGATTGGCGTTCGCAGAATTGGTCTATCTCTAACCGTTCTCGAGTTGGTCAGCTCTGAATCAGTTTTCAAACGGTTTTTTTTTGGCGCCAAAAATATTTCCGACGAGTTTCCGACATTTTCGTTCGAAGATTTGAAATCAGCACGTCAAAATACGTTGGAGGACCTAAATTTGAAATTCGAAAAATGAAAAATAAAAAAACTCAAAAATTCATCTATATATCATGATATACTCGACTTTTTTGTCCGTCAATTTTTATCGTTCAAATTCTCAGTGTATACTAATTCGGCCATTCTGAATCGATTGGCGTTCGCAAAATTGGTCTATCTCTAACCGTTCTCGAGTTGGTCAGCTCTGAATCAGTTTTCAAATGGTTTTTTTGGCGCCAAAAATATTTCCGATGAGTTTTCGACATTTTCGTTCAAATATTCGGAATCAGTAGTAACGTCAGATCACATACAAATGATAGTAATAATAAAACATTTATTCACCATAATTTTTTGTATACAGTACATTAAAAAATCATATAACAAAAAGTTAATTCTTTAAATTTTTGGGTTGACTTAACAATTTTAAACAAGTATAAGTAAAAACGAATACAAATTAAATGAGTACGGAAAAGTAATTACATATCAATCAGATCCGATTTTTTTTACTAGAGAATCTTATCAATCGATCACCCATCATAATCAACTAACAATAATTGTAAAGCAGCTATAAGTTGAAATAGTTTCTTTGGTTACGACATTATTCAATGGAAATTTCACATTTGCTCCAAATTAATGTTTTGAAAACTAATGGTCTCTGTCGGATTTTGAGCTTCATCAAAATACTTCGATCTCTGCGCCACGTGCTTCGCATCGAACACAGCGCCACTTATTATAGCTATCGGATGGTTCACAGTACTATTGCTAGAAACGACAGGCTCTTCTACCACACCCCGACCCTCTCCGCACCCCGCGTTAGCCTGCGCCTGCACCTGATGCCTATTCTTAATACTGAGCCTGAAGTTGGGATAGCCGCGCTTTTTGTACTCCAACCACAACGTTCGATTGTTCACGCCATACATCCTAGCCGCCTTACAAAATCCTATGCCTCCGAACCTAACAGCCTCCAGAGCTCTCAAGAAATTCTCATCTCCTTGCGGGTTGAAACTCCTCTTTCTTTTGATGTTATTGGGATACGACTCGGACACTGGGTTAGAATTGACTAAGAGGTTATCGGTATTGGTGTGCGGGGAAGCGGGGGTGGTGTCATTGCTAGTTTGGATGAATTGGGCGCCAATGTTATTGGATATCACGGCCGACGTTGATGACGTGTAATGCATGAAGCCGGACTGATCCATTACATTCCATTGAATGCCTGCAAGGATAATGAGAGGTTAGAGATTACAAACAAGTGAAGGCTCGAAGCGGGTGGGGGGGAAGCGGTGGGGAGGAATGCATTCATTCGGGATGATTATGGGCCTCAAAAATGGAATGTGTGCATGGAGATTCAGGAAATGGTTCGAGATAGATAATCCGTTCAATGTCGATGAATTCGCGTATTCTGTAATGTTTCAATGAGGAACACTAAATAGTAGTGTTACAAAGTCTACTCATCTATCCAAAAAGCTATCATCCATGAAGAGGAAATACATGGAATGTATTTTATGTTCAATTATTTAGTTAAACATAACTTTGGTTTTGTCATATTGAATAAAAATCACAACTAACTTAACACCTTTACTGTCAACACAGGAAAATCGATTATTTGGGAAAACAAAAGCAATAACAAAACAAATCGTCGCAAAACATTTTTAATTTAATAAGTAAAATTATGGAATATATCGGATATATATCAAGTTACAAATATCATGATATATATCGTGATATATATCGTTATTTTATGAAACAGAAATTTAAATTTCTGAAGTGGTTAATCGATTTCTATTACCATTGAGAATATGTAGATGGGTTAGAACTATAGGATTAAATTTTGACGAGGAATTATGTGTACGGAAAAAGTTGGAGGCAATGATATAATAATTCATTTAAAAATCAACATATTTAAGTTTATTTGACACTGTTCATGATGTTGGAACAGATACAGAGAAAACCACAAGGAAATGAGAGTTTCATTAAGATATCCTGAATCTAAGTATATTTCCTACGACAAAACCCTTGATAGAGACAAACAAGAACCCTAAAATGAAAATATGATGCAGTGCAATACGCTCAGAAAAAAGTTTGCAAACAACATAGCAGGCGAAAAATACACAAAATTTACAGATATTCACGTTTCTACATCATAATAATTCTACATGGCTAAATTGAAATAGTTCATTAATCAGAAAATTTCACACCTAACATTTTCGGCAAATTACGAGCCTTTATTTTTATCGTTGCCATAGCAACTAAAAAGAATCCGAAAATGGTTCTCCTTGGGGTAAGGAGCATGAAATTACACTGAAATTTTTTTAAGTTTTATAGGTAAAAAACTGAGAAATTGAGCTACTATCGACTTATTTTTTGTTATTTTGTGTAAATAAAGTTGGTTAATTGTGTTTTATTTAGCCTAACACTGAACAATTCGTGCCTTTATGATATTAGATTCGATTTTACCAGTCCTATATTGACTCAGGTTACTGTTTGAAAACTCAGTTTACAGAACTGCAGGACCTACGTAGATTTGCAGGGTAATTACCCACCCAGACCACCCTACTACCCCTATGACTTGTCGATATAAATACTAGTAGACCTAGCTGTTCCCCTGAAATCCATCTAAGGCTCTTTCAAATCTCTAAATAAGATTTATGGTAACATTCGGAACCTGGAATGGATATACTTATCTAATTCCTTCTTTACTTACCAGTAGTAGGTTGGCTGGAGCATGTCCTTGGAATTTCCACTGTTGAACAATCTATACTCTGTGTAGTATTTACTTCTGGTGGGGTGAGTTGCTAAAAAAAATTAAAGTTGTATCTACTGAAAACTAACTAAACTGAATTAAAGTTAGTTTTTGAGTTGAATACATTGAGTTTTTGAAATCCAATTACTCTACTCCTATATGCACAATCCAAGATTCACTTTATCTTCAGATAAAGTACAAAATTTTATGCCAAAGTTGGAAACATATCAGGTGATATACATGAAGCAGCCAATAATTCTACAAAGAGTTCTGGGACCAGATAAACTCAGGAGTACCTCAAGGACCGATTCTTGGGACCTTTCTGTTCTTGATATATAGCTATTAACGATCTGCCAGATTTCAAAATCTTATATCACCAAAGTATGGCAAAACCATAACAGTATGAATCTAAATCAATATCTTGATACTAACTGTCAATATCTGATGTGTCGGTTCTGGATCTCTCTGTTGCGAAGTCCCTGGCTGGATGGAAGGTATAGGATTACCGTTATATTTCTGTCCAGCGTTATCATGTTCGGATTTCAAAACTGTTTCAAAAACGTTACCAACTGTGTTCACTAAAATTTCATTTGGTGGGCCTTCTGTAGGATCGGTTATTGTTGAAGTGTTACATATTACGTTTTTCTTTAACCTCCTTCTGAAAAAATTATTATTCATTAGTAGAACGCAAAATCAGGTTGAAAACTGTTTTGATGCATTAACAAAAAATGTACAGTTTGAAAAGTTTGCCCTCTGCAAGAATACGCTTCTGTGGGAAGTACTGGTGAAAAATTACTCATATACTAAGTCAATTGCATAGAATACGGAAAAAATATTGAAAAAATTCTTGAACTTTCGGAAGTAGTTTTTTTTGGCGGTGTTATGTGCTAGGATGAGGGATCCTATAGGTGGTTTTGTGTGCTAGGACCTATTACATTTTTCGCATTTTGCGACCATAACGAGACACATTCGTTAAATACATATGTATATAGACAGAAAGCTAAGAAAATTTCCTACAGGATGATGTTATTGTTTGCTAGTCTAACAGTTCGCTTGTAGGTGTTATAGGTGGTTTTGTGTGCTAGGATGCGGGATCTTAGCGCACCTATTACAATTTTCGCATTTTGCGACCATAACGAGACACATTCGTTAAATATATATCTACATAGGAAGAACGCTGAGAAAATTTTCTACAAGATGATGTTATCGTTGGCTTGCCTAACAGTTCGCTTGTAGGTGTTATAGGTGGTTTTATATATCGAAACAAGATAAATGAAGTGAACAATTTCAAGTACTTAGGAGTGGTTCTAGATGATACTTTTTACCACTACTAACAATTTATAATTCAATCATAACTCATCACATTGATTACTGTGGAACAATGCTATCTTTCATGGCAAATGAACAAGCCAATATAATGCAAAAAGTACAAAATTGTGCTATGAGAGCCATTCTATTGTGCAACAGAAGAACACCTTTTCACTTCATGCTTGATACATCATCGCAGATGAGTATAAAACAGAGAAATGCATACAATATGTTCATTTTTGTATACAAATTAAATCATAAAATGCTATCATCATATATAACCGAAGAACTGACATATAATTTCAATGGGGTCAATGCTGAAAAAAGTGAATTATTGTTTTTGTGTTCGCCTAGAAATATTGGTTGTGACTGAACCACGATTACTTGGATGAATTCATAAGATCAGACTGTAATTAGCTAAAACTACTGCGGTATTTTACAGATTGCACAGAATCTGTTGGTTGAAATATGAAAAAATCTCTTGTAATATTTAGTATGTAAGGATTGTTTGGTTTGTAAGAGCTAAATTGCTAAAGGTGTATATCTTTTAACCTTTTACTAGATGGTGAAGATGGACTTGTAGCTCTACTAGTTTCCTCTAGACTCCAATTTTCTTCAGGTTGTGGTGATATTTCAGATTTTTCAGCTGAGTAACTTTGACATTTTTTGGCAGAATTATCGACAGGAATTTCAGTGAGGCCTGTAAAAAAGTATATTCAGAAATAGTAGGTGTGGTAATCCTAAAAACTAACTACAAGCAAATCAACTCCATACCTTTGATTTTCAACATTTCGGCTGTCTTTAGAATACACGGAAGTTGTTCTTGAGAGACGCTAACCTCCCCGTGATACATGAAGTCGATCATAACTCGCAAGTCACCAAATTTTACATCTTTGAGTATGACAATAGGATGCTTGCAAGGATTTGTGGCGAAGAGAGACTGAAAATCAAATTTAGATAAAAATGAGTACTACGATTCAGATTTCTGAGAACTCTGGTATACACAGTGATGACATAGGAACAACTAAAAGGTCTTAGAGAACCAATGGACCATCACTGTTTGAATATTTGAGACATGAATAGCGAAATATACAAATAGGCATTTAATAAGTATATCAGAGTTCACATTCTAGCATAACGGGCGAGAAAACATACCTGGAAATATGAGCTGCAAGCGGATAAGACAACCTTGTGCGCCTGAAGATGTCTCCCTTCCGCAGCTAATGTGACGTCTACCAAAGACTGACTACTTAGGAGACTAGAAAAAACTGATATGAAGTTTGGCTGATGGTTGTTCCATCTCAAACAGTATTGCTGAACTGTCATTTTGGTATGGACTTGGTAATAGAGCTGAAATGTAAACAAATAATTGTTTGGCAAATCTTCATCAACAAATCATCAACATTTAAAAAACAAACTGAATATATTTGAATTTTCTGAATGAACACTTATGAATAAAGGGAAAAATAAAAAAGAAACAGAAATTATCTGATCTATTCCTGTTCCTTGAATCATCATGACATCATTGATTCGGTTCAATCTTAAAATATATATTACGTTGGGTTCGGGAAAATCATTTCTGAGTATTGTTTATACTCGATTGTATATACTTATTTCTCAATTGTTCTAGCTTGGCACTTCTCGAGGGATAAATAAATCAATATATAAGTTGGGATTCGCCGTAATGTCTGGCTTTCCTTTGACGAGATGATTCATATGTCTGATTAACTGTACATGTTCAAGCAACAGATTTTGATGACTGATATAAAAAGTAAAAACCCCGAAGAACTTACGGTAATCTTTACTTATTTTTATACATACACAAATCACAAATATTATGCTAACCTCAAACTGACATCTATAATAAATGACAGTTGACAGCTGGCAGCAACTCTTCTTCACTTGGCTTGAAACAAATCTTGAAGAAGTGCCCGTTTTCCTATTCGCGAAATGCGTTCCCGCTAGGTGGCGCTAAAAATTTAGGAGCGAAACAATATAATGGTGATCAGCTGTTAAATTCCATAAGAGACCATAGTGTTTAATGACTTAATGTCAGTCTCATTAAAATTGAAATGAAGTACTCAAGATGTCGAAACTTGAAATGAGTTTGGCAGACATTTTCATTCACGACGACATTGCCATGTCTTACACAACTCTTTGTTTTTCAATGGAAAATAATGTAAAGAAACTTATTATGACTTTCAGCTCAGAACAGACATTAAACAAACGGAGTGGATAAAATATCGGCTCAAAATTGTGCTTCAGGAATCGGTCTTTCTCAAAATTATGTTTTAGTCTTCGAACTACGAAACATGTTTCTTGAATTCATTCAAAACAAGGGGTGGCTACGATCTGTTTCGGTGATTAAATCTTCTTGTTTACAAAAAATCTGAATGAGCTTATAGAAGTATTCGCTAAAATTAAAAATAAATCTAAGTGGGAGCACATTTCGCTTTTTTGGTGGGAGGAACATCGTCGAGACGCTTCATTACGTGTCCAGACATCTCTTGTAGTGTATCTTGTGAAGATTTATCAAGTCAATTTTTATTATTTTGCTATTCGGTATAGTTCGTTGAAGATCTAAAACGTAAGTCCGTGAAGTGGTGCTCAAAAAACATAGTTCGATAAGGTATCTATAATTTATAACGTTGAATGAAAAACTTAGGAATACTTGATCCATGTGTAATTGGCTATAAATAAATTTGGCAGAAAACTTTGTAGTATTTAGGTTTGAAACATTAATCGCTGTTGAATTACTCACTCGCCTGAAATTACTGTACGTACCGTAATTGATGAGTATATCCAAGGCAATTTAGAAAAAATATCATGAAATCTAAATATCGAATGTTTCATAGGCCAGTTGATGTATGACATTATATGAAGAAAAGTGTGATCATCCCAAAATATCGTTCCAATTTCATCAGTTTCATTCTTCCAGCAAGTGAAAACTGTTTATTACTAGAGGAAAACTTGCAGAGAATACACCCTTATATACCCTTTTGTCAGTATCATATCGTTAACATTGTGAATTAATGCATGAATGAGTCAGCTGTAAAACAAAGAGTTCCTGGAAAAAATATTGTTTGTTGTATTTCCAAAAATTTCATTTTTTGAAGGGTGGTCGGGTAAACTTTTGTCAGCTTTCACTTTTTCTCTCATTAAACTACTTATGACACTCAATACACCTATACATAATTTTACTGAATTTTGGATTTATTTATGATCTGTTTGGACCATTTGGCCCTTCTTCCCAGGTAGCGCAGTGACCTGAAAAAAATTACGCACGCCAGACTCGAAATGAAATGAAGTCGAATTGTGAGACATAATAAATAAGACGTCCTTATTATGTCCCAGCAGCTTCAATATGGTTGCTTCTCGCTGAACGGATTCCAACTTGGTAACAGAGTTTGAGTCGAGGCTGCTACCTTGAATAGCAATGCTCCGATTCCTACTTTTTCGTAGGCTCCATTCAGTATTATTGTATTATGTAGACACTGTAAACTCAAAAGCCCACAGCCTCCCTGTTGTCAGGGGAAGTATGACTGTGATACGGATGATTAAGATGCAAGCTCATATGAAGATTATGAAGATGCATCAATTTGCGTCGAGGTGTGGCAGCTCCTCTTGAATCCATTTCACCACTCCAAAGGAGTACAGTACTATCGAAACGGTAAGCATATCTGTGGCAGCAACTTTGTTCTTCCACCACAGTTCTGATGACCAGATCTCCCGAAGTTTATGATGGTACTTGCCACGGAGACACTGTAACCATGGTTATCTCTCGAGAGCGGCGTTGTTCCACCCCTAGGCAAATATACGTCTCTTCAGCATTAAGATGAACCTCTGAACCTTCTGAGATGAACCGTCGCACATTTGTCAATACCGAATTCCATTCCGATAAGGACCGATGTAGATTCTTTGCAGGTATACAGTTTGGGGTCATCCATGTAAAATAAATGGGCGACCGTACGCCTCTGGTTGCTGAGGGTGCCGTGGTTGTATCCGCGGGTGCTGATGAGTGCAACCGACAATGGCAACAGTGAGACGTAGTAAAGAAGAGGGCTGAGGGAGTTTTCCTGAAATACGCCCCTTCTAAAGATTTGGACTCTGACTTGAGCAGATCTTAAGGCGAAGCGAGACCTCCAGAAGAGCAGTTCTCTTTGCAGCCAACGACCTCCTTCTTTAACCCTATTTGCTTAAATATCCATTCATAGACCGGATCAGTAGAGAGTATTTCATTGGATCAGACAAATCTCCGTTTTTGGGGATCAGCACGGTTGCTTGCCCCCCTGCCTACATTATTAATATTTGTCGCCTCTTTGGAGACCATCCGGTGGACTAAACAAAAACCTCTGATAAATCCAATGTTCAGCCTCTCAAACTGAAATCCTGGCTGCTCCATTGGTGTGCCTGAGGCTTACAACCTGCTGAATTCTAGAAAACACCAATTCCTACCTACTTTTTCTCGGCTCTCAGGATGTTCTCTAAATAATACAGGATTTTCTTTTCTCCTGGGAAACAAAATCCTATGTGGTCAAAGACTCAAAGAGAAAAATGAAATAGAATAACTTTATTAACTAACAGTTATATAGCAATGGGCTGAAGACAGAATTGGAATAAATGATAATTTTGATTACATAAATGTCTAGCCCTAAAAGCACAAATAAACCGCAACACTACAAAGTTTCTTCTGGTACGATTTCCACTAATAATAACGACTGAAGTCTGGTCAACCAGCAGTTACAAACGTCTCCTACCGAAACTACCCCTCTGTTGTATTTCTGACATAGGGGTTTAGGTCTTTTTTCCATATCCAGACCCAGAACACATCCAGCATAGAATGTTCCATATCAAGTTGGAAGTGTACAAGCGTTTTCCTGTGATTGGTGCGGTTTGTTCCATAGTTATTTCCAACACCATATTCCTTCTCATCGGCTTCACAGATTTTTGTATGAAGTCTGTGCGGTTGATTGGTCTTGAAGCTCCAGTATCTATGCCGAAGATGCATTTGGGATCTTTGCTGTAGCCTTGGACTAGTAAACTTCATCCGTTTCTAGAAATGTCGAGATCGAGATCTTGGGAGAAAGTCTTCTCTTATGTGTTCGATGCCTTCTTTTTGTTGTGCACTACCTTCTAAAGCATCCTCTAGTGAAAATACCATGTTGTTCTCTTCTTGGACTCGGATATCTAGGTCTGGTTCAATTGATTGACGATTATTTTTCTGTCCTTGAAGCCGTTGGCCCATTGAAGCAGTGTTTATATCTACTCTCTTTAGGAGGTTGCTGGCTGCTTGATGCTAATATGGAGTCCAATATCTTATTGATAAAAAGCACCTCGATCCTAGAATAATCTTCGCCAAATGAGACTCATTTTGAGTGACTCATAGGATTCTGTGATGCTTTGGTTTCTATGAAAAGCAAAATCCTGTATTGTCCCAAGCGGAGAGGATGCGGAGGATATTTATCATATGTATATAATTATTATTCAAGTTCAGTTCTCACAAAATCAATCAACTGCAATGACCGGACTATTATTTCAACCTGTGGCATAAATGTGAGCTGGTAGAGTTTCAGCTAAGAATAGTTTTTAAAACGGGCCGCTGGCTTCTCGTCTATCTTTAACTTTGAGTTTTTGGGAAATCTATTATTTCTTGACCGAGATATTAACAGCATCGCACCTTTCAGACGAAGGTCGCATATTTATTTAGAGTAATAGAACATTGAACGAGTCTCAAATAAAGGAAACTGTTATTACTTTTGGCACATAATTGATAGATTCGATGATTATTGAATCGGGAATACTGAACACAAGGCATGTGCGGGTAGAGGCCAGCTATTATTATTTGCTGTGGCGCTCTGGGGCGACTTACTGATTTGTGGTGACGTATTCAAGATCCGCATGTAGTTCGCTTAGACCTCATACAAAAATCTCTGAAATCGATGAGAAGAAATACGGTTTTGGAAACGGTTTCGGGACAAACCACACCAATCATAGAAAAAACGATGGTACACATCCACATCGGTCCTATTACCAAAGAATAATATAGATTAATAGTTCGGCCATGTAGCCCAGTGGTTAGCACCGGCGTGTTCCAGTCATTTTGGCTGCCGGTCGCTGGTTCGAAGCCAAGCGACTACAGATTTTTTCTGATGGCCCGAATAAGTGCTAGGAATCGCACGTTAAAAGGTAAGACCTCGTTAATCCTTGGCTCAAGGCTGCCGTTCGTAGGGGGACGACAGCTGGTTAACGGAAACAACAAAAAACAAAAACAACAATTGTGGTTATAGTGGATGTGAATGACGACTTCATCTCTGAAATCAGAAAGAAAACGTTGCAGAGAGACAGTGAAAAACGCTTCCTGGGCAGATACGACGAGAAACTGAATGAATCTGACCATAATTTTTTTTTTTTTTTTTTATTACGAATCTCTCAGGTTTTCGTAGAAAGCCCCTCAAAAGCAGAGCTTGTGCGAGCAAGGAAGATCCGGGACCTACAGCCCCAAAAGTGGATTCCGACCACTTTAGCTCCGTGTGGATCGCACCCAGGCCGCCTGAGTGAGAACAAAAGCTCTCAACACCTCGACCACTTCGCTATAATCACGAAACTCATCCAACATCTTAGGCCGCCATCTTTAATTCATGAATTTTGACAAAAAATTCATAATCTCCGATCCCGAAAAACCTCACATACCAATTTTGAATAGAATCGGACCATAATCACATATCTTGTCCGCCATCTTGAAGCCGCCATTTTGTTTTTCTTCATATGGTACTACAGTTGTCCATGAAAAAAAATGAGAATCAGTGAGATTATTACTCCTTTATTGTCGAAATGCCCTTTGAAAATATATCTCTCTACAAAATCCTGAATTTGCAATGTTGGTATTTTGAATGATTGGATGTTTAATTTCTTTTTCAGAAAAATATGTCTTCCAAAAGGACCGTACTCAGCAGACCCCGTACGAAGCTGTATGACGCCAACTACAGTATTGGCGAAAGCTATTACAAATCGGCTTTGGACAGGATAGATAGGAAATATTCAGGAAGGCCTTTATCGCCTCCTCGTCAAAGCTCTCCGATAGGTAAGTCTTGTATGGAATTTCTAAGTACTTACCCTAATAACACAGAGACATCCCGGGTACGTCCCTTTTATGTCCCAAAGTGTCCCGTCGGTACAAAGGTATGTTTGGGACTTCCCAGGGATGACCCGCGGGGGATTTGCGTTGGATGTCTTAGCTAGTACATCCTTGGGACAACCCAGTACAACCTTGGGTACCGAATGTGACATCCCATATTTGTACCTTTTGGTGGCCAGCGGATGTCCGTGGGACGTCATTATTAAAAATGAGGGACCTCCCCGGGATGTCCAGAGGATGTACCTGTGTTGTTAGGGTGAGTTTTATCTTCGTTACCTCAAAGTCATTATCATCTTCTTTGGGAGAAACTTTCACTAAGAAAAGTCAGTTCCATACCTAAAAATTCTGTTTTTGTGAATTTTCGACATATCAATTTGACGCCCTTCTCATTAATTCTTTAATGTGAATTTCTCGGCTTATTCAGAAAACTAAGAAAAAACATAATACAATGAATTTTTAGAGAAAAGAACAACAATTCATTCTCTCATGTTTTTTTCCTAGTTTTCCGAATAAGCCGAGAAATTCACATTAAAAATTAATGAGCAGAACGTCAAATTGCTTTCCATGCGGTGTTGCCGATTTTCTCACCACTGTGCTTGTTCCAATTTAGGATATAGTTTTCTTCCCGATAAAAGTGACTCTCAATATTCTTTATTGCAAATTCAAGGATTTATTTTAAAGAACAACTAACTTTTGACTTTGCCATAAAATGAGTGGGACATAATATCAACAACAACATATTGGAAGGGTTAGTCTATACTCTATTTCAAGAATAACGTAGAGTCAATTCTGATAAGAACCTAGGCATAATACATAGGAATTTACTCTACGTTATTCTTGAAATGGACTATAGTAATCATGACGCTTTATTCTAAATAAGGTAGGGCTCCTAAACCTGAAGAATTTCAAATCCTGAACATCAGTTGATAATTTGTCTCCAATTTACAGAACGTCATTTCGGTTTTAAGTCTATAAATAACGTTTTCATTCGAAATGTATTTTCCAAAATGTACGGGAATGCGTTAAAGTAGCGTGATGTCGAATCCGAAATCGAAATTTCAACCCACTCTTCCTAGTTTGTAAACAACGGTGTTGATAAATCGAGTTTTTTTCACAAATATCGCTGTTTATTTTCATCTATAAATAACGATGTGCTTTTCGTTGTTCGACTGTGTATGCGTGACGGCTATTATTTAGCTTTTATTTTAGTAATTCTTATAAATAAAAAATTACTTGCGTTCTTTTTGCGAAAACAATAGTTTTGTCAACTTGTTCAATTTCTATGATCATCAAGAGACCTAATTTTCGGATATGATATAGATATAGATAGATATTAGACCAGGATCCCACGCCTATTTTCAAAAATGATCAAGAACAGACTGAATCTTCCTGAGTAGCTTAATTTTGCCGAGACGCCCAACTTTTTCCTGCAAAAAAGTCATTAATAACACTCTCAACATGTACCAATGACGTGGTCATAAGAAATCATTAGTAACCAGCGGATTTTTTTACCGTTGCTTGGTTATTTGTATAATTGAATGGTCATATTGTCCTACAAATTGAATGATACGTGTTCCCAGTCCTACGCTCCGAAATTGTCAATTCCCTGGTAGAAAAAAATTATTAGTTATTGTAGGACAATGATAACACATGACAGGTTAGTGTATTCTTCATCTAAATAATACAGCGTCCTACAAAAAAACGGGTATGTATCGCTAGTCCCACAAGGATTATTAAAAATAACGAATTAATGGAGCTCTGAGTGATCTATCGATCTGGAAGGAAATAGTCTAGAGAGTAGAGTATTATTAATTGTTTGGTAATGATGCGAAGGACCCCGCACATTTACTAGGTAAAATGGTTTTCGGCTAATTTTGCTCAACATTGGATATGTTGTAGATTTACAGACCAGTTTCCGAGCTACAGGGTGTAAAAAATTCGATTTGTGCTATGTTGGGTATTATAACATTTTCGCATCTAATTTTAAGATCATGAGTCACTTGATTTGAATGAATTTAAGGTACAATTTTGATTTTCACTCAATCCGTTATAACTAGAAAACGAACTGCTAGAATTTGCCAATTTAAAAAAAAAGATGTGGGTCTTCATCAAGTTTGTACAAGAACATAATGGAGCACCCTGTATACTACGGCTTTTGCACGAAGGACTGGGAAAACCTACCTAGGACATTGTGACCATTTAGTCATACAAATATAAAGCAAGCAACGGTAGAAAAATCCGCTGGTTACTAATGATTTCTTATGACCACGTCATTGGTACATGTTGGGAGTGGGGGACTCCTAGTCCTACCATCCATTTTGTAGGACAAAAGTTTTTTCGAGTACTTTGGCGAATTATCTCGAGGTCCAACTAAAAAACTGTTATTAATGACTTTTTTGCACTCACCAAATCGACATTATTGACGCCTGGTCTACAGTATCGGAAAGTTTTCATCTGGGGTATGGTGGTTTTATGAGAGAGTAAAGAAAACCTTGCTATATGTTGAGAGAGCATTACAATTTCTCCTCTACTCGCTCGAGGAAGGGATATCAATTGAGCTGTTAATTCGTCGGGCGAGGCAACAGGAGATACGCGCAGTAGTGCGTTCCACTTATTTATGTGGTATTATCATATCATTGCGTTCCTTGTTGCTCGAGTAGATTTCTGTCTATACCCCAGATGAAAAGTTTCCGATACTGTATATGCATCACGGAGTACTAGGGGTAACTCATTCATATATATATGATAAATAATATGGGGTCCAACACAGACCCCTGGGGGACCCTTTTTCCGCTTGTAAGTGGGCTGGATATATGTACAAAACCTCACCGACTTTCTCTTCATCTAGGTGATATCGCAGAACGCCATGCCAGAATATTCGCAGAAGAGGATCTGGAAACCTCCCGCAGGAGAGCGGAAAAACACATCACACAGGACCACGCCTTCGACTCAAGAGGCGCACGCATGACCAGGGCAGGCGCCCGTATGGCCTCCATGGAAAAAGACATCAACGATGAGGTGCGGAGATTTTTTATGTGAATTACAAAACGTTTCTGAAATCAACACATTTCTACTGCATTGATATTTGGCATTTCCTTGGAGAATGAGAGAGAATTGTTTCATCTAGAATAGAAAGTGATTTATTGATACAATGAAAAAAAGACAGCTTCAGTTTGTAGGCTAAGTACTTTATCAAGATGTACATTGTACATTCTACATTGTACATTGTACATTGTACATTCTACATTGTATATTCTACATTGTACATTTTACATTGCACATCGTGCATTGTAAGTTGAACATTGTGCATTGTACATTGTATATTCTACATTTTACATTCTACATTGTACATTGTACATTCTACATTGTTCATTTTACATTGCACATCGTACATTGTAAGTTGTACATTGTGCATTGTACATTGTACATTCTACATTGTATATTCTACATTGTACATTTTACATTGCACATCGTGCATTGTAAGTTGAACATTGTGCATTGTACATTGTACATTCTACATTGTACTTTGCACATCGTACATTGTAAGTTGTACATTGTACACTCTACATTGTACATTCTACATTGTACATTTTACATTGCACATCGTGCATTGTAAGTTGAACATTGTGCATTGTACATTCTACATTGTACATTTTACATTGCACATCGTACATTGTAAGTTGTACATTGTGCATTGAAAATTGTACACATTGTACGTTGGACATTGTACATTCTACATTTTACATTTTACATTGCACATCGTAAATTGTAAGTTGTACATTGTGCATTGAAAATTGTACACATTGTACGTTGGGCATTGTACAATGTACCTGAATTCATTCAAAGCAGCTCAAGATCTTTAGGATGAAACTGACAAAGTCAAAGTCGCTGCCAGCTTTCATTCTTTATATCCAAAGTGTGAAAAGTGTGCTTGTCTTTGGACAGTAGTTGACTTTGCTCATTTCTCTTATTTGTGTTCCGTTTATCGAGAGATTGTCTGTACATGTATTTGAAATATATCCCAATGGATTTCAGGAACGGCTGGCTCACTGATTTTATTAATAATAAAATTCGAAAATAACCAGATGATATTATATTTTTTGGCTGTATAATGGGAATTGTGCATGCTTGCAAACTGTGAATTAACTATTTGTTTATTGTAATGTATTTATAACCAATCATATAATAAGCCCGTTACGTTTTAATACATTGTTGAAGTTTTCTTGCATTTGTTTGTTATTTATGAGATGAACGAGGTTACTTGATGTGAACATTTTTTGGATTATTAACTATGTTGAATAAATTACTATTTCCGAATAGCTGTGATCAAATTATAATACAATCAGCACTAACAAACCCAACTACAAAGTTTGTATACACATGATCATTGAATCATCATTTCGGGGAAAACTTCATTTTTTGATGATTACTTCACATTTTTTCTCATAAAACAGTACTGAACATTATGCAACAAAGGAAAGATAATTGAATAAAAACGGTTCAGAAAGAGACTATGTTCTAAAACCGAAAACTACTACTAATTTGGTTTAATAATTATTATTTTGGTTTTATAATACTTAATAAACATAAAAACAAAAATTTCAATTTTCTGATTCGTAGCTAGATAACAACTATCTCATATCTCATAGATTTTTCATGATTCATCCTCATACAATTTAAACTAGCTTTGCGATATTGATTCAGTCAGTGTAATATTGGGGATTATCAGAATATAATAAAAATGGGAAAAAAATTTTGTTGTCACTTCTGAATGTGTTTTCAAATATTCTACTCTCAAATGTACCGTGACCAGATTTAAAAACAAATGCAGATTTTAATTTATTTAAGTTAATGATGTGATAGAGATCCTAAAAATTTGTAAGGAAATACATATTCCTTTTTTAATTCAATTGCCTTATCTGAATATAAATAAAACCATAATTGAAATTCACCCCGAAAACTGAAAAAACTTAAAAAAATTAATAATTTTTTACACTAGTGTATGTTCATTATGATTGACAAATATTTGTGAATGCAAGGGGTAATGTATTAATTTTTTAATTTGCATAATAGAATAGGTTGTTTTGTACTAACTTTTTTTTAAATTTTGGTGTTATTGCAGTTAGCAAATAACTTTAGAATTTGAAACATGCATAGCTCTTAATTTATATATTAAATTTTAAAGAAACTATTATTCCATTCTAAAAACTCAAATCATTTCTACAATATTTCATGAAGCTAAAAAAAATATATAATTTTTTGTAGCGTAATTCTACTGTGTCTAAGTCTAAGGCTATAGTCCCCTGAAATCCAGGGTACGGTTTTGATTATTGGAGAATAAACGACTACTATTTGGATTAGGGAATATCCCAGCAACTTTTCAACGTTCGATGGACTGAGTTTAAGTTTTGCATTGCTTTATTCATCGTTCCACATCACGAACGCATTAGAAACAATAAAAATCTCCCTTATATACATTCACAAAAATATAGCCTACACGAGTAGAAGACTTTAATTTTTTATTATTTGCCATAGCGAATATTGGTTACATCATAAAGCTTCACTAATTCCACCTAAGTAGTATTGTTTTGTTGGTTTTGTCTTGTTATTGCTTCTGAAATCACTCGAGATCATTTATAATGAAATATTCTCACTATATTAACATCTATCATAGCTCTGTTCGAAGGCCTATATTAACGCTTTTTATTTTAGACCGCCGCTTCCATCCGCCATCTTAGAGCCCAAAAGAAAGTATCCCTAATCGACGATGTCGATCTAGAATCCACATCGAACAATCTAAAGACGCACCGCCTCCTAGGACGAGCAGACAAAATCTTGGACAGCGTAGGAATAAACGAAAACTCCTCCAGAAGGATGCTAGAAGACGACATAGCCATGAAACGCAGAGCATTGAAAGTAACGTTCGAACCCGAAGCGGACGATTTAACAAAATGGACGCCGATAGAGAACAACGTTTCCTCCATCAGGTCTAGGAGAGAAGAAGTAAGAAGTGTCAGATCCAAAGCGACAGATGATTCTTCTTACACCAGAACTGAAAGCGGCGCAGCTTTGAGAGCAAAACAATCGAGAGAGCGGTTGAGTGATATTGAAGACGAGATGGCGGCCATGGCAGAGAAACAAGCCGCCAGGGAAGCAAGGGTAGCGCGATTAAGGGCTCTCGTTGCTGAAACGGAGCAGGAGTCTGCAGAGTTTGAGGTTACTCAAGCCAAATCCGAGAGGGCCAGCGCAAGAAAAGAACAACGCTCAGTACATTTCTGAGTCTTATGTTCATCCATTACGTAGGTTAGGTCTCTATCGACATTTTTATTTTAGTGCTTCTTCGAGAAAGTATTGTGTATGGAGGTATTGTCAATTTGAAATGTTGGGTGAATAATCTGCATTTTTTAGAAAAGAGTGCATTTACTTTGAAAAAATATTCACTCAAATGTTGTTGGTATGATTTGATATTTTTGATTGTTATTATTGAGGCTTGGGTCTCAGAGAGATATATTAATTAAGGATCATTGAAACACATGAAGAATGTGATTTTCTGTAAAATGTTTTATATATAGTATGGATTTTATAGGCTCAGCTCGAAGGGTTTTAATAAAAAGATGAGTTGGTTTCTTTTTAATTATTTCAATCATTGATACAACCATAAACAATACACAGAGCGCATTCACAAGACAAGTACGGCAAAGCAACACAGACTTAGTGTTTTTTGAATCTGCAGCGCCATCTGCCAGTTTGCTGACGTATGTCACTCTTCGTCCTGGAGGGGTATCAGCGCCATCTGTCGGTGACGACAGGCATGCTGCTGGTGAAGTGTCATCTGCCACTTTTGGTTCTGGATATATATCAGCGCCATCTCTTAGTTCTTCAGGTTGTTTGAGGTTGTGGTATCATGTACTGGGTGTTAATCATGTTCCGGGTGATTTCTTCAGACAAACCATATTTTATAGAGTTCCAAGGCTGTGCGGTTTAAAATTGGCGGGGGTAACGACACCAACTTGGAAATTCCAAATGGAACACCCTATATATTTTCACGTTTGAGTACGATTGCATAGTTTTGAAACAAAAAATTCACTCTTCTGAGTGCGTTTGAGGTACTTCAGCCAATGTGATGGACAGAAACAGTTGAGTACCTACCTATGGTGGTTTGAAATTTCTAATATTAATTATAATATATTGTTGACAGGTATTTCTTAGATTCTAATTTTCACGACGAATCCATTGATAGTTTGAGTTGGAGCCCTTGGTACTTTTCATTTGTTCAATAATAATACATATGTATACGTATATAACAGAATTTAATATAACAGAATTAATTTATGTATAAAGTGGGTAAAGTGATTCTTTTTTTTACGAGTAGGAAATGTTGACGCACGACGCTGTAGTCAAAAGTGGACTTTTTTTGACAATTGTAGAAAAATAATATTTCTCACAGTATGAGCAAATCATGGTTTTGAAAGAAAGTAAGCCATGAGAAATGTGCTACTTTTCATAGCAGTTGTAGAAAAAGGACTTTTTTGTACTCGCGTGTTCGTTGAACTCCGCTGCGCCTCATGAAACAAACTTCCCGCTCATACAAAAAATACTTACTGTACGAGTTTCTATATTAAATAACTGATGTTATTCAGATTTTTATGTCATACTAGTTCATTATTTTGTTTTTATTGCTTAGTTACCAACTATATAATATCGCACTTTATGCCCGTGCGGGCATAAAGTTCACTTTATGGCCCGCGCGGGCATAAAGAGAAATAATTTTTTGTTTAACTTATTTTTCGTATTCCATTTCTTTATATTTTATTGGCAACATATTTTCAGTTACTTTCTTTGCTTTTTCAATAATTTCGTCAGGAATTCCAAAATCTGCGTTCATTTTGACTTCTAACTTTGACACATATAAAAATTATTGTCATTTCATGACATTTACGTTTGTCAACATTCACCTAGCAACGATAGTGTCTACTATGATAAAATGGCAATGTTATTAATTCATACCGGATTTTTTAAAATACTGATTTGTATTGAGATTGGATCGCAATAACGAACTAGTATGACATAAAAGTTTGTATGTACCGCGGGCACAAACAGATGTGTATACCCTCGGGCGACTTACAAACCCTCAGTCCTGAGGCCCTCGGGTTCGTAAAACGTCGCCCTCAGGGCATAAATATCTATTTATACCCTTGGTACATAAATAACTATTATAACCTCTGTTAGCATTCTGTACGTTATGTCACTCGAACTTTTCTTAGTCGATTGTAACAATTGTTTCCCATATCGGAATCTATTTATGTCGGTAACGACGATGCTGCCCAGGACACGTGCGAAGGGTTTGCCAATTTTTTCAGTCCAACACACATATCACTGGATTCAATCCAGAATATAAATGGAGTGTAAAAAATAACTATTGGAGTTGATTAAATGCTCTCGCAAGACGGAATGATTAATTTCAAGTAATTGTCAGAGAGTAATTGGAAATTTCCCGAGCATTAATTGTTTGCTTGGACGGGTTGGAGACTATTTCATCGAAATATTTCAGAGAGAAATGAATATACAGTGTGTCAAATTTGAATGTTGCTAGTACCCAAGTAGCACACCCATATTGGTACAATATTGTGAAAATATTAGCAAAATATTCAAAAAATAATATTGGCGAGAAAAAAAATATGAACAATCGGCGATATTGGTCCAATATTTCAATACCCTGTATCTCCGAAAGGAAGCATTTCCGGACACAAAATTATTTAGACTTTTTTTTCTTAAAATTGTCTCAGGATAACGTCACTTGAATATTTTAACGTACTTATGTTACACCCTGTATAGTTGAGTGTACCTATGGCGGTTTGAAATTTACGCACTATTACCTAAAGAGTCGATTTTTTTCAAATGAGAATATGTTTCAGACAGTCATTCCTTCTAATTCTAATTTTTACGACGAATTAATTAATGGTTTCAAATCGAAAATCGTATGGATAATCCCAATACACTGATTATTACTTGAAAATGTACGAGAATATTGGGATAATCCGCTCATCAAGTATGCTGTGGATATAAAATTGAACGGAACTGAATTCATACCTTGAATTTTACGATCAAAACGAAACGGATACATTATTTTGCAAATGAATCTACTACTAAATGAGTAAAACAAAGCTGCTTTGTTCTGAACTGAATCATTTATTTGAAATTTCTGATGGAACGCTCCGTAAAATTGTACATTTTTCGAATCCGCAAGCATCAAGTACGTCTAGTCAGTTTTGAAAACAAATAGAGCTCAGTCACTTTTTTCATTCGCATCAAAGAATTCCCTTTTAAAAAATGAAGAGTGTCCTATGGAAACAACGATAACTCTGACAAGTAAGAAATAAGTCTACATCATAACTCAATAAGTTCTCATATCTAGAGTGCATCAGGTCATCAAATGTTTCAACCAACACAAGAGATGCCAAAGTTGGCATGCTATTAATTAATGAATGCAAAAAAAAATCGAGGAACGCGAGTAACTTTCTATGCTGAAAGGGATTTCAACAGCCCTGATATTTTGGTAAACAATTTTTTTTCTAACAATATACGATGTCAAGAAGTCATGTGCCGAGTTTCAAAGTGCTACGATTCATTCTTCACTTGTGATTTGTCGGTGCTATTTTTCGATTTTCAGTTATAGGATCCGGACAAAATGCAGAATTTTCAAACTGTCACCCAAGCTGTCACCTGTGGCTGTCACGCAAACTGTATTGTTCAGAAAATCCAGGACAGCTTGCTCGATTGTGGGTATAATTTAGAGTATAAGGTGAAGTTATTTGCAAGTTCCAAACAGTGGCTAGATCAAAAAGTGTCTTTCTAATAGTACAAAGTCAATTTCCAATACAGCTTGTTTTGTGTAGATCGAGTCGACAAGGGTAATTAATTGCGAACGCAACGTTCATTTGTTTCATCGGGAACCGTAACACAACACCTTGTCAAAGCGCTCTTGATCGTTTTCTCTTTCGGAGCTGTGATAATTAGAGTGGTGCGGGGGAAGTGGGGAGAGATCCGCTCCCATTTAAATCCGTTGTCGATTTTATTTCAAGTTCTATTGTTTGTTATACAACTGCTCACCTGAGTTGCATAAGTGAGGTTAGTGCCAACGTTGGTTCATTGGATTTTACAGTGAGATAACTACATTTCATTTTTCGTACGAGGAGCTCATAGTGTTGCTGGTAAATTTTGTTATTTTTAAAAATTATACCTAATGTTTTGCAACTTTCGTACAAACCTTCCGATATTTTTCGGAAGGAATAGTTTTTGTAAAAATTTTTAATTGCTATTCATGAATTCAATTCAATAAGAAAATTGTAAAGAGATACAAAGTTTTGTAGATAAAATAGTTCTATGAGACCAGACGTGTCTTGTATTCAAGAAAAAGTGTTTGGAAGTTGCGTTAGTTGGGAAAGAGGTGCAACATCGATATTGCCTTGTTTTTGATAATCAACTTAATGGCAACAAGAACGGTTTGATCGGTTTCATAATATTTCAGCTAAGTCTCACTCACAAAATAGACAGAATTTATTATACAGTGCGTTCATAAAATGTGGAAACGCTCAATTATCTTACGAGTTGATTATTTTTGGAGGTAAAGCTCGAACAGGTCGATTTTGTATTTTAGTCTTCAACCTTTTATTACAAAAAAATGATTTTTTCCCACCACCTTACAATGATATGATATTTCTATTTTTTATTTTCAAATTGAAAGGGTATATGTTTATATCAAAAATTGAAAGCTCATATTTTTCCGAGTTCAACCATACCACATACGTCATATACTTCAAGTAACAGTTACTGAGTGTAAAAGAAACCAGTGTATGTATTTCTCAATATTTTTTTTCATTTTAAATATCAATGACGATATGATAATCGTTGACGTCATTTATTGTACGGTGGTGAGGAAAAAATCAATTTTTTGTGAAAAAGTGACTTTTTTGTCCGTCAATTTTTTTCGTTCAAATCCTCAGTATATACTAATTCGGACATTCTGAATCGATTGGCGTTCGCAGAATTTATCTATCTCTGACCGTTCTCGAGTTGGACAGTTTTAAATCCATTTTGGGTGGTTTTCTTCCCGTCAAAAATATTTCTGATGGGTTTTCGACATTTTCGTTCAAAGATTCGGAATCAGCACGTCAAAATACGTTGGAGAACAAACATTTGAAATTCAAAAAATGAAAAATAAAAAAGTGCAAAAAATTATGTATGGTAAAATAATCGACTTTTTTGTCCGTCGATTTTTTTCGTTTAAATCCTCAGTATATACTAATTCGACCGTTCTAAATCGATTGGCGTTCGCAGAATTTGTCTATCTTTAACCGTTCTCGAATTGGACAGCTTTAAATCCATTTTGGATGGTTTTCTTCCCGCCAAAAATATTTCTGATGGGTTTTCGACATTTTCGTTCAAAGATTCGGAATCAGCACGTCAAATAACGTTGGAGGACAAAAATTTTAAATTGGAAAAATAAAAAATAAAAAATCTCATAAAATTGCATTTTCTACCTTAAACACTCTTTTCCGGCTAAATATTTTATCTGAGCATATAAAAATCATACATTTTCGTAATGAGCATGAAATTTCACGTATACAGTGCAAATTTCAAATCGATGTGACAACTTAGTATTTTTCACGATTTTTAGGGGTAAACCCCTTTCAACTTTTTTCGAGTAATTTTTAATTCCTTTCCATTGACTCGAAATCCCTAATATATACTAATTCGACCATTCTGAATCGATTGGCGTTCGCAGAATTTGTTTATCTCTAACCTTTCTCGAGTTGGACAGCTTTAAATCCATTTTGGATGATTTTCTTCCCGCCAAAAATATTTCTGATGGGTTCTCGACATTTTCGTTCAAAGATTCGGAATCAGCACGTCAAAATACGTTGAAGGACAAAAATTTGAAATTCAAAAAATGAAATATAAAAAGTTCAAAAAATTATGTATGGTAAAATAATCGACTTTTTTGTCCGGCGATTTTTTTCGTTTAAATCCTCAAGATATACTAATTCGACCGTTCTAAATCGATTGGCGTTCGCAGAATTTGTCTATCTTTAACCGTTCTTGAGTTGGACAGCTTTAAATCCATTTTGGATGGTTTTCTTCCCTCCAAAAATATTTCTGATGGGTTTTCGACATTTTCGTTCAAAGATTCAGAATCAGCACGTCAAAAAACGTTGGAGGACAAAAATTGGAAATTCGAAAAATTAGAAATAAAAAATCTCATAAAATTGGATTTTCTACCTTAAACACTCTTTTCCGGCTAAATATTTTATCTGAGCATATAAAAATCATACATTTTCGGAATGAGCATGAAATTTCACGTATACAGTGCAAATTTCAAATCGATGTGACAACTTAGTATTTTTCACGATTTGTAGGGGTAAACCCCTTTCAACTTTTTTCGAGTAATTTTTAATTCCTTTCCATTGACTCGAAATCCCTAATATATACTAATTCGACCATTCTGAATCGATTGGCGTTCGCAGAATTTGCTTATCTCTAACCGTTCTCGAGTTGGACAGCTTTAAATCCATTTTGGATGGTTTTCTTCCTGCCAAAAATATTTCTGATGGGTTTTCGACATTTTCGTTCAAAGATTCGGAATCAGCACGTCAAAATACGTTGGAGGACAAAAATTTTAAATTCGAAAAATGAAAAATCAAAAAGTTCAAAAAATTATGTATGGTAAAATATTCGACTTTTTTGTCCATTGATTTTTTTCGTTCAAATCCTCAGTATATACTGATTCGACCGTTCTAAATCGATTGGCGTTCGCAGAATTTGTTTATCTCTAACCGTTCTCGAGTTGGACAGCTTTAAATCCATTTTGGATGGTTTTCTTCTCGCCAAAAATATTTCTGATGGGTTTTCGACATTTTCGTTCAAAGATTCGGAATCAGCACGTCAAAATACGTTGGAGGACAAAAATTTTAAATTCGAAAAATGAAAAATTAAAAAGTTCAAAAAATTATGTATGGTAAAATATTCGACTTTTTTGTCCATTGATTTTTTTCGTTCAAATCCTCAGTATATACTGATTCGACCGTTCTAAATCGATTGGCGTTCGCAGAATTTGTTTATCTCTAACCGTTCTCGAGTTGGACAGCTTTAAATCCATTTTGGATGGTTTTCTTCCTGCCAAAAATATTTCTGATGGGTTTTCGACATTTTCGTTCAAAGATTCGGAATCAGCACGTCAAAATACGTTGGAGGACAAAAATTTTAAATTCGAAAAATGAAAAATTAAAAAGTTCAAAAAATTATGTATGGTAAAATATTCGACTTTTTTGTCCATTGATTTTTTTCGTTCAAATCCTCAGTATATACTGATTCGACCGTTCTAAATCGATTGGCGTTCGCAGAATTGGTGTATCTCTAACCGTTCTCGAGTTGGTCAGCTCTGAATCAGTATTAAAATGTTTTTTTTTTGGCGCCAAAAATATTTCCGATGAGTTTTCGACATTTTCCAAAGATTCGGAATCAGCACGTCAAAATACGTTTGAATGCAAATTTTCACTTTCAGATTTTTTCTTTCAGTATTTTCACAATATCTATCAGTAGTTCAATGTCCAGCGTGGCTTTAGCTGGGGAAGTAGTTGTAGTGATATTACAAAAAAATCACAATTTTCGATTTTAATGGAGAATATTTCCCTTTTCAACAAAAATGGGTAACATTTTTAATACTTTAAAAAACAATAACCCAAAAATTAGTACACGGCATGACAACATGTAAACGAAGGTATTTTTATTGTGTTCAGAGAGGAGCCGTTTGTTTTATACTTTTCGCAGATTTTTATATATTTCCAATTCACTGTAACTATTATCATTCATTATTGGCGCAGATTTAAACCTCCAATGGCTGACGACGGCGACTGGTTCGGAGGTGGCGACGACGATGCCGCCGCACCGGTGGTAAAACCTCTGAAAAAGAAAGGGAAAGAGCCCACACCACCACCCGAAACCCAACCCGCCCCTGCTGAAGGGGAAGCGCCAGCGGAGGCAGAAAATGTGGCCCTAGAGGAGGCCGAGGAAGACGAGTACCTCGATCCGGACAAATTGCTACTCTTCAAACATTGGATAAGGTAAATTAGTGTCAGTTTTAGGAATTGGTGAACGTTAGGAAGCACTTCGTTAAAATATTTCAACTCTTTGCAGAATAATCTGAGACTTTCGTTCCTCCATGTTCGACTAATTGGGATATATTAGAAAAAAAACCACAGCCTAAAATACCAAAAAACTATCGAAGATTTTCTCCAGATCCAAAGAATGTCTGAGTAGGACTTGTTCAACAGATCCACATTAAAATTCACAAGCCGTTGATTTAAAAAAATAGTGACAACCTTGGTTGCCAATGAGATGAGTAGGTACTCATGTTTTCAGTGCTTGATGTAATAAAAATGCACTTATCTCTCTGTTTATGTGATTTATTGCTACAAGGCCGTCTTTATTCCATTCTGTCTTCACTGTTTTCCCGTCGGGGTTACATTGCCCCCTTCTACAAGACATTTCGTCCATGAAATCCGACGAAAGTAACACTCCAGTCTTCCTGTCTGGTCGTCGAAGATAGTTACAGTAACTTGATGCCACTGGATCTGAATATCATCTCCGACATTTCTTCTATAACTCTCCCAGAACAATTTTGGTGCTGCCAGGTCATGAGATTTTGGTCCAGCATCGGGCTGTTGATCTGGTGAGGCTCTTCCAGACATCCTCATAGGACGGTTTGTCTCGAAAATCCTTTTTCATTAATAGGTAGAATAAATAAATAAATCACATTTTTCATTTTTCAATTTTCATGGAGAATGTTCCCCTTTTCAACATGAATACCTCCCAAGAGGTTATCTTGAACGATGGAAAATAGCGACTAAAGTTTGTCTTTCAGTCGCAGATGATTCCACAACAGATGTTATGAATGTCCTATTCATATTTTCGAACTAAAATCAAACTGCTCATGACAGGTCTATGTCAAAAAATAATTTTCAAAGTGTTTGCTTCTGAAGAGCCTGTTTTATTTCAATCCTTTAGCAATCCTCCTGAAGAGCTTGGCAAAGCGAAATAGATTTTCGTCGACCAAAATGTATTGGGGATTAAATGCGAGAGAAGCGAACCTTGCTTCAATGAAATGAACGATTTCTGTGAGTTTTTTTTTTAATAACATTCTCCTTATCTAATTTATTTAATGATTTTTTTCAATGAAAACTAGCGAGAATTAAAAAAATCGTCTATCTGAATGAAAATGCGAATTTTCACTTTCAGATTTTTTCTTTCCTTTCCAGTTAGAGTAATATCTCTCAGATGCCGGGGAAGTAGTTGTTTTCTCTTAGATATTACAAATAAATCACACTTTTCATTTTTCAATTTTCATGGAGAATATTCCCCTTTTCAAGGTAGAAGATGTTCCTCTGGCCCTTCTTCAACTGTAACACTCCTAGTCCATGAAAATTTGTGGACGTCAAAATGAGAAGACTGCAGTTCACTATGATTTACAGATGAAATTGTAATGTCAAGTAAATAAGCTAGTGACTAATTTGAAACAAATGCTAAAGCCTTAATATCACCCTGAATGAAGTGATGGACGTGAACAAACATACAAAGTTTTTGAAGGGAACACTAAAATAATCAAATGACATTGCGCTACGCGTTTTAAATTTTTGTCAGTTGTTATTTATATTTAGAAAAACAATGGATGAACAGCAAACTAATTATAGAACACACTGTAAATTATTTAAGTTACTACATCGGATAGCAGATGATCTGTTATTCGCGGGACAAAAATTTGAAGATCATTAATTAGTTAATACTTATGATAGTTTTCATCACCTTTCAATCAAAAAATGAGTTATTTAATTCGTGTTTAATGGGAAATAATTAATAATATTGTATCAAAAAGTTAAAAACAAATTTTCCGTTTCATTTTGCTGAAATGTAAATTTTTAACATCCTACTTAGTAAAAAACTATCGTCAATCATCATCAGCTGAGCTGGTGTCTATAATTTATGTGTCTAATCCTATTTTCCATTTATTTTTTGTCTGTTTGTGTGAATGAAGAATGCCAACAGCGATAAATACTTGAGATTTATTTTTACCCTTGGCAAATATCAATCATTACATATATTTTATAGACATTAGACATTGATGAAGCTCGTCATGTTTTTCAACAATCCCAATGAATAGAAAAGGTAGTTCGAAATAGAATGTCAGGTAAATTGTCGACTGTCGTAACATCATTAACAATATTGAATGTTTTTTTCCAAACTGGCGTACTGTCCGACTTCTTGAAAACCTCCATTGTTATTCCTCTACATAAAGGTAGAGATTTGGAAAACCCTTCTCATTCTCGCCCAATATCTCCCATTCCAACTATGGCAAAATTCATAAACTCAAGAAAAAAAACTGAGCTGGTTCAATTGTATACTTCGGACAGATAGTGAGAACAACAACACTCGAAAGAAATTAATGTGATTTTTGGACTTCCCCAAGGATCAGGTTTGGGCCCATTATTATTGTTGTAATATCTTGATGATATCAGTGTTTTACTGGAAAAATCACTTTTCTGCGGATGATGTAACCGTCATGAGGCATAGTAAAACTAAAGAAGATTAAAAAAATATTATGACACTGGATCACAATGAAATCAATGATTGGTGTGACGCTAACACAATATCATTCAATATTAAAAAAGCGAATGTATTTTTCAGTTGTGTCTATGACAACATATCATTGAACAATAATGTTCAGGACTCCACTTAGATAACAAATTGAAATTTGAAGATCACATTCATAATGTTACGGTTTTTATCTCTTACACCATTTACAATCGCAATGTCATAGTGCGCCATTACGTCATTAAATAACTCGGTGTGATTATCATTCATTCACATGTTTTTGTGGACTGTTTTGTGTCTGTGTCTGGTCCATTCATGATGATGTAGGATTTGAACTTAGTGATATAACGCTCTAGGTAAGTATAAACTTAGTTTTCTTGCTATAATTGTTGCTTCTAATACTTTACCAGTTCAAAGAAATCCTACCTCATAATTGCACACTGTGTGTTGTTTTTGTTTGTATCCACCTCTTAGTTTTTTGTTATCAAATCACAATTGAAATAACAACGGAAGGCAAAAAATTAATGAAGGTATGACTACAATGAGAATTTTATTAAAAAAAAATCACTAAATGCTTTTGCATTGCATTCTGTGTGTTGTTTTTGTTTGTATCCATCGCTTGTTTTTTCATTCTAGTATATTATGAAATCAGAACTGAAATATCAACAATGATTTATAGAAATAATGAGCATGAATATAATATCTAGGAACATTCACACAAATTCACGATTTTAGACTAGTGAGACTGTGTTTTATTTCTGCCTCATATTTATATTTGCATGAGAATGTAGGAGTCTTCAGAAACGATATTAACTTTTCCTTTTCCATCTCGAATCATTTTTAGCAGAGTTATGACCAATTAAATATTCGGCTCCGCCAGAACTTCCAGCGGCGGGTAAGCGTGAACCTGAAATTCGATGTCGATGTCGGATAACGTTTTCTGAGAAAACGAGCGCATTTCATAAGAAATTACTAGGAATAATTTTTGTGGACAATTTAATTGTTTTTCACCTTGTTGAGTTGTTTTTCCGATAAATCATATACTTTCCAAGATTACAGCAACAGTCTACTTATTTATTTTTAAAAGAAAAAAAAAATATTGTGAACAATTTTTTTTTGTCTCAAAACCCAATCGTTCTGGATTATATCAGATAGCCACATTCCCTTCTCAAAATAACTACAACTTGTTCCACTTCATAAAAGCGAACACTTCTATTAATCTATTATGATTACTCATTACTCTGTTGTTTTTATTTTTGGTTAATTATTCTGGACACTGAGTGGAAGTGACAATAACATACCGTCGCAATGAGGCCTCCAACATTTCTATTTCTGAACTGAAAATCATTCCCAAAAGATGTCTGAACTAAAAATAATATATTATCCAACAAGCCTATAATTATGGTCATTACCCACGAAGATGAAATTGCAAAACGAGCCGCAGGCGCGTGTTCAATATCTGGGTGGGTAATAGCTAGTATACTCGTGTTATTCGAAGAATAAACAAAATACCATTTTGATGGAATATTCAGAAGGAAACACCCAATCATGGGAATGCAACATAGGCTCCATCGTACTGTAAATATTCGCTGATCCTTTGCAGAGTTCACTCGTTTTTTTAGTACCTGTATTAATGTATGTATATATTTGATCTAATTTTTTTCATATCCTTCTTGCTGATCACTTGCTGAAATAAAACTTGGTCTTTAATGAAAACTCATAGAAAGAAGAGTCTATAGGTGTCAAATCTGGAGAGCGAGGTGGGCAAATATATGACCCTTTAATGACCATTTTCATTGAAATATTGCTTCCAGAATATCACCAACACTTCTGATATTATGAGATATTATCAAGACATATCATCTGCTGCCCTTTGGAATTGATTATTCAATCATGCTCCTGAAGTCGAATTGTTTTCATAACAATGAAGAAATACCACTCGATTATCTCTGAAAAAATCAAAACTGTCATAATTTTCTGTGACTTTTTAGTGAGCTTCGTGATACCAAGTATTATTATCATCTCCCCTATTATTATTGTTATTATTAAACATTAATAACTTCTCACCTTTCAACTGACAAATGACTTTGACGTTCCATAAATAATGGCTGTTGTAACAACTGGCTGAATGGAAACATTATGAATAAATTATAGATTTTCAACTTCAGATAACGCCGAAGAAAAAATGTAGAGGTGTAAGATCTGGAAATCTTGATGGCCATTCTGTACTTTCCCTGCGACCTATCCATCGCCCAGGAAATTTTGTATCGAAAAATTCTCCAGCCATGTGATTGAAATACTGAGATGTCCCGTCCTACTGAAATATGATTTTACAATTTTCAAACTATTCCTGATTGTTTAACACAATTCGTCTTATTTGAGGTTACATTTTACTTTCTAAAAGATGTCTGTGAAGATCCTGTAGGATTGCCTAGGATGAAAATTGGTCCAGCAGCAGTGCTGTTCTGGTTGGTATGGTGACGAACATTGTATTACATCTTAATGATACTTGATGATCATTTGCTAGAGTCGCTTTTTTCTCAAGAAGGAATGTTTTGAGAGACACTACAATAACGCCATTTTCTTTAAAAAACTAATAGAGCAGTTCAGACAAATTAAATTCCGGAAAAAAATATCCTCGAGCAGGAATCGAACCTGCGACCTCTAGATTTCTAGCCCGTGCTCTAACCAACTGAGCTATCGAGGACACATGATCGCATCTGCATATCAGGATACCGCTTTTCGTGGAATTTGATATTAGTATTAACACTTGCAAACTTCGCAGTTTCCAAGGTGTCGGTGAGTTAAGATGTTATATAGAAGGTACTCATTCATTATCATTAATCATCAGTCCAATTATTCTTCTTTCTTTTCTGAACGCCCCGATTCATTTATATTTATATCCAGACGCTATTCACTTCACTTTGGTTTTCAAATTTGGCTTCATTAACATTGTTCAATGATCGGAGATCCACACACCTGAATCCTGCTGAAATCACGCACATGGCGATGACGCTAAACGAAAGGAGAATTGGATTGACAATCATCGATAATGAATGAGTTCCCTTTAAAATTCGAACTCACGCCAAAGTTTGCAGGTTCAATATATATTATCATTAAATTCTGGGAAGAGCGATATTCCGATATGCAGATGCCAACGTGGGTTTTCGGTAGCTCAGTTGCTTAGAGCACTGCCTAGAAATCTAGAGGTCGCAGGTTCGATTCACACTTGCAGAGCATATCGTTTCCTGGAATTCAATTTGTCTTAAAGCCACTACTTATCAAACATTTATACTCGGAGTGGATTTACTTTGATTGCCACTATTATTTCGTTTCAGGCCTAAATTCCTCCCTTACAAATACCTGTACATGTACAGGAAGAACTACTATGATGACGTCATGGACTACCTGGAGAAGAGGGCTAGAGGCGTCCACAGAGACTTACCACATGCAGAAACTTGGGGAGAAAGGATGCTGAGAACGTACAATAATAAAGTGTACCAATACAGAATGTTCACAAAGAGGGTGCGGGAGGATCTGGAAATGGTGGAGAAAACAAAGATGAGCGGAAGTATATTCTATTACCATGTGAAAAATGCATTCGACAGGCAGTTTTCTCCGCTTCTACATTAGGATCAGATCGAATAGTGGAATTGTTGAATAAATTTTGTTTGAAAAATGTCTGCTTTATTTCGGTTTTAACAATTCCCGTCACTTACTCATCCTCATATCATTTCTCTATTTTTATCTTTAAACATCTTATGCAATTAGCGTCTTCGGCATAAAGAATGATATCACTATTTTGTAAATGTCCATTAATGTATATTATGTATAGTATTGAGCCCAGTATAGAGCCTTGAGGGACACCATAATTAGCATTTCTCTGTACGGACTTTTGCCCGTTTATATCAACAAATTGTCCTCTATTACATAAGTATGAGTAAACTAGCTCTAAAGCTTTACTACGAAAGCGCGGCCCTCCTGCGCCACAAGCAGTTTTTTTTTCATCACTTCTACTTTAATAAAGTCGAAATTTCGAGAAAAAAGTCGAGATAAAAGTCGAAATTTCGACATAAAAGTCGAAATTTCGAGAAAAAAGTCGATTGATAATCTGCCATGCTGCTTTTACTTTATTACTGGAATACTCAATAAACTGTGTGCTTGCTGAGATTTTTGCTTTCTTCATTTCCAATTAATAGTTTTTTCTAGTGTCGCTGTATAATTATATATGATTTAATATGTTCCTAATCAGATTTCGATCAGATTTGTATTTTTCCTGTATGAATCTTCAAATGATTGATTATTCACACTGGTGTTCCTAGTAAAATATTTCGAGCAGATTTTGCAAGGAAATAAATTTTGGATGGATGGATTTTCTCCCGTATGAAACCATGCATGTCTATTCAAGTCGACAATGCTACTGAAAGATTTCCAATATATTTTGCAATTTAATGGTTTTTTCCGTATGAATCAATAAATAATCAATAAATGACGTTTCGGGTCACTGTTCCTAATGAAATAGGTTTTCTCCTGTATAAATCTTGGATTTTTTTCTCCTGTGTGAATGTTGGGGTTTTTCTCCTGTGCGAATCTTGGGGTTTTTCTCCTGTGTGAATATTGGGGTTTTCTCCTGTATGAATATTGGGGTTTTTCTCCTGTGTAAATATTGGGGTTTTTCTCCTGTATGAATATTGGGGTTTTTCTCCTGTGTAAATATTGGGGTTTTTCTCCTGTATGAATCTTCGAATGATTGAATATGTCGTCCCTAGTAAAGCTTTCGATTAGATTTTGCAATGAAATCGTTTTTCTCATATTATATGAATATTTGAATGATGATTCAAATTGATTTTCCTAGTAAAAGATTTCGAGCAGATTTTTCAAGGAAATGGTTTTTCTCCCGTATGAAACCATGAATGTCTTTTCGACAATGCTACTGAAAGATTTCAAACATATTTTGGAATTTAATGGTTTTTCCTCCGCATGAATCAATAAATGACGTTTCAAGTCGCTGTTCCTGAAGAAGGATTTTGAGCAGATTTTGCAATGAAACTGTTTTTCTCCCGAACAAGACGTTCAGAGAATGAAATTCTTCTCTCATATTGCGCAGATAGATCATCATCGAACCATTTCCTTTTGCTGATTTTATTGCTGTCTATTTGGACTTTTTTAAAATATGACAACTCATTAAAAAAAAGTTGACAGGTGACGAAATATAGATAATTGGAAAAAGTCATTCAATTGCTTTCAATAAACCTTTGATCAAATGTATGAGGTACGTTATTATGGTTTTTCTTTCGATAAGAAAGTTACAGGACCGCGAATACTTGATGAAAATTCATCTGTTTTCATTATGCAGTATAAATAAATGACTAATATTTTATTCCAGGCCCAAATTCCTTCCCTACAAATGCCTTTACGAATATAGAAAAAACTACTACGACGACGTCATGGAGGTTTTGTCCAGCCGCCGAAGAGGCTTCAAGAGATCCATCCCCCCGGCCCAGACGTGGGCGGAGAGGATGTGCCGGCTGCGAAGCGACCCCTTGTGGAAGCTCGACAATTTCGACAGACATCTCGAAGACGTCAAAATGATAACGAGAACGGAAATTAGCGGAAGTTTCCACAGTTACTACTCCAAAGAACAATTCAACAGGCGGTATTCCAAGTTGTTGTACTAGTTGTAAAGATTTGTGGAAATTTAGTAAAAATATAACAGAAAATTGAAATTTGTTTCGGAAAGCTCATCTATCACCCGTCTCTGAAAATAGTATAGGTATAGAATAAAGAATAGCTTCGAAGATTCAGCGGCTCGAATTTAGATGGGTCTCACCTCTTTTCGAAGTGCTTAGTCCATGTCAGAACGAGATGACGTCAGGCATTCCTTCAACGTTGTAGCCTTGTCAGAGAACAATGCGGCAGTTACTCAGTATACACTTTCGAAGAACAAGCGGCCAGGTTCGGCTCCAGGTTTGTCACAATACTATACTCGATTCCATCGATGTAAATTCGAATTGTAGTTAGTTGGTATCAATGGGTATAAGGCGAGGTAATAATAAAACACGAATTAACATTTGATTCAGCAAATTTTATTTTGATATTACATGTAGACAAGTAAGTTGATTGATAATCAAAACCACAATCGCGCTTAGGGAAGATCAAGACATGTTCGGTGTGCTCGCGCACTGTGTTTGCCCAAGGCCCTTTGGACGGCCTGCAGTACAAAACAATTTTGATATACTAAACACTAGATCTATTGAATTTTCGCGTATTCAAATCTTAGGCCCTTTTGCACACTGTAGAAGAAACGCATATAGAGTTTGTCGAATGTATGGACCAGGCGCACATACAGGATTTCGTTTCGGGGGGGCGGGGGGCAATTTTTGTGTGATTTCATCTAGCTTTTGGAAAATTCGTTGTGAACAATAAATTTGATAGAAGTTTAGTTTGATATCGTGAGTAGTTAGGGGGGCAATTGCCCCCATTGTCCCCCTCGTTTCCGCGCCTGGTATGGACCCACCCATTTTTCTCAGTTAATATTAAAACTATCGAAAAAAAGTTTGGATGAAAGTTGAAAGGTATTTCATTCTGTACTTTTTTGTGAATTCAAATATTTTTTAATGTGCCATTTCAACTCTCCTCACTCCTCCACCAATAGCACATAAAAAAAAATATTTGATTTCACAAACAAGTGCAAAGTGAAATAACCTTCAACTTTCATCCGACCTTTTTTTCGGTAGCTTTAACTGCGAAAAAAGGGCGGGTCCATACATTTGACTGACTCTGTATATGGTCAATCGCATAAAAAATTTCACTGTATCAATATGCGAGTTCCACCACTTTTTTCGGTAACGAAAAGAATGTGATGAATTGAGAAATAATTAAAGCAACAAGTACCTACGAAAATGTAGGTTATTTTTCGTCAAAATGGTAATTCTCAGGTCTTGCATCTGGCCAGGATTTTTGTAAAATTTTTACTGCTGGTATTTATTACATTATTTTTTATCGAACACATCCTATTTTAAATTGAAAGAAGGTGCAGATACGTGAGGACCTCCCAGAAACTAGCGACAGTCAATTGTCCGTAATCCTTTCAATATACAAGGTGTGTCGTGGGGCTAGAAACAAACTCATTGGGTTAGCCGAATATAATCCAGCAAATGCTTTTACCATAGTTTAATCTCTCTCATACCTCATCATCACGTGCCTAAAAAAACTCGAATGAGAGCCTTTGTCTATTTAAATTCATTTCACTCATTATATCTGAAAAAAGAATAATCTAAATCGAGTTAATTTCAAGACGATAGTTTAAAATTCCACTGGAGTTTTAGTATGTTGTTCTAAATGATGAAATTATTTGGAAACCTGTCATAGAATGTTTGAACTACTAGGGGAGTTAAACTTTTATTTTTTCACCTCTACAATGACTGAGCTATGCTATGTTGGCCAGAAAATGTGATGGTACAAAGTACAGTAAATAACTATTGAAAAATGAATAACTGGAAATTCTTAAAAGAAGAGCAAATATTGGCTTCAATTTTCGTCAGGCAAGCATGTTTGTGTTGAAATATGAGAAAGAATAATATATATTTGAAGTTCTATCTCTTTGAATGAGGCATCACTGGAGACCATGTAATTTCTTTTACTTGCTCCCAGTAGGAAGAAGAGGAAGAAGTAGAACAAGAAGAAGAAGAACAAGAAGAATAACAAGAAGAAGAAGACGAAGAACAATAAGAAAAAAAGAAGAAGAACAGGAAGAAGAAAAACAAGAGAACAAGAACAAAACACATAATTGGGTGTATTTTTATTGAATGAGCATTATCTTCACTTCCAATAAAAACAAACAAAATTTCGTAAATTTTTTTATCTTGACATGATTCGTTTCTAACGAATTCATCGCGACTTTCTGGGAGACCTTCCGAGCATCGTTTTGAAATAGAGTTTTGAAGGCGGCAGGTGAAGATCTGGACAGGTGGCATCGGGCGTCTATCGGCTTCTAACTCAACTATACCGCGATCCACTCTGTCCGTTGTAAGCACCGAATACCATCAATATAACAATTATTTATAATGCAACTCCAGAATAAAATAGACCATCTACATTCAACTTCCTTCGAATCACATAAAAACTTTGAAAACAGTAACATTTAATTGATATTTGAATATTATCGAAGATTATTTGGGTTATAATAATATAGAGAGTAAGGTATAGTCGAAGATCAGTATAATGTATAGTAAACGAGTCAGTTGCGGAAGATTTATGAAAATTATACCCTTAAAATAATCTTAATTGCAACGAAGGCTTCCGAGACATTATCTGTTATTTTATCAGTAATCAACATCGAATTTAATTGCTATGACGCATTTCTGATCCGGAATTCAGTAAAATCAAACTCAAATAAATTCTTTTCAACCGAATAACTAAACTCTTTGGAAGCCTCAGATCTAGCCAATAAGCGTCACTCAGTAAGTGAAGAATGTCTAATGAAATTCAAAAAATATCCCTGTAACAAGATTTTTAAATCGGATAGAAGTCAGTAATGATATATAATATCCGAAAAGGCCAATCAATAGAGGATGTTTTCCAAAGTATCGTTTAATTTTTCCTTGGTAGGGAAACTTAAAATAAGACGCGTTAGGTGGTCCAAACTAGTAGATATGTAACGATCAGTATTAAGGAACACAACAATGAGCAGAGGAATGTGGGTATAAAATTAGTGGTTGACTACCAATCTATTGGTTATTTCACAACAGTTATGTATTTAAAAAACTTTTATTATCAACAGTGAAAATCTTCAAACGTATCTTGCTTATACTAGATGAGTATTTTGAATAACTATAGCAAGTAGAATAAGCAAATTGGAGATTGCGATCGCTCATCAACAAAGTATCAACACCGAGCAAATATCATTTGAAATCTATAAAAACTTATTGGAGTTTTCAACAAACTTTCACAACTGACTATTCGAGTAAAGAATTCTGCTTAAAAATTCATGTTTATCAATATCATATTAATTTAAAGTTTAAATATACTGTCACTAAAACTATGCGAGGATGAGCAACAATCCGCGGTTTTCGAGTCATTCTTGTGGAAAATCGATGCCGTTTGCCCAAAATTTCGATTCTCCTGCAAGAACATTCGGATGCTTGACGTAGTAGCCGAAAACGATGGACATTCAGGTACTGTAAAAATTGAGTAGAAAGCTTCAAATTCGTCCGAACAAGACCAAAAGAAACGAATGCTTTTCCGCGAAAAGGTTTAACCGAAGTAGAAAGTTCGTTGTCTATAGGGCGAACGCAAATCCCTGTTCTAAGCCAGATGAGCTTCTAGAATAATCCGGTCAAGTCAGCCGAAAAAATAGGGGTGGGCTACAAAAATTCGCAGAGCTGAAAATTTGTACGAATGTTCGGAACACCCTTATAAATGAAATGGGGAAAGTCCCCATCGATCCGACATTTGCGAAAAAATTATTCAAGGACATAAGCAAGGAGACATCTGGTTCATTGCTGTTCGGACAATTTACTTGCTCCCAGTAGGAAGAAGAGGAAGAGGAAGAAGAAGAACAAGAAGAAGAGGAAGAAGAAGAACAAGAAGAAGACGAAGAAGACGAAGAACAAGAAGAAAAACAAGAAGAAGACGAAGAACAAGAAGAAGAAGACGAAGAACAATAAGAAAAAAGAAATAACAGCAAGAAGAAAAACAAGAGAACAAGAAGAATAATGAGAAGACGAACAAGGACATGAGGAAGCAGAAGTATTAGATAATTACGAATAATTTTTCTCAATTTCTTCAAGATCACACCTCTTTCAGCTTTTCCAATAATACTATTTTCTATTAATTATTAAATAGTATTGAATCGAGCAGGATCACGATAGATAGTGATATAGGCCTACGGAGGAAACCACGTTGGAAAAAAAAACGCGCCAAGTACACTACCTCACAATTGGCGTGGAAAGGTGTGCATATTGTGAAGAAAATAAATTTTTCAACTTTTTGAATCGTCATATCTCAGAAACGGTGTCTCTTGCGAGAAAAAGTGTGGAGTCAATTTTTATAGATAATAAAATAATAAAACTTGAATACATTTTTTTGCAAATGTCGGATTGATGAGGACTTTTCACCGTTCATTTATAATAGTGTTCCAAACATTCTTAGAAATTTTCAGCTCTATGCGAATATTTGTAACCTCGCATGTCTAACTTGACCGGACTAGAAAAATAATCATAGTCACGGTATTGTTCATCCACGAACACGAAGCTTCAGTCGCACCGATTTCATCCGTCGTTCTCAGCCTCGGAGTATTTTTCGAATCACTAAAAACGTTCTAATGCATCATTTTAAAAAATCTACCGTACAAACCGCGATTTTGTCGGAATAACCCCCGCGATCACACAAGAGTGGTTGATATACACAACTCGAAATGAAAGGTCTTTTGTTTGTCGTTTGTCCGACTACTGCGCCTGCGGATCACACTGCAGCAGTCTCACTATAGAGGGATCGCTCTTGGCGCCCTCTATGAATTCCTCGAGGCTCAGTTTGCCGTCCTTGTTGCGGTCCATCTGACGGAAGATTTTGTCGGTGCGCTTCTCCGGCGTGCTCTCGTCCTCAGGCATTTTCATTACGGAGCCTACCATTTTGTAAATAGCCTGAAACGGAAGGTGAATTATATATTTATTTTTGTGACGTGATAACCTACTTATTATAATATAACATTTGTGAGCGGACAAATTCGTGATAATTATTAAACAGAGGTCCTGGGTTCGAATCCCACTTGTAATATATTTTCAATTGGATTGATTCATTTTGATTCGTTTTCATTAGGCTGAGCCACGCAAAAGACGAAGTTTTAAGTTACAGACGATCAATTGAAATTTCAATAAAAGTCGCCAAGAAGGTCCACTTGAGCTTCTGCTCGAGCTTGCCCTTGAACGTGACGAAGAGCGCATACAGAAACTCTAGGAAGTCGATGATGCCGTCGCCGTTGACGTCGAAGGTGCAAAAAACGTGCTCGGCGAACTTAGACGCGTCGCCGTACTAGAAGAAGTTGCCGTACGGAAAGTCGCCGTACGGAAAGAGGTTGCCGTACGGGAAGAAGTTGCCGTACGGGAAGAAGTTGCCGTACGGAAAAAGGTTGCCGTACGGGAAGAAGTTGCCGTACGGAAAGAAGTTGCCGTAGGGCGAGGAACACGATTTTGCCATTAGTTTTTATTCAAGAGCCCCTTCTATTATTATTAAAAATGTAAAATATACTTTATCCATTATTCTCTGAATCCCTCCACCCCTTGGCCATCCCGACTCTCAACCTACCGTGACGATCTCCAGCATCTCCTGCCTGGAGATTTATCCGTTGCCGTCGAGGTCGTACATGGAGAAGACCCACTTGAGCTTCTGCTCGAGCTTGCCCCTGGACGTGACGGAGAGCGCGAACAGGAACTCCCGGAAGTCGATGGTGCCGTCGCCGTTGGCGTCGAACGTGCTCGGCGAATTTGAACGCGTCGCCGTACGGGAATAAGTTGCCGTACGGAAAGTCTCCGTACAGGAAGAAGTTACCCTACTGAAAGTCGCCGTACGGAAAGAGGTTGCCGTACGGGAATAAGTTGCCGTACGGAAGGTCTCCGTACAGGAAGAAGTTACCGTACTGAAAGTCGCCGTACGGAAAGAGGTTGCCGTACGGGAAGAAGTTGCCGTACGGGAAGAAGTTGCCGTACGGAAAGAGGTTGCCGTACGGGAAGAAATTACCGTACAGAAAAAAGTTGCCGTAGGGCGAAGATCACGATTTTGTCATTAGTTTTTATTCAGGAGCCTCTTCTATTATTATTAAAAATGTAAAATATACTTTCTCCATTATTCTCTTAATCCCTCCACCCCTTGGCGACCCCGGCTCTCAACCTACCGTGACGATCTCCAGCATCTCCTGCCTGGAGATGTAGCCGTTGCCGTCGAGGTCGTACATGGAGAAGACCCACTTGAGCTTCTGCTCGAGCTTGCCCCTGGACGTGACGGAGAGCGCGAACAGGAACTCCCGGAAGTCGATGGTGCCGTCGCCGTTGGCGTCGAACGTGCTCGGCGAATTTGAACGCGTCGCCGTACGGGAATAAGTTGCCGTACGGAAAGTCTACGTACAGGAAGAAGTTACCGTACTGAAAGTCGCCGTACGGAAAGAGGTTGCCGTACGGGAAGAAGTTGCCGTACGGGAAGAAGTTGCCGTACGGAAAGAGGTTGCCGTACGGGAAGAGGTTGCCGTACGGGAAGAAGTTGCCGTACGGAAAGAAGTTGCCGTAGGGCGAAGATCACGATTTTGTCATTAGTTTTTATTCAGGAGCCTCTTCTATTATTATTAAAAATGTAATATATACTTTCTCCATTATTCTCTTAATCCCTCCACCCCTTGGCGACCCCGGCTCTCAACCTACCGTGACGATCTCCAGCATCTCCTGCCTGGAGATGTAGCCGTTGCCGCCGAGGTCGTACATGGAGAAGACCCACTTGAGCTTCTGCTCGAGCTTGCCCCTGGACGTGACGGAGAGCGCGAACAGGAACTCCCGGAAGTCGATGGTGCCGTCGCCGTTGGCGTCGAACGTGCTTGGCGAATTTGAACGCGTCGCCGTACGGAAATAAGTTGCCGTACGGAAGGTCTCCGTACAGGAAGAAGTTACCGTACTGAAAGTCGCCGTACGGAAAGAGGTTGCCGTACGGGAAAAAGTTGCCGTACGGGAAGAAGTTGCCGTACGGAAAGAGGTTGCCGTACGGGAAGAAGTTGCCGTACGGAAAGAAGTTGCCGTAGGGCGAGGATCACGATTTTGCCATTAGTTTTTATTCAAGAGCCCCTTCTATTATTATTAAAAATGTAAAATATACTTTCTCCATTATTCTCTGAATCCCTCCACCCCTTGGCCATCCCGACTCTCAACCTACCGTGACGATCTCCAGCATCTCCTGCCTGGAGATGTATCCGTTGCCGTCGAGGTCGTACATGGAGAAGGCCCACTTGAGCTTCTGCTCGAGCTTGCCCCTGGACGTGACGGAGAGCGCGCACAGGAACTCCCGGAAGTCGATGGTGCCGTCGCCGTTGGCGTCGAACGTGCGGAACACGTGCTCGGCGAATTTGGACGCGTCGCCGTACGGGAAGAAGTTGCCGTAGATCTTCTTGAACTCGTCCACCGACAGGTGGCCGCTCGGGCAGTCCTTCAGGAAGCCTTTGTACCATTCCTGGATTTCAGCGTCTAGAACATAAAAAAATATGGTTGCTTTTTAATGTTATCGATATAGGAGAATTCAACACTTGATCGACGACTAGTTTATTTTATGGAAATTCATGTTCACTAAGAATAGAATGAAACGCTTTGCAACTGGGTCTTCTTGGAAAAAATCTGCACAAATATATGACAGATGTAATTCAATGTCCGTCGAGGTATTAGCCAGGGAAGTAGTTGTTTTCTGTCAGATTTTCAACCATCCTAATTCTTTGTGTACAAAAACAGCGATAATGAACCCGCTCTACTCACTGAAAAAATATACGGACCGAACATTTCAATTCAGGTCATTAATAACACATAACATATTCCTATTTCTGCAAAGTCGGGATTTGAATTCGAATGAACTGAATGTGAGCCACAGCTCATATGGTATAATCGATCATCGACTGCAGCTTACATTTTAATGACGCCAAAAGGGGTATTCAGAGTTTTACGTCAAGTTCGCGTGAAATCGGGCGAAAATGCCTCTCACATCAGAATTTCAAATGAACGCGTTCAAATCCCTGTTATAAGGGGTTTTAACATCGCAGCGTAATAACCAAATATTTGAATTCGCTTTCAGTGGAATTGGCGTTGGTACTGGGGAATAAATAATTTATATTTTGAACCGAGAGATTTGAAAGGGTTGCAGGAGGATGCGGCGTTGCCTGGAGAAGCGACAGATATTTTACAAACCCTCGCCCAGGAACAGGAGGACTATGAGCAGCCAAAATGGACAATAACAACAGTTAAAATATTTATCAAGGGCCAATTACTTTGTCTCATTACTGTGAGTGTTTCATTTGATAGTAGGAAGCACTTACAGTAGTGAATTTTAGTTTGATAGTGGCAATCAAACACTGTCTTAATATTTTTTCCCTAGTGGCAATTAAACTCAGACCCAGTCCCAAACACAGGTGCTCTTTTTGATTGCCAATACCAAAGTTTTAATAATGGTTATTACAGTTTTTTCTCGGTGTAAATGTACAAGTTTGTAGTTCGACCCATTTTACTGTTTATCAGTTCATATAAAATAAAAAATAATGGGCCAAATCTGGACTCTGTGTCGTCTCAATTAGTCGAGTAAGTATTCTAGAATTGGATTTTTTTTATCGTTTCAACTGTATCTGTACTAACCTGAAAATTCGGTGTTTTGTTTGAGATCTTCAAGTACTTCTGGCTTCAGTTTGCTATTTTGTTTTCCCATGACTAGAAGTTAGATCAACCAACCCTCGATCCGGAATCAGTGCTCTGATTGCTCCCTGAAATCAATAATGATCCAATTATACTCTAAAGTGAACACGTGACTACAACCAGTCCTGTCACTGTCTAATCCACTTGTTCAGTTGGCTGAAAAAATCCGGGTTAGCACCAAAACAACTACTTAATAGTTATTTTTGGTACTAGTGTGTTATTTGATAGTTTACTTCTCTAAAATGACATTAATGACAGTCATAACTGGCATGTGTTGGATAAAACATTGTATGCCACTCGTGTGTTATGGATTCTAACTCACTAGTGTGTTATTTGATAGTTTACTTGTCTAAAATGACATTAATGACAGTCATAACTTTCATGTGTTGGATATGACATTAATGACAATCATAACTGGCATGTGTTGGATATGACATTGTATGCCACTCGTGAATTATGGATTATTATAACTCACTAGTGAGTTATTTGATAGTTTACGTCTCTAAAATGACATTAATGACAGTCATAACTATCATGTGTTGGATAAAACATTGTATGCCACTCGTGAGTTATGGATTCTAACTCACTAGTATGTTATTTGATAGTTTACTTGCCTAAAATGACCTTAATGACAGTCATAACTGTCATGTGTTGGATAAAACATTGTATGCCACTAGTGTGTTATGGATTCTAACTCACTAGTGTGTTATTTGATAGTTTACTTGTCTAAAATGACCTTAATGACAGTCATAACTGTCATGTGTTGGATAAAACATTGTATGTAGTTTTAGATTAATAACCATAAGGGACTTCAATCAGTGGCCGATGAGAATAACGTAATAATGAGATTTGATTTCAAACTTATTAGGAAATACAGACGTGACAATATCTTTTTTTCTAAATACCTATTATTTCTCAATTTATTCTGAAGAAATTGTAAATCATTCATAGAACACCACTGGACTTCAATGAGAAATTAATGTGTTACAAATAGGTGGGTGGTTCTTACTACCAAATATATACGAGATTAGCCTAAGTGAATATCAACAGGGATTTCCCATCAACGGAAATATTTTTAAATATTTCGGTTAATTCAAAAACAATTATTGTAATGATCGACATTCATTAGTGATAATACATTTTTAGTAAGGAATTTTTTTAATATACCTACCTATGTCTGCTTTCCAAATAATTACAGTTATGTCATTGTCTAAAACCCGGAAGGTGTTTTTAAATCGATTTCCAAATTCCAATTCAGTTATTTATAATACAAGGGAAAAAAGTATTAGATTTTAGCTCGAGGTTGTGTTGTGAGAGATAAAAATCTGTTATTTTTACTCGTGAGTTATGGATTCTAACTCACTAGTATGTTATTTGATAGTTTACTTGCCTAAAATGACCTTAATGACAGTCATAACTGTCATGTGTTGGATAAAACATTGTATGCCACTAGTGTGTTATGGATTCTAACTCACTAGTGTGTTATTTGATAGTTTACTTGTCTAAAATGACCTTAATGACAGTCATAACTGTCATGTGTTGGATAAAACATTGTATGTAGTTTTAGATTAATAACCATAAGGGACTTCAATCAGTGGCCGATGAGAATAACGTAATAATGAGATTTGATTTCAAACTTATTAGGAAAAACGACGATTTAATCAAATATCTACCTTAACCTGTGTATATATATCCAGGAAAAAAATGCTCACTTTTTTCCCGTGGGCAAAAAGTACTCACTTTTTTCCCGGTTCTCGGGGAAAAAAGTAATTTCATAAAAGTTATATTTTATTACCTGTCATTTTCCCGTCACAGAAAAATAGTATATTATGTATTCTTATCTTTGAAATAAACGCATTGACAAACACCGACAATTATACCGGGTGACCACAAGGTGAGGTACGCCCCCCAATTTTTCTATAGTTTTGAAGATACAGATTTCAAATTTGGGGTGACGCTATAGTACTTGAATACGCATATTTTGACGCCACTGCTGAAAATTCACCACTTCCGGTTTAACCGGAAAAGTGACCCCAAACTTTTTTTTTAATGACTCCATGTACTTTTTGATGAAGCGAATTATTTTCCTTTTTTATAGGTTATTGGTTGCCAAAGAAAATGAGAACTGGCTTTATGACAGGATTTCGTTATTATTCGTATCTGTCACTGTTGTTGCATGAAACTGTCGGCTGCCTAGCAACAGCCGTTAAAAAAAGTGCACTTTTCTAACGCTTTTCTGGTTAATAATGAAATCGTATGTTGATAGTGAAATATTGTAATATATACTTTACGCACACAAACCACACAAAAAAGTGGATTTTCTTCGTCAGTTTATACCAAATAAAACAAGGAAAATTTTCAAATATGTATATCATTTAATTGTCATAATATTAAGTGATAAAAATCCAAAGATATCTGCCATCAATATGTGTTAATTAATATATTATATTCCTAGAATGCTTCTGGCCTCTTAATCAATAATACCATTATTATACCCTTCAGAGTTTCAAACTGAACAATAGCCTTCGATCGACACTTTCGAGTTTGCAAAAAATCCAATTCAACATTGCTGAAAAAACCCATGGCCCGACAACTATACACTTACTTACATGCTCGCGACCACGTTTCGTCTCATTCGGTATCTTCAGACCGACGAATCTGGCTGAAAAGACGGAATGTTGGGGTGTGATGATTCGAGACTGATCGAATCAAAGGCTTTCGTCGTTTGCAACCCTTCCAGAACCGAGGGCGTTTCCAAAGAGATCGAGTAGCAAACGCCCTTTGTTCCTTACATCCTTAACGCCTATTGTAAACATCTAGAGTATTACAATAATATATCGTACAATATGTGCAAGTAGAAAAATATGAATAGACATGATCATTCCAGAATATCATCCACGATAAAGTATGAAAGATGTGTCCGTCTTTGGTTACCAATGATTTTCTAAGCTAATGTATAAGTACGATTCATAATGGAGAAAACGGGTCCCGCGTTATATGATACGTTCGAGATGGTGAAAAATCGACAGAAGAATATATCAACGGTTATGAATAAATGAGCGAATGATAATTTTTATTGCGGATTTCTATTGTCTGGATTGTTACTAATCCAATACGATTGGGTTTTGAGACAAGAATCGATTGTAACACCACCAAACTTGGCATGCTAGCCGAATATTTGATTGGTCATAACTCTGCTAAAAATGATCGGAGAAGGAAAAGAAAAAGTTCATATCGTTTCTGCAGACTCAAACCTTCTCATGCAAATATAATATGCGAGTATTTGAGTACCTAAAATGTGTTTTGTCGCACTTTACGGAGATGTTTGCGGATGATCCGAAAATCATGAATAATTTAATGAATATGGAATTATTATACTGTAGCAGCAACCCATACCCTCTTCGGACTATATGCAATAATTTCAGAGTAGGAAGTGCGACAGGTTCCACTTACACATGCCAAAAAAAAACTTTGTTTTGCTCCCGCAAACATCAAGCTTGAAACCACATACTTCATTTTTTACGTAGGATGTGTATGAGCGATTATTTTCAATATTTACTGAAGAAATTGCCGGGATTATGCGTGAACTTGCAGTGGCGGGTTAGTGTAATCTTCAACGTTGAAAGAATACGTTATAAAGATGTGTTTTCAACGTTACTTCCTCAACCGGTCGTTAAATATACGTTTAACAATCGTTATGTTAATTCAAAATTCAGAATTTTTAATCAAATTGGCTTTATGCGATTCATTTATCAATGTTTATGATAACTTCCTTAACCTTTTATTTGGTCAAAACAATGTTATTTTATTGAGTATCTTCGATGTTCAATAAACCTGAATGAAAACGGCAATAAGTCGATAATTAGTAAGCAATTGGTTAAATATTAAGATGTTTCACACGACATTTTTTCGTTGAAGAAACGTTCGGTTTTCAGCCATTTCACAACGTTATTTCAACGTCCTTGTGCCCATTGGGTTTTTGCTCGAGTTTGTCTGTCGTTACTGGATAATTGCAGAAATTCTAGTATGGTAATTGAATTATTTTCATCAGTGAACCAAATAGTATTTGAAAAGATAAGATTTCCGACAACGTTTGAAATAATAATGATGTTACTTCAGCAGTGGAAGAATTGCGAGATATAATTGAATTACAGTGCTCACAGAACGAGTCATTGATTTTCCTGAAATCTCTGGAGAAATGTGCTCTAATTGAACATCATTTTGATAGAATTGCAACTCCGCAAGTCAAAATAAAAAGCAGCTACTTTCTCCGAAGCAACACTAAAGTGATTAACTTGCCTATGTTATGTCAATATAAAGGATATTTTAGGAGAGATCGTTAACTACTTATACAATATCGGAAAGTTTTCATCGGGGGTATAGACAAATCTATGCGAGCAACAAGGAACGCAATGATATATGATAATACCATATAAATAAGAGAGACGCACTACTGTACGCCTCCCCTACTACCTCGTCTCGTCCGACGAATTAACAGCCACGTCGATATCCCTTCCTAGAGCGAGTCGAGGAGAAATTGTAATGCTCTCTCAACATATAGCAAGCTATTCTTTACGCTCGTACGAAACCAGCATACCCCCGATGAAAACTTTCCGATACTGTAAATAATGGCCTGTTAAATTAGAAACACTGAGAATCTAAAGGACCAAGTGTGTCATTTACTGGTATATATAATTGTAGTTTCGATAATTCTTTCAACTTTAGATTTGGTACATTTCAACTTTAACTTGACCCACTATAAAATGACACAATCGCACTTTGGAAAGGGTACATTCTGTCTATGTAAGGTTAGGTTGGCTTATAAAGTACGTACTTTCAACTTACGATAATTGTAACTTTTGTGCTTGAAGATGCAAATTGTCAAGGTGATTTGACCTTCTTTTCTCAATGTGTCAAATTGAAGTGCTATGAATCATTTTCTTCAAAGTCGAAAATTATAACAATAAGTCACTACTATTATTTTTGTTGTAACATATCTGATATATGGGGTTAGTTAACGATATTTTTACCAAGTGTCTGTTTATCAAAAGTGGCATCTATTATTTTTTGTGCTTCGCCCTCAGTAGATGTTTGGAATATTTTTGTAATGTTTATTCATCTTTTTTTGAAGCTATTTTAGTCTTCTTTAAAGTGCATTCGATTCTAACCCTTTATTAACTAGCAACTAAGAATAATTTGCTTCACAACGAAGCAGGATGTTTTGTTTTATTCGAATTTCCAAAAAAACAAGCTCGATGTCCTGTTTCATCATATTTGACTCTTAGTATTCAAATAACTTACTTAGCCGTAAAAATTGTTTCTGAGAAAGTAACTGCATAATGTATTGTATTATACGGTGCTATTTCTGGAACGATATAAACTGCTGAGATTTATATTCATAATACGTTTGCTTTGGTGACCAAACTTGCGTAATGCTCTTGAAATAAACAAAGATTACAAATCTAAATCACAATCAACATGAAAGAAATGATAGCCTGGTGCCAATTAACTTTGACAAAAAACAATTATTCTAAGTAGTATATGGGTGGTCGAAAATCTAGTACTTTAGAATAAAGAAGGGGAAAAAGGAGATATTTTAATATTTCTGGCAAAAGTAGACCTTCTAAAAGATATTTATGACCTTGAAAAAAATTCGAAGTAGGCCTTGAAATTTTTATTTTTATTTCGAATTCATGGCACTCAATTAGAACTATTAATGCTCTATCTATTGAAAAAAAAACTTCCGAATCGGATAATAAATAACAGTTTTAGAGAGGTGGCCCGCTTTCAAATGGATCACTCTGTATAAAAGAAAATTCTCACCGTCGATTTTTCTTCCATTGAGAGTCAACAGAATTATCCCAAAAATTCATCAACACAAAAGACAATAATGAAATTGAAATCAACGATCTCTCTTATATTCGAATATATTTAAAAAAAAACTTCACGAACATTACCTACGGTTATTTTCAGTACCTATAACTTTGGACCAAAATGGAATGATCATTGGTAACCAGCACTAGCAAACAAAATAATTTCTAAAAACGAAACGAACCACAGGTCTAATACAAAATTCAGTTTCCATGCAATTCTAAAGTTTTGGATCCCTCTAATAACTGGCAACATTATCTCTATGATCGATATGTACCGAAAATGTTCCAGAAATGTAATACAGGGGGCATACGAATTGTCAGACGCTCTAAAATTCGGATACGGTGACACGTACTAGGTCAGATTATGCATGCATGTATGATATGCCTTAAATGTTAACAAGATATTTGATTATAATATATTCATACAGGCCAGTCTCATGAAAAAACGAGCCAGTCATTGGTTTGAGGCATATTCCTTGATGAAGAAAAATTCGTAAACATATCCTTATTACAAATTGTGGAAGGCTTTCACGGCCATCGTTGAATAAATGATGGTTTTCCGCATTGGCGCAGCCAGGGGAAGGAGCGCTTTGGGGCCACAGCCCCCCCATGGGTGGCCAAATGCTCATAACATCCGGCTGACAAAAAAAAGATCTGGCAACTGATAAATTGTATGATCAGCCCCCCAAACTGAAATCCTGGCTGCGCCACTGGTTTCCCGGGTTTTTTGGACGATTATTGAACAGTACTAGTGTTCAGTGTTCAGTAGTGTTCGGTGATCAGAACTGTTAACGTGTCTCTTGAAAATGCCAACCACTCGTGTTGGCGAAACGTCGAGAATATCTCAAAATAAACGGCGGCCTAAAAACCCGGAAAACCATCATTCATATCCTCATTATTCAATTCATTAGCGTGTTTTCTTTGTTTCTTAATCGACGTCATATTTTTGTCTCACTTGGCGATGCAAAAATTCTCGGTAAAAAATACTCAGCAACAAGCTCTTTTGTTTTTACTTTTGAGAAATCTATGAAAATCCAGGAATATGCCCCACACTAATAAATAGCTTACTGAAGTGTCTGAAGTGTCTGAAGATTAGCCTAGAGCAGAAATGGTTGTTTTATCAAAATCGATACAAGCCCAACATACCATTTATTCGACTCAGACAAGATTTAGATAAGATTTATTCTGGTCAAGATTAGGAATGGTTCAAGTCATACCAACAGTTTTAACCGTTTCGATTGATTAGAAACCAATTTAGTTCTTCTGTCCCAACAATACTTTTATATAGATTTTCACAAATTTTTCTACTCACAATAACTTTTTCGAGCACCTTGTCTTTCCCAAATGAATACTAAAACTGATCAGGAAATTGTTAGGTATTTTTAAACGAAACATTTGAACAATTCAACAACAATCTAGCTAATGATCTAACGATTTAATTCCAATGAAACAATGGAATCTCTTTTTGGCGTGATGTATTTGAGTTCATTAGCTATACGTTGTTAGACAACAAGACCAATTTTGAAGTAACAAGAAGTTATTTTGTCTACGACTATTGTATAAAATATTAATACTGCATTTGTTTTCTCAATCATTATGATATCTATTAATCACTAGTGAATAATGATATCGTTATTCACTAGTGATTAAGATCGTAGATACGAGCTACGAGAGTTCATCCTCATTTTTTATGCGAATTAACATGGTTCTTTCAACGTTCGTTAGATAGATTTTTGTTGTTAGATGTGTATAAGAGATTATTTTAAATTTTTCCAAAGAAAATTAGCTATGGCACAACTGAGGATACTTTATTTTATAAACGATTGTCGTGTGAAGAAAATTTAATGAAAATCTAATATAAAAGGGTCTATGAGGATTATTAGTGACAATCAAAATTGCACTAATTTGAAATGCTTTCGGTATGATATAATGAGCGAGTTGTTCTGTCGATGATCCACACTGTAAAACAAGATGAAGAGACAATTGGATGAGGGGATGAAAAAACAATTGGAAGAAGAAGAAACAATATATTCCTTTTCCAGAGAAATGCTCTTTCAGTATGACAGATGACAGTTCCGTTGGTATTATCACTTCGGAATATAAATCATTATCATCTATTGATTTCTGATCCTTCTTTAGTTCTTCCACTATCAGTTTCTTATATTCAACTAAAACAACTGAAAGAAGTTGGAGATCATTCAAATGTTTTCAAAAAAACGCTATTGTTCTCAACCAACTTGTTTTTGTCAGTGATTATATCAGAAAATGAATATACTGTCTCTTAAAATAAACATTTCTTTAGACCTTATATTATATATTTTACCAGAATCGGTAAAATTTCTTCACGGATCAGTATTGACACAAAATTGTGACAAGACCACAAAACTCATGGAATGACTTGATTTGTGAAAGAAATCAGGAGACTTTTCGTGGTACGATTGTCTTCTTCTTCCTTTGAGAATATGGACAATGATTATGCTATTACTACTAAATGCTTGGAAAGAATCACATTTAACATTACAGTAATTGACTTTTATTTTTTTTGTTTATTTTTTGGTCTCATTTGGATTTGATTATTTTGGTCTGAAATAATAATAATAGGTGGATACACATTGGATATTCAGTATGGTTGAATCGGGAACATTTGGGAGTAAAAAAAAATAGAGAAATTATGGAATTCTACTTAGTATTTTCGGAAACTACTGTACAATATTAGAAAATATTAATATTGTGTACGATCCGTAATAATTTCACGGGTAATTCACAAAAATATCCAAATTAAACAGGACGAGTGGATACAATTATAGAAATTCTTTTGGTAATGCCTGATCATTCCGTACCAAATTTCCACTGTGTATGATACTGAATCCAGGCACAATCTTATTCCAGTTTGAACCCGATTATTCATAAATGCAATCTTTATTTCTCTCTAACAAAACAGTTATTTTAAATAAAGATTATGGTACTTCGCGTCGGTTTTTGAACTTTTTTCAGATCACAACCTCGTATATAACTGACTCCGTCGTGGTTACATATAGGTAGTATTGATCCGACTGGATTCTAGTGAATAAAATCATTCAAATAAATAGGATTCATCAAATAGATAAAAAGTGTTATGTAAATTTATGACCCATATTTTATTTTGAGTTATTATTTTTGATATAACCAAAATCTATAATTTCAACAACTTGGACCGTATCCTGAAAACGAAGGATCTTTAAGTACAGTTTTAACATCACTAATTTACGATCTTCAGTATAATATTTACCTGATCCATTTTCCCACACAAAACAAAAGCTATCTATCGTTTAAAAGTCTTCATAATGATACAAAATCGGTAGAAGGCAATGAGACAGATATCGAATGAATAACAAAAGAGTATATTTTATCGGAAAAGCAAGTTCCACATGTATAACTTTCAGAATCTCTCGATTCCTAGGTTCTACTTTGATCTCTTTGTGCTTCGTACGACGAAATTAACAAATTGATTAAAACAAATGAAGTGGATCGGAATTACGAAAACAAATTTGAGATGCGCTTATAGAGCTAAGTTCAAACTATACAGGGTCATTCATGATTGGATGCTAATCCTTGAAGGTGCAATTCCTTTGTGACTTTACGACCTTTACTTAATAGATTTAAATTTTTTGAATTTTAATAGATACTCAGTAGTAGAAACTTGTCTGACACGTGATGGATTTTGTGCTCACCTTTTTTATCAAATGAGTAGTTATAGGGTTGGTTGCGACCGTCCCCCACTACCACCGCTTACCAACCAATCAAATCGCGCCAAGCTATAACGTGACACCCACAACGCTGTGATTAAGTGGTTTTTTATATAAATAGACACACAAATTACCGAAATCACATCTATAGCGGGTTCAAAAATATATAGAATAGTAAAAAACTATATTGAAGGTTATGTGGAAGAGCAACTGAGCAACTGCTCTCAGGATTAGTCACATAAAAATTGAACATTTTATTTTCATTTCATACCATTGTATTCATATATATATTTGTTTTTTTGATTTCTCAAGCATTTCAGTGGAAGAAAACAATAAAGGCGGTTATTATTACCATTATGGTCTTTTTTTATTATTAAAAGTATCCGAGAAGCGAAACCCTTCAATTATTAGCACGCAATTATGACTCAGAAGCAAATCAAATCTGTTTACTCAATCCTGAATAATCTTGTAGATTCTCAACAACTTGTCGAAATGTTTTATCTAATATTTTGTGCAACATTTAGTCTTATAATTTAAAAAAGTATTCAATATAATAAACATAATATTATTTTGTTATATCACAATAATTTATTCAACAGTTATTTAGCGGATTATTTATTTCTTTTTATCTTTCATTCATTTTAGTTTCCATGTTTCGAAAAGTCAAGGAGGGGCGTTAAAAACAATAAGACTACCACGAAAGCAGTGCTGTCATGACTTTGAAATATTCTTTGTACATGGTTTGGGGACCCATAATGCCAGTTCAATTGGATATCATACTGTTCCTCGATCAGTAGATAATTCGCTAGTTCATGTAGCGTTGAAGAAAATGAATATTTTTCTGTGAACAAGGTTTTTCCTTCAACGTTAATGATCCTTAGATACTTACAGTTGTGAATGAACACAGATTCACTCTTATTCTCCATGCGCCAACAATGTAGGCTGTTATGGCACGTATATGTCACAACAACTACTTCCATGACTAATGCCAAGGACAATTTTGCAAGTGCTCTCTGCAATCAACTAGAAATGTTTTATTATGATTCAGACAGGAATACTACCTTCAGAGTAGTAATGAGGTCGTTACCTCTCCAACCTGCAAAGGTAGGGCAATCAAGACAGATTTGGGGCCATCTATTCCTTGTGCGAATCATATCAACACTTGGGCCTTTCTTATTTTCATCAAGAAATATGAACAAGACAAACTTCAGTCGCTATTTTCCATCGTTCAAGATAACCTTTTGAAAAGTATTCATGTTGAAAAGGAGTGTATTCTTCAGTGGAATTTTCCATGTTTCGAAAATCGAATGAGGGTATTTAAAACAGTCATTTTTAATGAAGAATGTTCCCCTTTTCAACACTCGGGCTATTCAGAAACTCTGGTCTTACGGAGTCTAAGATGCTTCACGTTTTTTCTTTCGTTACAGATGACCATTGAAAATACCAGCAGCTGAAAGGAATCAAAGTATTGTTTTCTGCAGAATAATAGTGAATCAGTTGAGCGATCATAATATAGATATGCAGTACGACGAATAGCCCACCAATAAAGTCAGAAAGCACTTTTATGGAACCTTCAGCACAGAGCTTTTCACCGATTCCTGATAGACGTAACCATTATGTCATAATTGCTAAATGGGCGGACACAAGGTTAAGTAGTGACATTAGACAAGCTAGAGATCCAGGCGTCATCTATCTTATAACTTATAAAACTCCCACCTTTCCCTTTTGTGGTCAACATGACGTCAAATTATCTACTGATCATGGCATTTGGGAATGGAGAAAATACTAGTTGGCCTTATAATATGTACTGTCCGAATTACCGGTGAAATTGTCCAAAATGCATTGTAGAACTTCACTAAAACTTCTACTTATAGTCAACGCCCCAGGATTGTTGGTTTAGAAAAACGACTACATAAAACGGTGATGACCACTCGACTTAAAACCGCCCTGACGCGGACGCCATCGTCGTGCGCGTGGATAGGCCTGCCCAATCCGCAATTTACTTAGTAACAAGCTGATTATAGAAAGAGAGAAGAGAGGCGAAACGAAACATACGACTTATCCCTACTTTCGTCGATGTTCTTTTTATTCTGTCTTTTCGCGTACGGGGCGTCATGGTCTCGGTTAAATTCGGTCACACCTAATAAGTCTCTTAATTTTATCAAAGAATGGATGATACCGGCGGTTCTTTGGGAACCGTTCGACGGTCGCTGACTAAACGCATTAGGGCGCCAGCATTTTCGAGAGCTCCTCGTCCTGCAGACACCCTTTGAGGAACTCCTCCTGGGTGAGTTGGCCGTCGTTGTTTTCGTCCATTTTGGCGAAGATGTTCTTGGCCCGTTCTTCTGCCGAGTCGGCGGGGCGGTTAGACGAGCACGCTCCCAGCATGTCGTAGATGGCCTGAAACAAAAGAAAAAGAAGGTTAGACGTTTTGTTTTGTTTCTGTGATAGAGTTTGAAGAGAATTTGTATCAACACGCCTAAAAGCCTATAAAATCCCGGGTCATGCACAAAATATGTCTCAGGTCGAATTGCTTATGAGGCTGCATAGCCTATAGAACGCCCCCTACGATCTACAACACGAAACATCCAAAAACTGAAGATAATCAACAACACTCTAGTAGGTCAATGGTTCCGCTCAATGTTTTCGTTTCCGCACATTTCGCGACAAAAAACATCGACTCTAAAAGACTTCAGATTTGTCGCCAACGTCGATTTCCGCACTCGTCAAATTCGAAGCAGTCTATAAATAAAAAAAAGGTCGCTTTCTATGCTAACGATCGTTCGTTCGACGATCCATTAAGCCTTTTATCGAGCGCTCGACTCGTCGAAAAGCGGAAGGGTTTAGAATAGGCGAACAAATGGCCGACGATGATGCGCACACCTGACATTTACCATTAATGGCCCACTTGAGGCCTCTATTAGTGTAACCGCTCATAATTATAATGGAATTACCGTTGATCTCGACTCGCTTCGCAGCAATTATTCTCGCTGGGAACGAGTGCTAGAGCGGATTGATGGATGATTACGCGGGACGGGTTCCAAATAACAATGTCAGATACTCAAGATTTTTTGCCGGAGTGTATTAAATAAATGAAATAGTAAAATCGACGATGTCGAAGTACCTCTCCAAATATTTCCACCACCAACAACTACTTTCCTGGCTAATACCACGACGGACATTGAAATACATCTGATAGATATTTGTGCAACATTCTTCCAAGAAGACCCAATTGCAAATACTTATTGTAATTATACAGCAGATCATCCTTCATTCGGCTGGGGAAGACCACCTGCAGTAAATTCGACAATGTCGAAGTACCCTTCTCTCCAAATATTTCCATAATATCTACTGTATAATTACAATGAGCATTTGCACTTGGATATTCTTGGAAGAACGTTGCACAAATATCTGCTAGATAGAATTCAATGTCCGCCGTGGTATTAGCCAGGGAAGTAGTTGTTTTCCGTCAGATGTTTGCCTCATATTTTCCACATGGTGGAGAGGAGGGTACTTTGAGATTTTCGAATTTACTCAATAAAAAAATATTTGGAAAAAATTGTGATTTTTAATTTTTTCAAGTGGACATTTAAAATTCTGCATCTGGGCCTAAAATTGTTTTACATTAATTATGAACGGAAGGAGGCCGAGGTCTGACCCTTGTGGTAGACACATCAAATGATTTTTCCCATACTTATCAAATGTGCCTTTCTCAGTCTGTTCGTCAACAACAGACCAATAATTCTCGATTATGGACTCACCTGGACAATTTTGGTCATTTCTTGGATGTCTATGACACCGTTGCCGTCGACGTCATACATACGGAAGGCCCATTTGAGTTTTTCTTCTGGAGTGCCGCTCGACGTCACATCGATCGCCAGGAGGAATTCCTGCAATAAAAAGACAGGAATGAATGCCACCTTAATAATTTACATGATTGCCGGCGGGGAGAAAGGTTTTCTACGTGTCAGCAAAGGAAGACAGTAGCCCGGACGGCCTTGACACTTTAAAGAGCGAAAGAAACGACAATATTCGGTTAGTGAAGTCAGCGATGCTCCAGTATCATTATTACAAGAGAATTATTATCAGAATGTCAGTTCTATGAGAAGAAAGTATATAATAATCCAGTCACCTAGTATATTTTACCTTGCATTGTTTGGGGTAGTGAATTTCTCTTTTATATTGTTTGGGATAGTAACAGAGATGCCCAATCCAATCGCGACCTCGCCTATTCCGAATAACAAGCGGTTCTCAAAGACGTTTCGTCTAACAAATCTATTATTATATGGATCACCTACTTATATTCGGCCCGAATGTGGATAGGTTTCACCCAGGCTCACTTTATTGTGACCACATTTGGCTCTAAAAGTGATGTGCTACCAACTGACCGGATAGTCGTAGCAGCTAAGGCCGTTAACAGAAAAAGAAGAAGAAGAATATCTGCACGGTGATGTTCCACTCCACAGTCTTCCTCTTTGGTCGCGGAAGACGGTTACAGCTCACCAAAATCTTAACGGAGCTGGATCCCAATTTCATCTCCAACATGCTTCTCGTAACTCTCAGATCCAGCCCATCGAGCCCAAATGACAATACTGGGATTGAATTCCATAAGATTTTGGTTCGGAATCGTATCTCCTGATCTGGTGAGGCTATTCCAGACATCTCCATATGACGGTAAAGTTTGTTTCTGAAACTTTCTGTCCGTTTATGGTACTGTGCCTGGTAGTCGACGAACTTCTAGGATACCTGAATGGGTCAGATATATACAAGCAAGCATACGCTTATGCCATAGTCATTGTAGCTGATAACCAATCGGTGAGTCTGCTTGGAGAATCCATTGGTAAGTATGGATGGAGACTGATAGGTTTTCTTTGAGTCTGCAATGCCCCGTTAGAAATCCCGTGATTGTCTTTAGACTAGTTTTGCTGAGGTTAATCACTGTCTTCGATCTTGCTCGGTTGAAATTGCCGAGGAGACCTTTGGCCTGCCTCAGCCCTGGAAGTCTTAGCAAGTATGTTGCTCTTATTGCTTCTTCGGCTTTATTAGGTTCCGAACATGCGGACCATGTCCTACCCAAAATGGGTAGAACAAAAAAACTCTGGGAATGTGTTAACATTGAAGTCAACATTGGAGGATGTTATGAAGACGGAAGTTTTGTATTAGTAGTAGATATTTATTGTCAAAGATCGCAAAACTTTCAAGTTATGAGTAAAACTATACGATTTTTCATCTGAAACAATAGTATTTCAAAATATTATCAAATAATAAGATCACTAAATTTAGTAAAGTTCAAAAAAATCGCAATTAACCACTAACAACCGCAAAAAACGATTTAATTTTCAAACTCAAATTCTTTGTTTGTCCCCCTATCAGCTGATCACCGCCATGTTGTGACGTCAGCTGACAGTGCTCTATTTCCTGCCATGACGGTCTTCGATTACTTTTTTCCAGCAAATGACTAACCTAAGATCTAAATCTTTCTCCTGTAGGGTCCTGAAACGTGTGTTGGACATCCAGGAACAGAACACAGGAAGTGTTTCGAGAAATCCATAAAGGGCTTGCCGGAGGACATCTGACAGTGACGAAGATCCTGCAGAAAGTGAGGCAACGGTTCCCAGAATCTTCAGACTTCAAAGTTTATTTTCTTCTTTTTAGTGCATTAAAATAAAAGCTCAAAGTTTTTTTTAATTTTTAATTTGTCCACTCCACTTGAGTTTTCCTCAATCCAGGACCGTCAAATATTACCGTTGCCCGAGAACCCGCGAGACACAAGTAACAAATTCCTCATTCGATAAGACGCGCGTGATGTGGTGACAGCGGCCGCAAAAAAACATTCCATTTTACTTTTATATTCCTCGGAAACATGCCGTTCCTTCCAGCCCGGCCGTCTCCGCGGCAGGGTAGGGCATTCGCAAAGGTAATAACGGCGAACGAACGGCCCCGCATTATCTAACGAAAACCATTTCGGTCTGGTAGGCGATAAGAAAGTCGATCTAAGCAACGGCTTTGTTGCGTGTCGATAATTACGAACAATTTCAGTGAGCGCAAGTGGCCTTGTTGGTGTAGTGCAAAATTCAACACATGAATTATGCGCTGGAATTGTTCGTACACATGAAGGGCGGGTGGTTTTATCCCGCCAGGCCGACTGGCGTACGACGAGTTGGTAGTGGTGGTGGGAATGGACATTGTCGATTTTTTCTTGTCATTTAACTGATACTCTCCAACAAAAACTTTGAATTCTCGAACAAGTTTGAATCAGACACAGCGCTGATCAGTTTTAAAATGGTTTTTTGGCACCAAAAATATTTCCGATGATTTTTCGACATTTTTGTTCAAAGATTTGAAATCAGCACGTCACAATACGTCTGAGGACAGAAATTGGAAATTCCAAAAATAAAAAATAAAAAAGTTCAAAAAATTATCTAACATGATATACTTATACTCGACTTTTTAATCCGTCGACTTTTTTCGTTCAAAATCTCGGTATATACTAATTTGGCCACTCTAACTCGATTGGCGTTCGCAGAATTGGTCTAGCTCTAACCGTTCTCGAGTTGGTCAGCTCTGAATCAGTTTTTAAATGGTTTTTTTGGCGCCAAAAATATTTCCGATGAGTTTTCGACATTTTTGTTCAAAGATTCGGAATCAGCACGTCAAAACACGTTTGAGAACAGAAATTTCAAATTCGAAAAATAAAAAAAAAAGTTCAAAAAATTATCATGATATACTCGACTTTTTTATCCGTCGATATTTTTCGTTCAAAATCTCGGTATATACTAATTTGGCCATTCTAACTCAATTGGCGTTCGCAGAATTTGTCTCTCTCTAACCGTTCTCGAGTTGGTCAGCTCTGAATCAGTTTTTAAATGGTTTTTTTGGCGCCAAAAATATTTCCGATGAGTTTTCGACATTTTTGTTCAAAGATTCGGAATCAGCACGTCAAAACACGTTTGAGAACAGAAATTTCAAATTCGAAAAATAAAAAAAAAAGTTCAAAAAATTATCATGATATACTCGACTTTTTTATCCGTCGATATTTTTCGTTCAAAATCTCGGTATATACTAATTTGGCCATTCTAACTCAATTGGCGTTCGCAGAATTTGTCTCTCTCTAACCGTTCTCGAGTTGGTCAGCTCTGAATCAGTTTTTAAATGGTTTTTTTGGCGCCAAAAATATTTCCGATGAGTTTTCGACATTTTTGTTCAAAGATTCGGAATCAGCACGTCAAAACACGTTTGAGAACAGAAATTTCAAATTCGAAAAATAAAAAAAAAAGTTCAAAAAATTATCATGATATACTCGACTTTTTTATCCGTCGATATTTTTCGTTCAAAATCTCGGTATATACTAATTTGGCCATTCTAACTCAATTGGCGTTCGCAGAATTTGTCTCTCTCTAACCGTTCTCGAGTTGGTCAGCTCTGAATCAGTTTTTAAATGGTTTTTTTGGCGCCAAAAATATTTCCGATGAGTTTTCGACATTTTTGTTCAAAGATTCGGAATCAGCACGTCAAAACACGTTTGAGAACAGAAATTTCAAATTCAAAAAATAAAAAAAAAAGTTCAAAAAATTATCATGATATACTCGACTTTTTTATCCGTCGATATTTTTCGTTCAAAATCTCGGTATATACTAATTTGGCCATTCTAACTCAATTGGCGTTCGCAGAATTTGTCTCTCTCTAACCGTTCTCGAGTTGGTCAGCTCTGAATCAGTTTTTAAATGGTTTTTTTGGCGCCAAAAATATTTCCGATGAGTTTTCGACATTTTTGTTCAAAGATTCGGAATCAGCACGTCAAAATACGTTCGAGGACAGAAATTTCAAATTCGAAAAATAAAAAAAAAAGTTCAAAAAATTATCATGATATACTCGACTTTTTTATCCGTCAATTTTTTTCGTTCAAAATCTCGGTATATACTAATTTGGCCATTCTAAATCGATTGGCGTTCACAGAATTGGTCTAGCTCTAACCGTTCTCGAGTTGGTCAGCTCTGAATCAGTTTTTAAATGGTTTTTTGGCACCAAAAATATTTCCGATGATTTTTCGACATTTTTGTTCAAAGATTTGGAATCAGCACGTCAAAATACGTTTGAGGACAGAAATTGGAAATTCCAAAAATAAAAAATAAAAAAGTTCAAAAAATTATCTAACATGATATACTTATACTCGACTTTTTAATCCGTCGACTTTTTTCGTTCAAAATCTCGGTTTATACTAATTTGGCCATTCTAAATCGATTGGCGTTCGCAGAATTGGTCTATCTCTAACCGTTCTCGAGTTGGTCAGCTCTGAATCAGTTTTTAAATGTTTTTTTTGGCGCCAAAAATATTTCCGATGATTTTTCGACATTTTTGTTCAAGGATTTGGAATCAGCACGTCAAAATACGTTTGAGGACAGAAATTTAAAATTCCAAAAATAAAAAATAAAAAAGTTCAAAAAATTATCTAACATGATATACTCGACTTTTTTATCCGTCGACTTTTTTCGTTCAAAATCTCGGTTTATACTAATTTGGCCATTCTAAATCGATTGGCGTTCGCAGAATTGATCTATCTCTAACCGTTCTCAAGTTGGTCAGCTCTGAATCAGTTTTTAAATGGTTTTTTTGGCGCCAAAAATATTTCCGATGAGTTTTCGACATTTTTGTTCAAAGATTCGGAATCAGCACGTCAAAACACGTTTGAGAATAGAAATTTCAAATTCGAAAAATAAAAAAAAAAGTTCAAAAAATTATCATGATATACTCGACTTTTTTATCCGTCGATTTATTTCGTTCTAAATCTCGGTATATACTAATTTGGCCATTCTAAATCGATTGGCATTCGCAGAATTGGTCTAGCTCTAACCGTTCTCGAGTTGGTCAGCTCTGAATCAGTTTTTAAATGGTTTTTTTGGCGCCAAAAATATTTCCGATGAGTTTTCGAAATTTTCGTCCAAAGATTCGGAATCAGCACGTCAAAATACGTTTGAGGACAGAAATTTGAAATTCGAAAAATAAAAAATAAAAAAGTTCAAAAAATTATCTAACATGATATACTCGACTTTTTAATCAGTCAATTTTTTTCGTTTAAAATCTCGGTATATACTAATTTGGCCATTCTAAATCGATTGGCGTTCGCAGAATTGGTCTATCTCTAACCGTTTTCGAGTTGGTCAGCTCTGAATCAGTTTTCAAATGGTTTTTTTGGCGCCAAAAATATTTCCGATGAGTTTTCGAAATTTTCGTTCAAAGATTCGGAATCAGCACGTCAAAATACGTTGGAGGACCAAAATTTGAAATTCGAAAAATAAAAAATAAAAAAGTTCAAAAAATTATCTAACATGATATACTCGACTTTTTTATCCGTCAATTTTTTTCGTTCAAAATCGCAGTATATACTAAGTCGACCACTCTTAATCGATTGGCGTTCGCAGAATTGGTCTATCTCTAACCGTTCTCGAGTTGGTCAGCTCTGAATCAGTTTTTAAATGGTTTTTTTGGCGCCAAAAATATTTCCGATGAGTTTTCGAAATTTTCGTTCAAAGATTCGGAATCAGCACGTCAAAATACGTTTGAGGACAGAAATTTGAAATTCGAAAAATAAAAAATAAAAAAGTTCAAAAAATTATCTAACATGATATACTCGACTTTTTTATCCGTCGATTTTTTTCGTTCAAAATCTCAGTATATACTAATTCGGCCATTCTAAATCGATTGGCATTCGCAGAATTGGTCTATTTCTAACCGTTTTCGAGTTGGTCAGCTCTGAATCAGTTTTCAAGTGGTTTTTTTGGCGCCAAAAATATTTCCGATGAGTTTTCGAAATTTTCGTCCAAAGATTCGGAATCAGCACGTCAAAATACGTTTGAGGACAGAAATTTGAAATTCGTAAAATAAAAAATAAAAAAGTTCAAAAAATTATCTAACATGATATACTCGACTTTTTTATCAGTCAATTTTTTTCGTTCAAAATCTCAGTATATACTAATTTGGCCATTCTGAATCGATTGGCGTTCGCAGAATTTGTCTATCTCTAACCGTTCTCGAGTTGGTCAGCTCTGAATCAGTTTTCAAATGGTTTTTTTGGCGCCAAAAATATTTCCGATGAGTTTTCGAAATTTTCGTCCAAAGATTCGGAATCAGCACGTCAAAATACGTTTGAGGACAGAAATTTGAAATTCGTAAAATAAAAAATAAAAAAGTTCAAAAAATTATCTAACATGATATACTCGACTTTTTTATCCGTCGATTTTTTTCGTTCAAAATCTCAGTATATACTAATTCGGCCATTCTAAATCGATTGGCATTCGCAGAATTGGTCTATTTCTAACCGTTTTCGAGTTGGTCAGCTCTGAATCAGTTTTCAAGTGGTTTTTTTGGCGCCAAAAATATTTCCGATGAGTTTTCGAAATTTTCGTCCAAAGATTCGGAATCAGCACGTCAAAATACGTTTGAGGACAGAAATTTGAAATTCGTAAAATAAAAAATAAAAAAGTTCAAAAAATTATCTAACATGATATACTCGACTTTTTTATCCGTCGATTTTTTTCGTTCAAAATCTCAGTATATACTAATTCGGCCATTCTAAATCGATTGGCATTCGCAGAATTGGTCTATTTCTAACCGTTTTCGAGTTGGTCAGCTCTGAATCAGTTTTCAAGTGGTTTTTTTGGCGCCAAAAATATTTCCGATGAGTTTTCGAAATTTTCGTTCAAAGATTCGGAATCAGCACGTCAAAATACGTTTGAGGACAGAAATTTGAAATTCGAAAAATAAAAAATAAAAAAGTTCAAAAAATTATCTAACATGATATACTCGACTTTTTTATCAGTCAATTTTTTTCGTTCAAAATCTCAGTATATACTAATTTGGCCATTCTGAATCGATTGGCGTTCGCAGAATTGGTCTATTTCTAACCGTTTTCGAGTTGGTCAGCTCTGAATCAGTTTTCAAGTGGTTTTTTTGGCGCCAAAAATATTTCCGATGAGTTTTCGAAATTTTCGTTCAAAGATTCGGAATCAGCACGTCAAAATACGTTTGAGGACAGAAATTTGAAATTCTAAAAATAAAAAATAAAAAAGTTCAAAAAATTATCTAACATGATATACTCGACTTTTTTATCAGTCAATTTTTTTCGTTCAAAATCTCAGTATATACTAATTTGGCCATTCTGAATAGATTGGCGTTCGCAGAATTTGTCTATCTCTAACCGTTCTCGAGTTGGTCAGCTCTGAATCAGTTTTCAAATGGTTTTTTTGGCGCCAAAAATATTTCCGATGAGTTTTCGAAATTTTCGTCCAAAGATTCGGAATCAGCACGTCAAAATACGTTTGAGGACAGAAATTTGAAATTCGTAAAATAAAAAATAAAAAAGTTCAAAAAATTATCTAACATGATATACTCGACTTTTTTATCCGTCGATTTTTTTCGTTCAAAATCTCAGTATATACTAATTCGGCCATTCTAAATCGATTGGCATTCGCAGAATTGGTCTATTTCTAACCGTTTTCGAGTTGGTCAGCTCTGAATCAGTTTTCAAGTGGTTTTTTTGGCGCCAAAAATATTTCCGATGAGTTTTCGAAATTTTCGTCCAAAGATTCGGAATCAGCACGTCAAAATACGTTTGAGGACAGAAATTTGAAATTCGTAAAATAAAAAATAAAAAAGTTCAAAAAATTATCTAACATGATATACTCGACTTTTTTATCCGTCGATTTTTTTCGTTCAAAATCTCAGTATATACTAATTCGGCCATTCTAAATCGATTGGCATTCGCAGAATTGGTCTATTTCTAACCGTTTTCGAGTTGGTCAGCTCTGAATCAGTTTTCAAATGGTTTTTTTGGCGCCAAAAATATTTCCGATGAGTTTTCGAAATTTTCGTTCAAAGATTCGGAATCAGCACGTCAAAATACGTTTGAGGACAGAAATTTGAAATTCGAAAAATAAAAAATAAAAAAGTTCAAAAAATTATCTAACATGATATACTCGACTTTTTTATCAGTCAATTTTTTTCGTTCAAAATCTCAGTATATACTAATTTGGCCATTCTGAATCGATTGGCGTTCGCAGAATTGGTCTATTTCTAACCGTTTTCGAGTTGGTCAGCTCTGAATCAGTTTTCAAGTGGTTTTTTTTGGCGCCAAAAATATTTCCGATGAGTTTTCGAAATTTTCGTTCAAAGATTCGGAATCAGCACGTCAAAATACGTTTGAGGACAGAAATTTGAAATTCGAAAAATAAAAAATAAAAAAGTTCAAAAAATTATCTAACATGATATACTCGACTTTTTTATCAGTCAATTTTTTTCGTTCAAAATCTCAGTATATACTAATTTGGCCATTCTGAATCGATTGGCGTTCGCAGAATTGGTCTATTTCTAACCGTTTTCGAGTTGGTCAGCTCTGAATCAGTTTTCAAGTGGTTTTTTTGGCGCCAAAAATATTTCCGATGAGTTTTCGAAATTTTCGTTCAAAGATTCGGAATCAGCACGTCAAAATACGTTTGAGGACAGAAATTTGAAATTCGAAAAATAAAAAATAAAAAAGTTCAAAAAATTATCTAACATGATATACTCGACTTTTTTATCAGTCAATTTTTTTCGTTCAAAATCTCAGTATATACTAATTTGGCCATTCTGAATCGATTGGCGTTCGCAGAATTGGTCTATTTCTAACCGTTTTCGAGTTGGTCAGCTCTGAATCAGTTTTCAAGTGGTTTTTTTGGCGCCAAAAATATTTCCGATGAGTTTTCGAAATTTTCGTCCAAAGATTCGGAATCAGCACGTCAAAATACGTTTGAGGACAGAAATTTGAAATTCGTAAAATAAAAAATAAAAAAGTTCAAAAAATTATCTAACATGATATACTCGACTTTTTTATCCGTCGATTTTTTTCGTTCAAAATCTCAGTATATACTAATTCGGCCATTCTAAATCGATTGGCATTCGCAGAATTGGTCTATTTCTAACCGTTTTCGAGTTGGTCAGCTCTGAATCAGTTTTCAAGTGGTTTTTTTGGCGCCAAAAATATTTCCGATGAGTTTTCGAAATTTTCGTCCAAAGATTCGGAATCAGCACGTCAAAATACGTTTGAGGACAGAAATTTGAAATTCGTAAAATAAAAAATAAAAAAGTTCAAAAAATTATCTAACATGATATACTCGACTTTTTTATCCGTCGATTTTTTTCGTTCAAAATCTCAGTATATACTAATTCGGCCATTCTAAATCGATTGGCATTCGCAGAATTGGTCTATTTCTAACCGTTCTCGAGTTGGTCAGCTCTGAATCAGTTTTCAAATGGTTTTTTTGGCGCCAAAAATATTTCCGATGAGTTTTCGAAATTTTCGTTCAAAGATTCGGAATCAGCACGTCAAAATACGTTTGAGGACAGAAATTTGAAATTCGAAAAATAAAAAATAAAAAAGTTCAAAAAATTATCTAACATGATATACTCGACTTTTTTATCAGTCAATTTTTTTCGTTCAAAATCTCAGTATATACTAATTTGGCCATTCTGAATCGATTGGCGTTCGCAGAATTGGTCTATTTCTAACCGTTTTCGAGTTGGTCAGCTCTGAATCAGTTTTCAAGTGGTTTTTTTGGCGCCAAAAATATTTCCGATGAGTTTTCGAAATTTTCGTTCAAAGATTCGGAATCAGCACGTCAAAATACGTTTGAGGACAGAAATTTGAAATTCGAAAAATAAAAAATAAAAAAGTTCAAAAAATTATCTAACATGATATACTCGACTTTTTTATCCGTCGATTTTTTCCGTTCATATTCTCAGTATATACTAATTCGACAATTCTAAATCGATTGGCGTTCGCAGAATTGGTCCATCTCTAACCGTTCTCGAGTTGGTCAACTCTGAATCAGTTTTTATATGGTTTTTTTGGCGCCAAAAATATTTCCGATGAGTTTTCGAAATTTTCGTTCAAAGATTCGGAATCAGCACGTCAAAATACGTTTGAGGACAGAAATTTGAAATTCGAAAAATAAAAAATAAAAAAGTTCAAAAAATTATCTAACATGATATACTCGACTTTTTTATCCGTCGATTTTTTCCGTTCATATTCTCAGTATATACTAATTCGACCATACTAAATCGATTGGCGTTCGCAGAATTGGTCTATCTCTAACCGTTCTCGAGTTGGTCAGCTCTGAATCAGTTTTTAAATGATTTTTTTGGCGCCAAAAATATTTCCGATGAGTTTTCGAAATTTTCGTTCAAAGATTCGGAATCAGCACGTCAAAATACGTTTGAGGACAGAAATTTGAAATTCGAAAAATAAAAAATAAAAAAGTTCAAAAAATTATCTAACATGATATACTCGACTTTTTTATCCGTCGATTTTTTCCGTTCATATTCTCAGTATATACTAATTCGACCATACTAAATCGATTGGCGTTCGCAGAATTGGTCTATCTCTAACCGTTCTCGAGTTGGTCAGCTCTGAATCAGTTTTTAAATGATTTTTTTGGCGCCAAAAATATTTCCGATGAGTTTTCGAAATTTTCGTTCAAAGATTCGGAATCAGCACGTCAAAATACGTTTGAGGACAGAAATTTTAAATTCGAAAAATAAAAAATTAAAAAGTTCAAAAAATTATCTAACATGATATACTCGACTTTTTTATCCGTCGATTTTTTTCGTTCAAAATTTCGGTATATACTAATTCGGCCATTCTAAATCGATTGGCGTTCGCAGAATTGGTCTATCTCCAACCGTTCTCGAGTTGGTCAGCTCTGAATCAGTTTTTAAATGGTTTTTTTTGGCGCCAAAAATATTTCCGATGAGTTTTCGAAATTTTCGTCCAAAGATTCGGAATCAGCACGTCAAAATACGTTTGAGGACAGAAATTTGAAATTCGAAAAATAAAAAATAAAAAAGTTCAAAAAATTATCTAACATGATATACTCGACTTTTTTATCAGTCAATTTTTTCCGTTCATATTCTCAGTATATACTAATTCGACCATTCTAAATCGATTGGCGTTCGCAGAATTGGTCTATCTCCAACCGTTCTCGAGTTGGTCAGCTCTGAATCAGTTTTTAAATGGTTTTTTGGCGCCAAAAATATTTCCGATGAGTTTTCGAAATTTTCGTCCAAAGATTCGGAATCAGCACGTCAAAATACGTTTGAGGACAGAAATTTGAAATTCGAAAAATAAAAAATAAAAAAGTTCAAAAAATTATCTAACATGATATACTCGACTTTTTTATCCGTCGATTTTTTCCGTTCATATTCTCAGTATATACTAATTCGACCATACTAAATCGATTGGCGTTCGCAGAATTGGTCTATCTCTAACCGTTCTCGAGTTGGTCAGCTCTGAATCAGTTTTTAAATGATTTTTTTGGCGCCAAAAATATTTCCGATGAGTTTTCGAAATTTTCGTTCAAAGATTCGGAATCAGCACGTCAAAATACGTTTGAGGACAGAAATTTTAAATTCGAAAAATAAAAAATTAAAAAGTTCAAAAAATTATCTAACATGATATACTCGACTTTTTTATCCGTCGATTTTTTTCGTTCAAAATTTCGGTATATACTAATTCGGCCATTCTAAATCGATTGGCGTTCGCAGAATTGGTCTATCTCCAACCGTTCTCGAGTTGGTCAGCTCTGAATCAGTTTTTAAATGGTTTTTTTTGGCGCCAAAAATATTTCCGATGAGTTTTCGAAATTTTCGTCCAAAGATTCGGAATCAGCACGTCAAAATACGTTTGAGGACAGAAATTTGAAATTCGAAAAATAAAAAATAAAAAAGTTCAAAAAATTATCTAACATGATATACTCGACTTTTTTATCAGTCAATTTTTTCCGTTCATATTCTCAGTATATACTAATTCGACCATTCTAAATCGATTGGCGTTCGCAGAATTGGTCTATCTCCAACCGTTCTCGAGTTGGTCAGCTCTGAATCAGTTTTTAAATGGTTTTTTGGCGCCAAAAATATTTCCGATGAGTTTTCGAAATTTTCGTCCAAAGATTCGGAATCAGCACGTCAAAATACGTTTGAGGACAGAAATTTGAAATTCGAAAAATAAAAAATAAAAAAGTTCAAAAAATTATCTAACATGATATACTCGACTTTTTTATCCGTCGATTTTTTCCGTTCATATTCTCAGTATATACTAATTCGACAATTCTAAATCGATTGGCGTTCGCAGAATTGGTCCATCTCTAACCGTTCTCGAGTTGGTCAACTCTGAATCAGTTTTTATATGGTTTTTTTGGCGCCAAAAATATTTCCGATGAGTTTTCGAAATTTTCGTCCAAAGATTCGGAATCAGCACGTCAAAATACGTTTGAGGACAGAAATTTGAAATTCGAAAAATAAAAAATAAAAAAGTTCAAAAAATTATCTAACATGATATACTCGACTTTTTTATCCGTCGATTTTTTTCGTTCAAAATCTCGGTATATACTAACTCGACCACTCTAAATCGATTGGCGTTCGCAGAATTGGTCTATCTCCAACCGTTCTCGAGTTGGTCAGCTCTGAATCAGTTTTTAAATGGTTTTTTGGCGCCAAAAATATTTCCGATGAGTTTTCGAAATTTTCGTCCAAAGATTCGGAATCAGCACGTCAAAATACGTTTAGGACAGAAATTTGAAATTCGAAAAATAAAAAATAAAAAAGTTCAAAAAATTATCTAACATGATATACTCGACTTTTTTATCAGTCAATTTTTTTCGTTCAAAATCTTCGTATATACTAATTAGGCCATTCTGAATCGATTGGCGTTCGCAGAATTGGTCTATCTCTAACTGTTCTCGAGTTGGTCAACTCTGAATCAGTTTTTAAATGATTTTTTTGGCGCCAAAAATATTTCCGATGAGTTTTCGAAATTTTCGTTCAAAGATTCGGAATCAGCACGTCAAAATACGTTTGAGGACAGAAATTTGAAATTCGAAAAATAAAAAATAAAAAAGTTCAAAAAATTATCTAACATGATATACTCGACTTTTTTATCCGTCGATTTTTTTCGTTCAAAATCTCGGTATATACTAACTCGACCACTCTAAATCGATTGGCGTTCGCAGAGTTGGTCTATCTCCAACCGTTCTCGAGTGGGTCAGCTCTGAATCAGTTTGAAATTCGAAAAATAAAAAATAAAAAAGTTCAAAAAATTATCTAACATGATATACTCGACTTTTTTATCCGTCGATTTTTTCCGTTCATATTCTCAGTATATACTAATTCGACCATTCTAAATCGATTTGCGTTCGCAGAATTCGTCTATCTCTAACCGTTCTCGAGTTGGTCAGCTCTGAATCAGTTTTCAAATGGCTGATCCACTGCGCATCCAATATTCACATTTGCTGCTAGATTTGTCAATCTGTACGTCTTTTCCATTAAACTAATGACCTTTCAGATAGTGATAACCATATTCCATTTAACCCTCTTTGTGTTCCGTCTACTATCAATTTCCCGTGCGGTAACCCGCCCCCCTCCCCGTGCAGGCGTACGGATATAATGCGGCGACAATAAACGATAATCCGAACCCTTGCATCAAATTCCAAGTTTGGGGAGTTAAATCGTTTCGCAATCAGCTTTGACTGGTTCGCCCCCCGTCTCTTTCTCTCGCCGAAATCTAATCTATTCAGAAACGGGTCGCTGAACGCTCACTAAAGCTCGGAGAATCGCGAACCCACTAAACTTAACGTATGGTTTCATGAGGGACGTCTGTGAAACGGAATGTATTATAGAATGAAACTCAATTATCCGAAGTTATTAAGGATGAGAACTCCATTTCTGCGACAATAACGTTCAGAGATCAAATGAAAATACTAGGAAGAGCCGTTTCCCAGCACGAAGATATTAGGCATATATTATGTAACTTCCTGTATATTTGATGTAACTGTTTCTGAGCAATCTTCGTGTTTTTGAGGAAACTGAAGCTCTCGTTCCTGGCACATCATTTGTAATGCTGTGATCATCTTTTTTGTTTGAATTGTTTGAGCAATCGACATCTTCTGAAATAAGAAAGTGAGAACTATTGGTAACAGAAAATGAGGATTCATCGAAAAATTATCCAGCATATTACCAAAACTCAAAATGCCGAAATCCATCTCGAAATTCCAGGAACTCGCCGGAAGTCTCGCTCCTTGTAACAGTTGAACCATAATAATCAAAATTCCGAAACCTTGGCCCGGACCATTAATTCATCGCTTTTTCAAAACATCCAATAAATATTCCATTTTCGGGGCACCTCAAACCCAACCAAGCATTTGAATTAGGCATCGAGTAGACTATGAATCGAAGGAAAATTTAAATATATCTCGGTGAGATTCGTGGAACGTTCGTTTAACAAAAATCGATCGACGGCATGAACATGCAAAGTCGCTGGGTTACAACATGCTACGAATAGGAATTGGAATAAAAAAAAACAGCAACCTTGCGGTATTTGCATATATGAAGCGGGTAGCGGGCAAATTATGTAGATTCAATCTCTTCTAGTATGATGGGATACAAATGTATGCACATTTAGGGAGATTTTTTATTCAACATTTCCATCAAACTTAGAGCAGATGCTTCGAGAAGAAACCCGCTCGAAAAATAATATTTTTGGACTCGTATGAGAACAAAGTTAAATGGGCATTGAGAGGGAGTGCAGTATAAACCCAACCAGCCAAAGGAAAAATGTCCAAAACAATCAAAGGATGGAAGAACTTACTGATTGTTTCTTTTATTTTTTCCATTTCCTCTTCCATTTCATCTTTTATTTTCTCCATCTCTGTCTCGACGGGCCCCATTCATTCTTTCAACCGGCTCGTCACACCACAAAGTTCTTCTCTCAGTTCTTCCCCTAAAAAACTTTTCGAATGTTCTAGAAGTTTCTCTTGAAGTTCTTCCTTCAGACTATTCGAATTTTCTAACAGCTTTTCATCCAGATTTTTCGAGTTTTCCTGAAGTCCTTCCTTCAAACTATTCGAATTTTTGAGGAAGTTTTTCTGGAAGTTCTTCCTTCAAACTATTCGAATTTTCTAGAAGTTTCTCTTCCATATTTATCGAGTTTTCTAGAAGTTTATTTTCCAGGCTCACCGAATGTTGCTGGGGTTCATCTTTCAGGGACTTAGTAGTTTCTTCAAGGTTATTCATAAACGAACTCAAATCGATTCCAGAAACTTTAAATAAAAATTACCTCTTCACCTCTTATCAGTCCTTCTGCGAGTCTTTTCTGAAGTGTGGCCTTCTTACCAATCGTTTCCAAGTCTCTTTCTTCGAGCTCTTGCTTCAACTCTGACACCTTCAAATCGTCCAAAAGACTCCTTGTAAACATTTTGTACTTCAATATCTATTGCACACAAAAAGTTTTTCGATTGGTTGAATTTTCCACGCAAGTTTTACACGCCACCAGTCTATTAATATTATTATATTTACACGCGAGAAGTATATCAGTTTATACTCCCGTTTTCCCCACTGTCCACTTCACGAAAAATGTTTATCAGTCACTGTCTATTTTTCGCGAAAACAAAACTCGAACAACACAACGAAATACACAACTGTCTAATTACACGAACACTCTGTATTTATTTTTAACATCCACTTCTAACACCACAGTAAAGGACTTTTACAATTCACAATCTCTGGGCTATATTTATTTCGACAATTGACATCTTCCAAAACTTCAATATTTCTCCTGGCGGGGTGTGACACGTTCTTATATAGTCGGAAACATTCCTTCTCGTCGAATCCACAGATTTCTACAATGTCCCATCCGCTTCCAGTCTAGGGACCACTCGCTTCACCGCTATATTACTGCTATTCTCCACTAGATGGCGCCAGCCGGTCTGAGTCTGAATTTTCGTATAGGATGCTCCTTCGTTGGAAATTACCATTAGCCGATAGTACCCAGCGCCTCCTCTAGAGGGGCCACTCTACACGACATCGTTGTTTGCACAGAGCAGGTGGCCTTGAGAAGACGGACACGACTGTTAGAGTATGTTTCAGGCAGCACAGAGACATCCGAGGAGCTCCGAAAGAAGCCAGACGAAATAAAGGATAACCCGATAACACCAAGACAGCAGAGCCCAGCCGCCGTCCGGACCAGTACAGGGCCAACCGCCTTTTGTGGTTAAGGTGAGGTAATAGATGATTTCTTACCGAATAATTTAAACCCCCTATTAGAGTGAGCACATTAAAAGAAGAAATCATCACAGCCACCGAATCGATTAATCTGAAAGGAACGACTCGAATGTTTCGTCCGTTACCGCATCGCCTTTGAAAAAGTCTACCGCAGATGTAGACGAAACGACAGACAAAACCCAGACAAGTTACGTGATTGTAAGAATTGCGAAAAAAAAAATTCAGTGCTATGGTATTGGAATAAATATGTGTGTGTGTGTGTGAGAAATGTTTAACAATGCAGTAATAAGCGGGTACAATATCACTTCAATCATCAATTTGTCTCAGTGAACTTGTAATGTTTATAATTATTATTATAACACTCCTAATAGTTTCTCCTCAATAATTCCGCGACAAAATTACTTTTGATACAGGGAGGACATTTCTTGGTTACTAGGAATCGCACGTTAAAAGGTAAGACATCGTTAATCCTTGGCTCGCACAAATTTCGACTTTTGGAGGCTGCCGGTCGTAAGGGGACGACAGCTGGTAAACGAAAAAAAAAAGTCAATTGATGCCTTATTTTCAATTATGTTAAGTATGTATTATTATATGAATATGTTATAACTTATATGGGAAATAAAAACCTATCATTGACCTTATTACAATTGTTATTGCAAACCTAGAATCTGGAAAAAAATGTCCTAGAAAACGTATAGAACTTCATTGAATCAGTTATTGGTCATGATTATAGACCATAACTTTTCATCGATGGCAAGATTTTTTTATATAATTTATAAATTGGATAACACAATATAACGAAAAAACTTGACAAGTTGACGATATTTGAAAACGCTTACTATAATTATTATATTTACCTTAAAATCTATATATCCATTTTTATCCATATCGAAAGTTCTAAAAACATGGTCGCAGAATTCTTCTGCGTTTCCGGAGGGGAAGAACATCTTGTACATGTCTACGAATTTGGCGGGAGTAAGTCGGCCATTAGGGCAGTCTTGCTGTAACAAAAAAAAAATACATCAATATAAGTGTATATAACAAAATTTTAAACAGTTCATCAGATGTGACGTATAGATGGAAAAATGTATGTGAATCAATGACTCTTGGTCTCTTAAGATTGCTAGTACTTGAGTTTTCTTCATATTGAAGAGATCTATGTCATTATCACTGTTTTGCATCAACCTATTGGCAGCAATCAAGCAGTATTCATTTTTCGAAAAAAAAGTTCGTAGAGTATGCCGGAGAGTTGAGTTTCAAACAAATGAAACGAATAATTTCGACAGAGTCGATATCCCTTTCTCTTCACACTATCCCGCAAAATGGAAAATTTGAGGCGAATATTAAAATAACATATTCATCGAGATCAATATTACTATTATTAATGTTGACTTGACTTTCGAATAACTAGTCCATCGAAGTAACTTTTCATTTTCTTAGATTTGTATTCAAAATAAATAAACAATCCTCGTGAAGCAACGAATACCTTTTTCTTTCTTTGAACTATGTCAAGGAAAGCTCATATTTGCACTATCCACGATTTTCTCCGTTTAATCTTCATCACTTTTCATTTCTACTTAAATTAAATTCATAGTTATCAAGAATTCGTTATCTGGATAGACGCCCAATTTCACAAATTTCATTAATTATTGTCGTTAACTAGTTTCTGACGGCCAAACAGCCACAGCCACCTTGGACTACCCAGTGTAGATTAGGTCCAATAGTTCCTTAGAGGTATATGCTATTATTTTGAATATATTCGCCGCGATAGTTCGGAATTTTGATAATACTTATTTAAGAGTAAGAATGCTAAGAATATTATTGGTGAAACATCAGATATTTATAGGTTATTAGTTGCCAAAGAAAATGAGAACTAGCTTCATGACAGGATTTCGTTATTATTCGTATCTGTCACTGTTGTTGCATGAAACTGTCGGCTGCCTAGCAACAGCCGTTAAAAAAAGTGCATTTTTTTTACACGTTTCCGTTTAATAATGAAATCGTATGTTGACAGTGAAATATTGTAATACTTTACGCACACAAAACACACCAAAAAACCTTTTTTTGACAGTTGTAGAAAAAAGTTGTTTTTCTTCACCGCAGTCTTATATCAGGTACGTTAATATTAATTTCTCTACGACTATTGCATTCTACATTGGGTGAGTTCGACTTGCCAACACTATTCGAACTTTTTACTCTAAATGTTCTTCAATCGTTCGGGTACAACCACAAAAACATTACTTTGACGCTCTACCGAACGATTGAAGAACATTTAGAGTAAAACGATCGAATAGTGTTGACAAGTCGAACTCACCCATTGATTACATACTGATCATTAGTTGAAGAATGAAGATAATTCCAAGGCACCGTGGATCCTAACTCATTATTCAACGGCACTCGACCAATCACAGATTCAGAATTTTCAGAATACACGGTAACTGAGAGGTTTAGACCAATGACAAAACAGCAAATGTACCAAACAATTTACTCAAGAAGGCTTTGCATCATTGGACTTGTCACGGCTTGGCATCCGCGAATGACTCTAGCTCCCGATGAAATCTTCTTGCAACAAAGGTATTTCAAATCCAAAGTTCAGATCGTGATTTTCACGCGTACGAAACGCAGGAAAAAATGATATCGAGTCTATGTTGGTTAATACCCATTACGTGTTAGGATTTCTGGCGCGCTATTTAGATGCGGGTCATGGAATTTTGCATTACTATGTATGCAAATGAACTAGTAATAAGCCGTTACGGTGGGTGAAAGTCAAATCAAATTGTTGTAATTGACATCGATGAATACCTAATGGAGCATTGTTCGAAATGAAATCAATCAAGCAACAAACTCGTACTTGATATACAATGGAGATTATCTGAAAAATATGAAGACAGGATGAAGAAGTTTGACTTGCACAACTGATGACATACTTACTGAGATACTTTGGATTATTTTGGGGTCACGTTTCGGTTTTTCGGTCATTGAAAGCATAAGTGGCCCAAGAACACTACCTTGTGGCGAAGTATGACAATGATAAGTCTTACTCTTCTGAGACAATGTCCTAATCTTCTATGAAGCCTATGTTCTGGTTGATTCCACGAGGATCTCGAATTTTCTAGAACTTTTCTTATATTTTACGAATTACCAGATAGTTTCAACAACACGCCTACTGCCTGATATGAAGGGAGAGAGAAGAGGGGCGGAGGGACGAGACAGAGAAGAGGGAGACGTGAGAGAAGAGACATAAGAGATACACTAGAGGGAAGAGAGACATAAGAGAAGAACTAGAGGGAAGAGAAAAGGAAGAGAGAGAAGAGGGGGGAGAAAGAGGAGGGAGAAAGAAGAGGGAGAGAGAGTATTGGGTTTGAAAGTGAGTGGGAATACATCAGGCAGACAGGACAAGGCAGAGAGAGAAGAGAAAATATAGAGAGAAGAGAGCGATGAGAGAAGAAGGCGAAAAAACATATAGAGATATATGACATGTTTCGACAATGATTTTAATGCAAAAGAAATTCCTTTCGACAATATCGTTAACCAGTTTCAATCAACATTATCTTTCCAAATATTATATTTTCAATAGCATACTCTGTATATTGATTCTCGTAGATTGTTTTGATAACGAAACCAAAATAATTCATATGGATAACGGCAGCGATTATAAATCAACCGGAAATTATAGTAATTTGTCTCCCTTGCGTCACTTAACATATTCATCATGTAACGCGTTTTTGCAATTTTGCTAAAATATATGGAAACTGTGGTATGATATTAATAATTATAACTCTATTGAAATCATTGAATGAAATATCGCCACAACACGTTCATATTTATTCCTAGCTCCAAATTTCAGTAATTTTTAGGAGCAATATTGTCGAAGGAATTTATTTATTATTTGTGTTAACAGAAAATGGGAGGAAAAAGGTCGAAGCCAAAAGTGAATTACAAAGAACAATTCAGGTTTTTTCGAATATTTCTGAGGGTTGCTGGTGGAGGTGCCGCCGGTTGAAGGATATATATATTTACATCCAAGGAATATAAAAACTGCCATATCTAAATCTTCAAATGAGCCACCGTGTTGGTACAGTCAAATAATGTTTGACTATCAGTCAGTACTCAATGTTCCGAAGATCATCGATACAAAACTTGGTTAAAACTCCATCAAATCCTGGCTATCCTCGACTGGGTTCATAAGCATAGTTAAAAGGATTGAGAAAACAAGTATGTGGGTCAAATTAGAACGGCCATGGAAACACGTTTCAGAGGACATATCGCTCATATTGGATATTTGAGAGCAGATAAATCGAGTGATCTCCAAGATGCTTTTTGAATCGATCACAGATTTGATGACAAAACTTTGAGATTGGTTAAACAAGTGCATTGGACTCTACCCTCTGAGGTATCACCACAAAAAAAATGTTGAAGTGATAGTTGCTGCTACTGAGAGACTGCAGAACATTTGCTTTGCGAATGCCCACGCTTTTCTGCAAGAGACTTAAGAGGGGCCCTCCTTAACGTCCTCAGACGTCAGGATCTGTCCCCAAATAAACTGACTGTATACGAAGTTTCGAAAGCCCTGGCAAGATTTAGGGACAAAGTGGTTGTGAGGCCGCATCGATGGCCGCATAGCCTTTATCCAGGAGGCAATTTCAGTACCTTTTTTTTCCATTCATTTTCAAAGATGTACTGTCATTAATAACATGTGTGCGAATGCCAAACTAACAGATTCGTTGCATCACCCGAAATATCTTGAATGTGAAAAATTATAAGTGTGTTCACAACATTTTCACCAATTTCAGCAAACCTGAAGATGCTTTCAAGCTATACCGTGCTACTTGATGGAAACTTGATAGTACAGCCTTCATGATCTCTCTTTCACACACTCCCGCTCTCTTTCACCCCTCACTATCGCTCTCTCTCTAATACGAAAATAGCGTCTCAAGATAAGGTGTTGAATTATCTCCGCACGCCATCCATTAAATTAAACACGCCCCTGAGTGACTTAAATTCCATCAGGAACGCGGCGTAACGATATGCAAACCGCGTTCTCTCCAAAGCGAGTAGGTACTCCGGCAACATCACTTTAATTATAACGCCGACCGGTTGTTTACAAAAATAATCAATCCGCCAAAGCAATTAATAGGTCGCTGGAGGATGTGGTTGGAGGCATGATGAATGGCGGTTTGGGTATGTCGATATTAGGAGTTTGTTTTGAGATAATGACGACGAAATAATGGTTTTCAGCTAAGTACATAGCGCGCCATAAGTAAATTCCAAACTTATAAATCCCCTGGAGAGGATTCAGAAGTATATAGCGCCCCAGTTGTTGAACATAAATAAACACTTCATCAGATTCAGTTACAGTTGATCCATTCTATTTTATCAAATTTCAAATTTGCCGCAGTATATTTCACTTTCCTGTGACTTGGTTCATCTTAGCGAATTAAGAATTCAAAGATAAAACCTTCCTTGCCGAAGTTATTGCAAAACAGCACGCAATATTGGCGCCCAACAAGGGGCGAAAAGAGTATTGGCGCCCAAAAAGGGGCGACAATAGTATTGGCGCCCAACAAGGGGCGAAAAGAGTCATCCTGAATTATTTGTATTGGTCTTGGTGACTGATGCGTTTCGACTAATTGATCTATTCTCCCCAGCAAAACTAATTCCACGAGGAACTTGAGCATCCTCTGCCCATCTCATTCAGCCTGTCTTTCAGCATGTTCTAACGGGCCAGGTTCGTGGGGGCCATTAATTAAAAACTATACTTTGAAGTCTCGTAACGAAGACAGGGCTAGATGAAGAACTCTAAATGATCTCGAGGGCACACACAATAGATCTGAAGAGGTCGCGGTGTAGAGGCTCGTAGCACGAAAGCCCATAATCTAAACTACCATCACAAAATGCGAACCAAAGTGTTTGTTTGAGTAAACAAGAGCTTCGTCCATGAGAAATGTTTGTTTTAACAAAAAAGTATAATTTGATTGATTGGTAGCATTTAAGTTATTAGTTATTATCAGTTATTCATGTTAATGAAATCATTATTTCTCATCTCTATGATTGTTCTGGTTGATGTGAATTTAATTGAATGTTTTCACGCTAAACATTCTTGGCAATGGGAATTCTATAAAAATATAGGGTAGATAATCTTAACAGCGAAAACCCAACATAACGTTCATCAATATTCAATTCTACAACTTCACAATTATGTAACAAACACGTTATTACGACAGTACAAATCGATATCGGCTCTCGTGATATGCAAATGACATGTTGAAGCCACTAAAGAACGATTGTTTTGGTGTAGCTGTGAGTGTACATGCAATCCGCGAGTTAGCAAATTAGGCCGACAAATAATCCAACAAAATTTTCGTAGTTGAGGTCTGTAAATTTTCCTCAATCACCTCCAGTATAACCTACTCTGTACTTGATAACTTCGGATGTACTTAATTACGTACAGCATGCATGATGTACTTTTCACAAACTTAATATGGAGAGCTACTATTTTGCATGCCACCCTACAATTCGTTTTCTTTATTGGCATTTACAATGGCCTATTAACCCTCTAATGCAGGACGATAAAAACAACTTTTAATACTATGCTGATGTGACAACGATAAAACAATAATTATTAATCCAATTATATTTTAATCGGTTGGGAACATTGTGGAAAGCAGGCATGGACTGAGTTCCAAGGCAGCTTCAGGTCGTCTGCTATACTCTTGAATTACAATTTCAATGTAATCAATGTGACGAACCTAATGTTCAAGAAACTCTTGTCATGGACTCGTGAATGTAACAATTTTTCAAGGATGAATCAGGAAATAAAGAATCCTAGACTTGTCTCAGTCGTACGTCTGGATACGGACTTCGACGGGGTTCAGTGCAGATCGAAAACTTCAGCGTTAGTATTATTCATATTACCCTTATTCCCAAAGTGTGGACTCTAGTGTGGATTACTGCATTGGCGACGAGGATAAAAAGATATATTTTAAAATGAGTACATATCAATTAATTACGATACAAGATTATGAGATTTGGCCAACCTCCCAAGATGGAAAAAGGCTCGATGCCATTGCCACCCAACAATGGATTCTCGGAAAATACGATGCTGAATAGTGGAAATGGAAATCGTCAGGTTGCTGCAAATGGATTTTCCGCCTCGAATCAACACCCCAACTCCTCATCCATATATTCCCCCACAGACTTACACGATGAATCCTAGCCATAGATCCGACTGCTGTCACAGCGAACAGAGCGGAATTTTTATCCGCCGCCGCCGCATTTACCTTTCAAACTACCCCTATCGCGTTCCAGCGCCGCCATTGTCGCCTTCGGAATGCGCAACGCAGCGTGATTGTGCTATTTATTGTGAGACAACATAATGGAAGACATTCCCGGAAGGCCTTTGTTCGTATAGGACAAACGACAAACGCGTTCGAGCAAGAATAAAGGAGCATTCGGCGACGACTTCGATTCGAATTGGAAATCAAAGCTTCGAAATCCGAGGATGAAAGCAATAAGGATCGTTCTTTTGTTCGGGGGTTCGATTGTTGCAATTTTGTCGTTTTCTGCGTTTCAGCTTTTGTTTTCTTGCATGAAATTCCCTATTGAAAGCTTTTGCGGGCTTCGGACCCTTTCAGGCGGCTGCTCTGAGAACTGCTCACCCTTCATTACGCATGCTCTGCCCGGGCTATTTCGAACTGCTTTCCTCAACTGCAAGAGTGTCATCCTCTCTCCGAAATACTTCATTTTTGAAATGGGTATTTCCAAATTTCCGTGTTCCATTATTGTGAATAATAACTATTTTAAAAATATTATCGCACAAATACTCAGAGAGTATATCAAGTCCGCGATTTCCAATAGGCCCCGCCCACTAGCAGGCGCGGTTATCTATTGGCCGGCCATAATGTGCCGATTCCCTATAAATGAAAGCATGTTTGCTTCATTTTTATCACTCTCACCGCAGCCGTGGCCGGTGTGGATTTATCCGCTAGCCTTTTAGGCTCGGATATTTTCCCAGTTATAGTCTTTGACTTTTGATTACTTTTTCCGTTTACTTTGGAAGTATTTCGGTGTTTTATTAGCAATCTACGGTCTGCTGGCGTCTTTGATAAGTGGAATCTCGTTCCAACAAATATTGAAAGAATTCGTGTTGATCAAACACTACATTAGCTTTGAGTTGTTTTCACAAATCAATAAAGCGGAATACAGTTCCAGTCGGTTTTATACTGAATCTTCCAAAAAATCCTGAAACAAATTAATTTTGCGGCTATGCTGTTCTTGGGAGGAAAAATCTGAGCTACTCGGATATTTTCTAGAACTCCCAGTCCACGCATAAGTTGACAAGAAGAGTATTTGGGCATGTGTTCTGTGCGAACAACGATGCCGCGTAGAGAGGCCCCTCTAGTGAAGGCGCTTCGTACTATCGGCAAATGATAAGTTCCAGCAACGAAGCATCTTTTGTTGCAACTGAGCGGGTGCCGGCGGAAGCTTCGATACTTCAACACGAGGTGGCTTGGGTCGACGTATTATAAGCTTTATCATTAAATATGTGCACGTAATAATAATAATAATCTAACAGGACTGGGGATTTCGTAACTTCGTTACACCGACTTGTTCTAGAACATATGGAGTGCAGCACTCTACATTCATTACTGTGTATATATTGGCATTTTCCTGAGCGTTCGTTGCTATTGTGTTCCATCTTCCTATGTTAGGGGTTAGTTTAGCAAATAAACAAAAAGATTGGGACCAGTTAGGACACTTGACGAGCTTTGATCGTATCTTGACGTCTTAGGTCTATATGTTTGCATTCCCAGCATTACGATCTCAGAAATTGCCTCGGCAGATTGTCTTGGATCTCCAAAAGAGAAACACACTCTTTCCCAGTCGGCTGAATTGTAGTGCCGTATGAGACGTGGTAGTCCTGTGTGAGTTTCACTCAAATTTATCGCTCTCGTTTTTATCCTCTCGAATGAATTCGTGTGAAGTCGTACGTCCTTAGGGTGCAAATGGACTGGCAAGAAAACTCACGCGAGTGAATGCCAACAGCGCTGTCCGTAGTATAAACAGCGCGAGTTTTCTTGCCAGTCTATTTGCACCTTTAGTATCATTATTATCATTTCTCCGAGATGTGCCTTCGGTCCCACCACATGCGTCTTTGAAGGCCCTTCACAGAACAACCCACTGAACTAAATTGGGCGCCGCGCCAAAGTCTCATCAAATTAAATTCCATTCTGCAGGAATGCCGTGGTCTCGAGAGACTCTCACTGTCATAGGTGAAATGGCGAGGATCCATTTTGACCGTACCTTCATTAATTAGCATGAAAGGGACTGAAATGTAGTGGAGTTATTTCAGGAACGAGGTGTTTTGTCGGAGGATAATTTAGGTTACTGATGCTTCAATTCATCTGTTTCAATGTTGTTTTACATAGAAACCCTGGGGACAGTGAATAACTACGAAAAATTTAAAATGTTACTATTATACAATGCCTTTTTAGGAAGACGTCCGTTAAGGTGGTAGAAAATGTACGATGTCATTGGGAAAGGGACTTTGAAGGGGCCTTTTTGAAGGGGCCTTTTTTAACACATTCGTGGACAGACCTGCTATAGCAGTTATGAGCGCTGGGACACGACTGCTATAGCACTTCCGGAAGTTTTAGAATTTTTTCAATATTTTTCTCGTATTCTACGCCATCAATTTAACATGACACAGTATTCGAAAAATAAAAAATGATAAATTAAAAAATCGGTCCAACTCAAAGTGCAGACGTTCGTAAAAAAGCCTACCAAATCTATGTTTGCCTGGCAATCGATTTCAAATTCGGTCAGCGTATAGAAAAAAGATTGAATTTCACGAATATAACATAGAAAAAAATTAGAAAAAATTTTTGAAGGAAAACGGCAGCCGCAACCTCTAGATAACATTTTCAACCGACGACCAGATCGAGATAGAACAATTCTGCGAACGCCAATCGATTCAGCATGACAAAATTAGTATATACTGTGATTTTCAAGTCGATCGGCATCAAATGAATTTTCAACCGAAAAAACGTCAAAGGGTTATACCTTAAAAATCGCCAAAAATCCAAAGTCATCAGAATCACTCGAAATCACCACCGATACACTCAAAATTTTATGCTGACTCCGAAAATGTATGATTTGAATATGTTCGGATACACGGTGTACCATAAAACAATTATTCTAGAATGTTTTCAATATTTTTCTCGTACTCTTTCCTCCGGCCCACTTTTAAGCTCCTCTTACGCCTCCCTACATTCCTGTATCCAACACTCCAGCAAGAAACGACCTAGTGGCCGAATTAGCGCGTCGAGGAAGTTTCAAATTAAATTCCGACCCAACGGAAGCCGAAGGTCTCGAGAGACTCTCGTCGTCAAAGAGGTGAAACGGCAAGGACCCATTCAGACCGCACCCCAATTAATTAGGATAAAAGAGAGAAAAATACAACGGATATAATTGGTAGATTGCGGCGTGCTTTTTCATGATTGTTCTTTCGCCCTCTTTTCAACTGATGGTACTTTTGTGTGCAGGTATATACCGGGTGACCCATAAACACAAATCATACCCCTGTCTTTGATGTTATTTTGTATGGATGTTCCAATGTTCCAAATGGTACATCAATTTGATGCCATTAAGGTACAGTTTAACAAATAGAAAGGGTTATTTTTTTATTTTTTTTTAAATTACGACTCGGTATAAAATTACATTTCCAACGATGTATCACAATCATACTGCCAATTCACAAAATACTGATATAATTGAGATTTTCAAGAAAGTGAGCTATGGAAAATGAAACAATAGCATGTGAGTAAGAATAATACGATGTCCGAGCTTTCACACTATGATTTGTTTGCAAACTATTTTCCCAATTTTAGTTTTTCTTAATTTTTAAACATCAATAAACTCACTTGGGATTTTGTATGTAGGTTAGAAACCCTTTATCTGTATTGAAATACAAAACATGAAAAGAACTACTTATGTTTGTTTCCTATTGTTCTGTTTGTTGACGCCAAATATTGTTCATTTCGAGTTCGACGGTTGCCGACAAACTCGCTGATAAAATAGGGGAAACACATGAAATGAATCAACTCTCTCAATGTAACCCGTGTCAAAGACCCCGTTCGCGTAAAATAATACATTATCCAGAGTCCCTGAACAACCCTTTTACGATCCAACCCTCCCTCTAACGCCGAACAACGACCAGTCCAGCCCCAAAGGGTTAATGTGGTGAGAAAATACAGGAAGCTCGATAAGAGGGATGAAAAAAAGACAGGAAAGGGGGAAACGATTATTTAGGAAGCTCTAATTGACCTCAAACTTGTGTCATCAAATCGGTGGTCGTCGTCCAAAGCATGTTGAGCCACACTCGATTTTTCTTGTCTCGAAAAAAGGATATGAGCAATGTTATCCTAGCTTTAATTCTCCTCTTGATATTGATATCAAATAAACAAAATTCTCCGCGACCGGTACTGCACTATACTAATCTGTAGGTTGAATTTCCTTAGTGTCGCTACCAGCTCAGTATATTGCAGTTAGTTTGCAATTTCGCGTCTAGAATTTACTACTTTATTTCAAAGCAGCGACTGGCCCATAAACGTAAACAGAATTCCAATTAGAGTAACTGGCGAGTTATATTGTGTAATTAAAATGCACATAAATTCCGTTTGAACAAGAACTGCCACACTAAATTTCCACTACCTAATTGCATTTCAACGAGAATATAAATTCCGATCTACTTCAATTTGTCCAAATGAAATTGAATAGATTTCGTACAGAAAATTAAAAAAATCAACTATCTGAATGAAAATGCGAATTTTCACTTTTAGACTTCTTCTTTAGAGTTGGATGAGTATTTTCACAATGTCTATCAGATGTAGTTCAATGTTCAGCGTGGCTTCAGCGCGGGAAGTAGTTGTTTTCTGTTAGATATTACAAATAAATCACATTTTTCAATTTTCATGGAGAATGTTTCAACACAAAAATATATCGCTCGTCAAGACACAATCGTCATTATATATTTACAAGAAAACGCTCACCTTGAACCCTTTGTACCACTCTTTGATTGTGCTCTCGTCGTAACGGGTGTGCGATTTCAAAAAGTCCATATCTTCTTTGGACAGCTTGTCCTTGCTGCCAAAGCAACCCATGGTGTCGAACTAAAGGGCCTTTCCTGCAATCAAAGAATACAAACGTTATTATGCGACTTGTTCAATACAATATTTTTTCTATCTATTTCCAAGGTGTCCCGTACAATTATGATAATTAGGTAACGTGGAAAAGGTCACAAAATGTTAATGATTTTGTTTTAATTATTAAAAAAATACCAAGTATGTGCTATCGTTGTATTCCAAATAGAATAACACACAATTTTCCATTGCAATATACAGGTGGTGCCATTTGAAAACCAAAGTGAGGGGTAGCTACCACAGCGCTCACAAATGAAATTTATTATATCATACGTCATTAGAAAGGTACTTTAATTTTTTAATTATCTTGTCAAATAAGCGAGATATTGCCTGTGGGCGACAACTTGGGACACCCGGTATACAACCTTCAAACAGCCATAATGATATTCTTCAAACTGAAGTGTTTTTCTAAAGATGATGATGACGTTGACGAGGCTATAAAATTCCTTCAGCAACCTTTGCGAATAAGTCTTCTAGCGAATCGTTTCTCAACACATTCACGTACCCAGGGCTGATTCTGATTAATTGATCTCTTAGGATGCAATTAAATACGATTTATAGCAACCGCGTTACATACTAGTTCGCCATATTTGTGGTAATGGTTATGGAGAAGCTTTCATTTGTTTACACTTAGTATATGGTCGTGTTTCTCATGTGCTACACGAAGATGTATATTACATTTTTTTTCCCTGAAATGGGTAAAGAATCAGATTTAGATTTCAGTAGACAGATGGCCTTCGAAATCGATATAAGGATAAAAGATGTGTGGAAAAGAGGATAATCTCAAACGTTTTCGGATTCTGTTGGAGTATTAAACAACAAGTTGATCACACCCAAATATACCGTTGAATTTTGATGATTGTAAAAGCTTCTAGAGATCCATGGTTGTATTGTCTCATCTAACTTTCTCTATAGTTTTGCCATTAATACCATTCAAACAAGAAAAAAGCAACCATCGTTCGTTATATGTTGAGGATGTTGCAATAGTCCCAATGTTGCAAGCTTGTATACAGTGTGTTGCTAACTCCATTTTCGTTTGTACTCTGCAGAAGATGAGTACGATAAGAACTCCAGTTTCAGCTCTGCCTCATTACCAGGTGTGTACTCACTCGGCTTATTTTGCTTCTTTTTCCACATTACTATGCAAAGTTGAGTATACAGAGTGTCTTTTGTTCTGAAAATATTGAAAAATGTCAGTCATTTCAAAGTTTTAGGGTGTGGAACTTCGGGGGCATTTCGTTCCTCATTTTGTAGTAGAACAACTGCCATGTGCATGACACCCCATCGGAGAAATTCATGACAAATTTTAAAATTCCAGAAAAAGATTGTGCTCGAGCAGGATTCGAACCCACGACCTCTAGATTGCGGTCAGTGCTCTATGAACTGAGCTACCGAGAAGACATGCGTTCCAACTGCATATGGATATACCGCTTTTTCTAGAATTTTTGATGTAAGTACCTACAAACTACGGCGTTTGAGAGGTGTTGGAGAGTTAGAGGTTGAATGGGAGCTCATTGGTTTTCCATGATCATCAAGATCCTGTATTACATTTCACACCTAGCATCGTTGACGTAAAGCGATATTCTGCAGGGATCGCGTGTGGATCTCCGACCACTGAACAAGGATGGCCATACATGAAAATGAAAAAGAAAGTTGGCGTCTGCGGTATAAATATATTGAAGAAAAATTAGAGGCATGCGACAAGTTTCAAAATTTCAGAGAAAGAATCTCCTCGAGCAAGATTCGAACCCGCGACCTCTAAATTGCTGGTTGGTGCTCTACCAATTTTTCTTAAATATATTTCTCGCTAACTCCCTTCTTCATTGAGCTTTACGTCACCAAAACGTTATCATTTTAACTTTCTTGTTGAAGGAGCTATCTGGGTTTCAAGCTCATTTGAATATTTTCTTTTATGAATCAATCTCGTGATCCCCTCGAACAAATCTTCTATTATTCCGAACGGAAAGGAAAACCAATCAGTCCACAGAAATATCGTCCCGATTTTTTTTAATATACAATCCGATTTCCGAGAGTTATTATTCCAGACGTCATTTTCTAAAACGAAACTAATGCGTGATTCGAAAATTGTGATTTTATGGCAGCATTTATGGCAATCTGTAAGCATACCATGCCTGAAATTGGCTTAATTTCATGAATTATTTATGAAAACGATCGATTTGTCGTGACGCATTCATTTCACGTAGATACGAAATTCTACAAGCGACCAATAAAAAACCTGGATTTTGTAGACGAGGTCCATAAAATGGAATAAGATAAAAAAAAATCGTATAGGAAATTCTGGTTTCACAAGTGGAAAATTTAGAGAGTTCTGGAATATCGAATCCACATTATTTATTGAAGTTTAATGAGCTTGTAGGTGGTTTCGTCTGCTGGGATGGCGGATTTTAGCACACGTTTAATATTTTTCGCATTTTGCGACCAAAACGAGACACATTCGTTAAATACATATGTATATAGAAAGAAAGCCAAGAAAATTCCCTACCAGAGGATGTTATTGTTTGCTGGCCTAACAGTTCGCTTGTAGGTGTTACAGGTAGTTTTGTGTGCTAGGATGGCAGATCCTAGCACACCTTTTACATTTTTCGCATTTTGCGACCATAACGAGACACATTTGTAAAATACATATGCATATAGAAAGAAAGCGAAGAAAACTTCCTACCAGAGGATGTTATTGTTTGCTGGCCTAACAGTGCGCTTGTAGGTGTTACAGGTGGTTTTGTGTGCTAGGATCACGGATTCTAGCGCACCTTTTACATTTTTCGCATTTTGCGACCATAACGAGACACATTTGTTAAATACATATGCATATAGAAAGAAAGCGAAGAAAATTTCCTACCAGAGGATGTTTTTGTTTGATGGCCTAACAATTCGCTTGTAGGTGTTACACGTAGTTTTGTGTGCTAGGATGGCGGATACTAGCGCACCTTTTACATTTTTCGCATTTTGCGACCATAATGAGACACATTCGTTAAATACATATGTATATAGAAATAAAGCTAAGAAAATTTCCTACAAGAGGATGGTATTGTTTGCTGGCTTAACAGTTCGCTTGTAAATGTTATAGGTGGTTTTGTGTGCTAGGATGCCGGTTTCGTGGATACAATTTAGACCCATTTTGAAAATTTTTGTTTTTCATTTTTCGAATATTGTGTAATGTTAAATAGATGTTTTTATTTCTCAAACAACGAGTACAAAACTCTATGATTGGCCTTTCGGATCGTTAATCATGCAGAACAGATCTACAACATCAAAAGGAGTATTTTCAAAGTCTAGTTTATATCGGTTTAAAATGAGAAAATGATGGAGTCAGGAAAACAAGTCAGTTCCGAAAATTTCGCGGTGATTTTTAACGCAATAAAGTCCCTAATCGTAGTTTAACGAATTGACCGGTAACCGGCAATTTCCTGATGAAGAGGATTTCTCCAGAAAAATAACTTTCATCAACTCTCGATTTGAAACTGGAAATTGGAAAATATAATTGAATAAGAGCTGGGATTAACGAAAGATGGAAAGAGGCAAGTGTTTCCAGTCACTGAAATTGCCTATAAACCAAATTACCGGAATTATTTACGAATCTTGTCGTATTTAGCGAGGGTAACTCGACGAGGACTCAATCGTATTTATCCGTGTACCGAAACGTTTTTATTTTTTATCTGATTAAGTGGTTGCGGGACGTTAGAAAGTCCATACCATAAGATGAGTATATATGCCTGCAATCTACCAGTCCGATATATTTTACATAATTATCACCGCCTCGAGTATACTTCGTTAGACCTCGCTGATTATCGTTCACCATCGTCACCATATTATCGTCATGACGAAGTAGGCTCCGAGGGGACAGCTAGCTGTATCTTTCCTCTACTGTCGCGGTAACGTTTCAAACCGAATCATTTATCAGTATATACTAATTTGGCCATTCTGAATCGATTGTCGTTCGCAGAATTGGTCTATCTCTAACCGTTCTCGAGTTGGTTAGCTCTGAATCAGTTTTCAAATGGTTTTTTTGGCGCCAAAAATATTTCTGATGAGTTTTCGACATTTTCGTTCAAAGATTCGGAATCAGCACGTCAAAATTCGTTGGAGAAAAAAATTTGAAATTCGAAAAATGAAAAATAAAAAAGTTCAAAAAACTATGTATGGTAATATAATCAACTTTTTTGTTTGTTGATTTTTTCCGTTGAAATTCCCAGAATATACTAATTCGACCATTCTGAATCGATTGGCATTCGCAGAATTAATCTATCTCTAACCGTTCTCGAGTTGGTCAGCTCTGAATCAGTTTTCAAATGGTTTTTTTGGCGCCAAAAATATTTCTGATGAGTTTTCGACATTTTCGTTCAAAGATTCGGAATCAGCACGTCAAAATTCGTTGGAGAAAAAAATTTGAAATTCGAAAAATGAAAAATAAAAAAGTTCAAAAAACTATGTATGGTAATATAATCGACTTTTTTGTTTGTTGATTTTTTCCGTTGAAATTCCCAGAATATACTAATTCGACCATTCTGAATCGATTGGCATTCGCAGAATTAATCTATCTCTAACCGTTCTCGAGTTGGTCAGCTCTGAATCAGTTTTCAAATGGTTTTTTTGGTGCCAAAAATATTTCTGATAAGTTTTCGACATTTTCGTTCAAAGATTCGGAATCAGCACGTCAAAATTCGTTGGAGAAAAATATTTGAAATTCGAAAAATGAAAAATAAAAAAGTTCAAAAAACTATGTATGGTAATATAATCGACTTTTTTGTTTGTTAATTTTTTCCGTTGAAATTCCCAGAATATACTAATTCGACCATTCTGAATCGATTGGCATTCGCAGAATTAATCTATCTCTAACCGTTCTCGAGTTGGTCAGCTCTGAATCAGTTTTCAAATGGTTTTTTTGGCGCCAAAAATATTTCTGATGAGTTTTCGACATTTTCGTTCAAAGATTCGGAATCAGCACGTCAAAATTCGTTGGAGAAAAAAATTTGAAATTCGAAAAATGAAAAATAAAAAAGTTCAAAAAACTATGTATGGTAATATAATCGACTTTTTTGTTTGTTGATTTTTTCCGTTGAAATTCCCAGAATATACTAATTCGACCATTCTGAATCGATTGGCATTCGCAGAATTAATCTATCTCTAACCGTTCTCGAGTTGGTCAGCTCTGAATCAGTTTTCAAATGTTTTTTTTGTCGCCAAAAATATTTCTGATGAGTTTTCGACATTTTCGTTCAAAGATTCGGAATCAGCACGTCAAAATTCGTTGGAGAAAAAAATTTGAAATTCGAAAAATGAAAAATAAAAAAGTTCAAAAAACTATGTATGGTAATATAATCGACTTTTTTGTTTGTTGATTTTTTCCGTTGAAATTCCCAGAATATACTAATTCGACCATTCTGAATCGATTGGCATTCGCAGAATTAATCTATCTCTAACCGTTCTCGAGTTGGTCAGCTCTGAATCAGTTTTCAAATGGTTTTTTTGGCGCCAAAAATATTTCTGATGAGTTTTCGACATTTTCGTTCAAAGATTCGGAATCAGCACGTCAAAATTCGTTGGAGAAAAAAATTTGAAATTCGAAAAATGAAAAATAAAAAAGTTCAAAAAACTATGTATGGTAATATAATCGACTTTTTTGTTCGTTGATTTTTTTCGTTCAAATTCCCAGTATATACTAATTCGACCATTCTGAATCGATTGGCATTCGCAGAATTAATCTATCTCTAACCGTTCTCGAGTTGGTCAGCTCTGAATCAGTTTTCAAATGGTTTTTTTGGCGCCAAAAATATTTCTGATGAGTTTTCGACATTTTCGTTCAAAGATTCGGAATCAGCACGTCAAAATTCGTTGGAGAAAAAAATTTGAAATTCGAAAAATGAAAAATAAAAAAGTTCAAAAAACTATGTATGGTAATATAATCGACTTTTTTGTTTGTTGATTTTTTCCGTTGAAATTTCCAGAATATACTAATTCGACCATTCTGAATCGATTGGCATTCGCAGAATTAATCTATCTCTAACCGTTCTCGAGTTGGTCGGCTCTGAATCAGTTTTCAAATGTTTTTTTTGGCGCCAAAAATATTTCTGATGAGTTTTCGACATTTTCGTTCAAAGATTCGGAATCAGCACGTCAAAATTCGTTGGAGAAAAAAATTTGAAATTCGAAAAATGAAAAATAAAAAAGTTCAAAAAACTATGTATGGTAATATAATCGACTTTTTTGTTTGTTGATTTTTTCCGTTGAAATTCCCAGAATATACTAATTCGACCATTCTGAATCGATTGGCATTCGCAGAATTAATCTATCTCTAACCGTTCTCGAGTTGGTCAGCTCTGAATCAGTTTTCAAATGGTTTTTTTGGCGCCAAAAATATTTCTGATGAGTTTTCGACATTTTCGTTCAAAGATTCGGAATCAGCACGTCAAAATTCGTTGGAGAAAAAAATTTGAAATTCGAAAAATGAAAAATAAAAAAGTTCAAAAAACTATGTATGCTAATATAATCGACTTTTTTGTTCGTTGATTTTTTTCGTTCAAATTCCCAGTATATACTAATTCGACCATTCTGAATCGATTGGCATTCGCAGAATTAATCTATCTCTAACCGTTCTCGAGTTGGTCAGCTCTGAATCAGTTTTCAAATGGTTTTTTTGGCGCCAAAAATATTTCTGATGAGTTTTCGACATTTTCGTTCAAAGATTCGGAATCAGCACGTCAAAATTCGTTGGAGAAAAAAATTTGAAATTCGAAAAATGAAAAATAAAAAAGTTCAAAAAACTATGTATGGTAATATAATCGACTTTTTTGTTTGTTGATTTTTTCCGTTGAAATTTCCAGAATATACTAATTCGACCATTCTGAATCGATTGGCATTCGCAGAATTAATCTATCTCTAACCGTTCTCGAGTTGGTCAGCTCTGAATCAGTTTTCAAATGGTTTTTTTGGCGCCAAAAATATTTCTGATAAGTTTTAGACATTTTCGTTCAAAGATTCGGAATCAGCACGTCAAAATTCGTTGGAGAAAAAAATTTGAAATTCGAAAAATGAAAAATAAAAAAGTTCAAAAAACTATATATGGTAATATAATCGACTTTTTTGTTCGTTAATTTTTTTCGTTCAAATTCCCAGTATATACTAATTCTACCATTCTGAATCGATTGGCATTCGCAGAATTAAGCTATCTCTAACCGTTCTCGAGTTGGTCAGCTCTGAATCAGTTTTCAAATGGTTTTTTTGGCGCCAAAAATATTTCTGATGAGTTTTCGACATTTTCGTTCAAAGATTCGGAATCAGCACGTCAAAATTCGTTGGAGAAAAAAATTTGAAATTCGAAAAATGAAAAATAAAAAAGTTCAAAAAACTATGTATGGTAATATAATCGACTTTTTTGTTTGTTGATTTTTTCCGTTGAAATTCCCAGAATATACTAATTCGACCATTCTGAATCGATTGGCATTCGCAGAATTAATCTATCTCTAACCGTTCTCGAGTTGGTCAGCTCTGAATCAGTTTTCAAATGGTTTTTTTGGCGCCAAAAATATTTCTGATGAGTTTTCGACATTTTCGTTCAAAGATTCGGAATCAGCACGTCAAAATTTGTTTGAAAACAAAAATTTGAAATTCGAAAAATGAAAAATAAAAAAGTTCAAAAAATTATGTATGGTAATATAATCGACTTTTTTGTTCGTTGATTTTTTTCGTTCAAATTCCCAGTGTATACTAATTCGGCCCTTCTGAATCGATTGGCGGTCGCAGAATTGGTCTGTCTCTATCCGTTCTCGAGTTAGTCAGTTCTGAATCAGTTTTCACATGTTTTTTTTTAATTTTCTTACAGTATTACATTGTTTGGCAATAAACTGAATATTTATGATTGTTTCAAATCATTTGATCATTCACCATTTCGATTTTTGTTTTATCAACAATGACATAGTTTTTTTTTTATCCTAACTTTTTGTTTTTCAGGAACTATGTAGATGAATACCAATCATAACAAATGGAGCAAGGAATCATTTCAAAATTTTCCACCTGAATCACCTTTTTCTATTTTTCTTTGGAATGTCGCTGCTTATTTTAATTCCTACCTACCTACCAGTTCTTTTACTACGTGTTTATAAAATTATGTTTGTTATTTCTAGAGATTTATTTCGTGTTACTGAAAAAGCTGCCGAATTGTTATTTAGTATGTGGTAAATTTATGCTAACGTTACAAATCATGTGTACTGGAATCGGCTGGTCTATTTCTAGAAAAAAAATCTGGTATGAGTTCACAGCACGTTTTCTTTTTAATCCAAGCGGTTACAGGCTGTTTGTATATTACAAAAATCCATGCAAAAGACACGAAATTTTGCTGTGAATTTCGAACTAATGCGATATATGTCTAGAGATGTTTCCATCATATTTGGCCGGTTGCTCACAAGTAGTCAGAATAAAAGATGAGTTGTCTTATAGTCGAAGAATCAGCAGTGGTGTACCCCAAGGATCAAGTCTTAGCCCTCTGCTGTTCACAATATATACCAGCCGATTACCAACATTTTTCGACTACTGTTATATTCACATGTATGCAGGTGATACTCAGATGTATCACTCATTTGTTTCTATCGCCGAGGAATTGACAGGATTCAAAATTATTAAATGTCGAGTGATTCTCTCAATCTCCATCCAAAAATTCCAACACTTCTTTCGTTTGGAAAAAAAAACTAAAGAACTGACTTAATGTCAAATGTGTGAAAAATCTTGGACAATAATAGATAAATATTTAAGATTTCGAAAAAAAAAATCACTGGCTGTGTACAGAGCTGTGAGACCACTAGGAGGACCCTGAGGATCCTACGATCGCAAATCTGATAGGGCACGCGAGTGCATGTACTCGAGAGACACTATAGGCACTTACCTTTGTTTTAGAGACAGTAAAGGCAATAAAGGTGCAGCTCTCACTGGGGGAGAAGGAGGTGGAAGCCATTGTGAGCTCCGTCTATCTCCCCTATGAAGGCACACCCATTTCTTACGAGCTGAAAGAGGCCAGGGCCTACTGCAGGGAAACACGAGATTCTCTGGTTGTGGAATGTGATTTTTACACCCACAACACAAGGGTTACAAATATAAAGTGGTATAAAAACACAGGACAACTAATAACGTTTATTCGAATCATTTTTTTGTAAACATAAGCGTTAAAGTACGATCGTATAAATCACCGCACAAACGATAGCTTCTCTCGCCAATTATTTGATATGAGCTGAAAGTACCATTCCGTTATGTAAAACGAGCCCATAAAAAGCCATGTAATACCAGTTTCAAACGAGGCATTCGCTTCCAACTCATACGAAACTATATTTCATAGCGTTCCTAACCTCGCATGCCAGCCTCATGTCATTTAGCAGAATGTGATATATTTCTTGAAAATAGTAATATATACTGGTTATTCTACTCGAACAATGTCTGTAGCAATGAAATGATAACGTTACATTTTGTCAAAGCAGGCTTTCTATTATGTCGGTAAACAGTTGGAAAACGATACACCAGAACAAGAAGTAGAAGCAATATGACGAAATATCAATAATGAAAGGGGCAGCGTATTAAATCCATTATAAGAATTACCTTATCAGAATTCATATTTGAACAATCATAATTCACATGATTTTAATATTCGTGGTCGTAGGAAAAATAGTGTACATAACTCGTTGGAAAGTGCATTTCCTGACTCGTTAGAAAATAGAGAATAGATAGAAGAGAAAGAAGGCGTAAGGGATAGAGAAGTGAGAATAGACAGAGAGAAGAAGAAGAAGTGAAGGGTGGAGCATGTGAAAATATATGATAGGAAGAGGGGACATAATGGATATATTGGAGTGAATGAAGAGAGTTGAGAGAAGGAGAGAGAAGAGAGAGATGGAAGGAAGAGGGGTAAAAGAGAAAAGAGGAGTAATAGAGAAGGACAGAGACAATAAGGGAGAGACGGGAGAGTATAGAGGAGGATCAGGAGAAAAAGAAGAAAAGTTAGAGAAGAGTACAGAAAAAGAATGAGAGAAAGAAAGGAGAAAAAAGATACAGAAGAGAGATAGGAGAGGAAATGAATGCGATGAAAGAGACGCCATGGGTGAAAGAGCGGGTGAGAAAAATAGGAGAGAACTGAGAAAAAGGAAAGAGACAAGGGAAGAAAGGAGAAATAGAGAGAGAGATGATCGATCAGAAATGAGGAGGGCAAAATAGAGAGGAGTTTCATAGAAGAAACGAAGGAGAGAAATAAGATAAATGAGAAAGAGGAGAGGGGAAAGAGAGAGAAGGAAGAAATGAGGGAGATAAGAATGAGAAGAAAGATAGAGAGTAGAGCGACAGGGAAGAGACAGGATAGCGACAGAGGAGAAAGAGTAGAGAGGAGAGAGAGATTGGAAAGAGGAAGGAAAGAAAGGTAAGAGAAACAGGGATGAGAGAGATGGAAAAAAGAGGCGAGGGTAAAAGTTGCGAAGGGGCAAGAGGCTAGGGGATAGAGGAGAGCCGGAACAGTATATAGAGGAAAAAAAATATATATATAGAGAGAGAGAGAGAGGAGCACAAGCGAGGGGGAGAAAATTGACAGAGAAATTCTTATATAACCAAGGTTTTCGTTATTTCTTCTGGTCGCAGGTTTTTCATCCAAAACATGCATCGCTCCAATATCCATCGAATCAATTATATTCAAAATCAATTTCATACTTTTTCTCACCAAATCTGGCACGACCCTCCATATCGGAATGTTTTCGTAATGAAGCTTAATTACCTGCCATCCTATCGTAAACACACGTTCAATTAATGTTGTTTACTACTGTAAACAGCCGATCGATCCGCTTGTTTTGAAAATCGCCCAGGAAGCGAAATGCGCAAAATGTATCCACAGCGGATAAACTAGATTTAATCTTATGAGAGGACAATCAAGGACTTGGGGGATTGACTATTATCATTGTAGTATTGAAAAACAATGCGGTTGTTATGAGTGGATCCGAGTGTTTCGTACACTATTTTTTTCTTCTCCTGCAACGAAAACACTTCTGATGATTGAAATCTACTGCTGTTGCTGAAAGCTACATAGAAAACATTGTACGAAATGAAATTTCAATTGCTAAGAAATCTTCCACCCTTCATAGGGCAGTACCAGTCCACTTAGCGAAAGTAGCATTGTCTAGTAGATCCAAGTCAAGATACCGTCCAGTTTTACGAAAATAAAAATAAAACGATGCCCAAAGTAACTTATTTCTTAATATTTTCCAATTGCAATAGCTTCACAAAGGATTTGAATATAATAAAAAATATAATCGATACTATCCTACTGACTGCGCCACATTATATATCTAAAAATCTAAGATGTATATTATCAAGTACTAGAGAGTTCGCCTCTCAGATATCAAGGAAATAGCACAGTGTACAAAGGGGTCCCAAAATTGTTCCAGTTTTATGAAAATAAAAATGAAACCGATGCCCAAAGTAACTTATTTCTTAATATTTTCCAATTGCAATAGCTTCACAAAGGATTTGAATATAATAAAAAATATAATCGATACTATCCTACTGACTGCGCCACATTATATATCTAAAAATCTAAGATGTATATTATCAGTACTAGAGAGTTCGCCTCTCAGATATCAAGGAAATAGCACAGTGTACAAAGGGGTCCCAAAATTGTTCCTTGGGGAACGCTATTTTCAATATCGGTAAAGTTGAAAGATTTTATGAAACAAGCAGTCGCTTAATGAAGCAGAGAGAAGGGATGTGCATTGATTATGGTTTTTTTGATAAGTATATCTTACGATTGTGAACAATGTCGTTTCAATAACTGTTTTTTTTCCAACCAGCTATTATGCGTATGCCGTGATATAGTTACACAATTAATGCTGATATTGGATCTGCGTTATGGAATAGATATTTCAATTCCATATCTATGGAAATGAAATTGACGAAAATTAATGATTCCGCATGATTTCCTTGCGTATCAATCATTTTGCTGGACAGCAAATTTATGGACTTCGAAAATCAACATTAATTACAGCCTTTCATGAAAATAAATCCACCTAATTATTTACCGGAGGTGTCACAAACATTGAATGATGAATTACTATCATTAAATCGGTTCTCTTTGTTGATCAGCTTCTTGCGCTTAGGGATGATTCGGCAAAAAAAAAACACTTTTTCATTCACTTTATCGGATAGCTTCAATGGATGAAATCCTTCATTTGATTTTTAATGCCATATTTTTCTCAAAAAAAATATATAGGGTTTATTACGGGTTCATTTTGCACTATGACACCCTCTCTTGTTTTAATATTATAATGTCTGTAATTCTGCGACTATATGCAATGATATACCGGGTGTTCTATTTAAAAAAATTATTGAAGATGGCGCTCAGCTGCCATTTTGAAACTTTTAGCTGGAATTTTCTCATGAAAAAGTAGGTTTTTATCTCCTATTTGAGCCATCCAAATTTCGTTGCGATATACCACTTGGTTCGAAAATTAGTAAGGGGGAACGGACTTTAGACTAGCACTGTATATCGCACATTCACTGCTCAATTCCCCTAAATTTCGCCCCTAACAGGTTCAATGGTCAACTAAAGATTTCAAATTTCACTCTTTCTCCTCCATTCTTGATACTATCCTTGTTCCAATAGGTGATTAATATGTGATCGTGTACAGAATATCCGAAATAATTTTCAAACCCAGTTTTCTTTTTATCATCCTACGTATAATAATCACACCATCTCCTCCAAGAATTGTATCTGTGAGGTCCCATGCGAATGGGTCCTTTCGTACATAGGTCAGACAAAGAGACCCCTAGCAGTGAGGCTGAAGGAACATAAACGCGTACTAATGGTTTTGACGCGAATCGGAGAATATTTCGAGACTGTTCGGTCATCGCACTCAACTCCTTTCCTCCTTTCAAATTCTTTCGGAGGTCTAGACAGTCAGACATACGAACAGGACAAGTTAAAGGATTGTAATAATAAAAAAGGGGATCCTCGATGCACAAGTGGCACTTTGCCAGTTTTTGAGGAGTTCCAAAAACCAACAAACGATAAACAAAACATATTTTTCAGTCACGGCAGAAAGACACAACGAAATCTTGAAAAATGCGACCCGCGACCCTCAATGTAGCGGAAAGGGGAAATAAGGCCATCCGGAGTGCACTTGAAAACTTTTACTAATGGGCCGACATCAAAGAGAGGCGAAACGGGAGACAAGTGGTTGCATGACATGTACGGTTGGCTGGAGCTTTTATATAGTTTCTCTTCGTTTCTCGAAAGGAAATGGGTGCAGTTTGATGACGTGTCTTTGGGAACTACAGCAATCGTGGAACTAGTAGTAGATGTTTTCTTTTTGGACGTAACGAGAAGACAAAATTTTTCCTAAATCTTGTGTAACAATATTTTCGATCAGACCGCTTTTTTATGGCCATCATTATTAGTTCTAATAATATCATTGTTACTATCACTATTATTATTGTCATCACCCTGTACATGGCAACGTACCGGTACGCTGTCTAGGTTACTTGCCTAATTAGAAGATAAAAGAGTGACTAAAGTATTATTCATGGCCGGAGTCTAGGTGACTAGGTACATTGTAAAAGTCAGTATAGAATAAACCGTTGAGCCGTTCGCATGTGTTTCATTTTCCGGTCGTACCACTTGTATTTGAGTCAATTTTTCGGTCCTTAAATTCGCGCCTCAATCTTTCAGTGATTGACTCAAGTCTTTCAGTCTTCAAGTCGTTGGCTTGAGTTTTTGATTCGAGACTTTCAATCAGTGAGTCTTTTTTAAATCTTGAGTCTTTCATTCGAGGCTCTGAGTCTTGTGTTTTACTTCAATTCGTTTACAATTATTTCAACACATTTAATAGTTTTTTGCGACAATACCTCGAAACGTCATGAAATAATTGAAAAAACTAACCCTTCAGGATTTGTGAGCCTATAATTAGAATAAGTTTCAACTGATTTCATTAGGAAATGATAACCCTAACTGATATCGACCCGTGTATCGGTGTATATCTCAACTAGTTTCTGAGATACTGAATGGCATCTTTTAGCCACTTTCGAAGGGTCTTAGTTCCCTTAGAAAACATCTGTAGAACTTTTTTTTTTCGTGTTTTTGCATGTAGAATCACTACCTCATTCCAGAAACACCCTGTATTCAAAAAACTAATTTGTTGTTCGTGATATTTCAATTATATAGCTCTCCCAATGATTAACTAATTTGTCTTCCTTATTTCAAGCAAACATAATTTATGTTCGATCTCATAATTATCGATATATTAACAGAAACCAATTTGTTTATTTACAATAATGAATTAATAACGGAAATAATATTAATCTACTCCCACCGAAAATAAACTTCGAGTTAATTTACATGTGTAATTTTCAACTAGTCGACTTTACTGAATTTCTAAATCTATTTTGTGTATACATATTCCGAAAAGCTGTGGAACTTGTTTATACAACGCTTTTGTTTATTGATATTAAATGACGATATTAGCTTTCGAATTGCTTCAGTGTTTTTGATTTTGAATTATTTTCGTGATGTAATAACTCAAATTGTGACATTATATACATTGTTGAAAGGAGTTTCATATGTTCATGAAGTGTTTGGGAAGTAACATAATACCATTGCTGAAAATATCTGTAATTTCTATATAAATACAGAGTTAGTCAAATGTATGGACCCACCTATTTTTCTCAGGTCGGGTTTTGAAAAGGATCAGCTGAGATATTATAGAAACCTATTGTGATGACTATCAGGGATCGTATTTTTTCGGAGGTTGTCGAAAAACTAGAGAATTTTTTGGTTGAAGTGTGTCAATATAGAAAGAGAAAACTAAATTAAGTCTTGCTGAAAAAAGTTTAATTTTATTTCCCAGACGAATTACTTTTAAGCCCACCCTGGTACCTATAAATGAATCATCAGCTTCACACTAATCATCATAACAGTGCGTATTTTATTTATAGAGAAGATATAAATCAAATCACATAAGTTCGGCGTATCAATTCATTAATCAGCACCAGCAGTTGAGCATTTTTCGTCTAAAGTTTTGAATTAATAAAAATTTGGTATCGGGTGGACATACAGTGTGTCTCACTTGTCATGGAAACACACGCGTATAACTTCCTTGGAATGAACCAATCCTGGTAGGTTAAGCCAGTTAATGCCAAGATTTGATCCCAAGGTGCTTGGCCTGAGCGCGTGAATTATAATAGTTTTCTAACATTAATATAAAATTTTACATAATACTCGCTTTTTCAGATTGGCTACCTATTTTTAAATTTACGGAGAAACAAAAATAGAAAAGTTTATTAACAACAACCAGGTGGGTCCTATTTCCAGCTTTTTCTACAACGCCAACGTTTTGGAATTCACTCTTGTCTCATCAGGGATGTTTATTTGGAAGTACATATAGTTTAAAAAAAAAAAACTGATAATAAGAAACGGGAAGATTAGACCAGATCTACCAGTACTTCCGAAACAACATTAGTTATATTGAACTCACAACATCATACTATTGGGCTGTGTGATATAAACTTTGGATTTCAAATGTCCCCTTAAAATGAAGTTTAATGGTGTTAGATCGGGAGATCCAGCAGGCCGTTCTATTGGTCCTCGCCTTCCAATTCATCTCCCCGTGAAATATGACGTACAAGTGCAACAAATCATTTATACTTCTGTATGGAACTGAATGGTTCAAATTTTGGACGTTTGACATGATAATAACATTTCAGGTAATGAAAAATAAAATTATCTTGATAAAATTTGGTTTTTATTAAAACTTCCACAACACTAGATCGATTATCAGTAGCATTACACCGAAGTATGTCTGATTGAAATGATGTATTACTACTACTATAGTGAGTAGTCCCATTGAAAATTCGAAATAAAAATCGACGGGCGATTTTAAAAATTTTTTTACGACCTCGGAGAAAAGGGGTCAGAAGTTTTAGCTGGGACACACTGTATTTGAAAAAAGGTACTTTTTTTGCTCCAACATGTACCTCAATGACTTGAGTTTTGGAAATGTTCAAATGAGCTTTTCTCATATTTAACAAAGAAATTCCTCTCAATATAATGGCAAGACAGAAATTATACCTCCAAGACCTGTAGGTGTAAGTATAGATTATAATGTGAAGTAATTCAAACACCGCAAATTAGTTCGAAATTACCATAAAATATGATTAGACACACACAGTGGGAACCCATAAAACCTATACAATGCCACGAGGGGGAAATAACTAGTCATTTTTGTACACCTAATGAAATCAGTGAAGTAATTATCTCTGATGAAAAATAATGAAAAAGTTTTAGGGGGCAATGAAAGATAATTACCATTCAATTACGCGGATACGTTGTATGGACATAATTTAACTCTTATGTATAAAAATAAGATCCAGAAAGTTCGAAACTCGTGACAACGAATATCAAATAAATTGAAGGAGATTGGATGGTTACATGGAGAACAGGAGAAAGGTTCATTTTAGTACCTTGTCATAAAATAATTTCCAAATACATACCCAATACATACTGATTCAGTCATTCTGAATCGATTGGCGTTCGCAAAATTGGTCTATCTCTAACCGTTCTCGAGTTGGTCAGCTCTGAATCAGTTTTCTAATGTTTTTTTTGGCGCCAAAAATATTTCTGATTAGTTTTCGACATTTTCGTTCGAAGATTCGGAATCAGCACGTCGACATTCATCCGGGAACAAAATTTTGAAATTTCAAAAATGAAAAATAAAAAAGTTCAAAAAATTATCTATCATGATACTTGACTTTTTTGTCCGTCGATTTTTTTCATTCAAATTCCTAGTATGTACTAATTGGGGCATTCTGAATCGATTGGCGTTCGCAGAATTTGTCTATCTCTAACCGTTCTCGAGTTGGTCAGCTCTAAATCAGTTTTTTGATGGTTTTTTTGCCGTCAAAACTATTTCTGATGAGTTTTCGACATTTTCGTTCAAAGATTCGGAATCAGCACGTCAAAATACGTACGAGGCCAAAAATTTTAATTTCGAAAAATAAAAAATAAAAAATCTGAGAAAATTTAATGTTTTATTTTAAACACCTTTTTCCGGCTAAATCTTATATCTGAGCATAGAAAATCATACATTTTTTGAATGAGCATGAAATTTTACGTACACAGTGCGAATTTCAAGTCGATGTGACAACTTGGTACTTTTAATGATTTTTAGGGATGAACTTGCAACTTTTTCGAGTAATTTTTAATTTCTTTTGATTGACTCGAAAATAACAATACATACTAATTCGGCCATTTTGAATCGACTGGCGTTCGCAGATTTCGACTATCTCTAACCTCTAATCTAATCTCGAGTTGGTCAGCTCTGAATTAGTTTTCAAATAGTTTTTTGGCGCGAAAAATATTTCTGATGAGTTTTCGACATTTTCGTTCAAAGATTCGGAATCAGCACGTCGAAATACGTTCGGGGATAAAAATTTGAAAAATTTAAATTTAAAAAGTTCAAAAAATTATGTATGGTAATATAATCTTTTTTGTTCGTTGATTTTTTTCTTTCAAATTCCCAGTACATACTAATTCGACCATTCTGAATCGATTGGCATTCGCAGAATTCATCTATCTCTAACCGTTCTCGAGTTGGTCAGCTGTAAATCAGTTTTCTAATGTTTTTTTTTGCGCAAAAATAATTTCTGGCGAGTTTTCGACATTTCGAATAATGAATTTAATTAAAATTAATAATGAATTAATGAAAATGTTATGATGTACACATAATAGTAGTTCCCCCTCGCAATGCTACAATAATTCTACTTGAAAGATAAATAAACTGTCGTAGATCTTCATTAAATATTTCAATTTACGACTGTAAACCTACGTATTCGCCAAATCATGAATTAACCTTCGCCAAATCATAATATTTCGGCTGATATGTCAAGTTCATCGTAAATTTCAAAAATAAGGTGAAGAAAATAATACAGAATAGGCAAAGTGTACTTTTGCAAATGTATTCTTAATTTGAATACAATATTTTAAATCGAAATAATCATTACAACACTCGATCTTTGACAGTGTTACATTGGGTTTGCCAATATAGAACTACAAATCGAATGGTTAGAATCGCACCCCTGATAAAAAATCGTCCGTTTGAGGAAACGTTTGGACAAGAACATAATTAGTAATGAGACAGTAGCATATTCAAGTAATATTGAATCTGTTCCTTTCTTCAACTATTACTTACTCTGTAAGATAAACTATAGGAGCAACACATGGAAAAAATCAACTATTAACAATAACGGAGAAACCTTTATAGACTCAAGTTTCCATGCGTAATCTTCCCAAATCTCATGCGACACAACAAAACAAACAAAAAGACGGGTTATGCACATTTGCAACCCCTTTATAGCTCTCAACGCCCTCTGAACCTTCCCGCAGAAGTACCATCTCAACCAACCCTCTACCGAACCGCAATCTCACACGGATCAAAACAACATGCAATCCTGAAGTGATTCCATACACGACAATCGAAACATCATTTCGCTCAGCAAGTGCATATTTACCCTCAAAAATGTCCGCACAGTAGTCGACCGGCTGGGCTTCACACAGCACCACTTTCCTTTCGGCGGAAAAGTCACAGGAAGAGATAACAACGATCGTCAATTATTCGGCAAAACAAACACCTGTCTCGCAGCACATCGCACCTCTCGGTCGCACAAAATCACCCCCAAACCGCGTCGGCCGTGGAACAAGCGAAGCTCGGCCGTGGAAAAGAACGAAGGCAGCGAGTTGGACGCGTCGCTAGCTAGCAAACCAGCACCGGCATTGCGGGTTATATGCGAGACTGGGTTTTCGGAAGAAGCTGCGTTGACGCTGTCCCTCGACTGGTCCTGAGGCGGCGAGGATCAATATTGGAGGCAGGCGCGCGCCGCGCTTTCCGGCGCCCCCCTGCCCCCCGCGCCGCGACGGGGCTGTTAGCGCGCGCACGGGGCTCGGTACCTGGCCAGGTGCTCGGAGGGAGGGTCTTTCTCTTTTTCGGCAGAGGTGGCGCGGAAGAAGGCTTTGTTCTCGGGAGTTTAGCACGCGTTCTCCGGCGGGGATATTTCGTGCGAGAATAGGGTAGGAGGTGACGGGATCAGTTAGTCCAACCAATATAACAAAAATAAAGCCTGTTTTGCAAATTAATTCTAATAGTAAGCGACTTGCGCCATGACTTCGGGGATACTTTATAAATAACTAAAATCCAAATTGCAACTCAAATTTTTTTTTGCGCAATTGTTTAAACAATGATTATTAAAAAAAAGGGTCCTTTTTTTGTTTTTTTGTAAATATCTCAAAAGGTACTGGACGAATGGCTTTACTCATAAAAGACCGTTTGTAGAGAATGAAAAATCCTACAAAATGGTTGTTGGAAAATCCCGATACGACCATTTTTCGCCGAGAAAAACCGGAAAAACTCTTGAAAAAAGGCCTTTTTTCAAAAATTCGTATCTCCCTCAATTTTCAATATTAAGAAATAATTTTTCGGGAAATGGTAGATAATATCATGTACGTTGAGCTCCCGAAAGGTGGAAATTGTCGCTTCAATAGTTTTCCTACAATCGGGTTTTAAAAAAATTACAGCCATATTTTGCATGATGCGTCATATTACGGGAAATGGTCCGATTTGAATTTTTAAAGCGGCATTTTGAAGTTGAGGTCTATTTGTCTATCTCACATTTTCCCATAAGTTTGGAGAACATTGTTAAAAATGCTTCTGAACACAGCGCTTCGAGTGAAAATTCGTCGCAGAGTCGTGCTAAGGTAGTAGTGGAGGGGGCGCCGAGAAGCGGAGGAGAAGTGAGAGACCGGTTGCGCGCACAAGGCGCTTTTTTCTATACAGCGAAGACGTCGTATTTATCCGGTTAGTTTGTTCTTGAAAAATGAGTAAAAAAACAGCATCTTTTGTTTTGTCACGTGCTGCTCTAAACCTGTCAAATTCGACATTTTTTTCAAAAATCCTCAAAAAATCAAATTTTTTGCTCGGTTTCCAATTTTATACCTTTGCGCCAAAGGACATGGCACTGTATACATGTATTCCTGGGGCTCGATAGATTTTTTTTATTTTTGGATATATCATTCTACAGGTCAAAACAAGCAACTTCTTTCAATAGACTTTTTTTCTGTCTCTACAGCGTGAGCTACAAAAATGGGTTGATTGTCTAACGCTAATTATGGAAATTAGGCAATGTAGGTATAAATATTCAGATTAGTTTTGAAAATGGTGTAATGACCGAAACTAGTCAACAAATATAAAATTGGCCGAGAAGTCAATAAACGAGTTTCAGAAAAATCACGTTTTCTGCCTCGTCCTGTGTAATGTACACCATAATTGATATAATCAAAGGAAATTGATATTTCACATGATATTATACTCAAAAATCAAGAAAAATCCATTCAAAAAAATCTGTCGAGCCTCAGGAATACATGTATCCAGTGCCATGTCCTTTAGACTCTCTACTGTCACTTCGGCTTTTTCCAATTTTTTGAATCTTTCGCTTTATCGATTCGAACGAAACATGATTCAAAATTCATAATTTTAATGACTACGAGACTTCAACGTCACATCTTTCCAGAAAATACCAAATCGGTCTGTTATCAGAAAAATAAATAAATGCACCTCCAGAAATTCGTCTTTGTTGTTGCAAAGTTCGTCTAGTTTTTTCATTTCCTTGTTAAACTGATTGGGATTTTCAATATATGGACGTTAATATGTCAGCGATGAATTTCTGTTAATTCTTATTACACTCGTATTTCTTTTTTAAATATATTTTTCTACATTCATGCAAAAAGCAAAACTTTATTGAACTATATTTAGTAGAAAAAGAAGTTCTTTATTGCACTAGTGCAATAAAGTTTTTATTGCACTCATCTGCCATTCTACTTCAACGTGCTGTCATCATGACAAACAAACATTCAAACCCACTACATATTTAGCAGATATTCTGTGAGAATGGCAATACGTTTTGAACAGTTATATATTTTATATTATTTTGTATTTATGTTAGCAGCCAGAGTTAAACAAACAATGCCTTCCCGAGAATAACTCTATAATCAAAACTGATCCGCTTTGTTCTAAACCGTCTACCTGCATAGAGCAAACTGTACTATGACCACACCTCGTGATAACATACGCGTTCACGGCTACTATGATTTTGCAAACTGTCTGTACTATGACCACACCTCGTGATAACATACGCGCTCACGGCTACTATGATTTTGCAAACTGTCTGTACTATGACCACACCTCGTGATAACATACGCGCTTACGGCTACTATGATTTTGCAAACTGTCTGTACTATGACCACACCTCGTGATAACATACGCGTTCACGGCTACTATGATTTTGCAAACTGTCTGTACTATGACCACACCTCGTGATAACATACGCGTCCACGGCTCCTATGATTTTGCAAACTGGCTGTACTATGACCACACCTCGTGATAACATACGCGCTCACGGCTACTATGATTTTGCAAACTGTCTGTACTATGACCACACCTCGTGATAACATACGCGTTCATGGCTACTGTGATTATGCAAACTGTCTGTACTATGACCACACCTCGTGTTAACATACGCGCTCACGGCTACTATGATTTTGCAAACTGTCTGTACTATGACCACACCTCGTGATAACATACGCGTTCACGGCTACTGTGATTATGCAAACTGTCTGTACTATGACCACACCTCGTGATAACATACGCGCTCACGGCTACTATGATTTTTATTTACATAATGCAACTGTGGTTACAGTCAAAAATTAATTCTGACAATTTTTAAAATGAGTAATATTAATGGAAAAACAGATGATAGTGATCTGTTTCAACGCAAATCGATAGTAATAATTATTCATTCAAGTTGCGCTTTTCATTTTCCTACACCTAGTGCTGCACCTTAATAAATAATTTTTTGCGACGTAGAAAAAATTTTGTATACAAAATTACGTAGAATCCTCGAAGTGTGTATGTACCCTTTATTGTGTGTCTTCGGGACTCTCTACAGGACGCCAAATACATCAAATTAAAGGGAATTCGGCCCTGCATTTCCATTTTACGACCGGCTGACCAGTCGGCGGGCCGTAAAGAAAGAGATAATGATAAACCATAAATAGCCCGGTTTGCCACAAATGCGACCTTTCGGCAGTTCTTCGTGTCGTTAAAGAAACGAGGACAAACCCGTATATGTGATCTACCTCTGATTAGTTCTGTCGATCGATGGATTTTAGCGTTTTCACAGGAATAATATACGGTCGCGTGCTGAGAGTCGCCATTTCCTGCCATTATTTTTTGTAACGCATCAAGAAAAGTACATACTATTTTTTTTTTCTTAGAGAATAAAGACCGTGCGAGGGTTTCTTTCCGCAAAGCCTCTAACTGTAATTGATGCCTGATGAAGACCCACTAACATTAAAACCCAACCTATACCGGGTGTCAACGTTTTTTAGACGCGCCATAGTTTCCAGATCATGATTTTTAAAATTGACAGGGGCATTGGATTCAAGGATTTCATACTCCCCTATCATTTCCCAAATCGCGTAGACCATATGGAATATGCCCTGTTCTATCTACTGCAGCATGCAGGGACTTGAAGATCTATCACCGGACTTTATGCAGACTTTACAGGCTAAGTCTAGAAATTGGTTAGATACCTGGAAACCGGTGAACATGGCCTTCATTCCAAAACCTGGACGTACCTCATACGACCAGGCCAAGGAATCCAGACCAATACGCATAAATAGATAGATAGAATAAGGTATGTGGTAAGACGGGGCCATAAGCATGTAGACCTCTCAATTGGGCCCGTTATGCACCCACCACTGCTGGGAGATGGGTCAGTTTTGAAGGTAGCCTATCTCGCGAGCGAAAGAGACTAGCCTTCTAACCGATACCTCCCTCACACTCTCCTGGTTCAGTACGATGCTCCCGAGGTGTGCTTCCCGTATTACTGCCACTGCCGGGCATTCCGTGAGGATGTGGGTGGCTGACTCCTCATCCTCCAAATGTTGAGGTGCCCTTTGAGATGGCAGTATCCCGTCAGGAGCCCTGTCACTAATCTGATTTCCTTTCTGCTCAGTGTGAGCAGAGTCTTGGTCATCCTAGTAGAAGGGCCTCCGATGTGGAGTTTCGACTGCCTCATGCCCGGTGCATCTTTTCATGTGTCCTGGAATTTTATTTCCAGAATTTCCTTCATGGTTGAAACGCACCATGATCTAGAAACTGCTAGGATAGGTTCTGGTCCCATCGTTGGGCTTTTCGCACCTTATCTGGCCAAATAATCAGCCCGTTCATTTCCAGGTACTCCGGTAGTCGGCGTAGCCGCCCAAATAACCTCTGAGCTAATGCAAAATGCACTGAGGACCGTAGAGGAATAGTGCAAAAGGAAAGGACTGAGGGCAAACCCCAGCAAAACCACACTCATATAGTGAATAAACTACTAAACCACAGGTCTATTTAACTAGGAACTACTGACGACAGAATAATACAACAGACCACACCTGTTGTGTGTGTATTTTGGGTGTGTTTTGTGTGTGTTTTGTGAGCTATATTTTTTCGTTTCGGAGATATTTCCACTAGCAACTTATCAATTCAACACACTGTATATTTTGAGAAATTTCTGTAGCTTTGACAGTCCGCTTAGTTTTGGATGACCTTCATTTCGATAAAAATCTTCTTCGGACCAAGCAAGAATTTTTGAGCCACTTGTAAACGATGAAATCAGCCAAATACGTATTGAAAACCTCAAAAGTTTTGGCGTTTCTAAAATTTAGTCATCTACAGATTTCCTGACTAATTGCCAGAATCTGGGATATCTAAATAATAACCAAGCGTTCCATCATTAAAAATGCCTGGAAATTGGAAATTGTGTCTCAGTTTCTGCTTGAATTCGTTCATTGTCAGTCAGTTCCCTTGCTAACGATGGTTGTTTATTTTCCGTATTGTCTCAATTCCAGAAGCTTCCTAGCGAACGAGGACAACTTTCTCCATAACGATTCCCTTGCCCCAACTCTCTCGTGAAACCTTTGACCATAATTCATTTTCGGTAGCTCTTGAACCGCAAAATGGTCTTTCGGTGGAAAATGAGATGAGAAACTGTTCCATCCATTGCCATCTACGCGGCCAGTGGCGGCTTCAGGAGGAACTGCCGCGAAACTAGAAAGAACGATCAAGAAGTATAGGTCGACCAAACTAGCTCTGCCTCTGGAAACTCGATGCGCACTAGACTAAACCACGAAGTGGGGCGGAAGCTCATTGGCTCAAAGATCTCGAAATGTTCTACAAACATTGTTCACTTCAATTCATTAAAATGTCGTAGTTAGCAGCAGCTTTTACATATTTCAAATATTGTCTGATCACATGCCGATTGCACGAACAGAAAAACCACGAGTTGGGAGTCATCGACGTACAAATGTACTCTACGAACACAACCGTACACAAGAATAGACAGGATTAGTGTACCTACACAAGGATAACAGCAGTGGCCCAGAAATAGAGACCTGCGGTACCCCAGATTTGCGGTGGGATCACGAACACTTGATCCTTATCGAGTTCGAAATGGACGATTGTAGACTCACCGATATTTATTAGATGTCGAAATCAAAGATGTAGAAGAAGAATTTATTGTTACTGCATAATTTCACAACGGTTGATAAATACCATAGTAATGTGCGTGGAACCACGATCGCTTATAGAATTTGACCATCGAGAGATCGCAATTAGAAGGTCAAAATATAGGTGCTTGACTCAGTGGCGCATCTTCAGAGGGTGGAAAACAAAAAATTGTTATAAATCATCACGAATTGCTCTAAAATTTACAATAAACAACAACAATAAATCAAGGCGAAAGGTACGAAAGGCTCTGAAATCACTAGTGTCGTTGTGTAGCAACATATTTTTCGATCTACAGACTGTATGGAAATATTGGTACTTTCGTCGTCTTCGTGAACGACATCAAAATCCCTGACACCGCTTCTGTATATCGAATATCGATCAATCATCGCCGGTTCAGCAATGCTCACGGCCTGCTAGGTTCGGAGCCAAGTTATGTACAGGTGAGCAGCCTTGTGTGAAGAGCTGTCGTCGAATAATGCACGCCAGCGATTGTTCCGGCGGTGCATTCGTTTCTCGTTTGTTTGTGTCGATACGTCATCTAGGTAGAACAGAATGGAGGATACATGTGCTCCATTTTGGTCTTTCACTTCGATTATCGAAACAAGGGTCGGTAATAGGATTAATTAGTTCCACGGGTTGTTCGATAATTGCCTCGTGGGCTTATCATTTGCTTTTACATTTGTTTTTGTAATAGAACTTGTAGTAAAACAATACCCCACCATCTGACGAGAGTTTTCAACTCATGGATAGATGGGGAGCAACAGATTCTGAAAATTCCCATTTGTTCTCCATTATTAAGCAACAACAATTGAACAACATTGAAAAGGGAAACATTCTCCATGAAAATTGAAAGATTAAAAATCTAACAGAAAACAACTACTTCCCCAGCTTCTGAAAAGCCTACTTTCCAATTCTTCCAATCTCCCTGATAGGCTTGGCAAAGAGAAATCAATTTTCATGGAGAAGTTTTTCTCTCAGCTACAGATGATTCCACAACAGATCTTATGAACATCATGTTCACATTTTTGAACAGAAATCAAAATGCAATGCTCATGACAGGTTTATGTCAAAAAATAATTTTCAAAGTGTTACCGCAAAAGAAATATTTCCATCATTCCCATCCTTGATGTATAAATTAATTGCTTCTGAAGAGCCTGCTTTCCAATTCTTCCAATCTCCCTGATGAGCTTGGCAAAGCGAAATAGATTTTCGTCGACAAAAATGTATTGGGGATTGAATGCGAGAGAAGCGGATCTTGTTTCAATGAAATGAACGATTTCTGTGAGTGATATTTTTGAATTACATTCTCCCTATCTAATTTATTCAAAGAATTTTCAATGAAAACTAGAGATAATTAAAAAAATCAACTATCCGAATGAAAATGCGAATTTTTCACTTTCAGATTTTTTTCTTTTCAGTTAGAGTATTTTCACAAAATCTATCAGATGTAGTTCAATATCCAGTGTATCCAGTAGCCGGAGAAGTGGTTTTTTTCTGTTAGATATAACAAAAAATCATATTTTTAAGTTTCCAATTTTCATGGAGAATGTTCCCCTTTTCAACATGAATACCTCTCTTGAACGATGGAAAATAGCGACTAAAGTTTGTCTTTCAGCCGCAGATGATTCCACAACAGATATCATTAACATCCTGTTCATATTTTCGAACAAAAATCAACAACAAAATATCATATCCTCGATTGTCATCACTATTTTGAGTAATCAACATCTAAACAGTCATCAATATGGGATATTTTTCGCCGCGTCGTTCGGAAAAGTAGAACTACTCAAAAATTACATCGGTAGGGAATAGTAGTTTACCAAACAAGTGCGGAAAGTGATACTTGTCCGCACGCGATTGCAGATGGCCCAACGACGCGTTAGCGGAGTTCGGCCAGAAATCGCGTGCGGAAAAGACACTATACGCTTGTTTCAGGTACACTATTTTTTCTACTAGCTGAAAAAACACCCAAAAGTTAGCATAAAGAACTAAAAAGAGTGCGGAAAAAACTATTATGCACTAGTGCGGAAAAGTGACTCTTTCAAAATTAAAATGAGTGCGGAAAAGTGGATTTTTCCGCAAGCATTTCGCGGCATTGTAGCAAAAACTGAGAATAAACGTTTTGTAGTACTGTACTTCATAATAATAATTCATTTATCGTAGTACTTACTACAAGGAGGTATTTCAAATGGAGGAATGAAAGATCAGAGGAGTCAATGACTTTTTCGCAACTGTTCATCAAATCAGTCGTGTTTGCCAAGTTTGCCTCCGCACGGGCGGGTCACTATACACTCCTGTTTAATCAAATCAATGTATTGAAAGAATTGAGGACGTATGATTTATTGAAATAAACAAACATATAGGTGCGATATGATGATATAAGTGTGAGACCTGTTGTAAATAGACAGTACTGACCTGGTCTAAAAATCAACAAGATACAAATTTAGATATCACACTCTCTGCTGCCCTCTGCAGTATTTTCAGAGATAGTTGTTTGTCTGCCAATATCAAATTATAAATAACTACTTTGTCTAGACATTCTTATGGATCACTTTTGAATGTCTCCAGGTATTATGACCTGACTTATCTAAAAATTAGCAATGAGGGGTAGGGACTAGGAAGTCATAGAAATATTGAAGATAAATACATAATGTAGGTACTCACTGTATGTACTGCATAGTAATTTGGAGTTGTCCAAGGGTGGAATTCTTCGATAATTTCTTGAAACACATGTCGTAACTGTCCCTGTAACCTTATTCTACCTAATATGCTATACAAAAATGTTGAACACTAGTAAACAACTGATTAATCTTGAAAATAATCAACCACAACAATTTTTCGCCCTCAACTAACCTAAAAATGTTTGACATTTCGCCAAATTTTGTGGTTAATTTGTTGTTTAGCAGAGACCAGAAGCAACAGGAAGAAAATCATTAACACACCTCGACAAATATTCAACTTTGGCAATGAAAAATTGAATGCTAAATATTATGACAAATTAAACGTCAAACCTAAATACGGCAGACAATCGACAATCGCTGCACCAAAACAATAGAAATGCACTCACATTTTCGAAAAACCGCGACTGGAACCGAGTTTCATACAGATTCGAACGACCGAGAGTTCATTTGTTTTCATCAAAACGGCACAACTATTCGACATTCGCCATGTTTACGCTAAACGCTCTGGCCAAACGCACCAGTTGAAGTAGCGCAACGCGCATGCGCGGTGCTCCGCTCCAGGACATTTTTTTGCGAAAACGCACACCTAGTCGAGGAAATATTAAGAGGAATGCGCAAGAATTTACACAAGGATGTTTCGGTGCCGTCCGGGTTGTGTTTTAACTTTTAAGTGCTTGCATAACTGTGTGCATGACTGAGATTGAAACTACTATAAAATTCACCCTTATTCTGTGTACAGAGTGTCCTATATGTATAACCAATTGGACGACAGTGAACTAACTTCTTAAGAGGATTATCACTGGAGATCGTTAATTATCATTAAAAAGGCACAAAAACGAATATCTATATTTTCACTTCAAGCAATTGTTTTTCTGAAATATGGCTTCCAGATACAGGGGCGCATCAAATTCGTTCAAAATGGATACTTGCAATATTTATATAGATAGAAAATTTGGAATTAGGCTCATCTTACCCTCATCTACTTCAAAATCTATATTATGCCGATGGGCGCTGTTCATTTTTCAGGGGTGAAAACTACTCAATTGTCAAAACTTATAAAATAATATTTTAAAGCTTAAGATTTTTTTTATGCCTTAGAACACAGTATCAAAATATTTCCATCCTTAAAGGAAAAATCAACCCTTGTTAGAGCTTAGTAAAAAAATATTTACCCCAAAAAACGATTAATTCATCACATTGATTTAATTTAAGAATTCTGTTGCTTAAAATATGTACTAATTTCATTTTGCAACTTTTGAACCCTCATAAATCAACCCGTATCCTAACTTAAATAAAAAAAAAGGTTACCCTAAAAAATATTTCATTATTCATCACAGAGTTTTAATTTAAGAATGTTTTTGCTCAAAATATGTATTAATTTCATTTCACAACTTTTCAACCCTCATAAATCAACCGCTATTGTAGCTAAAAAATGTACGAATAAATCCTAAAATTATAGAAGCATTTAAAAAAACTCAAGCACTTAAAATAAAAAAATAAATTATGAATTTGTTTTTTTGTTAGATTGGTTGCTCAGGTCAGGTTTGTGTGTTAATCGTGAGCAAAAAAACAAATTTATGCATTTTTCAACTCAGTTTGCCCTTTTCTTTGTGTTTCATTTAAACGTCCCGACATTATAGTGACCAATCACTTTAATTAATTAATTTTTCCAATGATCTAATAATAATATTAGGATAATCCCTATTTAAATGAATAAGGAATTTGTGTTTCCAATATTATGTTTGTTGTGTTAGTGTATGTGAGGAAGGAAAATTCGTTTGCGACATTTCCAACCTAAAATTACATGCACATCACGCAGGCGCAACTAAAATAGTTTTGATTGGTCCATGCGGATTTCCTATTGGAAAGTGATGTGGAAAGGAATTCTTGCCCCACTCCGTACCATCGTTGCCAAGTGTCACTCATCATCAATTCGGTTTGCCTGCAGCTGTTTCACGCATTTTCGAGTCTCGCAAGCTAGGTTAGCTTGCTCAGGTAGGTTTGTGTGTCAATTGCGAGCAAAAAAACAAATATACGCATTTTTTACTCAGGTTTCCTTCCTCTTTTGTCATCTAAACACCTCGCATGCATTCGCAGTAAAATGAATCAAACTTGGCAATGGTTGAAGCACCCCGCACGCATGCGCAGTAGCTTGGCAACGTTGGTACGGAGTGGGCGAATTAGACTCTCGTCATTTTTGGATTTGGTCCCGACAACGGTTTCTTAGCCACTTCTGCCTGTCCTGCTTGTGCTGCCATCTCTACCTACTCTCTAAACTGTGCGCTAGCTAGCGCCACAGCGGTTAAACGTGAAAACAGAAACAAAAATAAAAATTCCCGAGGATATTTTGGTTTATTTAAAAGTGTGACTGACATAACGATCAACGAATGTAATAATCATGGAAAAGGTTTCGAACGCCTTCCACAATTTCACGAGTTTGATGGATCAAAACAGCCGTGGAGTACACTTCGGTTGTTATTCTGTGGCACTTGTAGGATTGGCAGTGGCTGTGCGAAAAGTTCGTCCTATCACCAAATTCAAAAAACCATCAGATATCCCAAATCATTTCATCAGAGAAAGAAGAGAGCTGCAGGGTGTCGTGGAAAGAATAGAGCCTAACGGAGCCTTATTGATGATAAGACACAAGCCGTTGATTAATCTACCTTTTGTTCCTTCTGGACAACTTCCAGTCAAGATATCCGGAGTCAAAGTTGGAGGACTAGGGTGTAACTGGCTGCAAGCAATATTGTCACACGAGGAAGTCAAGTTCATACCAGTGTCGAAGGACAAGCATTTCGTGCAGTGCCAAGTATTATTAATACAAAGGGATAGGCAGAAAAAGGAACATGCCGTAAATATAGGTGAGAAGTTAGTGAAAATAGGCTTCGCAGTTCCGGAACTTATCCAGAAACCTCTGTCCGAAGATAACACTTACTTGAGATACTACAAACTCCTCCAGAAAGCCGAAAATCACGCCCGCTACCAAAAACTTGGTTTAAAATACTACATAAAACCTACGAAGGAAGTATTAAAAGAAGTGTATGAATTCGCTTTTTGGTTATCGAAATACTCCTATCGAGCACTAAACAAAGGCCTGGCTAAGATTCCCAAGGTGTACGTGTCATAGCAATCACAGATTCACATGGTATTCGATTTCGTTATTTTAGTTTTACAAACTTTGGCCATTTACAAATTTGTTACTTTCTTTTTTTATCCCCAACACGACAAGACTATGTGGGAGGATTTGCTGTTAGCTATGGAATGATTTATTATTAAAGTCGAAAGAAGCATTGAAATTTGTTCTGATTGCAGTATAAAGTTTACGCAGCTCTTGGTTTAATCAAGTTTTTAATTATTATAAGTATTTATTCATTTATGAGCAATTATTCATTGGCAATTTAACAAGAGCTGTTCTGAAAAAATCAAGAGAGCAAAGCTCGAGTGAATTTTCAGAACAGATCGAGTTAATATTACCACTGCATTTGCTTTTTGATCTCTCTTTCAATAATGCAGATGGAAACAAAGTTTTATTATGCTCATCAGAGCCATAATGGCATATGGGTCAGGTTATTAGCCGCAGAATGTTAGAGGACAAGCACCCTTAAGCCATATGCAAGGGAGAAGACAGTGTTATAGGAATGCCCTCAAATGACCTCACCGAAGATGGCTAAATCTGAAACAACTAATACAGTAATCAATAAAAATAGCAGAAAAATTAATGAAACATTCCAAGGAAGAGTAAAACATAAATGACAAATTTAGAAGGCAACTTGAAGAAGTAGACGTTTTTAGAACTTAAAATTGAACAATAAAAAACTCAAGGTCCCCAAGCATCAAAAAACAAAACAACACTTCACAATGGCCACAAAAAACAGTGGCCGAGATTCCAGCATAAAAAAAACATGAAGTATAGGTATTTGAACAAAGTAACACTCAAAATACCCAATCATATCTTTATAAAAATAAGAGGGGCAGACAAAATAAGCTCAAATTATTGGTTGGAGTAAATTAAAAAAGGCTTACTAAAATCGTTAATGTAAGAATATGAGAATAGCTTTGAAATTCATTCAATTTTGACACAATCTTGAACTAATTGTCGTTGCTGTACTAAAACTTGTTTTTGTGAATATAACAATCATATTATAGTAAAAAATAATCCAGAATAGAAGTAAGAAACTGACAAACCACTACAAAACAAAACAAAAAATATGAAGGATAACCAGTTTTCTGGGCAATATGATTTTGTTCAATAAGAATTTTTGTTTCATATTTGTATATACATCTGAATACAACTTCACCAAAACTAACTATGTTCTTATTCCAGGAATACAATTAATAATCAAACTACTAATAGGCAGTAAAGTTCTTTTAGTAGTTTTGGAAACCGCAGAAGAATATAAACTTCTAGGCCTATACAAGAACAACTGAATTTTTTTTACTATATCAGTATTATTCACTCATTTGTAATCCTGATAAACCAATGCTACCCCCTGACTTATGCCACGGCGGGTATTGTTCTCTGACAGATACTTACCATAATAAGACTAAATTGTAGGTGTATATGGGGGTAGAAGGGTTACCATAGTTATATATTGAACAAAATAGGGATTAATTCAATTTCTAGTTTTAATATAAGAAAAAACACAAGTCTTGGGATGTACTTAGAAAATTTATTGATAAAAAAGGTTTTCAGTTCATGAAAAACTTTCAAACAGGAAGTCAAACATAGATTCATGACAAAAATCCCATTCACACCTATGATTAAGGATTGTTCCTTTTTAGAAAAAACTTTCTAGGGCATTATAATTTTCAATTAAATTATCTTTGAAAAATCAACACAAATGTTTGGAGAAAAAAAATTAATATATCCTTTATAAATAAGAAAATTGATCTACAAATAGGAGCGGCTATCTATCTGAATTCAAACTGCAAAACTTAAATTGGAAAACATAAATTCTGGTATGGTTTTGGCCCAGAACTACAACTGAATATGTATCATGCCCTGAAGACGAAGATGTTTTTTGAAACTGTAACACATTTTCACTTTAGGCTTATCTACGACCTCTTCCTCTACCTCTGCCTCTGGGCCCGCCACGGCCTCTTCCACCCCTGCCTCTACCTCTAGCAGCCCCTCGGGCCGATTCCTTCTTTTTGGCTTTAGCTTTGGGAGTATCGTCTATTAGTAGAGTTTCTAAAGGTAAACTATCTGGCAGTATGTAGTACCTGATGTTATTTCCTCTGACTGTGAGTGTGTCCAGAGTTACGGGATTGCGATTTTTTACAGTTACTTTAACAGCTTTCAAATGTGTATTCATAGCAACATCTACTCCAGTTATAGTGCCGTGGATTTGTGTACCGTTTTTCAGCTCCATCGTAACCGTTTCATGGCTCAATTTCATGAGAAACCTGAAAATGCCGGAATTAAAGGTTAGGATTTTTAAATGGAAGCTATGATAAAATTCTACGAGGAAATACTGATAAGATGTTCATTATCGGGTTTACTAACCTAACCAGTTTCATTTTGGTGTGAAAATTATATTGTTTGGCCGATTAAAGAACAAAATTATTGAAATAATGCCTTCTTTCCGCTTATATTTTCTGAAATTCTAATGATTCAACCACAGAACACAAAACAGTTCTGTGATTTCTGATTCTGACATTTCTTGGAATGGTTCTTTCACTTTAAAAACAGAGCGAAGAGTGTACACTTAGTGCGAACCGAGAAAGTGTCTCTTCTTCTTTTTTTGTTATATTCGCGGAATGCGTTCCCGCTAGATGGCGCGAAACAATATAATGGTGATCATAGACAAATTAAAAATTATTTATTTTTAATTTCTCTATGATGGTGATCAACTGCTGAATTCTATAAGAGACTATAGTGTTTTATTTCAGTCTCATTTTGAATAAAGTGCAGATAAAACAAATGTGTCAAATTAATCTGCAAACGAACACTGAAAATCGAGTGTATATCCAGGTGTAGGAAAGTGCTACACTTCGATGCAAACGAATGAACTTATCATAACTGCCTCGTTCCTCGCTCACAGCATGACAGCATTTCACGTTCGTTGGACAAATTGAGAATAATTTAACACATTTCTTTGTTTGACTCGCACTAAGCTACACTCGAACTAAGCTACACTCGAACTAAAATTAGGTGTAAACCACATTACTCTACACTACACCTGCAAACGAATGAACCTAATCGTCATTGTCATTTTCATTTGTCATTGTCAGCAATGTCAGCTGTCAGCTGTACTAGGATCAGGGATCAGGATGGAATGGAAATAAATTTCCAAAATATTTTTTTGAAAATTGGAGATCAGTTCTCTTTCATGCACAGAAATGGCTACAAAGAAGGCATGGAAAAAAGTCTTGTACGAAAAACAACCGTATCCCGACAACTACACTGATAAAAGGATGTTCTTGAGAGATTTGAGAAAAAACATCGATATCAAAGAAGTATCATATTTCGAGGCTTTCACAGGCTCTACGTTAATCTTGCAGGAATTCTGCAACGTAGTTACTTTCGTTGTCATTTACTTCTATCTATTGGACGAATGGGTCGATTCATACACTTTGCTGCTGTTCGCTAGCATGTCAACCATGATAGGATTCGTATATTTTCTTTCGCGTTTCAAACGAGGAGTGAAGAAAGATCTTGGAAATTATATCACGACAGTCATCACCTTTATTGTGTTCGGTAGGCTGTTCTCGCCTGTTCTCCATACTTTAACGGATACGATCAGTACAGATACAATTTATACCACGACATTTGCCATGATGCTGACACATTTGATATTTTTCGATTATGGAGTAGGTGCTGCAATTGTTTCGAATAGTTTATCGCTAAGTGCAGTGATTTTTGCATCGATATGTTTGGCATCGAGACTCTCCTCGGCGCTCAATGCTTTTATATTGATGACCGTCGCTATTGAGATGTTCGTATTGTTTCCGGTGCTGGCGACCAAAATGAAGAGCCCTGTTTCCTTCACCGCCGTTTTTTTGCTCAGTGATATTTATCTTCTCTTGAATATTGGGAATCTCGTGACTTTCTTATTTTTATCAGCAGTTGTGCTTATTGGGATGATTTGTCCTTTGCTGTATATACAGTACCAGAAATACAAAGAAAATATTTATGGACCTTGGGATGAGGCAGTTGTAGATGATGCTGATAAAATCATTAAATTTTGATGCCTTGAATAAAGACTTTAAATGAATTGAGAACTTTGTGAAAATGTTCTTTGAGGAAATTTCTATGAATTATGATCAGGCAAAGAACCTGTCTAGTGAAGAAGTGAGTTGGTTGTAGTAAAATGGCATTTGGTATACGGGCAAAACATTGAGACAATGTATTTTATGTAATCTGACTGAGAGCAAATAGCACTGGAACGAATGAATTATTTTTTATGATTGATCCATCCTTGGTGTAGTGAAAAAGTGCATTCTGCATAGTAGGAAAATCTTGGTAATGTTTTGGGAAGTTCCTCATACATACACAAAAAGTTTACAGTCTATTCAATTGTTGTTTTACAGTATGATTATGGCAAAAGTTCCATTGCAAAAAATTTACCAAGTATCTGGAAAATGTTCATAAATGCAACTGCAGATTCATACTTACCTGTTTAATTTATTTTTGTGTATATACCTTTGTTTTTTATTAAATATTAATTTTGATTGGTGCTGTTAAGATGTTGGAATACCTACCTAATAAAGTATTTTTTATAATCTTATTCTGATTATGTTCATCATTTTCTTCCTCTTAAATATTTCAATTTCTTCATTTGAAAAAAGCATGAAGAAAATGAATCAAAAGAAAAAGATCAATACAAGGCCAACTTAGATATGTATGTAGATATTGGGGTTCCACTAGGCTCGGTTTTGGGCCCACTGACATTCTTAATAATTATAAATTACGTGAAATCAAAATATATGGAATTTTTCGCAGATAATACCTCTTCTCTCAAACCCATGATTGTTAAAAAAATGATATACTTACCTATAAAAATAATATTGACCATTATATGAAATAATCATTGAAAACATCATGTGAATAAAAAAAAAAATAAGGACTGCTTTCCAAAAATATTTTTTGGACATTCTCTTTTTTTTTATAGACAAAATCAGAATACCGAAATATAGTGTAAAAACAAATAACAAAGAGGCAAACTGAATACAAATGTGTTGATTACATTACAATAGTCCAATTTCCTATACATTTCTTGATCTTGTTTTTCCAAAGACCATCAATTCTCGAGAACAAAGGACTGGAATATATTAGTCAGATAGTTCACTAAAAAACTGCTTTACACCCTTCAACCTTTATTCATACGAAAAACATTACATTTACTTATGAGTAGCCTGTTTCCTCATCTGCGTAAGGATGTTGGAAAGCTCTTCACGCTTCCTTTTGGCACGGATATGTGTGCCGAGACGCCTCTTCAGGAATTTGAGAGCCCTCTTGTCTTTGGACACCTTCAACAATTCCATGGCCCTTTTTTCATACGGAGCGTGTCCCACGACTTCCCGGATGATATCACGAACGAACTTCGTGTGCTTTGTTTGGATCCCCTTCAACCTCGCGGGACGAATTTTGTTGATCTTCGACTTGTCGATTTTGGTGGTTTTGTGTCCTCTTTGGAGGCCCACCGCGATTTCGTATCTTGGGGCCATCTGAAAAAAAAAATGAAGTTATAATTTTGATGGAACTTGTGAATTGATTAGAACGGAGATTCAACAAATGTGTACAATTTTATAAACGAAAAGTATTTGAACCAAAACATACCTTGATTTATATTTTGCACTCTGACACGTGCCTACCTTGTTATTTCTACAACACCAAAAGAAAAAGGATCAAAAACTGTCAAAGAAAACAGAGACGGAAACTAATTGATAATGGATGGCGTTTCCGGTGGCAAATCTTCTACTTCTTTATATTGTGGATCTAGCACAGCAGAGCAACGAGCCAAGATCAAACTTTATAGGTTTTTCGTTTGGAGATATAAGGCTGGTTTTTCATGCATACGATATCCGACAATCCGATGTTACGAAAATGTTCTGATTGGTTGAATTGGCAGGAGTGACAACAATTCATTCAATCAGAACGTTTGTTCAACCAATCAAAACATTTTTCGGCATAAAATTTTCCTAGACCTGCTATAATTTACAATTTTGGTATTTGTTTACCAATTGGATTGACAAATATATATTTACCGCACTGAATTACACTCGATTCAAAACGTGGTGTTACACTACACCATACTAACTCGTAGCAGACTAAATGACTTTATTTTTCTGTTCAGTAAAATATCTGTGCTGCGTGACTAATAGTTAGAATGTGAGTTCATCTTCCGTTTGAGCAAATGTTTGACTCATTTTAACTACCGGCCAACTTCAGCGGGCTGTCAAACTTCGCCAACAGGATATTGATAAACTGGCCCTTAGGCTCAACATTTGACAACTAGTCGTGAAACTATCAGAGTAATGAAAGACCATATAGAGATGCCTTTTCCATCATTGTCTTGAAGGCAACAAAATTTTGTTTGCAAGCGATGGACTTAAACATGTTGAGTCCGTATTCAATCGGGTAGTTTCTTGTACGCCCGCACATTTCATTTGGATCAAGTTGTCATTCTTCGTGTTTATTATGGTCTTTCTTACTCTAATGTAAACAAACTGTAAATAACGTTTCACCACCCGTCACCCCCTTCGCCACTAATTGTATGGAGAAGGATAGTTCATGTTCGCTTCAACAGGTATATGGGTAGGTATAGGCAGGCGACATTTCTATATTTTTAATTACCCTGAGATAATTTCCCTCTAGGTGTAGGAAAGTGATACATCTCCACGTAAATGAAAGAGCCCATTGAAAATGGCAACAACACTACCACTGGTGAGTGAGGGTGAGTTCCCAATGTGTCGTTTTTGCTATTCACGTCGCGCTTCACGTCTTCACGAATTCTGATTGGTGAATCGTGTCGAGAATTCACCAATCAGAGTGACGCGCGACGCGAAAAGCAAAAACAACACATTGGGAACTCACCCTGAGATACTGACAACTAGTGGCAGGTGGCAGTGTGACAGACGACAGTGACGGTAGATTGTTGATTGTTGTACTGACGTGTACTTGAAATTCTAATGTTTTGAAAATTAATTTCATCATTCATCTTCAATCACTTTTGTCAGAGTTCTTATATAAAGCAAAGAAAATGGTTTACGTAAATAGTATGTATAAATCGTTTTTTTTTGTAGACTATTCTCTCGATTTGAAAATCTTTTTTAGATGGACAAGTCCACCAGAGCCCTCCTTGGAATTTTCAACGAATAATCGGATTTTTCGATGGAATCATTATGTTCGTCGTGCTTTTGTGAGTTGATGATTCTCTTTTACCTCATTTCCATAAAAAGTATTTTATCTGTTCCTTTCAATCCTTATCAATTTCAAGGAATGTAAATAATATACATTTCCGTCAGTCCTTGAATTACTTACTAAAAATTCTATGTAGTTTTTGTAAACAAATTTAAATTCCTCCGAAGCCATAGCCCATGCATTTTTTATCTTATTTTTCAGTTTCAAATCTTTATTGGGCATCGATTACATTTCCTCAGTCGAAGACCGTTCGGGTAGATCGGGAACATTCAGAGGAAGCGGTCGAGGGGGAGGAGGAGGAGGTGGGGGATGGGGTAGTGGAGGAGGAGGCGGTGGAAGACCATTTGGGTATGTATTCAGTTGTCTTTGTAAAGTAAAGCTTTTTGTTTCTGAACCTAAAGAGGTTAAAAACATAGTATGGATCAAAATACATGATCCATTCATAATTTTCATTATTGTTTAGTCCTGGAGGTGGCGGAGGCGGAGGCACTGGGGGACCAAGGTTCAAGACCATGAGCGATATCAATCGCCCAACAGTAAGTGGAGGAGGATGTCCGGGGGGATCATGTGGGATGTAAAAAAAATTCCGGTATTTGTAAGAAATTATATTATATGTCATATCACAGTGATTGGTTTTATGTATGCAAAAATAACTTTATTAATTGTATATAGTTGTTAAAGAGATTAAAGGGTATTAAATAATATGAGTTCACCTAATATGTTGTTTATGTTTAGAATTCAGACGAAAGACAAAATTGCTTTGTTTCACCAAGAATCTGTTTGTAAGAAAAACAGAGTTTCTTATACAGGATTACACCAATCTGGAAAACCTGAAAATGTCAGGAGAGTTATTTTTTCAAAAAATTTGTTGATGTAGTAATAGAATATTTTTTTTATTTTGTTTTTTCGTTTATGCCACATATTTTTGTACAACTGTATGAATCACTATTAGAGACTAACTATTTTTTTTTCATTCTATGTGTCTTCATGTTTCATATAACCGTAAGATTCCTCGAATCAATCATGGAATATTAGATTTTAGTTAGAAAACCTGGAAAAAGTAACGTCAGAGAATTCACAAACAAAAAGTTTGTGCCTACCCTGTTATCTTTCAACAAGAATAAATCCTATTGGTCGAAATTTCCCGGTGAAAATTATCGAAATTCGAAAGATGTGTATCTAAATTTTGTTGGCTTAAGGCAGTTATTTCACTTGAAGAAACAACAAGTCATAGTGAAAAACAATCTTAGTTGTCAACTTTGATCATACAACTAAAATTGTTATTAAAACTGACAACTAAGATTGTAGATGTATTGGGCCCATTAGCCATTTTTATCAAACTACAAAAAATATTGTATGCATTGATTTTAGGAACATGTGAAAAGAATACTTACATTAATATTTATGAAAAAAAAAACAAATGTGTTGTTAACATGAAGAACTTTTTATTCAAATACTAGTGTTTAAGTAGATGCATATATTTTTCAAAATACAACAGCTTAGCTTATAATAAGTACGGACAATAATACAGTGAAGAGTCAATCCTTTAATACTAATGGTAAAACAACAAGAGGATCATTTTCCTTGGGATTGTCAGAGTACAAACTCCAGGTCCTCGCCTTACAGTCGAATATACCTACAAAGTACAAGCATATTTCAATTAAATCACATTTTTCACGCCTGGGAAGAGAGCAAATTGATTGCAAATAAAAAATGTTACCAAAATATCAAATGTTCACTTATATCTTGCTTGAATTATTGCCGGAAATTTCCGACAATTAATTCAAGCACGCCGGGGATTCGAGAATTTCCCACCACAATATACCAAGAAATAAATTTGCTCCCATTTCACCTTCAACCTCGCGACTACCAGACCAACATTTTACAAGTCGACTACGCGCTTCATAACATAAAGCTAGTGGCAATTGGAATTAGGAGTTTTCTGAAATTTGAATCAGCAATGATCGTGGAGAAAATATTTTCAGACACATATTCCAAATATCTATAGTAAATACATAATGAAATATTACTTCTTTCCATATGAAAAATAAAATTCCATTCGTTCCTACCTACATGAAAGCCAAATATAAACTATCGTCTATCACACATGACAAATATTTGACTGAAAAATTGCCGTTTATTAATTTCGCCCAGAGTACCCTAGAGGATAAAAATTCCCGGAAATTTTTTGGGTTGCCATGGCATCTAAACAAAAACAAATTTTTTGATTGGCTAAAAGAGTGAGATGTGAAATTTTCAACGGTAGATTACCCGACGTTCCAAGTGGGAGGAGCTTATAAAACCATTCCAAACAAACTGGTAATACGTGTTAAAAGCCCATAAGATTATTTCGCAGAATAAGGATAATTGATATTATTTTCAATAAAGACTCAATTAGTTGAAAACTTTTGCCCAAAAAACAATTTCAATGTTTGGAAAGGTTCACGAAGTTTTACCAACTTTGACGTCACTCCTAGGTAGTCTATTAAACAAGTGGTGTGTTCAATTGCTCAAAGCAAGATTACCAATATTTCCTAAGAGAGTTAGCTGGGTAAATTGCTTTAGGACAAAACCCATATAATGAAAATAAGAAGAAGATTAAAATAAGAAGATTAAAATAAGAAGAAGATTAAAATAACAATAAGATTAAAATAAGAAGAAGATTAAAATAAGAAGAAGATTAAAATGAGAAGAAGATTAAAATAAGAAGAAGATTAAAATAAGAAGAAGATTAAAATAAGAAGATTAAAATAAGGTGAAGATTAAAATAAGAAGAAGATTAAGATAAGAAGATTAATATAGGAAGAAGATTAAGATAAAAGAAGAAAAAGTTTTTTAGGTTATGATTGAAAAAGGTTGGGGACTGGGAACGGTGGTTCGCCTGGTTGAAGGGTTGAAAGTTTGAAATATCATTATGGAATCTCCAGAAAAATGTTCCGTGATGCAGGAAGTAAGGTAGAATTAGATTTTCTTGTGGAAAGTTTCTTACAGTAGCTATTTGTTTTCTCACATTCAGATAACCAAAACCGAAGAAGCAGTAAAGGCTACATACGAACGCCTGGAAAATCTAGAAAAGAAATTGAAAACTGAAACACTTCCGGAGAACAAACGAAAAGCCATTGAACTGGACTTACTAGAAGTTCGAAAATTGTTGAAAACACACGAAGATCAACTAAGCCATTTGCGAACTCATAATAGGAAAACGTTTTTATTTGTCGTAGCATTAATGTTCGTCATTTTCACAGTGTACATGCTTTATGTGCTTGTTGGTGGTGAATGAGAACCATAAAATCTAGAAAGTCTGAAGAGTGAAGCAAAAGCCTGATCTCAGTGTTTAGCTGTGTGATACTGTGATATGTGATATCATGCCTCTAGTATTGGTGTCAAAAGTGCATAATTATAAGTCATTTGATAAGCCTTATAAAAATATTTTGGCCGTGTCTAATTTAACGGTAACGTGAAAATTCACGTAATTTTTTTGCTCACATTTTTATAAATAAAAATAATAATTTATGAAGAGAACATTTTCTTGTTTCACTATTCAGGCAAAGCTTATAATAGAGAAAACTGAAACATTCCAACAATCATTTATTTTTTCACTTTCAATTCCATAATTTTAAAATATATTAATTATTTTTGAATGATTCTTGTTTCTTATACTTTTCCTTACCTACAAGGAGTTCAAAATTGCCCTACTGACATTTTGAAAGACCAAATTTCAGAAAGCAATATGTTTCCATTGTATAGCAACATATTTTACATATAATAGTCGCAAATATTTAACAATTTTATGCAAATAATTGAAGTACCACCTGTTGGATCCAAAATTATATTCTATTTTATCACATTTCAAACTTTTTGATACCTTTTTTATACAGTGTGGGTCATAATGTTTGCAAAAGAAACATTTTTATTCTCAGGGTTATATATTCAATGCTACTTCATACTGAGGAATTCAAATAAATGAACATACAGGGCGTGTTCTGTTGTGTGCACAGTGTGCGTTTTCATTCTTACCAACTGCAATGGTCGTGACGTGATCTGCCGGATTATTCCTGAAAACTGGAAACTCTGTATTCGAGTGATCGCTCAGCATCGCTATCACATCTTTTTTATTCTGCGGAGACCGATAGCTTTTGAAGGTAGCCATCCTACATACGCTACTCTGCGACATATCTTCGTTGTTTTCCTCAATTTTCAGCCTTAGGTACCTAAAAAAATTTAATAGCAGAAAAGAACTGTCCTAAAAAGAAGATCGCTTTTTGACTCAATCAATGTAGGACATGCACATTTTATGGGATTATTGTTTCTTGAGGGGCATCGAGAGACAAGCGTCTAGCGACAGCCCGGATATTTTGGCTGGCGAGCATATTGACAGTATCATAACCTCCAAATTGGCAGCTTCCTTGGTCTGATTTCTCAAAAACGCATAAAAAAGTAAAAGTTTTCAACCATTCAGCCTTCTTTAAAAATGTGTAAAATTAATCGCAAAACTGATTGTAAAACTTCGCTAGTCCACTAATCCATGAACCCATTAATAATAGAAAACTAACGTTTTAAATAAATGGTCAGCGTTTGCGTATGACAACAATGAATTGATGATTATTTAATGTGCACTTTACTTTAAGGAATATTTGCAACTGTTTAGATAGAAACAATTAAAGACAATTTAGCAACATCAACAATCATTGATATTACCGCCATATTAATCATCTACGATACTGAATTAAATCACACTGTTGACCTTGACCTGCAATGTAGTCTGGTCCATGTTATTTATTCTCGGTCAAGCTCTCAGAAAATTTCCTCTCACAATCTGGCCAGGACGAACTAACCTCAAGCAAACATTTGGGCGCGTGAAAATTAATACACACATTTTGTGTATTTTTAGTACGTTCTAACCAAAACGAACTAACGTTGCGTGGACACGTGGTCGCGATGGAATATAACGAACTAATTTTGGGATGAGCCATTTTTCGAATGTTCTAACCGGAATGAACTAACCTCACGTGGACACTTGTTCGCAAGGAAATTAAACGAAATAATTTTGTGGAAACACATTTTTTTAAGTATCAGTACTATACTTACTTATTGCAATGCATTAGGTTTTCTCCAGGGCCGGCGGACAAGATATTCAGCTGAGATTCCTCGGTTTTTCCTGCCGGGGCCATTTCAATATTGTGAAATACCCGATTTCCTTCCTGTTTTAGAAACGTCATGTTTATGGAGCATCCGTCCCCCGCCCCGCTTCCTGCGTCTCGTAAAATCTCTTGGGCTGCTGCGAAGTTTTCGGCAGCCAGTAAGGCTCTGGTGAGGAAGTGTCTCGCTGAAAAGAAGTTATAGTAATTTTGAAACTAGATGTCCTGCCATACCAGGATGCTCACTGCAATTTTCCTATTGGTTTCGTGCACAAGTGACAGACTAGGAGGTAAAACAACCTAACCTAACCTAACCTAACCTAGAATATCTGACAACCCACCTAACCCCACTTTTCCGCTTTACGAGTCTCTCAGTAGAAAGGCAGTCACTTTTTAATTAAAAAAATCACAAATTTTACAAATTTTCACAAGTTATTTAAAAATAGGAGAACAGCAAGCGAAATAAAATGGAAAAGTGAGGTTATTTCTTCTTCTCATTCTACGATTGAGTTTGTTTCACCTCCAGGGTCTGTCAATTGTGCACGAAATCAATACAATATAGGAATATTTTTGGAGGTGTACAGTAGTTGTTTTATGATGGATTTTTGACCCAAATATATTCCTATATTGGACAAAACAAAATGGATTATGGCAAGTTTTGAGAATAACTGGACATGGCGGCATTTGTTACGTACCATGGACAAAGCAACTTTTGTGAATAATTCTTATTTTTCGACATTAAATTGAACGAGTTCTGGGGTGGGATTCTGTGTACCATAGAATTCTATTGTCAACAGTTTTGTCTCTTTCTCTTCCATGAATTAAACCATAATGCCATCTCACTTTTTTCTATCAACAATAGAATTCTATGGTACACAGAATCCCAACCACGGCTGGTTTTGTGACGAATCGGCCTAACTGTCATGTTCAGATGTTCCTCTTGCCATAGAATCCCAGAACGTATTTTTCACAGAATATAGACATGGCCAGTTTTGTGATTAGATTACCTCTCATTTCTAAACTAAGGGTCAGTTTTTCAATATCCTGTTAGCATAGTTTGACTGACAGCTAAATTTGACTAATGGTTAGAATGTGAATTCATACCTCATTTTAGCGAATGTCATATTCATTCTAACCGCTAGTCAAATTTAGCTGTCCGTCAAACTACGATAACAGGATAATGCGCATTCGTCCTGTCATTGTAATTTTCCATTAGTTAAATAAGGATGCAATGCTCATCGATGGATCCATCGATGAATTTAAAAACTTGCCCTATGTGCCAGTCCAGGTATATCACTTTATCAAGGCCGTTCTCATTGACATCAACCTTCACACTGAAAATAAAATATTATAGAGATTATAGATCAGTATACCTCTTGCGTGTTCTGAAACAATGTAATATCGATCTGAGAACGCTTGATTTGTTCCTGAACCGCATGCAATCCTGCATTTTTTTACACCTCATGGGCATATTGATTTCGAATATGTGACAACTACTTATTAACAGAGACATTTCTCAGTTCGTAATATACGTTCAATAGTTATTAGCACATGATTAATAAGATGTTAGAAGTATTTCACACTTCATGGATTTTATTCAATTAATCACTTTAGGTTGATATAAGAAACTACTCTTGAACGAAAACTCCACATATAATGATGAAGGTTTTCATTTTTTCAACAACTCATGAGAAAAGAAAAACAAGAGGGAATGTGAATAGTTGAGCTCCAACAGTCTTTGTTTCCATCTTGAGCGAAAAAAAACGATCATTCGGGTTTCTAGAGAAATCCTAAGGGTTTTTGCGAGAATATATCTTAAAATGAAGCATCCGCCAGGTCCCTAGCTGGCTTAATATAAAAATTAAAGAAATTATGAATTATGAACGATGCAAAATAGCGACTAAAGTTTGTGTTTCAGACGTAGATGATTTGTACGATCCAGTTTTCTCGATTATTTTCGGTATCTGTTTGTCAAACCGGTAAGTTTTGTTTACTGGTTGCTATGCTAACGGCGTCGGTAAGTAATTTACCTACTTACCGACTCCTTATGTAAGTTTTAAATAAATGTCACTTTTGACTTTCCAGTTATTAGCGGGAAATTATTGTGTTTCAGTCAATGGAAAAAACGCTATGATCGTGCAAAAACGCTATAAGTATCACGAACCTTAAGCCCTACCGATCTCGGACAATAATTGGAGTCGTCGCGTCGCTACCTTCCTAGTCTTTGATCGGTAAAATGTTTTTACTGGTCTTGATAATTATAATACTGTTGCTTACGTGTCTTTCCGCTCCTCAAATGACTGGCACTCATGGTGTTGATGGAAAATATCAGCCCATGGTGATTGTAGTTCATGGTGTAGCCCGGCAAATGGCCAGCATAACAAAGTGAAGTGAATTTTTCTTCTTTCACTTTCCACTTCCCACAAGGCTTGTCCGATATGATGTGGGCTGATACGAAGTAGAAGTGATTCAGGGTGTCGGATAGTGCGTCTTCCGTGTGTCCCAAAATTTCCTGCAACAGGGTTTCTCATATCAATTAATGCCAATAATAATAATAATACATGATAATACATTTATTCCAGTAAGACCATATTACAAGGTATTGGGGACATGTCAAAAAATGTTTATCATGGTTCCAACTACTAGCATACCAAGTTTGGTGGTGCTACAATGGATCCTCGTCTCAAAACCCAATCGTACTGGATTATGCACAATTTTAGTTGTGCGATTAAAATTGACAACTAAGATTGCAAATGTATGGGGCCCTTATAACACCATTACTTACAGGACAAATGTCATAAACGTCAAAGAAGCCTTCAACATAGGAAACATATTCGTGTTTGAGTGCTAGGAATCGCACGTTAAAAGTTAAGACCTCGTTAATAGTTAGCTCGCACTATAAAGGACGACAGCTGGTTAACGGAAAGAGCAATTATATAACATATCAGCTGTGGATAAAATTCTTTCATAGTTGATTTAGGTCGGTTCATATCACTTCATTAGCGTTGATAAAGTACCTACGTATTGTTTGAAATTATTTAAAAAATAGGAAAGTTCAACTCGACGATACCGTATATAATATAGGTCAAGTGAAATAGATATGTACGCTAATAGTAACATCTGATGAGAAACTATATTTATAAACCAGAGAGCATTTTGTGTAAATGAGATAATGAGTTAACTGATAAAATCCTCATTCAGAGTATTATACGACTGTATTTTTTGTAATTTTTATTAGCAAATAATTCTTATCGTTTTAATCTATATATTTAAGTCACCAAACTGGCTACATCTCATGAATACAAATGTGGGAATTTGGTGCAATGTGAAGAAAATTAGTATTTATATATTCAAAAACTAAATCGAGCAGACAGTGAATGTAGAGATTTTTTTGGAGATTGTAACGTTCTTGCATTTTTTATCCGGATATTACAATGACACTTTCACGTCCTGGGTGTCCCGGGCAACGGTACACTCGGTGCAACACCTACTACACCGCCCTTGGGCCTCGGAAAGATTGTAATGGTGTGCCCCACTTTCCTATGACAGATGACAATAATGGATTGGAGAGTAAATCGACCGATGGTGCCGCTACTGTCGCTAGGAAAATGGCGCCAAAGCACCAGTTGTTGTACTCCCTTCGAGTGTTTCTTTCTCTATAGGGTGTTTTTTCATATCCCTCGAGTGTTAATTTGAAGTGAAATGATTTCACAGGTATAGGTATAAACAAACACTGGCTAGAGAGTTTTACAGTTTTCAAGAATATTCAAGAGAAAGAGAATGTCATTTGAAAGGATTACTAAAAGGAATCTTGATTGGTGATTAAACAAAATTTTAGCATGTTTCATCGAAAACGAATCAAAGTGCTTCGTTTATTTGCTATTTTATAGGTTGCTTGAGGAAAATTCGATCGATGAAGTCACAGTGAACGTGTGAGCTCTTTCCTTATATTGAGGTGATGCTTCGTTCAATAATTCATTATGTAGGCACCCACTATTTCGATTATTCTGTTCCCTGTTATTTGATGTCTTCTAGAGCTTCCTAAGTCAATTAGGCTATTAGATTAACTGGATTATCTAACACGCTTTAAACATCTCTTTTTCAACTGCTCGAGATTTTATCGAACATTCCCAATTCAATCAGCTTGACCCTTCTTTTGAAACATTTCTAATAATCTCATAATATAATCAACGATAGTCGTTGTCGACCGATGCGATACCGTTTTTTAATCCCATCCACCATCATTGCAAATCCTGTCTGAAAACAACTTCTCCCCTGGCTAATAATAATACCGCGACGGGTACTGCATTATATCAAACAGATACGTGTGCAGTGCTCCTCGTTTGCAGAAGATTCAATTGCAAGTGATCCCTGTAACCAAATAGCAAAATTTCGTTTCGATTCGGACATGGGAATCACCTGCAGAATAGTTTAGATGTTTTGTCTCTCATCAGTGCAGGGTAGGCCACCGCAAACAGCGTTTAAGGACAAAAGTGCGAACATCGGTCGGCAACAACTATCGTATTGTCACGAATATTTAGACCTCAGAACGGGGCGCCGTCTAGTGGAGGGTAGCAGTAATAGCGGTCTCTAGACTCGAAGGAAATGGAAATTGAAGAATACTCTCGAAGACGACTAGAAGAAATATTTCTTACTATAAGGGGCCGGGTGAGTCGCCGATTGACAAGTATTGAATACTGAAGCTTTGAGTGTCGAGATAAATATAGCCCAGTGATTGTGTTGTATATGAATTAGTGTGTGGAATAAAGAATTTCAAAGTAAAATTGCAAAGTTCTTTAGAGTATCTTAAACGACCTCCCGAAAGAACTTTAAGTCGAACAGTTTCTTTAGAATACTCAAGTACAAGCTTTTCCATCAGGAATCATATCAAACAGTACTCTTGCAAACAATTATACGGGGTGTCTCAGAAGGTCATGCCTGCAATTACTTTTATTAAATATAAAATGGAATAACAATAGATTGGCTTACTTGGCCCTCTTGATTAACACAAATTGTAGAACATCCAATTGCTTGTTGAACAGTTGGTTCTTCTCCCAGAGCACTGAGAATTATATTGTCCATATGGAGTAAGAAGAGCTGCAATGAAAACATCTTGTAGTTTAAATATTTACAAATATTCGTAAAAACTATAATAACTAATTTCAATATTGGAATGGAAAGAGTTGACCAAATAGGTATGTGTAATTTTATATGATATATTTGCAACGTGACGTGCTTCACCGAAGAAAAAAAAGTTCATCAATGAATTAGCTTTTTTCTAAACGCGACCTTAGACTTTCCACACCAGCAAAACATATACACTTAATTTCATTACTGTTGAAATGGATATTCAAACGAATTCACATTATCCCAACATACCTTATGGAAAGACACGTTTGCGCCGTCTGCTGTTCCTTCTAGCTCTCTGACGTATTGAGGAAAATTCTTCTTCAAGCAGTTCAAGGTGTCTTCATAAGCTAGTTTCCCTTCAGCTGTCAAATAGGCTGGTAGGAATTCCTCATTCAAAGCTTTGCTGCTGTTCACAAAACTCTGAATTATACCAGAAAATGTTCTTCCCTGATAAAAAAAAAGAATATTGAATTGTAATTATTGTAAGTATTCAATCGGATTTCTGCTAAGTGGTAATGCTATCTTTATAGGGGTTCAGCCATTACTGTATCTTTCCGAGACAGTAATGACAGATCGCCACCAGTCTGTGAACCCATAAATAACACTATAAACATTGTTTATAGAGAAAGAAGATAGTTGGTCAATCTTACGTACTTTCAGTTGGATTCAAATGGAGACCATCACTAGATGTCGCTAGTCCACGAGTCTCCAGTCACGTCTCTTCTCGATTTTAACGTATGTATTTGATCAGTTCGTAAAATGTAATTTATTGAATAATCGACAGATGGCTCTGAAATATAATGTTGACACGTGCATCCTATCCAGCGTTGTACTGGTTGTACTGATAAATTCGAGATTCCATGCATTTCAGTTTCAGTGTTTATATTTACTGTTACCTGTAACTTGATGTTATCGAGACTATTCCCAGTGGATTTTTGTTTATTTGTTTTGTGCCGTTCTTGATCATTTGTGAAATTGTCACGTGAAAGACCAGTTATTCGTTATCTTTCTTTTCACTTGGTTACACCATACTCTGATTATAAATAACAAGTCGTCTTTTATTTACTAATATTACTATGAGCATTTAGTGTGGCACAACTTTAAATGATGATCAATTAGTCTGAAAAACACATTGGTATATTTGTACATATGTATATTTTCTCCACTTTGTAACTTTACTTTTGGTAATATCTATTATTGTACTCATTTAAATTCATTCAGTACTTTTGGAATTCAGTACAGATAACAATTTAATTGGTAAAAATATTCAATATCTTCATTCAATAATGGTTATCTTTATAACACTTCGAATCCTGTTCTGACTTCGGACAGCATATTTGGAGCCCCATTTCTAAGAAATAAATTCAGTTTGCATAAATGAGCACAGGTTTAAAATTGTAAACACTAGTTAAGTGATATTTTCAAGATTAATAGATGATTACAAACATATTTGTTCCATTGTGTGAAACCACCTTTTAACTAGTGAAGTGGGCGACACAAATGTCTCTATAGTCGCTCAGGGATTGAAATTAAACAACAAACAATAGCAAACACAAAGCAGTTTGCGCCGAAAATAATACGGCAAAGGCGCTGTTCATCGGTAGTGTATTATGATCTTCGTCGCCCAGTGATTTTGGCTTAATAAATACACTGCACACCACACGTAGGTAAAAAGATATTTTTCACTAAAATTCCACATTCAAATTGAACCATGCCACAGTATTGTTCATGATGATTGAATTCAAAATGACAAAATTGGTATTAATAAGTTCCCAACACGAAAAGTGGTAATTCTTCATCTTTCACATTAATTTTTTTAAATTTTTGACTAGTTCATTCAACTTATATGTGTATAAAATAAAATAAAATATGCTACTCTGTTAAAAACTATCATTAGAAAATTTCAAGCCCGTCCCTGTCAGGGCGAATGGTACATACTTGGATTCCTTGGAAAATATGGAAATTCTCAAGTATACCTCGAAAATTGCAAATTGTTTGTAGGTGGCGCATTCGTACGGGTATGTTTTTTAGCTAAGTTCGTTGATATCGGGCTAGATGTCTCGCGCGATTGTATCAAACGCGATTTCCACAGGTACTGACTAACTATCTTCTTTCTCTATGAACAATGCTATAAACCAATTCATTAAGTAACCAGTGGGTTTATAACAGGTATTTGAATATTCAGCATAGTTTGTGTTAACTACGACCGTTCATTTAAGAGAATGTGAATGTTTATTGTGTTATGAAAATTTATTGATATATTCATAAACCAGTGAATAATCAAGTTCTAACACGTGAAGCAAGATGGATAGAAACCCTGGTGGATTGCCTGATTCGCTTTTGTTTCACCCAAAGTTATTAATGCTGTAATAAGATGGGATTAGCTTTCCCGTTGTCAGTAGATGGCGCATTATCAAAAAATAGTCGAGTTTACATTCCGAAGTACTGACAAAGATTTATACTCTACTCTTTGGTACTGAGTCATTTTTTTTTTTGGAATATTTGAAATTTGACTGTTTATGACTATGTTTATAATTTTTGATTAACTGTGATTTACATTTCATCGGGATATTTATCGTTTTTTTCTGTTCTTTTACTACTTTTCGTTCAGTTCGCAATGATTAGTTATTTGTTTATTGTTGAGTTTTCTGTAATTCTTGTATTTGTAGTCCATAATGTTTTTTCAAGTTTGTACTTGGACATGGCTGCGTTTGTATGAAGGATCTAAGGTTAGTATCATTGTTTAAATATCCCGTACATATCACATATCCAACTAGTTAATTTAAAATTACTGTTCTGATTTTTGATGAAATAAGCACGTTAAACATGTTATGTCGTATTTTTTAACAAAATTGAATAAATACGAAATGTAAACATGTCATGACAATGAAAATTGTCCAACGTCATCATGACAAATATTCATTTATCAATCTGTAATGACTTTACCGCCATCTACGAATGATCGTGAAGCTAATCCGATCTAAATAAAATATGAAGAATCACGTAGGCCGTACCTTAACAGTTTTGGTAGGCCGATTTCACAGGTATAAATGAACGCACCAGGGTTTCTATCCATCTTGACGTGAAGTGTAATCTGTCATGTTTGTGGGAGGGGTGTGTACATGCATAAAATTAACCCGAAAAGAAGCAAACCGTTTTCTGGATCCAATCCAGCACCAACCTTATTCTTTCTTCTTCAGATCAATGATTGGTTGGAAGCTACCTCATGTCCAGTGCATTGGTTGATATAGTACCCTTCATACCGCTTTCTCTTCCAAAGTTGTCGTTAATGAAATGAGAATACAGACGAAACTGATAAAAGTAGTAACTTCATAGTATTAAGTCAATCTTACTGTTTCCACAAAAAAGAACATCTCGTGAAACCAGAACTAATAGTAGGCAATTTTGAACGATGCTGTGGAACATGATTTGAATGGGATAAGGAACTGGTTTCAAAACGGCGACATCGTGATTGTCGATAGAGGCTACAGAGATTCTATAGAAACATTTGAAAATCTTGGTATTCGATGTTATATGCCAACTTTCCTTCCACGGTACCAAAAACAATTTTCAACCCTTGAGGCCAACAAAAATAATTACAAAATGGGTAGAAGAATCTAGAAATGGCCACTTCAAGACGATTTTCAAATTTTTTCTGGAAAAATATCAGCGTCGCATGCGGCTCATTTAAAAGAATTTATCTTATTGCTGGAGCTTTGATAAACAAGTATCCTCCCTTAATTGAAATAAAAGGAACACCTGCAATAACTAATAAAATGCTGGAAAAACTTCAAGAAGGTAATAGGGTACAAATTCAAGTTCAAAATGAAAATCTATTAATCTGGAATGGTCAGTGGAGTATTTAACAAAGTTGACTGGTCCCTACCACATTAATTTAGCGGTATTTTACATACAAGACACTTTTCAAAGACAAGAGCGCCATTTCTTTGAGATCAACGAGTTAAATCAGGAACTGGTTAAGAATGATACAGTGCTAGTCTAAAGTCCATTCCCCCTCTACTAATTTTTGAACCACCTGGTATATCGCAACGAAATTTGGAAGGCTCAAATAGGAGATAAAAACCTACTTTTTCATGAGAAAATTCCAGCTAAAAGTTTCAAAATGGCAGCTGAGCGCCATCTTCAATAATTTTTTTAAATAGAATAGAATGAGAGAGAATTTATTAACCCGCCAGAAAAAGTTTCTCTCTCCCACTCATTCGGCTTATGGAGAAAGTAATAAGTGATATCTCCATAGTCCTTGGAGATAATAGCATCGAACTTGGTGTTGTTGGATTCCTTATGATCGTCCCTAACCGATCATTCAGTGATATACCGGGTGTTCTATCTAAAAAAGTATTGAAGATGGCGCTCAGCTGCCATTTTGAAACTTTTAGCTGGAATTTTTCACGAAAAAGTAGGTTTTTAACTCCTATTTGAGCCTTCCAAATTTTGTTGCGATATACCAGGTAGTTCAAAAATTAGTAGTGGGGAACGAACTTTAGACTAGCACGAATGGGGATTCAACAACTTGCTAGGATTCAATAGGAATAAAACCCAAGCATGTCAGGAGTATCCATACCAATAAAAACTTCCATTGCCAAAAGTGCCTCTCAAAAACTTCGTTATGTACGTGTTTCGTGCCAAGAAGTATTTAATTTCCCTTCAACTGATTATGATTTATAAGGCACAAATCCGACCTGTTCTGGAATACTGTGCAGCACCCAAACAAACATTGATACTTCGCTCACAAGCTCGCTCACTCTTCTGGAACACCGCAGGAAGGTTCGCGATCTGTCTCTGTTCCCTGTCCCGGTTCATGCTCCTGTACCTGTGTCTCAGTCTCAGTCTCAGTCTCAGTCTCAGTCTCAGTCCCTTTTCCTGTTCCTTTTCCTTTTCCTTTTCCTTTTCCTGCCCCTGTCCCTGTCCCTGTCTCTGTCTCTGTCCCTGTCCCTGTCCCTGTCCCTGTCCCTGTCCCTGTCCCTGCCCCGTCCCTGTCCCCGTCCCTGTCCCTGTTATCTGTCCCACCATTAGCGGTCCTCACGTCCATATGCCGTCACTTTGAAGACATGTCGAGTATGCCTTTCCCAGGGCTCGTTCTTTCAACGGACGGCAAAGCTTTGGAACTCGCTGCCTCGGGAAGTGTTCCCTGAGGTATACAGCCTGCATAAATTCAAGAAGAACACCAATTCCTAACTACTTTCTCTCATCTCGCACTATGTTCTCTGGATCTTCCTTTCCGCAGGAACCAGAAATTTAAAAAAAAAATCGATTTTTTTTCCGTTATGAATTAAACAATTTTATAATCTTAGGTTCTCATCAATTACTATTTCGGAATGTTTTAACGGTCATGCCTAACGATGAAGATATCCTTGAATATTCCTATTCGTGAAATATTTCCTACCAGCAACTCTCAATCAAATTCATGGGAAATTGATAGAATGAAGATTACCATATTCGTGACTAACCACAAATGCATTGAACTTGAGGAAAATTTCAATGTTATCCAATCTACATACGCACTACCGATCTGGGTAGTAATTATGTTAGTTAATACATATAATCAAAAAAACTAGTCGGTCAGAACGTTCAGTACTAATTGGACAGGCATATGTTCGAGCACTAGTAAGTATATGAGACGGCTCAACTTGAATTTATAATGGATATAGGTACCGGGTGTCCCAGAGCTTTTAGGCCAGCAGATATTTCAGTTACCTGCAGAAAAAAAAAAATGAAAAAAATGTGTATTGTATAACATAAGAACTTTCATGCGCCATAGCAAAATCCAGCCCCTGAGAAACCACCCCTAACTTTTTTTTTCCAACTGCAACCCCATGTTTGTTGTTGTTCAATTCACAGCCCCCTTTCATTTCTTGATCAACCATATATCATATGTAGTTGTGAAGATAGTTAGTCGTGAAAATTGAATTCATTAGTGGGCACTATTAAATAATACCTTTCGAGACCGTTGGATTGGAAATAGTGAACCTTTTCAATGGCCTACACGTTCTCCAGATCCCACGTCACTAGACTTTTTCATATTGGCATAAGATTTAACCCAGACAATTTCAGAGGCTTGTTATACCGTTACTTCGGAAATGATTAGAGCTTCCTGTACCAGCGCGCTGATTCGGCGACTTGAAGCACGTTTGGCAAGTGCTTTTCAAAATTTTGAAAAATTTCTGTGGTGTAATGTATTATTCAAAATGCATATGAGCTCCATTGCCATAGTTCTGCATTCCATGATAGCTTCCATGATATATCATTGGGTGAGAAATGAAAAAGACTAAGTTGAACCGAAACAAACATTGGGGTACAATTTGAAAAACAAAAGTTAGGGGTGGGTTCTCGGGGATTGTTTACCAGGAGGTGAATTTTGCTATGCTGTATGAAAGAGCCTATGGTCTCCTACGACACGTATTTTTTTTATTTTTTTTTTCTGTGAATAATTGAGGCCAAAAAGCTCTGGGACACCCGGTGTAGTATTTGTTTTGATGAACTGGAGTTTGCAGCTTCTAAGGTGAATTTTTTTGAAATCTCTCATATAGGAGTGACATCTACAGTAAGTTTCAATACATTTTAATTTTGAAGGATTTTACCCCACTTGTTATAACCATGATCACACGCGCATGTGGCTAATTTTGTTTTGAAAATAACAAATGTAGGTACAAAGAAATTCCGATATGGTTAGTTGTGAATAAACAAAATGTAAATTTCATGGGCAGCTGTGAAATTTTTCCTATTTTTGGGGTTTACTTTCTTTGAATTAGTTTTATACCTTGGATTTAATGACATGAATTTTGACTTAACGTCCTCATTAGGAAGATGAGAAACCTTCAATTTACTGTGAATTTGAACAATGGAATGTATAGATTTGGATCAAATTTTATATTTAACTAAGGTTTTTGCTTATTAGGTTCATCTATATAGGCGTCTTTTCTATTCTAAAAAACGCAATTTTAAACTTTTTTTTATTTCGAATTGATTGACGCTCTGATAGCTGTACAAAATTCGAGTTTTTTTGCGAAAGGGCATAATAAGAATACTTTGGAGACTTGGGAAAAATATTGGATCGGGGAAAATCATGATCAGTTGATTTGAAATCTACTGATGAGCAATCATCAGCAAATCTACTGATGAGCAATCATCAGCATATGGTACCGTGTATTCTTCAACAACTTTGGGCCCATTAATGGTTTACAGTGTGTACAGTAGGGGACCCAGAACGGACCCTTGGGGTACACCGATTTTTACAAGATTCCTATGCTGTCTATTTTTTAGGTAAGATGTGATTAGGTCTCATGACAACCTACTATAGGATACAGTGGAAATTTCATGAGCAGTAGCTGATGGTCAACACTATCAAATGCCGTTGACAAATCCAAATCGATGAAATTTTTTATATTCCATTCATATAAAGCTTAACGATGATTTCTTCTTTCTAAATGATCCCAAAGATAAGACAAAAAAGTAAGGAATTCATAAAATTAGCTGTAGGAATGTGAAAAGAAGTATGTGGGTCAAACTAGAAGGGTCATGAAAATAAGGTTCAAAGAGCAAATTGCGTATTAATTTCGATACTAGAAGATGACATAAGTTTTAAATTAATAAACGCTTAATTATCATAGATTTCTCGATGCATTCGAGAGTCTGGAAATAACGAAATGTAAAAATTGTAAAAAGCGAATAAGGGCCCATATAACTCAAGATTGGAATTTACAGGACAGGTTTCTCTTCTCCAAAATGAAATCATTGGGTAAATTCTGTTTCTTGAATTAACAATTTTCGCTCATTATTAATGAAACAACAGTAATAAAAATAATAAAGAAAGCTCAATTAAAACAAACTATTTTTCACAGAACGAGATGTAGTTATGACATTAGAAACCAGGAACTGTCTGAATATTTTTTATCAACTGCAGACAATGATTGTTGCCTATGCAATGATGTCTCACTTACTGGCTTTATCAACAACATGGAAGACATGTAGATGACATTGTGTATAATTAATATAATAATATGATAACTATGATGAGACGCAGAGTGCGTGTCATGTTTCTTTTCAAATTAGCATTATTACTTTCATAATCTTCTTGTCACATAAAGAACATTCTACGCATGGGTGAATATTCATTTCTCACAATGCAAGAAAAAAAAACAAGGTCCACAGTTTTTTATTTTCATGGATTTCAGTGAATTATAGCCTTATCATCTGATAAAAATAATAGTTTAAAAAAACTAAAGAACATGCTTTACTTTCCAAGGACTAAAAAGTAAAAAATAATTGACAATTTCTCAAATGTATAAAAAGCGCGGGTGCTTTCGATCTATAAAGACAAATTATTATTACTATTATTATATTTTCATATTTTTTAGTTTAATTTAACAATACAGAGCGTTCACGAGCTCAAGAAAACTTTATCAAACACCCCACGCTTTTTTACATTTAATTTTTTACTTTCTAGTCCATTCGTTTTTTAAACTATTATTTTTTTTTACTAAAAAATCGAAATTTCCGACCCCGAAAACCATACCAATTTTGAAACAAATCTGACCATAATCACAATACTCGTCCATCATTTTGGAGTCGCCATCTTTAATTCATGAATTTTTACAGAAAATTCGAAATATACGACCTAAAAAAACCTCACATACCAATTTTGAATCGAATCTGACCATAATCACAAATCTCGTCCGCCATCTTGGAGCCGCCATTTTGAATTCATGAATTTTAATAAAAATCATAATATCTGACTCCGAAAACCCTTATATACTAGTTTTGAATGGAATCGGACCATTATCACAATTCTCGTCCGCCATCTTGAAGCCGCCATTTTGTTTTTTTATAACAGAAAATTTCATATTGCATTGTCACCAGAACTATGAACACCTGTCAAATTTCAAATCATTCGGACGTCTGGAAATGGGTGAAAATCACGCCCTAAGGAGTCAATATACTTACAAACATACAAACATACAAACAAACATACAAACATACAAGTGAAGCTAATATAAAACGTGTAAAAAGGCAAAGTGAAATAGATTTTCGTCGACCAAAATGTATTGAGGATTAAATGCGAGAGAAGCGAACTTTGCTTCAATGAAATGAATGATTTCTGTGAATGATATTTTTCAATAATATTCTCCCTATCTAATTTATTTAATGAATTTTCAATGAAAACTAGAGATAATTAAAAAAATCAACTGTCTGAATGATTTTCAGATTTTGTCCTTTCAGTTAGAATCTTTTCACAATATCTATCAGCACCCGGATTCCGAACTCTCGATTCTAGTCGAAACGATATATTCATCTTCTTTCTTTACATGCTATTAGTTGAAGAGGTATATATCGTCTCGACTCGAACCGAGATTTCGGAATCCGGGTGCTGATGTAGTTGAATGTCCAGCGTGGATTTAGCCCAAAAATTTACCAAAAAATCACATTCTTCAGTTTTCATGGTTCTTTGACAGGATTTCGTTGTTATTCGCGTATCTGTTATTGTTGCAACAATCGTTGAAAAAGAGTTCTCTTCTCTCTCTCTCTCTTCTCAGTAAAACAATGAAATCTTATTTTTATATTCTAATACCTTAGAGACACAAACTATACAAAAAAATTGGACTTTGTAGAAAAAGATACTTTTCGAATTTTCACTGAGGTTATCGGCTATGGAAACGAAGTTAAATACCTACTAAATATTACAATCAACGATGAAAAAATAAATAAAACATCTGAATTTAAAAAATAGACTTACGACGTCAAACCCCACTTCATAGTGCGTGCCCTTTGTATATATGATGGGAATACATTGTCGGCGGCCGAGTCCTTCAGTCACAGGCATTTTTTTATTCAAAATTTTGTCTTTCCTAAAAACCGTTAGCAGCAGAGCAGTCGCGATTGATTTACCAGTTATGAACCGTATGTACTCCCACGACTCTCAAATTATGAACACTGAACTGAAACAAAACAAAACTCTGCTCTATGATAATTATTTCGAAATCCCCACTTTTCTTCCCGCGATGCGCGCCGTCAAGAAATCTATCAATGAATCTAGTTCTAGTAAATATTTTTCCGGGTGGGAGACAAATATATGCAAGGTCGGCATGGTGGGACTGTCGCTTGTTTCATAACCACAGATCAAAGAAAACTTGATTATTTTGATTATGTTAATCTGTTGTTTACTGATATTTTGGTTTAGTTAGTTAAAGTTCAACATGTTTTCAACTTTTTTTTCTCACGGTCAATAATCATAACACAATAGAATATTGTTATATTTATTCTGAACAACAATTAATCTAGTACGATTGGGTTTTGAGACCAGAAACGATTGTAGCACCACCAAACTTGGTATGCTCGTAGTTGGAACCATGATAAACACGAAAAAAAATGTTTGCCAGAATTCCAGGGGTGGAACATATATTTTTTTTCGTGTAAAAATATATAAATAGATTTTCGCTGTAATCTTGGAAAGTAAATGATATATCGGAAAAACAACAAGGTGACAGACAATTCAATTCTACACAAAAATTATTCCTAGTAATTTCTTATGAAATGTGCTTGTTTTCTCATAAAACGTGATTGAACGCCGACATCAACTTTCAGGTTCACCCTTACCCGCTGCTGAAAGTTCTGGCGGAGCCGAATATTTGATTGGTCATAACTCTGCTAAAAACGAGATGTCATGTGCCGAGTTTCAGAGTACTACAATCCATTCTTCACTTTTTGCTCGAGTTTGTCTGTCCTTACTGGATTACATAGTTTTTTAAAAGTTCCTCAATACATAATAGGGAGTTTTTAAGCCACTTAAAATAACGTTGGAAAATAACAGCTTTTGTGGTTATTCTCAATAATGATAAGGATAACGACTGGTTGAGTTTAAAGAGTTTTTGGAACGTAGAGGAAGATAACGTTAAAATCCGTTAAGAAACTAAACATAACCTATGAGTTTTGACGTTGACGTTAGCAAAAGGTCATTTTGTTGATATACTTCTTTAAAATGGATGAAAATATTGAAATTATCATAAGAAGGGGGCAGGAATATTACGAATACTGCAAGATTTGTATAAATACAAATGCAAGTAAGGAAAATGGTGGTAACTTTGCGTTTCGTGAATCAAAATTACCGTTCTGTGATAACGATAACCACAAACTTCGTTATTCTAATCCCTCGTTAATAACGTTGGACGTTATCTCAGCTAGAGCAAATATAAACATAGAGATGCCTTTCTATCCTTGTTTTTTAAGCCAACATCACCTTGTTTATATTTACATCTGTCCTCCAACTAACGCATCGAGTTGCATTGTCCTCTGAACTGAATGTTAACATCCCCTCAGTCCCCTTGACCATATGTCATTGTTGAGAGAGATGGACATCGTGGTTGTCTACAAATCTGTTATGTTTGAGTAGTGAGGGCATCTCTATGTTTATTATTGCTCTGAGGACGTTATCGCTATTTGTTTTGCCTCCCCTCATTTCCCTTACTACGCAGTCGCACAAATAACGATAACGGCAAAAGTTGTTATTTTAAGTGGCCTAAAAACTTCCTAATACCTATTCATTGAATAAAATAATGGTATCTAGGTACAGTTGAAAAGTGGTAAAAACTTAAAACATTCCCTTTGAAAAAATTACTATCATCCTAATATGAAGAATAAAAACAATAAATTTTTCATATTTTCGTGTTTATTCAACATTTTAGTGAAATATATCATCGACAATATTCCTTGCTTAACAACCAATCGGTGGATTTCAAATTTTGAAATTCAGCCAATAGAATCGGAATTACAGTGAAAATTTCACACCTCACTTTTTCAGCCAATCAAAAAATTGGTTTGTATTTAGTTGCCATGGCAACCCAAAAAATTTCCGGAAATTTTTATCCTCCTGGGTACCCTGGGCGAAATTAATAAGTGGAAATTTTTCTGTCAAATATTTGACATGTGATAGTTAACATTTTGCTTTTATGTACAAATGGAATGTTATTTTTCATATGAAAGAAGATATTTTATAATTATATATTCACTAAATATTTTGAATGTGTGAGAACTTGCATTTCAACGATGAATGGGTCCATCGGTAAAAAATGTATATCAATCAAATCTATCTATGCTTGACTTGATGAACTTAATATTTGAAACAATTTTATTCAACTTATCTTTTCGTGAATACTCGGCTGAAATTTGCAAGAATTCCTTTCCACATCACTTCCCAATAGACAATCCGCATGGACCAGTCAAAACTATTTTAGTTCTGCGTGATGTGCAATGTAATTTTAGGTTGAAAATGTCGCAAAATGAATTTTCCTTTCTCACATACAAACACCGCCACTAATACCAACGCGTAACTGTCATTATATCAACAAAAACCATTCATGGCCCACTGATGTTACAACTTGTTTTCTCTCAGAATAATCTACAAGTCAGTTGAATTAACCATTAATATAATATATTTTGGTGTGAAATTTTCTGACCGAATCTCCCGCGTGCTTGAATTAATTTCTGGAAATTTATCTCGTACATGAATTTTTTGAAAATTACCCGAGTCGCGCAGCGACGAGGATGATTTTCTTAAAAAATTCATGCACTCGAAAAATTTCCGGCAATAATTCAAGCACTAGGGAGATTATAAGTGAAAATATAGGAAATTTCAGGATGCTAGCAATTCTTCTGTATTGAGAGCAGTGTCAAATATTTGATGAACTACAACTTTTCCTTTCAATGTGAAAGGCACATTATAACGGTTATGATATCAATGTTAACCATACCTTGTTTAATTAGGTTGTAATATGATATTATTGTAAGTAATTGATATATCATATCTTAAAAAACTGAACAGGAAGACATTTGGAAATAAAGAAGTTTGGATTATAATATGTGAACGAGGGAAAAGGGGTGTGAAAGATTAACAGTTATGATTTAGATATGCATAGCTGAGTATTTTGTAACCAGTATGATAAGGTCACTTATAGATAACCTATATTTTTGATTTCGAAACAGCATGGTATGCCGTTAAATGATAATTAATGTCAATATCCATATTATCATCAATACGAACAATAAAATGTAAAAAAAGTTTTAATTACCATTCACTGGTCTAATGACCAAGTATGCAAAACTCTCATAGAATTTTTGCAAAAATTCTCGAACTCTGTTCACTTCCTGTTGAGGATTGCTTATTGGTTTCACCACGGGTGGCGCTGCGACTGATTTTACTCTAAGTCGCTGCTTCATTTGTGAGGAAATATTAGTTATATAGTGGATTATAGTTCAGTAGGCTTGGGCATGACGACTTTAATGTTATCCGACCTACCCTGTCACTGACGAGCGGCAAGAACCACAAAACGCGTCTGCAGGGTGGTCTTCCCCAGCCAAATGAAGGACAATTTGCTGTATAATTACAATAAGCAATTACAACTGGGTCTTCGTGGAAGAACGTTGCACAAATCTGTCAGATGTAATTCAATGTCCGTCGTGGTATTAGCCAGGGAAGTAGTTGAAATTCCCGAAGTTATTAATTAGTTAGAAAATACCGCACAAGTTTTTTTTGATTGTGCTGAAACGGCTGTGCCAGCTTGACACGCAGAAAATGCGTGAAAATATGGTATAAGAGAGGTGGAAAGAAAAAACTGAGAAGTGAAAAGAGAACGAGTTACAGGTTAATAGAGAATAAAGGATAGGTGAAGAGAGAAGACGAAAGAGAGAGTGAGAGAGAACTGAAGAGAGGAGTGGAGAGAAAACAACTCAGTGGTGAAAAAAAAAGTGAAGAGCGAGCGAGAGATAAGTTTAGAAATATAAAGAGAAAGGTAGAGAAAGATCAACACAGGAGTGAAGAGAAAGCAAATGAAAGGTGAAGATAGATTAGGTTGAAAGGTAATAAAGAGAGCGATATAGATGAATAGAGAAATGGAGAGGAAGTAAGTGGAAAGATGAAAGAGAATAAGCTAGAGAAACAAGTTGAGATATTACAACTCGGTCATGAAGAAAGAAAAAAGTGAAAGGTAAAGACGAATAATACGTGACAAGAGGTGGGTGAAGAAAAACGTAAAGAGACAACAACTCAGGTGAATCAAGTCTACTTCAGTCAAAAAAAATCACCACGTAATACTTTGGCAGTATGAATGCACTCGATAACGGCTTAAAGTATATATGTTAATAGTTGAAACGTCGTCAATAATAAAACTGCAGGGGATTGAATTTCTTCCTTTCTTTCAGACAATGGAAGTCCCGAAAAACCTTACACACAGTAAAACATCGTCAACCACTTTCAAACAAACTTTCCATAGGACATTGCTCAGCTCTGCTGCTGATGATGCACGTACTATATGAAAGAAAATGAAAATGCCGAACTGTAATAAAATATATTCATTTATTTACAATAAAATCTACCGTCACAAAAATCAAACAAATCACCGACCAAACAATGACGAACACGAACCAATAATGGTGTCTGAACGGACTCGAATACTTATGGACGCAGGAGCCGAAATCTTGGGCACACCGTTTCCTCGCGTGAACCACGAGAATGGCGGGTACCACGTACTGCACCATCACCCCTGCATAGGAACCCGTGATTTCGACCAAATACTTGATGTTGTGCGTGCACAGCGCCACCACGACCGGAGGCACGACGGCGAGCGTCGGAAAAACCAAATGGTTCACCATCAAACTCGGTCTGAGCGTCGGTGGCGAGATCAAGTTCTTCAAGTTGCTTTGTAACGTTATCGCGATTATCGGAAAACTTGTGGACATGGGAAACAAAGGAAAGGCGACTAGGAAAAACCCTATAATCTTCCGGAAGAGATTGGAATCGTCGTCGTAGGCGAAATTCAAAGAATACAAGTCGTCGACCACTGCGAAGGCGAAAGACCCCGTCAAAGCCAGCAACAGATAAAAGGCGCATATCAAGTAGAAATCGAAACTGACTTTCTTCATTATGCGATCCTTGTCCGAAATCGGCGCTATCAAAGCAGGCAAGGAGTGGTGGCACATGAAACTATACACGCTGGAACCGGCCAGCGCGGGTACCTCCTTCAGGTTCATCAGTCCTGGATGACCCTGTTGTCCTAACTTCACCAACCGAATACTCGCCAAGGTAACCATTATAAAAAAAGCACACCATCGTATACTAATGGTGAACAATTGTAAATACTTCGTTTTTTGTACGTTGAAATAGGCAAACGGGCCCACCGATATGGCGAACACGGCGACGAATATTCTGTACATGTCTATTTTGGCCAAGTTCGAAAAGTGAAAACACTTGGTAGTGTAGTCTTCGGTCTCGTTGGCGTTGGCGCAAATGAGGTTTACTATGGTTTTGCCCGAAGCGGCGGCGTATATCGTCAGGTCGCCGAAAAGATAAATGCACAGAGAGGAGAAGAATAATATGTGGCCGAACTTGTTCAAATAGAGAGCGGCGATCTCGCCTAGCTCCACTTTGGTATCGATCCTGTAGAGGGAATATCTTCTATTGACTCTGAGGATTGCAGTCTCTTCGTTACTATTGTTGTCGTCGGAATCGGAATCAGCTCGGATTTCGCTCTGCTGAAAATAATTTTTAGGAATTAGTGTGGCAACATTGGCAACATAACAGCAATAAATCAGCAAAGTATTATTGATTTTTATGATGAAAAATCACGACTCACGACCCGATTCGATATTGGTAATTGGGCGCCATGTTTCGATGCGAGCCGTTCCGTGAATCCAGTAATGCCAATGGACAAGGATGAAAATATCCTCTTTTGAACTTGAAATTATCCGATTTTTCCCTAAATTATGAGATATGTTAAAAAAATATCAAAAATAGTAAATTACTCCATATATTAAGGTTTTGTACCAAATAGAAGGCAAGTATAGGTAATCTGTAGCAACACAAGAAAAAAATTAGTTATTTTATATCTTTAGCAGCAATAAAATACACTAAAAAATAAACACGTACCTATTTTGTTATTTAATATTTATTCTTTATAAAAATCTTGAACAATTTCGTCTAAATAAAAATGAAACTACCAGTGAGGGAAGATCCGCTATATTCGCGACATGTGATAGTGAATAAGGGAATGGGATTTACGGGATAATATATATATATATATATATATATATATATATATATATATAAGGGGACGTTTTCGTGACTGTTCAAAATGTATTCACAAATTAGTGGGAAGCAGTCAAAGGGAGACCAATTAAGACGATTTATACGTTTTTAAGTCAAGCTTTCGAAAATAACTCATTTTCTTCTTCAAGACGTAACTAAAATTAGTTGTTAAATAAATATGTGATGTTATTACATAATTTAAGATACTTACTAACATAAAATTCAAAAGAAATTGGATACAAAAAGAAACATACAGGTGATAGACAGAATTTGAAAGGACAAGTTGACAACAAATTATGCTTGCTCGATCATATTTTTGGTATTTCAAATTAGAGATACAGAGTGAGAAAATATAAAATATAAAAATATACTATATGTATAAATATGTAAATAATCATTTCAAGGAGGACGAGGTGAGATATTTTCTTTATGTTTTTTTAGTAAAAATGTATATATGGTACTAAGATCTTTGATTTCTGTTCTTTTATTCATTGTTTTTTCAGTATTATTTATATGAACCATTTCAAGAAAGAGGCGTTTATTGAGATTTTGTTCATTACTGAGAATTTTTGCATTGTCATAGTCAATAATATGGTCTTTATCTATCACATGTTCAACAAGACTGCAAGATCTGACATTCCTTCTGCAGTCACTTTTATGTGAAGTTATTCTGTTCTTGAGCATTCTACTTGTCTGACCAATGTATACTTCCTCACAACTTCTACATGGAATTTCATAAACAATATTTGAGAAATGAGTGTCTGCAAGAACTACAAAATATTCTTTTAGAAAATTCATATCCAAAATCATTAGTTAATAAAATTTTATTTAGCTCTTCTATTTCTGATTCGGATTCAAACAACCACCCACCAAGAACTTATCAAATTCCAATTTATAAATCTTTACCTCATATAGATGATTTGACTCCAAAATTAATCAATTTGTTCAAAAATGTAGACAATATTAAAATAAGTACAACCAGTTTGAGATCATTATCACAAGTACACTCAAAATTGAAAACTCCTGTACCAATCAAAAATAGATCCAATATTGTTTATGAAATTCCATGTAGAAGTTGTGAGGAAGTATACATTGGTCAGACAAGTAGAATGCTCAAGAACAGAATAACTTCACATAAAAGTGACTGCAGAAGGAATGTCAGATCTTGCAGTCTTGTTGAACATGTGATAGATAAAGACCATATTATTGACTATGACAATGCAAAAATTCTCAGTAATGAACAAAATCTCAATAAACGCCTCTTTCTTGAAATGGTTCATATAAATAATACTGAAAAAACAATGAATAAAAGAACAGACATCCAAGATCTTAGTACCATATATACATTTTTACTAAAAAAACATAAAGAAAATATCTCACCTCGTCCTCCTTGAAATGATTATTTACATATTTATACATATAGTATATTTTTATATTTTCTCACTCTGTATCTCTAATTTGAAATACCAAAAATATGATCGAGCAAGCATAATTTGTTGTCAACTTGTCCTTTCAAATTCTGTCTATCACCTGTATGTTTCTTTTTGTATCCAATTTCTTTTGAATTTTATGTTAGTAAGTATCTTAAATTATGTAATAACATCACATATTTATTTAACAACTAATTTTAGTTACGTCTTGAAGAAGAAAATGAGTTATTTTCGAAAGCTTGACTTAAAAACGAATAAATCGTCTTAATTGGTCTCCCTTTGACTGCTTCCCACTAATTTGTGAATATATATATATATATATTTAAATATATATAAATAAATATATGATTTATTATATTTCTATGGATAAAAAGCATAACACAGCTCATGACCTTGCGTGACTCACACTCTGCGATGGGATTTGATGTACTACAGAATTTTACTTTTAATCGAATAATGGAAATGACATAATGGTTGACTTCATGTGAGACACAAAGACAGAGACATAACAGACAACCATAGAATCTTTCATTTCACAGAATCTGAACCATGAGCTTCAACACGAAATATTGTGTCATATGTTGTCAAATCTAAAATGAAATCTTGCATAATGAAGCCCTACATTAAATCCGTTTTTATCCGATTTTTGACAGGGTGCGAAAAATATCCGCAAACCCTTCAAATTATCCGAAAATCGGATAATTATCCGCCAATCGGCAACACTGCGTGAATCATAGAATGCTATTTTCGACATACAAAGTGCGATGGCTATATGATTGAATCGATGGGAGAGACGGAGATAAGACTGTTTACGCAGTTGGCAACCATGAGGGTCGCATCCAATATGGCGCTTAGCTAATATGGTCATTTGTTACGGAATCGCAAATATTCAAGTTCGGTCTTGTAAATATTCCCATGTGGGAATGTAACGAGCGTCAACCTTTTTTTAGACGAACCATAGTTTCTAGAGCTTCGAAAATATGATATTTAAACTTGGCAGCGGCATTGGATTCAAGAATTGGAATGTTTTCGAAAATTTCATACTCGCCTATCACGGTTTCAACAGAAACGACCCTAACTTGGGAATTTCCAATGGAACACCCTGTATATTTTAACTTTTTTGGATTCTGAGTAAGATCACATCGTTTCGGGACAAAAAATTCACACAACTGATTCATCAGAAGAATTTTTATTTTTCCATCTAGAGTGTGCTGGACGCACTTCATTCAATGTGATGAACATGAATGGAGAGTAAAAAATAGTATACCTACACACTTTTTTCCGCCTATTTGAATACCTATGGCGGTTTGACATTTTCATCAGACGTTCGTCGTGGTATCAGCCAGGAGAGTAGTTGTTTTCTGATGGACTTTTGACCCAAATATATTCCTATATTGTATAGGAAAATTGCCGTAGAATCCTGGTATGGCAGGACATCTAGTTTCTAACTTGATAAGCTCGTTGTTAAATAATAGATTCCTTTCTATTATGATATGTTCGTTCTTTGCGAACAAATGGGTGTTGTTTATGGGGGCTGAGGTTGACATGGCTAATTTTTGTTAATGTACTGGTTGAAAAATAAAATTTGATCAAAATATAAACGAAAAAATACCTGTATTTATGTAAAACTTTATTTGATTTTTATGGAGGCACCGTAGGGAAGGAGAAAAAGTGCCACTTTCAACCCTAAAACTAGGGAGGAAAAGTCAATTCTCAAGGTAGGGGGGTTTCAGAAAATAGCTATTTCTATTACTAGGGAGGAAAGTGCCACTTTTCCTCCCGCAGGATGTAGCTCGACGCGGCGCAAAGCGGAGGGCAATAAACATCCAAGGGAGGAAAAGGCACTTTTCTCCCATGTAATACATATAATTTTTTCTCCTATCCACTTAGTGAACCTTTTTTGTAAATTTAAAACGCATCTCAACTGCTTTTGTCTAAAACGGACCTATACTTGCCTGATGGAAAGTATAGACAATGCAGTCATGTCCATCTGAGAATCTGCGGTGGTGCGATGGCTAGCGTCTTGGGCTTGTAATCCGAAGGTCCCGGGTTCAGCTCATGGCAATCGCAACTTTTTTTTTAAGAACGTTATTTTACTTTTTTCTTTGATTTTTTTTATTTGATTATAATAAATCACAAGTTTCATCGTTTCCAACTTACTTGAAATGAGGGGGAGGAAAAGTACTTTCCTCCCTAGGGAGGAAAGGTATGAGTTTCCTCCCTGATTTGAAGGAGGAAACTGTACTTTCTATAGGGGTAGGAGGAAAAAGTAAATACTCCAGGGGGAGGAGGGTTTAGAAAAAAATCCTTACATTGATTACTTGCGCCTGAATGATTCTCCATTGGATGGTTGCATTGGCGCAGGCTATGCTTTCTATCACGAACGTGACGGTAATGAAACTAACGAAGGCCAAAAACATCAGGAGGAACGTACTGAACAACCAGCCGGCTTCCGCGAAGGCCGCGGGCAGCGTCAGAGCACCAGTGCCGACAATCAGGTTGAAAATGTACACCAGCCCGACCTGAAAAATATAAGAGACCATGAAGAAAATTCAATGTACCATTCGCATAATATTTGATTGCAACAATGGCGGTCATGTCGTGAAATTTTTCGTGAAAAAATGTGCACTGGTGAATGTATTTATTATCTATAGGTACTAATACAACAAATTATGTATGGAATCAGCTCGTCAAAATACGTTGGAGGACAAAAATTTGAAATTCGAAAAATAAAAAATAGAATAGTTCAAAAAACTGTGTGTGGTAATATAATCGACTTTTTTGTCCGTTGATTTTTTTCGTTCAAATTTTCGGTATATACTAATTCCACCATTCTAAAACGATTGGCGTTCGCAGAATTTTTCTATCTCTAACCGTTCTCGAGTTGGTCAGCTCTGAATCAGTTTTCAAATGTTTTTTTGGCGCCAAAAATATTTCAAATGAGTTTTCGACATTTTCGTTCAAAGATTCGTAATCAGCACGTCAAAATACGTTGGAGGACAAAAATTTGAAATTCGAAAAATGAAAAATAGAATAGTTCAAAAAACTATGTGTGGTAATATAATCGACTTTTTTGTCCGTAGATTTTTTTCGTTCAAATTTTCGGTATATACTAATTCCACCATTCTAAAACGATTGGCGTTCGCAGAATTTGTCTATCTCTAACCGTTCTCGAGTTGGTCAGCTCTGAATCAGTTTTCAAATGTTTTTTTGGCGCCAAAAATATTTCAAATGAGTTTTCGAAATGTTCGTTCAAAGATTCGTAATCAGCACGTCGAAATACGTTGGAGGACAAAAATTTGAAATTCGAAAAATGAAAAATAGAATAGTTCAAAAAACTATGTGTGGTAATATAATCGACTTTTTTGTCCGTTGATTTTTTTCGTTCAAATTTTCGGTATATACTAATTCCACCATTCTAAAACGATTGGCGTTCGCAGAATTTGTCTATCTCTAACCGTTCTCGAGTTGGTCAGCTCTGAATCAGTTTTCAAATGTTTTTTTTGGCGCCAAAAATATTTCAAATGAGTTTTCGAAATGTTCGTTCAAAGATTCGTAATCAGCACGTCGAAATACGTTGGAGGACAAAAATTTGAAATTCGAAAAATGAAAAATAGAATAGTTCAAAAAACTGTGTGTGGTAATAAATTGACTTTTTTGTCCGTTGATTTTTTTCGTTCAAATTTTCGGTATACACTAATTCCACCATTCTAAAACAATTGGCGTTCGCAGAATTTGTCTATCTCTAACCGTTCTCGAGTTGGTCAGCTCTGAATCAGTTTTCAAATGTTTTTTTTGGCGCCAAAAATATTTCAAATGAGTTTTCGAAATGTTCGTTCAAAGATTCGTAATCAGCACGTCGAAATACGTTGGAGGACAAAAATTTGAAATTCGAAAAATGAAAAATAGAATAGTTCAAAAAACTGTGTGTGGTAATAAATTGACTTTTTTGTCCGTTGATTTTTTTCGTTCAAATTTTCGGTATACACTAATTCCACCATTCTAAAACAATTGGCGTTCGCAGAATTTGTCTATCTCTAACCGTTCTCGAGTTGGTCAGCTCTGAATCAGTTTTCAAATGTTTTTTTTGGCGCCAAAAATATTTCAAATGAGTTTTCGAAATGTTCGTTCAAAGATTCGTAATCAGCACGTCGAAATACGTTGGAGGACAAAAATTTGAAATTCGAAAAATGAAAAATAGAATAGTTCAAAAAACTATGTGTGGTAATATAATCGACTTTTTTGTCCGTAGATTTTTTTCGTTCAAATTTTCGGTATATACTAATTCCACCATTCTAAAACGATTGGCGTTCGCAGAATTTGTCTATCTCTAACCGTTCTCGAGTTGGTCAGCTCTGAATCAGTTTTCAAATGTTTTTTTTGGCGCCAAAAATATTTCAAATGAGTTTTCGAAATGTTCGTTCAAAGATTCGTAATCAGCACGTCGAAATACGTTGGAGGACAAAAATTTGAAATTCGAAAAATGAAAAATAGAATAGTTCAAAAAACTGTGTGTGGTAATAAATTGACTTTTTTGTCCGTTGATTTTTTTCGTTCAAATTTTCGGTATACACTAATTCCACCATTCTAAAACAATTGGCGTTCGCAGAATTTGTCTATCTCTAACCGTTCTCGAGTTGGTCAGCTCTGAATCAGTTTTCAAATGTTTTTTTGGCGCCAAAAATATTTCAAATGAGTTTTCGAAATGTTCGTTCAAAGATTCGTAATCAGCACGTCGAAATACGTTGGAGGACAAAAATTTGAAATTCGAAAAATGAAAAATAGAATAGTTCAAAAAACTATGTGTGGTAATATAATCGACTTTTTTGTCCGTAGATTTTTTTCGTTCAAATTTTCGGTATATACTAATTCCACCATTCTAAAACGATTGGCGTTCGCAGAATTTGTCTATCTCTAACCGTTCTCGAGTTGGTCAGCTCTGAATCAGTTTTCAAATGTTTTTTTGGCGTCAAAAATATTTCAAATGAGTTTTCGAAATGTTCGTTCAAAGATTCGTAATCAGCACGTCGAAATACGTTGGAGGACAAAAATTTGAAATTCGAAAAATGAAAAATAGAATAGTTCAAAAAACTGTGTGTGGTAATATAATCGACTTTTTTGTCCGTTGATTTTTTTCGTTCAAATTTTCGGTATATACTAATTCCACCATTCTAAAACGATTGGCGTTCGCAGAATTTGTCTATCTCTAACCGTTCTCGAGTTGGTCAGCTCTGAATCAGTTTTCAAATGTTTTTTTGGCGCCAAAAATATTTCTGATGAGTTTTCGACATTTTCGTTGAAATATTCGGAATCAGCACGTCAAAATACGTTGGAGGACCAAAATTTGAAATTTGAAAAATGAAAAATAGAATAGTTCAAAAAACTATGTGTGGTAATATAATCGACTTTTTTGTCCGTTGATTTTTTTCGTTCAAATTTTCGGTATATACTAATTCCACCATTCTAAAACGATTGGCGTTCGCAGAATTTGTCTATCTCTAACCGTTCTCGAGTTGGTCAGCTCTGAATCAGTTTTCAAATGTTTTTTTGGCGCCAAAAATATTTCAAATGAGTTTTCGAAATGTTCGTTCAAAGATTCGTAATCAGCACGTCGAAATACGTTGGAGGACAAAAATTTGAAATTCGAAAAATGAAAAATAGAATAGTTCAAAAAACTATGTGTGGTAATATAATCGACTTTTTTGTCCGTAGATTTTTTTCGTTCAAATTTTCGGTATATACTAATTCCACCATTCTAAAACGATTGGCGTTCGCAGAATTTGTCTATCTCTAACCGTTCTCGAGTTGGTCAGCTCTGAATCAGTTTTCAAATGTTTTTTTGGCGCCAAAAATATTTCAAATGAGTTTTCGAAATGTTCGTTCAAAGATTCGTAATCAGCACGTCGAAATACGTTGGAGGACAAAAATTTGAAATTCGAAAAATGAAAAATAGAATAGTTCAAAAAACTGTGTGTGGTAATATAATCGACTTTTTTGTCCGTTGATTTTTTTCGTTCAAATTTTCGGTATATACTAATTCCACCATTCTAAAACGATTGGCATTCGCAGAATTTGTCTATCTCTAACCGTTCTCGAGTTGGTCAGCTCTGAATCAGTTTTCAAATGTTTTTTTGGCGCCAAAAATATTTCAAATGAGTTTTCGACATTTTCGTTCAAAGATTCGTAATCAGCACGTCAAAATACGTTGGAGGACAAAAATTTGAAATTCGAAAAATGAAAAATAGAATAGTTCAAAAAACTATGTGTGATAATATAATCGACTTTTTTGTCCGTAGATTTTTTTCGTTCAAATTTTCAGTATATACTAATTCCACCATTCTAAAACGATTGGCGTTCGCAGAATTTGTCTATCTCTAACCGTTCTCGAGTTGGTCAGCTCTGAATCAGTTTTCAAATGTTTTTTTGGCGCCAAAAATATTTCAAATGAGTTTTCGAAATGTTCGTTCAAAGATTCGTAATCAGCACGTCGAAATACGTTGGAGGACAAAAATTTGAAATTCGAAAAATGAAAAATAGAATAGTTCAAAAAACTGTGTGTGGTAATATAATCGACTTTTTTGTCCGTTGATTTTTTTCGTTCAAATTTTCGGTATATACTAATTCCACCATTCTAAAACGATTGGCATTCGCAGAATTTGTCTATCTCTAACCGTTCTCGAGTTGGTCAGCTCTGAATCAGTTTTCAAATGTTTTTTTGGCGCCAAAAATATTTCAAATGAGTTTTCGAAATGTTCGTTCAAAGATTCGTAATCAGCACGTCGAAATACGTTGGAGGACAAAAATTTGAAATTCGAAAAATGAAAAATAGAATAGTTCAAAAAACTGTGTGTGGTAATATAATCGACTTTTTTGTCCGTTGATTTTTTTCGTTCAAATTTTCGGTATATATTAATTCCACCATTCTAAAACGATTGGCGTACGCAGAATTTGTCTATCTCTAACCGTTCTCGAGTTGGTCAGCTCTGAATCAGTTTTCAAATGTTTTTTTTGGCGCCAAAAATATTTCAAATGAGTTTTCGTAATGTTCGTTCAAAGATTCGTAATCAGCACGTCAAAATACGTTGGAGGACAAAAATTTGAAATTCAAAAAATGAAAAATAGAATAGTTCAAAAAACTGCGTGTGGTAATATAATCGACTTTTTTGTCCGTTGATTTTTTTCGTTCAAATTTTCGGTATATATTAATTCCACCATTCTAAAACGATTATCGTACGCAGAATTTGTCTATCTCTAACCGTTCTCGAGTTGGTCAGCTCTGAATCAGTTTTAAAATGTTTTTTTTGGCGCCAAAAATATTTCAAATGAGTTTTCGACATTTTCGTTCAAAGATTCGTAATCAGCACGTCAAAATACGTTGGAAGACAAAAATTTGAAATTCGAAAAATGAAAAATAGAATAGTTCAAAAAACTATGTGTGGTAATATAATCGACTTTTTTGTCCGTTGATTTTTTTCGTTCAAATTTTCGGTATATACTAATTCCACCATTCTAAAACGATTGGCGTACGCAGAATTTGTCTATCTCTAACCGTTCTCGAGTTGGTCAGCTCTGAATCAGTTTTCAAATGTTTTTTTTGGCGTCAAAAATATTTCAAATGAGTTTTCGTAATGTTCGTTCAAAGATTCGTAATCAGCACGTCAAAATACGTTGGAGGACAAAAATTTGAAATTCAAAAAATGAAAAATAGAATAGTTCAAAAAACTGCGTGTGGTAATATAATCGACTTTTTTGTCCGTTGATTTTTTTCGTTCAAATTTTCGGTATATACTAATTCCACCATTCTAAAACGATTGGCGTTCGCAGAATTTGTCTATCTCTAACCGTTCTCGAGTTGGTCAGCTCTGAATCAGTTTTCAAATGTTTTTTTTGGCGCCAAAAATATTTAAATGAGTTTTCGACATTTTCGTTCAACGATTCGTAATCAGCACGTCAAAATACGTTGGAGGACAAAAATTTGAAATTCGAAAAATGAAAAATAGAAAAGTTCAAAAAACTATGTGTGGTAATATAATCGACTTTTTTGTCCGTTGATTTTTTTCGTTCAAATTTTCGGTATACACTAATTCCACCATTCTAAAACAATTGGCGTTCGCAGAATTTGTCTATCTCTAACCGTTCTCGAGTTGGTCAGCTCTGAATCAGTTTTCAAATGTTTTTTTTGGCGCCAAAAATATTTCAAATGAGTTTTCGAAATGTTCGTTCAAAGATTCGTAATCAGCACGTCGAAATACGTTGGAGGACAAAAATTTGAAATTCGAAAAATGAAAAATAGAATAGTTCAAAAAACTGTGTGTGGTAATATAATCGACTTTTTTGTCCGTTGATTTTTTTCGTTCAAATTTTCGGTATATACTAATTCCACCATTCTAAAACGATTGGCGTTCGCAGAATTTGTCTATCTCTAACCGTTCTCGAGTTGGTCAGCTCTGAATCAGTTTTCAAATGTTTTTTTGGCGCCAAAAATATTTCAAATGAGTTTTCGACATTTTTGTTCAAATATTCGTAATCAGCACGTCAAAATACGTTGGAGGACAAAAATTTGAAATTCGAAAAATGAAAAATAGAATAGTTCAAAAAACTATGTGTGGTAATATAATCGACTTTTTTGTCCGTTGATTTTTTTCGTTCAAATTTTTGGTATATACTAATTCCACCATTCTAAAACGATTGGCGTTCGCAGAATTTGTCTATCTCTAACCGTTCTCGAGTTGGTCAGCTCTGAATCAGTTTTCAAATGTTTTTTTGGCGCCAAAAATATTTCAAATGAGTTTTCGACATTTTCGTTCAAAGATTCGTAATCAGCACGTCAAAATACGTTGGAGGACAAAAATTTGAAATTCAAAAAATGAAAAATAGAATAGTTCAAAAAACTGCGTGTGGTAATATAATCGACTTTTTTGTCCGTTGATTTTTTTCGTTCAAATTTTCGGTATATACTAATTCCACCATTCTGAATCGATTGGCGTTCGCAGAATTTGTCTATCTTTAACCGTTCTCGAGTTGGACATCTTTAAATCCATTTTGGATGGTTTTCTTCCCGCCAAAAATATTTCTGATGGGTTTTCGACATTTTCGTTCAAAGATTCGTAATCAGCACGACAAAATACGTTGGAGGACAAAAATTTGAAATTCGAAAAATGAAAAATAGAAAAGTTCAAAAAACTATGTGTGGTAATATAATCGACTTTTTTGTCCGTTGATTTTTTTCGTTCAAATTTTCGGTATATATTAATTCCACCATTCTAAAACGATTGGCGTTCGCAGAATTTGTCTATCTCTAACCGTTCTCGAGTTGGTCAGCTCTGAATCAGTTTTAAAATGTTTTTTTTGGCGCCAAAAATATTTCAAATGAGTTTTCGACATTTTCGTTCAAAGATTCGTAATCAGCACGTCAAAATACGTTGGAAGACAAAAATTTGAAATTCGAAAAATGAAAAATAGAATAGTTCAAAAAACTATGTGTGGTAATATAATCGACTTTTTTGTCCGTTGATTTTTTTCGTTCAAATTTTCGGTATATACTAATTCCACCATTCTAAAACGATTGGCGTACGCAGAATTTGTCTATCTCTAACCGTTCTCGAGTTGGTCAGCTCTGAATCAGTTTTCAAATGTTTTTTTTGGCGCCAAAAATATTTCAAATGAGTTTTCGTAATGTTCGTTCAAAGATTCGTAATCAGCACGACAAAATACGTTGGAGGACAAAAATTTGAAATTCAAAAAATGAAAAATAGAATAGTTCAAAAAACTGCGTGTGGTAATATAATCGACTTTTTTGTCCGTTGATTTTTTTCGTTCAAATTTTCGGTATATACTAATTCCACCATTCTAAAACGATTGGCGTTCGCAGAATTTGTCTATCTCTAACCGTTCTCGAGTTGGTCAGCTCTGAATCAGTTTTCAAATGTTTTTTTTGGCGCCAAAAATATTTAAATGAGTTTTCGACATTTTCGTTCAACGATTCGTAATCAGCACGTCAAAATACGTTGAAGGACAAAAATTTGAAATTCGAAAAATGAAAAATAGAAAAGTTCAAAAAACTATGTGTGGTAATATAATCGACTTTTTTGTCCGTTGATTTTTTTCGTTCAAATTTTCGGTATATATTAATTCCTCCATTCTAAAACGATTGGCGTTCGCAGAATTTGTCTATCTCTAACCGTTCTCGAGTTGGTCAGCTCTGAATCAGTTTTCAAATGTTTTTTTTGGCGCCAAAAATATTTAAATGAGTTTTCGACATTTTCGTTCAAAGATTCGTAATCAGCACGTCAAAATACGTTGGAGGACAAAAATTTGAAATTCGAAAAATGAAAAATAGAAAAGTTCAAAAAACTATGTGTGGTAATATAATCGACTTTTTTGTCCGTTGATTTTTTTCGTTCAAATTTTCGGTATATACTAATTCCACCATTCTAAAACGATTGGCGTACGCAGAATTTGTCTATCTCTAACCGTTCTCGAGTTGGTCAGCTCTGAATCAGTTTTCAAATGTTTATTTTGGCGCCAAAAATATTTAAATGAGTTTTCGACATTTTCGTTCAAAGATTCGTAATCAGCACGTCAAAATACGTTGGAGGACAAAAATTTGAAATTCGAAAATTGAAAAATAGAAAAGTTCAAAAAACTATGTGTGGTACTTAATATAATCGACTTCTTGGTCCGTTGATTTTTTTCGTTCATATTTTCGGTATACACTAATTCCACCATTCTAAATCGATTGGCGTTCGCAGAATTTGTCTATCTTTAACCGTTCTCGAGTTGGACATCTTTAAATCCATTTTGGATGGTTTTCTTCCCGCCAAAAATATTTCTGATGGGTGTTCGACATTTTCGTTCAAAGATTCGTAATCAGCACGACAAAATACGTTGGAGGACAAAAATTTGAAATTCGAAAAATGAAAAATAGAAAAGTTCAAAAAACTATGTGTGGTAATATAATCGACTTTTTTGTCCGTTGATTTTTTTCGTTCAAATTTTCGGTATATACTAATTCCACCATTCTAAAACGATTGGCGTTCGCAGAATTTGTCTATCTCTAACCGTTCTCGAGTTGGTCAGCTCTGAATCAGTTTTCAAATGTTTTTTTTGGCGCCAAAAATATTTCAAATGAGTTTTCGACATTTTCGTTCAAAGATTCGTAATCAGCACGTCAAAATACGTTGGATGACAAAAATTTGAAATTCGAAAAATGAAAAATAGAATAGTTCAAAAAACTATGTGTGGTAATATAATCGACTTTTTTGTCCGTTGATTTTTTTCGTTCAAATTTTCGGTATACACTAACTCCACCATTCTAAAACGATTGGCGTTCGCAGAATTTGTCTATCTCTAACCGTTCTCGAGTTGGTCAGCTCTGAATCAGTTTTCAAATGTTTTTTTTGGCGCCAAAAATATTTCAAATGAGTTTTCGACATTTTCGTTCAAAGATTCGTAATCAGCACGTCAAAATACGTTGGAGGACAAAAATTTGAAATTCGAAAAATGAAAAATAGAATAGTTCAAAAAACTACGTGTGGTAATATAATCGACTTTTTTGTCCGTTGATTTTTTTCGTTCAAATTTTCGGTATATACTGATTCCTCCATTCTGAATCGATTGGCGTTCGCAGAATTTGTCTATCTTTAACCGTTCTCGAGTTGGACATCTTTAAATCTATTTTGGATGGTTTTCTTCCCGCCAAAAATATTTCTGATGGGTTTTCGACATTTTCGTTCAAAGATTCGTAATCAGCACGACAAAATACGTTGGAGGACAAAAATTTGAAATTCGAAAAATGAAAAATAGAAAAGTTCAAAAAACTATGTGTGGTAATATAATCGACTTTTTTGTCCGTTGATTTTTTTCGTTCAAATTTTCGGTATATATTAATTCCACCATTCTAAAACGATTGGCGTTCGCAGAATTTGTCTATCTCTAACCGTTCTCGAGTTGGTCAGCTCTGAATCAGTTTTTAAATGTTTTTTTTGGCGCCAAAAATATTTCAAATGAGTTTTCGACATTTTCGTTCGATTCGTAATCAGCACGTCAAAATACGTTGGAGGACAAAAATTTGAAATTCGAAAAATGAAAAATAGAATAGTTCAAAAACTATGTGTGGTAATATAATCGACTTTTTTGTCCGTTGATTTTTTTCGTTCAAATTTTCGGTATATACTAATTCCACCATTCTAAAACGATTGGCGTTCGCAGAATTTGTCTATCTCTAACCGTTCTCGAGTTGGTCAGCTCTGAATCAGTTTTTAAATGTTTTTTTTTGGCGCCAAAAATATTTCAAATGAGTTTTCGACATTTTCGTTCAAAGATTCGTAATCAGCACGTCAAAATACGTTGGAGGACAAAAATTTGAAATTCGAAAAATGAAAAATAGAATAGTTCAAAAACTATGTGTGGTAATATAATCGACTTTTTTGTCCGTTGATTTTTTTCGTTCAAATTTTCGGTATATACTAATTCCACCATTCTAAAACGATTGGCGTTCGCAGAATTTGTCTATCTCTAACCGTTCTCGAGTTGGTCAGCTCTGAATCAGTTTTTAAATGTTTTTTTTGGCGCCAAAAATATTTCAAATGAGTTTTCGACATTTTCGTTCGATTCGTAATCAGCACGTCAAAATACGTTGGAGGACAAAAATTTGAAATTCGAAAAATGAAAAATAGAATAGTTCAAAAACTATGTGTGGTAATATAATCGACTTTTTTGTCCGTTGATTTTTTTCGTTCAAATTTTCGGTATATACTAATTCCACCATTCTAAAACGATTGGCGTTCGCAGAATTTGTCTATCTCTAACCGTTCTCGAGTTGGTCAGCTCTGAATCAGTTTTTAAATGTTTTTTTTGGCGCCAAAAATATTTCAAATGAGTTTTCGACATTTTCGTTCGATTCGTAATCAGCACGTCAAAATACGTTGGAGGACAAAAATTTGAAATTCGAAAAATGAAAAATAGAATAGTTCAAAAACTACGTGTGGTAATATAATCGACTTTTTTGTCCGTTGATTTTTTTCGTTCAAATTTTCGGTATATACTGATTCCTCCATTCTGAATCGATTGGCGTTCGCAGAATTTGTCTATCTCTAACCGTTCTCGAGTTGGTCAGCTCTGAATCAGTTTTCAAATGTTTTTTTTGGCGCCAAAAATATTTCAAATGAGTTTTCGACATTTTCGTTCAAAGATTCGTAATCAGCACGTCAAAATACGTTGGAGGACAAAAATTTGAAATTCGAAAAATGAAAAATAGAATAGTTCAAAAAACTACGTGTGGTAATATAATCGACTTTTTTGTCCGTTGATTTTTTTCGTTCAAATTTTCGGTATATACTGATTCCTCCATTCTGAATCGATTGGCGTTCGCAGAATTTGTCTATCTTTAACCGTTCTCGAGTTGGACATCTTTAAATCTATTTTGGATGGTTTTCTTCCCGCCAAAAATATTTCTGATGGGTTTTCGACATTTTCGTTCAAAGATTCGTAATCAGCACGACAAAATACGTTGGAGGACAAAAATTTGAAATTCGAAAAATGAAAAATAGAAAAGTTCAAAAAACTATGTGTGGTAATATAATCGACTTTTTTGTCCGTTGATTTTTTTCGTTCAAATTTTCGGTATATATTAATTCCACCATTCTAAAACGATTGGCGTTCGCAGAATTTGTCTATCTCTAACCGTTCTCGAGTTGGTCAGCTCTGAATCAGTTTTTAAATGTTTTTTTTGGCGCCAAAAATATTTCAAATGAGTTTTCGACATTTTCGTTCGATTCGTAATCAGCACGTCAAAATACGTTGGAGGACAAAAATTTGAAATTCGAAAAATGAAAAATAGAATAGTTCAAAAACTATGTGTGGTAATATAATCGACTTTTTTGTCCGTTGATTTTTTTCGTTCAAATTTTCGGTATATACTAATTCCACCATTCTAAAACGATTGGCGTTCGCAGAATTTGTCTATCTCTAACCGTTCTCGAGTTGGTCAGCTCTGAATCAGTTTTTAAATGTTTTTTTTGGCGCCAAAAATATTTCAAATGAGTTTTCGACATTTTCGTTCGATTCGTAATCAGCACGTCAAAATACGTTGGAGGACAAAAATTTGAAATTCGAAAAATGAAAAATAGAATAGTTCAAAAACTACGTGTGGTAATATAATCGACTTTTTTGTCCGTTGATTTTTTTCGTTCAAATTTTCGGTATATACTGATTCCTCCATTCTGAATCGATTGGCGTTCGCAGAATTTGTCTATCTTTAACCGTTCTCGAGTTGGACATCTTTAAATCTATTTTGGATGGTTTTCTTCCCGCCAAAAATATTTCTGATGGGTTTTCGACATTTTCGTTCAAAGATTCGTAATCAGCACGACAAAATACGTTGGAGGACAAAAATTTGAAATTCGAAAAATGAAAAATAGGATAGTTCAAAAAACTGCGTGTGGTAATATAATCGACTTTTTTGTCCGTTGATTTTTTTCGTTCAAATTTTTGGTATATACTAATTCCACCATTCTAAAACGATTGGCGTTCGCAGAATTTGTCTATCTCTAACCGTTCTCGAGTTGGTCAGCTCTGAATCAGTTTTTAAATGTTTTTTTTGGCGCCAAAAATATTTCAAATGAGTTTTCGACATTTTCGTTCGATTCGTAATCAGCACGTCAAAATACGTTGGAGGACAAAAATTTGAAATTCGAAAAATGAAAAATAGAATAGTTCAAAAACTATGTGTGGTAATATAATCGACTTTTTTGTCCGTTGATTTTTTTCGTTCAAATTTTCGGTATATACTAATTCCACCATTCTAAAACGATTGGCGTTCGCAGAATTTGTCTATCTCTAACCGTTCTCGAGTTGGTCAGCTCTGAATCAGTTTTTAAATGTTTTTTTTTGGCGCCAAAAATATTTCAAATGAGTTTTCGACATTTTCGTTCAAAGATTCGTAATCAGCACGTCAAAATACGTTGGAGGACAAAAATTTGAAATTCGAAAAATGAAAAATAGAATAGTTCAAAAACTATGTGTGGTAATATAATCGACTTTTTTGTCCGTTGATTTTTTTCGTTCAAATTTTCGGTATATACTAATTCCACCATTCTAAAACGATTGGCGTTCGCAGAATTTGTCTATCTCTAACCGTTCTCGAGTTGGTCAGCTCTGAATCAGTTTTTAAATGTTTTTTTTGGCGCCAAAAATATTTCAAATGAGTTTTCGACATTTTCGTTCGATTCGTAATCAGCACGTCAAAATACGTTGGAGGACAAAAATTTGAAATTCGAAAAATGAAAAATAGAATAGTTCAAAAACTATGTGTGGTAATATAATCGACTTTTTTGTCCGTTGATTTTTTTCGTTCAAATTTTCGGTATATACTAATTCCACCATTCTAAAACGATTGGCGTTCGCAGAATTTGTCTATCTCTAACCGTTCTCGAGTTGGTCAGCTCTGAATCAGTTTTTAAATGTTTTTTTTGGCGCCAAAAATATTTCAAATGAGTTTTCGACATTTTCGTTCGATTCGTAATCAGCACGTCAAAATACGTTGGAGGACAAAAATTTGAAATTCGAAAAATGAAAAATAGAATAGTTCAAAAACTACGTGTGGTAATATAATCGACTTTTTTGTCCGTTGATTTTTTTCGTTCAAATTTTCGGTATATACTGATTCCTCCATTCTGAATCGATTGGCGTTCGCAGAATTTGTCTATCTTTAACCGTTCTCGAGTTGGACATCTTTAAATCTATTTTGGATGGTTTTCTTCCCGCCAAAAATATTTCTGATGGGTTTTCGACATTTTCGTTCAAAGATTCGTAATCAGCACGACAAAATACGTTGGAGGACAAAAATTTGAAATTCGAAAAATGAAAAATAGGATAGTTCAAAAAACTGCGTGTGGTAATATAATCGACTTTTTTGTCCGTTGATTTTTTTCGTTCAAATTTTTGGTATATACTAATTCCACCATTCTAAAACGATTGGCGTTCGCAGAATTTGTCTATCTCTAACCGTTCTCGAGTTGGTCAGCTCTGAATCAGTTTTTAAATGTTTTTTTTGGCGCCAAAAATATTTCAAATGAGTTTTCGACATTTTCGTTCGATTCGTAATCAGCACGTCAAAATACGTTGGAGGACAAAAATTTGAAATTCGAAAAATGAAAAATAGAATAGTTCAAAAACTATGTGTGGTAATATAATCGACTTTTTTGTCCGTTGATTTTTTTCGTTCAAATTTTCGGTATATACTAATTCCACCATTCTAAAACGATTGGCGTTCGCAGAATTTGTCTATCTCTAACCGTTCTCGAGTTGGTCAGCTCTGAATCAGTTTTTAAATGTTTTTTTTTGGCGCCAAAAATATTTCAAATGAGTTTTCGACATTTTCGTTCAAAGATTCGTAATCAGCACGTCAAAATACGTTGGAGGACAAAAATTTGAAATTCGAAAAATGAAAAATAGAATAGTTCAAAAACTATGTGTGGTAATATAATCGACTTTTTTGTCCGTTGATTTTTTTCGTTCAAATTTTCGGTATATACTAATTCCACCATTCTAAAACGATTGGCGTTCGCAGAATTTGTCTATCTCTAACCGTTCTCGAGTTGGTCAGCTCTGAATCAGTTTTCAAATGTTTTTTTTGGCGCCAAAAATATTTCAAATGAGTTTTCGACATTTTCGTTCAAAGATTCGTAATCAGCACGTCAAAATACGTTGGAGGACAAAAATTTGAAATTCGAAAAATGAAAAATAGAATAGTTCAAAAAACTACGTGTGGTAATATAATCGACTTTTTTGTCCGTTGATTTTTTTCGTTCAAATTTTCGGTATATACTGATTCCTCCATTCTGAATCGATTGGCGTTCGCAGAATTTGTCTATCTTTAACCGTTCTCGAGTTGGACATCTTTAAATCTATTTTGGATGGTTTTCTTCCCGCCAAAAATATTTCTGATGGGTTTTCGACATTTTCGTTCAAAGATTCGTAATCAGCACGACAAAATACGTTGGAGGACAAAAATTTGAAATTCGAAAAATGAAAAATAGAAAAGTTCAAAAAACTATGTGTGGTAATATAATCGACTTTTTTGTCCGTTGATTTTTTTCGTTCAAATTTTCGGTATATATTAATTCCACCATTCTAAAACGATTGGCGTTCGCAGAATTTGTCTATCTCTAACCGTTCTCGAGTTGGTCAGCTCTGAATCAGTTTTCAAATGTTTTTTTGGCGCCAATAATATTTCAAATGAGTTTTCGACATTTTCGTTCAAAGATTCGTAATCAGCACGTCAAAATACGTTGGAGGACAAAAATTTGAAATTCGAAAAATGAAAAATAGAATAGTTCAAAAACTATGTGTGGTAATATAATCGACTTTTTTGTCCGTTGATTTTTTTCGTTCAAATTTTCGGTATATACTAATTCCACCATTCTAAAACGATTGGCGTTCGCAGAATTTGTCTATCTCTAACCGTTCTCGAGTTGGTCAGCTCTGAATCAGTTTTCAAATGTTTTTTTTGGCGCCAAAAATATTTCAAATGAGTTTTCGTAATGTTCGTTCAAAGATTCGTAATCAGCACGTCAAAATACGTTGGAGGACAAAAATTTGAAATTCGAAAAATGAAAAATAGAATAGTTCAAAAACTATGTGTGGTAATATAATCGACTTTTTTGTCCGTTGATTTTTTTCGTTCAAATTTTCGGTATATACTAATTCCACCATTCTAAAACGATTGGCGTTCGCAGAATTTGTCTATCTCTAACCGTTCTCGAGTTGGTCAGCTCTGAATCAGTTTTCAAATGTTTTTTTTGGCGCCAAAAATATTTCAAATGAGTTTTCGACATTTTCGTTCAAAGATTCGTAATCAGCACGTCAAAATACGTTGGAGGACAAAAATTTGAAATTCGAAAAATGAAAAATAGAATAGTTCAAAAAACTACGTGTGGTAATATAATCGACTTTTTTGTCCATTGATTTTTTTCGTTCAAATTTTCGGTATATACTAATTCCTCCATTCTGAATCGATTGGCGTTCGCAGAATTTGTCTATCTTTAACCGTTCTCGAGTTGGACATCTTTAAATCCATTTTGGATGGTTTTCTTCCCGCCAAAAATATTTCTGATGGGTTTTCGACATTTTCGTTCAAAGATTCGAAATCAGCACGACAAAATACGTTGGAGGACAAAAATTTGAAATTCGAAAAATGAAAAATAGAAAAGTTCAAAAAACTATGTGTGGTAATATAATCGACTTTTTTGTCCGTTGATTTTTTTCGTTCAAATTTTCGATATATACTAATTCTACCATTCTAAAACGATTGGCGTTCGCAGAATTTGTCTATCTCTAACCGTTCTCGAGTTGGTCAGCTCTGAATCAGTTTTCAAATGTTTTTTTATCTTTAACCGTTCTCGAGTTGGACATCTCTAAATCCATTTTGGATGGTTTTCTTCCCGCCAAAAATATTTCTGATGGGTTTTCGACATTTTCGTTCAAAGATTCGGAATCAGCACGTCAACATACGTTGGAGGACAAAAATTTTAAATTCGAAAAATGAAAAATAAAAAAGTTCAAAAAATTATATATGGTAATATAATCGACTTTTTTGTCCGTTGATTTTTTTCGTTCAAATTCTCGGTATATACTAATTCCACCACGGCTGACAGCCAGGTGAAACGAAACCGCGTACCTTTACATTAACTACGCGTCACCGATGCCCATGTACCGGCAATGAGTCTCAATCTCGTTTGGGGTTGATCTGAGTGACATACACTGCCCGCCAGAAGCGAAGAGAGTATCGATGTTTGCGAAAAATAATGGTAGAGGGCAATATAGCCTATATAGGTATACAGTATCGGAAACTTTTCATCTGGAGTAAAGACAGAAATCTACGCGAGCATCAAGGAAGGCAATGATATGTTAATACCACATAAACAAGAGAGACGCACTACTGTGCGCCCCTCCTGTTACCCCACCCGACGCATTAACGGACCACGTGGCAATGCGACACACCGCACACGGCTCACGTCGATATCCCTTCCTCGAGCGAGTAGAGGAGAAATTGTAATGCTCCCTCAACATATAGCAAGCTATCCTTTACGCTCTCATGAAACCACCATACACAAGATGAAAACTTTCCGATACTGTATAATATTGCCCCCTAATTTTATTTTTAGAAAAAAATCAGTATTACCTTCGCCTCTGACGGGCAGTGTATGTCACTAATATCAACCTCATACAAGATTTAGAGTTATTTTCGGTACATCTACCGACCCTGAAATTTGCTGAGTTCTACTCCAATAATTACGGAAAATACGGGGGTGTTCCACTCGCATCAAATTTTCATTCTAACCTTGTTACCTAATATAGAATTCTAATTCGGATCTTAGACTATTATATTCAAGTAGGTACCATTGATATTTATTCATGTACTATTAATCCAACACATTTATTTACAATTGTTCATATATAAGTACCTAGGTATTAATTTTTTTTCTTTTGGAAAATGCAGTAAAAAATATATTTTTTCTGCAACAAAAAACACTGTGACCCACATAATTGCTTCCTATAAGGAAACAAAAGACAAGGATTTATTATAAATATAGTGCATATACATATTATGAATTTAGATTCAATATCATTGACCAACTATTAAATAAAATAACACAAAAAAACCTGTTTGAGAAAGGAAACAATGAACATATGAATGGATCTGTTGATCAAATTGTTTATTGTCTGCTTTTATATCTTTTGTTTGAGGCTAATGTAACACAAAACAAAAGCTACAACTTACCCATGATGGATAGCGATCTGTTTGAGGCATTTTTATCAATATTGAACATTGGTGAGACCCGAGATGTCATCTGTTCATTTTATAATCCTAGTTATTCATTACCAAATCCAATAATCCCTCCAGAACCCCACTACAAATACCGTTGTTTCGTTACTGTACTGTACTGTAAGAAACAGATGTGCATGTGTCATCATAACTATAATATAATCATAATCATAACAATAAGCACAGCATGCACATTGCACTGTTGCCAGTGTTATCGTTATCCCTTGTCAGTTGCAGTTGCCTATCCGAGGTTGCCGCTCCAGATGTTTTCGTCAGATCGTCTTGACATGTCATTAAATTTGTTGGTGTAAGTCAGTCTGCTCGGTGTGTTGTGTGTTTTCATCCAAAGATTGACTCACACCAACAAAAATTGACGCCGTGACGTCTTCTTTGTTCCGCCTTAAATTAAAAGGTAAGAGAAATTTTGCTCCTACGGTTTCGGTTGGAGGCACTGTATGGGGAAGAAACTATCCTAAAATCTCAGTTGTTTTATTTTTGTACTAGATTCACTTGAAACGTATCGAATGGTGATGAAATGTACTAGAAGAGTACAATTGTACTAGAAACAGCAAGCCTCCGCCGATCCCCAAAACACGCACGCGTCAGATATTCTCAACGTTGCAATTGCAATAGATTTGACTAAAATTAATGAATGAAATGAAATTAATGAATGCGCCCGAGAGAAGATAGACAACAAAATTATTCGTTGTTTTCTTCTGATTATTTTTCGGAATAGGAGACAGGTGACAATGACAAGCAGTTACCGACCTGAAATGTTCGACGATATACGGACCATACCCTTAATTTGCAAAAGAATATTAACATCGAGTGTTAATTTCACCAGCTGTGGAATTACGAACACTCAATCCGATCGAGTTTGGCGTAACTCGTACCGAAATGAACGTCGAGTCATAAGGAAACCACGATTTTCACGTCACGTCGTAGTATTGTGGCAGCTCTCGAATCGAGTTTTCATAATTTCACCTCTAAAAAGTAGAAAAGTACTACACCCCGACCTCTCTCTATATATATATTTTCTTGGATCATGGGTGGGATTCCGTGTACCATAGTTGTACTATTGTCGACAGTTTTGTCTCTTTCACTCCCATGAATTTAACTATAATGTCATCTCACTTTTTCTATCGACAATAGAATTCTATCGTACACAGAATCCCACCCCAGCTTCCTCACGACGACACCCCACACCTCGATGCAAACGAGTAAACCTACAACACAGAACACCTTAACTACAGTAAGTTACTATAGTTAAGGTGTTCTGTGCCTACAACCTATAAATTACAACTTGATTCTGGGACATTCTAGGTATATGTGCTAGATCACGTACACGGACCCAACCAATGGCTGATAGAGAGAGATAACCTATAAAACTTATTTTAAAATTCTAAACAAAATTACAGTTTGAAAATGAATATCGGTAAAGGCAGTGAATCGGGAATTGGGAAATTTGAAGAAAAAATTGAATACAACGATTTCAATCAAGAATTTCAAACAGAGGCAGTGAAAAATGAGCCACTCGAAAATTACATTTTCACTACCCCTAATTATTGTTCAAGTAGTCAAACAGACGTAGTGGATCATAAACACCATGACCATGAGCAGAGTGAAAAAAAACGTGTTGTGAAGAATCTGAAACAAAATAATTTAAGTCATTCCAAATTTTTCGATAATTCATCAACAAATACATGTGACTCGGTACAAATCAAAAATGACGACATCGACATTTTCTACGAAGATATGAAGCGTGAAACTGGCGACGAGGAAAAAGCAAGTGATGGATTCTGTAAGGTGTGTGGCCAGAGCTTTGGTCTGGAAACAGATATCTTCAAGCCCACAAGTTGCATGTTGGAATGTAGCTGCCAAGACTCAAATGAGTCTCTATTCTATGTTTTACGAGGTCAGGATATGACACTCAATATGAAACCACTTTCCCTAGACCTTACTTCAGGTAATTATTTTTTTATTGAGCCTTATCGGGTTTCACTTACCCCTCAAATTTCTTCTTAATCCATTGATATTTGCAAAATTAGGAAATCTATTTTGCAGGTTATCAAAACATTCTCAATGCACTAGACACTTTAGATATAAGGCACATACCTACATTGTTATATGAATTGCTATTCACTTTTACATAAGTATGAATTTAAATGTTCCTATGATACCAATTACCCTCGAAACATTCATCAGATTAAAATATCAACTATAATTTTTGTTGACAAGTTATTGATAGATTTTACTCACCAGATTGTTTCATTATAATCTGTTCTTTTTTTAGATTCAAGAATGCATCCACTTGAAGTACAAGAAGAAACTATAACTGGAGGTCAAGATGTCAAAGAAAAAGACTCTTCTGCTATGTCTCAGAGGGTTCACACTGATGAAAAACCATTTCATTGCGAAATTTGTTCGAAATCTTTTAGACAAAAGTGTACTTTGAGAATACATGAGAGGACTCATAGTAGTAAAAAACTATTTTCTTGCCGAATTTGTTCAAAATCTTTTAATCAAAAGGGTCATTTGGGATGTCATGAGATGGTGCACACTGGTAACAAACCATTTCATTGCAACATTTGTTCAAAATCTTTTGGACAAAAGAGTTTTTTGAGACGTCATGAGAGTTGTCACACTGGTGAAAAACCATTTCAATGCAACATTTGTTCAAAATCTTTTGGTCAAAAGAGTAATTTGAGACGTCATGAAAAGAGTCACACTGGTGAAAAACCATTTCAATGCAACATTTGTTCAAAATCTTTTGGAGAAAAGAGTTCTTTGAGACGTCATGAAAAGAGTCACACTGGTGAAAAACCATTTCAATGCAACATTTGTTCAAAATTTTTCACGGAAAAGAATTCTTTGAGAATTCATTTGATGCTAAACACTGGTGAAAAACCATTTGAGTGCCAGATTTGTTTAAAATCTTTTAGCCAACAGGGTCATTTGGGAGATCATAAAAAAAGTCACACTGGTGAAAAACCATTTCAATGCAACATTTGTTCAAAATCTTTTGGAAAAAAGAGTTTCTTGAGACGTCATGAAAAGAGGCACACTAGTGAAAAACCATTTCATTGTAAAATTTGTTTAAAATCTTTCAGCTACAAGAGTAATTTGAGACGTCATGAAAAGAGTCACACTGGTGAAAAACCATTTCAATGCAATATTTGTTCAAAATCTTTTGGAGAAAAGAGTTTTTTGAGACGTCATGAAAAGAGTCACACTGGTGAAAAACCATTTCAATGCAACATTTGTTCAAAATTTTTCACGGAAAAGAATTCTTTGAGAATTCATTTGATGCTTCACACTGGTGAAAAACCATTTCATTGTAAAATTTGTTTAAAATCTTTCAGCGACAAGAGTAATTTGAGACGTCATGAAAAGAGTCACACTGGCGAAAAACCATTTCATTGAAAAATTTGCTTAATATCTTTCAGACAGAAAAGTTATTTGTGCACACTGGTGAAAAACCATTTTACTGCAAAGTTTGTTCAAAATCCTTTAGGCAAAAGGGCTCTTTGAAAATTCCTAAGATTTATTAAGAAGGATTCATACAGGTCAAAAATAATATTTAAAATCTTTCAGCCAGTTTGAGGGATGTGTCACAATTATAGATATACTCAGATTCGTAACTTTGATTGGCAGGAAATACTTAATTCCTAACATGTCAGACACATAATACAGAGTAGAAACACAAAATGGTTCGCCACTTGTGAAAAGAGACGGGTTTAGTATTATCTCAAGAAAAATTAATATATCTACAGGTAATAAAATCAATTGGAAAAGTTTATCATACAAATTCGAATATTTTAAAATGTATGTGAATAAGAGATTTTAAACTATTTAACTGACATATCTCCAAAATCCAGGAAACTTATGTAACAGAAGGTAAAGTATATATATACAGTGACAGCCAAAAAGTATGTGCCATATGGGGAAAAAAGTTTATTATTAGAGTATTCGAAAACGATTCTTGGGAAAAGTTTGTGCATGTCCGATAACCTAAAAATCGATTATGACACATGTCACGTGATCGCTGGTATGGCGGCAAATCGAAAAAAAAAATTATGAAAAGGCAAAAAGTGGGGTAAAATCGCAAGATATCAAAAAAAGTTATTTCAAAAAGTTGCTTAGAATTGAATTTTATACACATATACAAAGCGAACCGTTCGTGCACGATTATCATCATAAATTAATTATAATCGGGAAAACACGATATTATATGGTCGTGGAATTCTTATATAACTGTTAGATACGAACCAATGTAACAGCAAAGGTACTGACAAAATAATTTTTTTTAATTTAGGGCTCTCTGGTATGGAGAAAATGAGAAAGTTTTGTTATTATCATTAAAATACACATATTTCAGTGTGGTCAAGCTATTCATAAGAAAATAATTTGATATTTTTATAAGGCTAGGAAAATATTTTTAAAAAATTGCGTTTTTCAATTTTCTCACATTATTTTGTCAAACTTTGTGTATGTGTATAAAATTGAATTCTAAGCAACTTTTTCAAATAACTTTTTTCGATATCTTGCCATTTTACTCGACTTTTTGCCTATTCATAGTCATTTTTTTCAATTTGCCACCATACCAGCGATCACGTGACATGTGTCATAATCGATTTTTAGGTTATCGGACATGCACAAACTTTTCCCAAGAATCGTTTTTCGAATACTCTAATAATAAACTTTTTTCCCATATGGTACATACTTTTTGGCGGTCACTGTATAAAATGATTTCACAGCATATCTCGTAAAATTTGTTTGAATAGGTTTAACGAAGATACGTTTGTAAGGTTTGCAAGGAGTTTGTTGTAAATCATTCCATCAAATGTTTTCACCTTTTTATTATAAGATTTTTTTGCGTTATTGATTGATGCACTAATTTTTACCAACCGATTTTAATTTTGAATTTTTATAGCTATACCAAGTTTTACTTCGATGTTAATTTCTGTTTCATCAATTTTTTCAGTTTTCTTACAAATAAAACTAATTTTGATCTCGCAATTATCGTGTTTTTATTCAAGTTTTTCGATAAGTGATTGGGAACTTCAAAAAACTTACTGATGAATTTTTTTATGGGTTTGTCATTCGGCCAAACGCAAGCGGATTATACATGGTGTTTCCACAATTGGAGCGATAAATGAAGTGGGAAGTAGAAGATGACGAAACAAAACGAAATGAAGGAATCCATTTTTGCTAAAAATGATCGGAGAAGGAAAAGCAAAAATTCATAGCGTTTCTGAAGACTCCTACCTTCTCATGCAAATATAATATGCGAGTATTTGAGTACCTAAAATGTGTTTTGTGGCACTTCACGGAGATGTTTGCGGATGATCCGAAAATCATGAATAATTTAGTAAATGTGGAATTATTATACTGAAGCAGCAACCCATACCCTCTTTGGACTATATGCAACAAATTAAGAGTAGCGTGACAGGTCCTACTTATAAATGTCAAAAAAACTTTGTTTTACTCCTGCCTCATTTTCAATTTGCCCATAAAACCGGCATTCTCTTCAGTAAATTTCGAAAATAATCGCTTATTCATAGCCTGCGTATATGTTTAATAACACTGTTGTGAAGTGCAAACCTCAAGCTTGAAATCACATTCTATATTTTTCATGTAGGATGTGTATGAGCGATTATTTTCAACATTTACTGAAGAAATTGCCGGGATTATGGGCGAGTTGAAAATTGAGGCAGGAGTAAAACACAGTTTTTAATAATTTATTCTCATGTCTAATAGCTATGTGCTATCGAAAAATAGCAAAGTGTTTCCGTAGAGAGACCCAATATTCGTAACAATAATTTACGTGAATTTCGACAAATCGTGGATTTCCATATTTTTATTTGATGTACCTTATTCTCTATCGACATATACTACACGCGTACCAGAATAAATCAAAATGCAATAAGTATCACCATCTGCTCCAACCAACATGTTCATAAAAAAATAACAATACCCAAAATTTATTTTTTCAATTTTATTCGTTACATTCTGTCGAGCTTCTCTCATAAACTTGCCGGTCAGGTTATGGGAAACTCCTCGAGTTCTGCTCCTCGTAGACTTCATTTCATCACACTTACCTTTTACCGAACTCTTTATTGAATTCGCCATTCTCAACTTCACTGCGGCCTGCCGTAACACTATAATATAATAAAAAACAATTAGACTAATCATCCCTCATATGAAAGATACTTATCCTCTTTTACTTTTCCTGGGGTGTCACGAATCTTAACTTATCACAATCTATTCATTCTCCAAAAGTGACTCTGTTTGTTCACTGGAAATAAAAATAAAGAAATAAGTCATTCTGAAGGCAAATTAAATGACTGCAGTGTTTGAATACATTTCGAAATGGCAACCTGACGATTTTAAACGTGAATAAAATTCCAGAATTGCTGGGATATGTTTGTATAGAGGGGCTGAAGGGCCACTCTTTTTTTAAATATTGACTCCAACTCGTGATTTCGATTAAAAGCAGACTTCCTTAACTGAAGTGAGGAGTCCTAGTTCGAAATCTGGAAAACGTGTTTGAAGTCGAGATCACGAATTCAATGTCGAGGTCACGAGTTTAAGGAGTCGAGTTCACTAGTTTAGAGTCGAGTTCACTAGTTTAGAGTCGAGATCACGAGCTTCAAGTCGAGTTCACGAGTTTCAAGTCGAGACTACGAGCTTAAAGTCGAGATCCACGAGTTAAGAGCTTCAAGTCGAGATCCACAAGCTTAAAGTCGATATCCACAAGCTTAAAGTCGAGACCCACAAGCTTAAAGCCGAGATTTGCAAGCTTAAAGTCGAGATCCACAAGCTTAAAGTCGAGATCCACAAGCTTAAAGTCGGGATCCACGAGATTAAAGTCGAGATCCACAAGCTTAAAGTCGAGATCCACAAGCTTAAAGTCGAGATCCACGAGTTTAAAGTCGATATCCACAAGCTTTAAGTCTAGATCCACGAGTTTGCAGTTGAGATCCACTAGTTTCAAGACGAGATGCACGAGTTTAAAATAAAGATCACAAGTTTACGGCCGGGATCGCAAGTTTAAAGTCAAAATCATAAGTTTTAAAGTCAAGATCACGAGATTTGGGATCAAACTCAGGATCATTTGTTTGGAGTCCGAATCACAAGTTTTTACAGATGGGATTTTAAAGTCGGGATTTCAGATTTACAGTCAGGATTCCAGGTTTACAGTCGATATTGCAGGTTTACAGTTAGGATTCCAAGTTTGAAGTTGAGTTTTCAAGTCTAAAGTCAAGTTTTCAAGTCTAAAGTGGAGAGAGGCGGTAGTTTGAGTTTAAAGTCGGGAGTTTGAGTTTAAAGTCGGGAGTTCGAGTTTAAAATCGGGAGTACGAGTTTAAAGTCGGAAGTTCGAATTTAAAGTCGGGAGTTCGAGTTTAAAGTCGGGAGTTCGAGTTTAAAGTCGGGAGTTCGAGTTTAAAGATGGGAGTTCGAGTTTAAAGGCGGGAGTTCGAGTTTGAAGTAGGAAGTTCGAGTTTAAAGTCAGAAGTTCGAGTTTAAAGTCGGGAGTTCGAGTTTAAAGTCGGGAGTTTGAGTTTCAATTCGGGAGTTCGAGTTTAGTCGGGAGTTCGAGTTTAAAATCGGGAGTTCGAGTTTAAAGTCGGAAGTTTGAGTTTAAATGCGGGAGTTCGAGTTTGAAGTAGGGAGTTCGATTTTAAAGTCGGGAGTTCGAGTTTAAAGTCGGGAGTTCGAGTTTAAAGATGGGAGTTCGAGTTTAAAGGCGGGAGTTCGAGTTTGAAGTAGGGAGTTCGAGTTTAAAGTCAGAAGTTCGAGTTTAAAGTCGGGAGTTCGAGTTCAAAGTCGGGAGTTTGAGTTTAAATTCGGGAGTTCGAGTTTAAAGTCGGAAGTTCGAGTTTAAATGCGGGAGTTCGAGTTTAAAGTCGGGAGTTCGAGTTTAAAGTCGGGAGTTCGAGTTTGAAGTCGGGAGTTCGAGTTTAAAGTTGTGAGTTCGAGTTTAAAGCCGTGAGTTCGTTTAAAGCCGTTAGTTCGAGTTTAAAGTCGAGATCTCGAGTTTGAAGTCGAGATCTCGAGTTTAAAGTCGTGATCTCGAGTTTAAGGTCGTGATCTCGAGTTTAAGGTCGTGATCTCGAGTTTAAGGTCGTGATCTCGAGTTTAAAGCTGGGTTTACAAAAAAAGTGTAGTATTTCGGCTTCCTCTAACGTTAACAGCCCAATACAAACCATCAATTCAATATATGCTGCAACAACATATTCAGAAAGAATTTGAATTTCCTGTAACTGAATGGCTGGCTTAAAATTGCAAATCAAGCTTCTACATGCTAAACTCATGCAATAGTGTAGTACTGTTTCCGAGATCGCTCTCCCAGTCGTTAAACTTATTGTCAATGCCATATGCTCGAAAATGTATTCAAACTGACTCAAGAAGAAAAATAAACTCTCCGTTTTCCCACTAAGAATACCTTGGCTTTTGAAATTGTGGGCCCCATCACGACTCTCCCGATTTTCCTTTTACGCCATTCTGTAACAAACAATAACATACTACAGTAACATATTCCTGTGAAATTTCTATTGAGTTCATGAGAAAATGACAGTAAATATTCAAAAATTTATTGAACATCTTAAAATTTATCACAAAAAAACAATGCTAACGCTACAACCATGTTCGTATCAATGCGTGTGATTTTGATAAGAAAATAACAAAAACGTTTTGGGGATTTCCTTCGGTTTTTACCTCTCTAAACCATTTTTATATTTTGTCCTGGATGAATGGATGCGTTAGAGCGTTATTGAGGCTGATTCTTTTGGCGGGATCTATCGATAGTGCCTTTTCGAGAAGGTCCTTGAGCTGGGTGACTTTCCGTAGTTGGTCCGGAGGCAAAGCTTGTCCTGCTATAAGCTCCGACTGCAAGTCACGGGATACCTTTACCACCGACATAACTACCACTTTCTCCTATGAAAAAAAAAAGGAGAATCATTAGTTACGAGCAATCATTATTCAGCATAGAATTTCACGGCCGGAAGTATAGTCAAGAAGTACGGTTTCTGGGCTTTGGGGAAGTGGTCGGTTCACCTCCGTGAAGGCGGTTTCTTCGGACGTTTCGTTCACAACTGCGGTTAGCATCTTCAGCGTGGATGTCGTCTAACCTGCTCGATTGTGGTATGTTGATGTGGTTGTATGGCGGTGGTGTTATTTGATCTTTTTAATACCTACAATTTCTTGATTTAACTTTTTTCGGTCGGAGGTGTAGTTTTTTAAACAACCGCTTTTCGCATCTTTGCCAATTTTTTAGGTTATGTTCGGTAATCAGGATCGAGTCGCATGAAATAGAAACTCATCCTGAATTTTAATTTCCTAATCGTTCATATTTTTTTCTCGGATATTAATTTTGGCACATTTAACATTGGGCCGCTTCCTCGTTTCTTGGACTAAGAACCTTTTCAACCACTGTATCAGTATTACGTTGCTTTTCGAAAAGACAACATCCACGCTGAAGATGCTCGCCGCAGTTGTGAGCGAAACGTACGTGGAAACCGCCCCCACGGAGGTGAACCGACCACGGCCTCGTTGCCCGAAAACCTTACTACTTGATTTCACGTTACAAATTATTCAACACAATATACATACAGAAGCCGAAATTGACGACGAGAGTCTAATTCGCCATTCGCCCACTCCGTACCAACGTTGCCAAGTTACTGCGCATGCGTGCGATGTGCTTCAACCGTTGCCAAGTTTTACTCATTATCCTGCGAATGCATGCGAGGTGTTTAGATGAAAAAAGAGGAAGGAAAACATAGTTGAAAATGCGTAAATTTGTTTTTTGCTCGCAATTGACACACAAACCTAACCTGAGCAAGCTAACCTAGCTTGCGAGACTCGAAAATGCGTGAAACAGCTGCAGGCAAACCGAGTAGATGATGAGTAAAACTTGGCAACGTTGATACGGAGTAGGCGAATTAGTTTGGCAACGTTGGTACGGAGTAGGCGAATTAGTTTGGCAACTTTGGTACGGAGTGGGTGAATTAGACGTTCGTAATTGACGATTGGGATGTGTTGTTTCTCGATTGTCAATATTTTGATGTCAGTTATTTGATTTTAATGAAAGCTACTTGATGATAGCTCGTTTCTCAATTTAGAATAGTTTGGTGTCAAGGGGTGCAACAATGAATTTTTTTCTTCAAGCATTAGCAATTATTTGGTTTAATGAAAGCTTTTTCAAGATGGGGTGTTTTTAAGTGGCAATTTTTTTGTGTCAGGCGTGTAACAATTCAGTTATTTTCTGGTGTATTACAAGTAGTTTGGTTCGGCGAGAGCTACTTGGCAATGGCAATATTTTGGTGTCGAGGGTGGAAAAATCTTAATATTTTTCTCGTATTGTACTGTAATCAACATATTTGAGAATATTGATAATTTCTTCACGTTATAGCAACTCAAAAGATGAAAATTCGGCGTTCAATAGAACCAACTAAGGGAATATATGTTACAAAATCTATACACTAAACACTCAAATCCATATTTAAAAGTGGTTGAAAATGTATCAGTATGAGTAGAGTTCTTCTGGACTTGTCAAAGAAAATTAATTGTCTGCATATGTTTGAGTCCCGACGTTTCAACAGTCAACATCTACTGTCGTTATCAAGTGTGCGAATGCGAAAAGATATCTCGGTTACTTATTATATAGCAATCTGTCATGCACATCCAACTAATGTACCTGCTATAGGGTAACTGTACTCTGCTCGCCTCTCGGGTCATCAATGTTAATGAATGTGATAGCGTAGCCGTTCCGAGGTAACAAAATTCACGTCGGACGTTTCGGCTACACTAACCCCCATTGGGTTTTTCTGGCGAGCGTTATTTTTGATGACCAGCCTTGATACAGACTTTTATCGAAATTTCAATTGACCCAGTTAGGTTATGAGTGATTTCCACTCAAGTAGGTGGTAGTTTTGGTGTAATTGAAAAGACCGAAATTAATTTTGTCGTCTGGGAACGGCTACGCTATCACATTCATTAACATTGATAATTACCATAGCAGGTACATTAGATGCATGCTGGCGACACAGATACATGGGGTGAGTTCGACTTGCCAACACTATTCGATCTTTTTACTCTAAATGTTCTTCAATCGTTCGGTAGAGTGTCAAATTAATGTTTTTGTGGCTGTACCCGAACATTTAGAGTAAAAAGATCGAATAGTGTTGGCAAGTCGAACTCACCCATAATAAGTATCCGAGATATCTTGTAGATTTTTTTTGTTTGTTGTTGTTGTGCCCAGAAGAATTCTATTCACCCAAATCCATTATCAAAATATAACGATGAACATCGAAGAAAACTGTGGAAGAAGACTTACCCGCTCAGTGACCTTATCGATTTCGTGATACAAAAAGTTATAATTGCTGTCGAAATGCTGGTCTTTGAACGCCCCCTTCCTGATGACCTTATTCGGAAATTTGCCCTTCACGTCCATGAAGAATTTGAGCATCTGGTTGTTGGACTTTCCGGAGAACATTATTTTACCGGTATACAATTCGTAAATGGTACACGCGGCCGACCACATGTCGATGGCGTAGTCGTAGTTCATGCCCAGTATGATTTCGGGGGCTCTGTAAAACCTCGACACCAAGTACGGAGTTATTTCGTTTTCGTTCACGATCGAAGCCGATCCGAAGTCGCACAGTTTCAGAAGGTGTTTGCTTTCGTTTACTAATATGTTATCCGGTTTGATATCTGAGAAAAAAAAATCGGAACGTTTTATGGCGTTAAGGGTCTCCGACAAACGAGAGAAAACAAAAATCCATTTACAATAATGTCCGCCTATAACGAACCCGCTTGTTGCCAACTTCCGTTTAAAACGAACCAATCTATGGAGTACATATATATTACATTTATATTTTGAAACGAACTTCGCCTAAAAATAGCAAACCGTTTGTGTCGGCCACTTGAGGTTCGTTATAAGCGGACGCTACTGTATATAATAGTGAATCCAGTTGATAAGAAAAAGGTAGAGGTAGGAGAGAGAAAGACAGAGAAAGAATGAGAGAGTTTGGTATCACAAATACAGAATATTAATATTCATGATTCGGAGGATATACAGTGACTTTTTTCAATTTGCCGCCATACCAGCGATCACGTGGCATGTGTCAAAATCGATTTTTAGGTTATCGGACATGCACAAACTTTTCCCAAGAATCTTTTTTCCAATACTCTAATAATAAACTTTTTTCCCATATGCTTCCCAATTTTTATGCGGTCACTGTAGATCTAGTGATATATATCACGATATATGATATGTATATCAGAATAACATTTATTAAATTAAAAACGTTTTCCACCATTCTAAGCATACGAAAATGTCTCAATACGCCCTTGTACAAAAATATGTAGCGATTTATTCGGCTGCCGCGAAAGCACCGCCGCGCCGACTTCGGGGGATTCCCAGCTTAGCGACGATTTGTTTTGTTATTGCTTTTGCTTTCCCAAATAATAAATAATCGCTCTTTCTATGAAAATTACTTTTTGTATTCCCCTCGTAGCGGAACATTTTCATGAAAGTGTGCTATGGAAGATGAAACAATAGCATGTGAGTAACAATAATTCGTCATCAAAGTTTTCACACTATGATTTGTATGCATACATAACTATTTTCTCAATTTTTGATTTCATTTATTTTTCAACATCAATAAAGTCATTTCTTTTAAATGCTAACATAGGATCTTTTGCGTAGGTTAGAAACTTTGACATCGAATTATTGTTAGTCACATGCTATTGTTTCATCTTCCATAGCACACTTTCATGAAAATGTTCCGCTACGAGGGGAATGCAAAAAGTTATTTTTTATAAAATCTCAAATATAGTTTGTGAATTGGAAGTATGATTGTGATACGTCGTTGGGAAGGTAATTTTGTACCGAATCGTAATTTTCAAAAAAAAAAAGGTACTTTCCATTTGAACTAAAAAAGTTGAAAGCGCTTCCGGTCAAAACAGAAGTGTCATATTTGGCCCGATACTTGCTAAATTGTACATTCATTGGATCAAAGAGATGAACCAATATCTATACAAAATAACAACGAAGATACAGGGGGTAAATTGGTTCCGGGTCAACCGGTACATAAAATGATCTTAAATGTTGGAAAATGTCAAACAAAAACAAGTAAAACCAGGTGTAAGAACATTACGGAATTTACCTGCATGCAAAATACCAGTCTTCTTCATCAGTTTCAAGGCTAATAACAACTGTTGGGTATAACTTCTGACGGCTTTTATATGGAGCCCGACATCTTTGCCGTATTTCTTGAGGACTTCCCTCAGATTCATAGCTAATGGTTCAAACACCATGCACAAGTGCTGTTTGTGGAAAAAGTGTCTGATCAACCTGAGGCAATGGAGTTTATCTTCTGGATCTGCATCATTGAGCTTTTTCAGTATTTCCAACTCTTTGAGCCCGGTTTTATGCCTAAAAAAAAGGAAACAAGTTGAGTTTTATCAGTATCATCCGTATGAATAGTGTTGGCATTCAATTTCAAAGATAACTCACATTATCTCGTTATTCCTTATGATCTTAACGGCGACATCTTGGTTTCCCCTCGCTTGATCTCTAGCTCTGATTACATTACTGAAAACTCCTTGGCCTGTGTAGCCATACACCAGATATCTCGAATCCAATATTTCGCTGATTCTCACCCTGTAGTAACCCTCTGCGTCGTCCCAATTATCGGTGAGCGCAGGGTTCTCTGCGCCTGCGCCTTTTGTTGTGATGGTGCTCGGCGACTGAAACAATCACAATTTCTATCGATTAATAATAATAATTTATTCAAAATCAACAAAAAAGGACATCAATTCTTAAAAAAAGGTGAATAAACGGTTTTATTATACGGTGAAAAAATTCTAGAACTTTCGGAAGTATTTTTCTTTAATGGTTTTATGTGCTAGGATGCCGGATCTTAGCGCACCTTTTACATTTTTCGCATTTTGCGACCATAACGAGACACATTCGTTAAATACATATGCATATAGAAAGAAAGCTAAGAAAATTTCCTACAGGATGATGTTATTGTTCGATTGCGTAACAGTTCGTTTGTAGATGTTATAGCTGGTTTTATGTGCTAGGATGCCGGATCTTAGCGCACCTTTTACATTTATCGCATTTTGCGACCATAACGAGACACATTCGTTAAATACATATGCATATAGAAAGAAAGCTAAGAAAATTTCCTACAGGATGATGTTATTGTTCGATTGCGTAACAGTTCGTTTGTAGATGTTATAGCTGGTTTTATGTGCTAGGATGCCGGATCTTAGCGCACCTTTTACATTTATCGCATTTTGCGACCATAACGAGACACATTCGTTAAATACATATGCATATAGAAAGAAAACTAAGAAAATTTCCTACAGGATGATGTTATTGTTCGATTGCGTAACAGTTCGTTTGTAGATGTTATAGCTGGTTTTATGTGCTAGGATGCCGGATCTTAGCGCACCTTTTACATTTTTCGCATTTTGCGACCATAACGAGACACATTCGTTAAATACATATGCATATAGAAAGAAAGCTAAGAAAATTTCCTACAGGATGATGTTATTGTTCGATTGCGTAACAGTTCGTTTGTAGATGTTATAGCTGGTTTTATGTGCTAGGATGCCGGATCTTAGCGCACCTTTTACATTTATCGCATTTTGCGACCATAACGAGACACATTCGTTAAATACATATGCATATAGAAAGAAAGCTAAGAAAATTTCCTACAGGATGATGTTATTGTTCGATTGCGTAACAGTTCGTTTGTAGATGTTATAGCTGGTTTTATGTGCTAGGATGCCGGATCTTAGCGCACCTTTTACATTTTTCGCATTTTGCGACCATAACGAGACACATTCGTTAAATACATATGCATATAGAAAGAAAGCTAAGAAAATTTCCTACAGGATGATGTTATTGTTCGATTGCGTAACAGTTCGTTTGTAGATGTTATAGCTGGTTTTATGTGCTAGGATGCCGGATCTTAGCGCACCTTTTACATTTATCGCATTTTGCGACCATAACGAGACACATTCGTTAAATACATATGCATATAGAAAGAAAGCTAAGAAAATTTCCTACAGGATGATGTTATTGTTCGATTGCGTAACAGTTCGTTTGTAGATGTTATAGCTGGTTTTATGTGCTAGGATGCCGGATCTTAGCGCACCTTTTACATTTTTCGCATTTTGCGACCATAACGAGACACATTCGTTAAATACATATGCATATAGAAAGAAAGCTAAGAAAATTTCCTACAGGATGATGTTATTGTTCGATTGCGTAACAGTTCGTTTGTAGATGTTATAGCTGGTTTTATGTGCTAGGATGCCGGATCTTAGCGCACCTTTTACATTTATCGCATTTTGCGACCATAACGAGACACATTCGTTAAATACATATGCATATAGAAAGAAAACTAAGAAAATTTCCTACAGGATGATGTTATTGTTCGATTGCGTAACAGTTCGTTTGTAGATGTTATAGCTGGTTTTATGTGCTAGGATGCCGGATCTTAGCGCACCTTTTACATTTTTCGCATTTTGCGACCATAACGAGACACATTCGTTAAATACATATGCATATAGAAAGAAAGCTAAGAAAATTTCCTACAGGATGATGTTATTGTTCGATTGCGTAACAGTTCGTTTGTAGATGTTATAGCTGGTTTTATGTGCTAGGATGCCGGATCTTAGCGCACCTTTTACATTTATCGCATTTTGCGACCATAACGAGACACATTCGTTAAATACATATGCATATAGAAAGAAAACTAAGAAAATTTCCTACAGGATGATGTTATTGTTCGATTGCGTAACAGTTCGTTTGTAGATGTTATAGCTGGTTTTATGTGCTAGGATGCCGGATCTTAGCGCACCTTTTACATTTTTCGCATTTTGCGACCATAACGAGACACATTCGTTAAATACATATGCATATAGAAAGAAAGCTAAGAAAATTTCCTACAGGATGATGTTATTGTTCGATTGCGTAACAGTTCGTTTGTAGATGTTATAGCTGGTTTTATGTGCTAGGATGCCGGATCTTAGCGCACCTTTTACATTTTTCGCATTTTGCGACCATAACGAGACACATTCGTTAAATACATATGCATATAGAAAGAAAGCTAAGAAAATTTCCTACAGGATGATGTTATTGTTCGATTGCGTAACAGTTCGTTTGTAGATGTTATAGCTGGTTTTATGTGCTAGGATGCCGGATCTTAGCGCACCTTTTACATTTATCGCATTTTGCGACCATAACGAGACACATTCGTTAAATACATATGCATATAGAAAGAAAACTAAGAAAATTTCCTACAGGATGATGTTATTGTTCGATTGCGTAACAGTTCGTTTGTAGATGTTATAGCTGGTTTTATGTGCTAGGATGCCGGATCTTAGCGCACCTTTTACATTTTTCGCATTTTGCGACCATAACGAGACACATTCGTTAAATACATATGTATATAGAAAGAAAGCTAAGAAAATTTCCTACAGGATGATGTCAATGTTTGCTTGCGTAACAGATCGCTTATGTTATAGGTGGTTTTGTGTGTTAGGATGCCGCACCTTTTACATTTTTCGCATTTTGCGACCATATTGTTAGATTCTCAATGCTCCAATAAAGGAAGACATTATTTTTGTTAGATTTTCAATATGTTTCTCCCGTGCATTTTTCGGTATGTATATTTTACAGAAAAACTTACACGTGTTACTAAAAAATATAAATCACTTACTCTAGTGTTCACTTTGAAAATATCCTGCTCTGCGAACATATCCCACTCGGACCTTCTGCTCTTGTCTTTGTCGTTACTTTTGTCTTTGTCATTCCTTTTGTCCCCGGACGCATTTACCGTCTTCATGTTCGGTAAAAGAGGTGGTGTCAGCGATTCTTCCTGATCTTCGGTAACTTCTTTGTTTTCTTTTCTCGGATTTTCCTGATCCGATTTTTTAGTTTCATCAACTTTGGGCGGTTCTAGATTCGGTTTGGTTACTTCGACAATAGAAAGGTCCGGTGATTCTTCTACAATTGCTCGGGATGGAGAGATTGGATGAGGCAACGGTGTATTTTGGGGCGGGATGGGGTTATTGGCACCTAATCGCTGAAAGGAACAAAAAAACTATAAAATTCAAAATGTCGATGAATAAAAGAGATAACAAAAATTGTACAGAGTACCTACACTTGTTGAAGAAGTGCCAGAACTGAAAGAAACATTGAGCAAATGATTCAAAACCAAAACAGTACCAACGTTTCCAGTTTGTTCTGTCAATAAATGAGCAGTATTTATTGAAAAAATAGATAAGATACGTTATTCGTTTTTTCTTCAAATAATCAAGTTACATTATCCCACAAATACTTGGTTGAATCACCTGGTATATTACAAGGAATGAATTCCTCTTCCTGAAATATTCTCACCTTGAGTAATTCTTCCCTCTGTTTCCTCCTTCTCTCGATGATTGCTTCCTCGTCTTCCTCCTCCTCGGGCATATCGACGTGTATCTCCACGTCGCTGCTGTCGCTACTACTCAATCTGGTTTTTTGCCCTTCGCTGAGCGAATCTTTGAACTTGTCGGGCCTCTCCGATTTGGATTTCAAATGGCCCCTGTGATCCCTGTCCCGGGACCTGTACCTTGTCTGCCTGTGCCTGTCTCTGTCGTTGTAGCTTCTTCTGCCGTCTCTCGTTGTTCGCTGGTCCCTTCCTCTGTCCGACGATCTTTGTCTGGACCTGCAAGATGTATTGTTTTCAAAGAAAAATTAAGGAAGAAATGACGAAAAGTGTATACCCCAATCTATTATTTATAGAGAAAGTGGTATATGAACAACTATTAGAGTTTATAGGGACAAACAAGATTATAAACGGTGTGCAATCAGGATTTAGAGGGAAATATAGCTGTGAAACTGCAATACAATGTGTTTTGATCGACTGGAAGAGTAATTTAGATAAGTATCTTGTTACAGGGGCTGTTTCAAGATTTAAAAAGGGCGTTTGAAACAATAGATAAGGGGAGATTATTAAAAAAGATAAAGGGCATGTGCATTCAAACTTGGATAACAGAGAAGAAACTATGAATATTCTGACATTTTGATCTTATCGAGTTTGGAACATCGATGGGCTGAGATTGATTTGAAATTTCTGCATAAAGTTGTAAATGGAGCTATAAGTTGTCCAAATTTAATTGAACTCTTTTAACTGAATGTTAATCCCAGAAGAACAAGAATTTCAGAACTGTTCATGGTTTCTCATCACAGTACAAACTATGACCAAAATGAATTACAAGGGTAGTTGAATATTTCTCTTTTGTAAATTGGCATGTCTGTTAATCCGTATATAAATAAATAAATACCTGTCTCGGTAATTGCGATCATTGATGCCGGATCTAGACCTTTCCCTGGATCTTCGATCCGCTTCTTGTCTACTCCTCTGCCTGTCCACCTCACGATTATGTCTATCTCTTTCGTTTTCTCTATTCCTGTATGACCTATCCTTGTCCGAGATCTGCTTTTTTCTCGGTTCTTCGACGGGTCGAATGAGCACTTTACGATCGTGAGTCCGAGGTTTTTTCACTTGGGTCACGAGCGCAGCATGATCGGACTCGTCCGAATCATCGAGCAAGATGACTTCATCGGGTTTGTTGTTTTTCGCTTCTGCCTCGGCAGGCGTGGCGACTCCTTCGCTGTCTGCGCTGGCTAGCTGCGCCTGCAGCAGTTCTTTCTGTTTCATCAAATCTTCCAAGTCCATGTCGGCTTCTATGACGTTCATGTCGATATCGACACTGTCGCAATCAGCCTCGGGGACGTCATCGCTCTCTGAAGATACTACGTCCATCAGACATTTGAAGTCACCCACACCATCAGATATGAAATCTACAACGGATTTGGCATCGGTTTTGAGGTTTGACAATGATTTTCCATTTGTTACATTCTCTACTCTCATGCTGCAGTCATTCAGTTCGACCACTTCATCGGGGGTGTATCTATCACTAGAGTCCTTCACTTCTTCTTGCTTACGCTTGTGTTTTTTATGTTTTTTGTGCTTCTTGCTTTTGTCCTTTTCCGACTTTTCGGTACTACGCTTCTTGTGTTTGTTCTTGTGCTCTTTTTTGTGTTTTCTCTTACTTGAAGATCCTTCAGAGGAGGACATTTTTTCCGATTTATCTTTAATTCTGTAACATGAGTACGTGAGTTTTGAAATTATACTAATATGAGCAATATGGTGAGGTACTTACAATAAATCCATATAGCAGATTGCAGTGGTCAGTGGTAACAGAAATTCCAACAAAAATGTAACAATAAAATTACAGTTTGGAAAACATTATCAATTCAATTACGTCAATACGTCATACGTCAAATGACAAACGTCAATTCTTCTTCTTCTATTTTTGATTTTCAGTACACCTCAGAGTAATAAAAGACATAGAGATGCCTTGCCTAAAACTACACAAATACCTGTTTTGAAGAAAACAGGAACTATCCATTCCTATGAACTATCCATTCCTATACAATTTGTGGACGAGGAATTTGTGGACAAAAGAAGAATGACAACTTGATCCGAATGAAATGAGCATCCATACACGAAACTACCCGATTGAATATGGACTCAACATGTATAAGGCCCTCGCTTGTAAATAAACAAATTCATGTTAACTCCAAGACCAGGATGGAAAAGGCATCTCTATGGTATTTTATTACTCTGAGGTCTAGCCGGTTAAAGGCCGGATGGTGTTCGGATTTTCCGCAACGGAGCATGTCCATATTGCACCGTACAGGTAGCAGGAAAGGACATTAAATGAATTGAGAGAGAGAGAGAGAGACATGTTCTATTCTAGGCTTTGGGTCACCGGCGCTGCTGCATTAGGTTTATTCGTTTGCATCGAGGTGTAGTATAGTGTAGTATAATTTACACCAGGTTTTGAAACGAGTGTAACTGAGTGCAGTTCTAACAAAGGAATGTGTCAAATCAATCTGCAAACGAACACTGAAAATCAAGTGTAAATTACACCAGGAGTAGTAAAGTTTTACACCTCGATGCAAACGAATGAACCTATTATTTATCACAAGTATTATCGGTCATTTTATTATTAATTATTCTGAAAAATGGACGTGATAGAGTATGACAAGGAATCAACTATAACATTACGAGATTTTCCGTTTATTTGCCGCATTTGTTGTTTAATGCAAAATGATTTGGTATTGATTGAAGATTATATGTTGGATCTCTTTCAGGCCACCTGCAATATTGATGTAAGTCGCTTTTACGATAATAATAATAATAATACAGTTGAATACAATCCTATCACACTATAATCCCTCATCTAACAAGCGAGAGAAGCGAACATATATATGTACATCTTGTCAGTTAGGTTGTAACACTGAAATTTTTTTTTTACATAAATCTGTAAAACGCCACTGCCCCCAATAGAGTTATTGATTGTTACTGTGAAGTTTTCGTTCATTGTCAGTTAAATATTATATTGACAGGATTTTTTTTCTAAGGTCCGATCAAGAGATGAATATCCGAGAACTATATGCAAAGGATGCATCAATGAGTTGGAAGATATATCATTGTTCATTAGTATTTCAAAGTATAATGACACAAATGTTGATACAAACATAAAACTAGAAAAAGAATTCACTGAATGCACAGATTCTCTTGAAAATGGAATGTCGCGAGAGTCTCTAGGAATAACTCATGAGAACGAAGAGGAAATGTGTCTCCAAGAATCTTCATTTTGTCGAATTTGTTTTTCTCCAGCAAGTAGCCTAACACCGCTTGAAAAGAAGTTACATCTAATGCAGCTATTCCAAAAAATCACAAATATTGATGTAAATATCTTATTGATGTCATATTTTCTGTATAAATATTTGTATTCTTCCCACTTTCAGGTGACAATTGAATCCAACTCAGAAAGGCATAGCATATGCAAAAAATGCAGTGACCAACTAGAAAAGATAGCATCGTTCATAAGTTCATCATTGTATAACAATCAAAAACTCGAAAATGCCATTGGTATGAATGAAACTATGAAAACCAAATATCATTCAAGTACAACTGATTTTGAGACATCTACTTGCCCAGAATTCAAACTTGTAAATGTCATTGATAGAAAAAATACATTTGTGCTTCAAAGTGTGGATAAATCCGAGAACTTTGATATCAAGGAAGAAATTATAGATGACTCACTTGCAACTTCTTCTGAACAAAAATACAAAAACCAATTGAATATCCATTCTCAAACCAGTCCCGGAGAAACCCCATTTGAGGGTTCCTCAATCACAGAAACGTTAGAAGAGCAGCCACAGTTACCACTGCAAGAAAAGCAATTCAAATGTGATATCTGTGAAAAAAGTTACAGGTGGAAATTTGATTGGCAAAGGCATTTGCTTGTTCACACTGGAGAAAAGCCGTTCGAATGTGATAGCTGTGAAAAAAAATTCGCTCAAAAGTCTTTTTTGAAACGTCATATGTTCACTCACGTTCAAGAAAAACAATTCAAATGTGATGTGTGCAAAAAAAGTTTCTCGCGGAAAGCTGATTTGCGAAGACATTTCCCCATTCATTCTGGAGACAAGCCGTTCAAATGTGATGTCTGCAAAAAAAGTTTTGCTCTGAAATCGCGTTTAAAACGGCATTCGTTCACTCACGTTCAAGAAAAACCATTCAAAAGTTTTGCTCAGAAGTCGACATTGCAAAAGCATTTGGTCACTCACATTCGGGAAAAACTATTCAAGTGTGATAGCTGCGAAAAAAGTTACAAGTGGGAAAATGATTTGCGAAAGCATCTGCTCATTCACACTGAAAAAAAGTTGTTCAAATGTGATGTCTGCGAAAAAAGTTTCACTCGGAAGTCGCATTTCAACCGGCATTTGCTCTTTCACACTGGAGAAAAACGATTCAAATGTAATATCTGCGAAAAACGTTACACACTGAGCTCGCATTTAAAACGGCATATGTTCTCTCACCTTCAAGAAAAACCATTCAAATGTGTTTGTTGCAAAAAAAGTTTTACTCTGATGTCGCAGTTAAAACGGCATACCTCTCGAGCTCAAGAAAAACCATTCAAATGTGATTCTTGCACAAAAAGTTTCACGTACAAAAGTGAACTGCAAAGACATTTGCTCATTCACGCCGGAGAAAAATCATTAAAATGTGATGGCTGCGGGAAAATTTTCGCGCGAAAAATTGATCAGCAAAGACATTTTTTGCTCAATCACACCGAAGAAAAGCCGTTCAAATGTGATTGCTGCGAAAAAAGTTACAAACTCAAGTCGAATTTAAAACGGCATATGTTCTTTCACTCTCAAGAAAAACCCTATAAATGTTATAGTTGCGAAAAAAGTTTCACGAGGAAATTTGATTTGCAAAAACATTTGCTTATTCACTCTGGAGAAAAGGCATTCAACTGTAATAGCTGCGAGAAAAGTTTCACTATGAAATCGCATTTGAAACAGCATTTTTTCATTCATACTGGTGAAAAACCATTCAGATGCGAAATCTGCCAAAAAAGTTTCACTCGGAAGACGCATTTAAATCGGCATTTGGTAATTCATACTAAAGAAAACCCATTTAAATGTGATAGCTGCTAAAAAAATATTCTGAACACGCATTTAAAACAGCATTTGCTCATTCATACTGAAGAAAAACCGTCAATTGCGGAAGCTGCTAAAAAAGTTTCAGAAGACGCATTTTGAAACAGCTTGTACTTTCATACTCAAGAAGTTCCTTTTAAATGTGTAAGCTGCTGAAAATATTTCTGAAGGGTATTTAAAACAGCATTTGGTTATTCATTCTGAAGAAAAACCTTTGAATGCGGAAGCTGCTCAAAAAGTATCTGAAGACGCATTTTAAACAGCAGTTGCTCATTCATACTGAAGAAAAACCTTTAAATGTAATAGCTGCTGAAAAAGTTTCTGAATACGCAATTAAAATTGCATTTGCTCATTCATACTGAAGAAAAACCATTTATTGTAATAGCTTCTAATAAGTTTTTGAATACGCATTTAAAATTGCATTTGCTCATTCTTACTGAAGAAAAACCATTCATTGTAATAGCTGCTAATACAGTTTTTGAAGACAGATTTAAAACAGCAGTTGCTCATTCATGCTGAAGAAAAACCTTTAAATGTAATAGCTACTGAAAAAGTTTCTGAAGACGCATTTGAAATTGCATTTTTTAATTCATACTGAAGAAAAACCACTCATTGTAGCTGCTTAAAAGTTTTTGAAGTCTCATTTGAAACGGCAGTTGCTAATTCATACTAAAAAAAAAAATTTAAATGAAATAGCATCTGAAAATTTTCCTGAAGACGCATTTAAAATTGCATATACTAATTCATAATGAAGAAAAACCACTCATTGTAATAGCTGCTAAAAAGTTTTTGAAGACGCATTTAAAACCCCAGTTGCTCATTCATACAGAAGAAAAACCATTTAAATCTGATAGCTGCTAAAAACGTCTCTAAAACAGGATTTACTCGTTCATACTGGGAAAAAACATTCAGATGTGATAGCTGCCAATAACGATTCTGAAGACGTATTTAAAATAGCATTTGTTCATTCATACTGAAGAAAAATCATTTATTGGAATAGCTGCTAATAAAGTTTTTGAAGACGCATTTAGAACGACATTCATACTGAAGAAAATACTATTGAATCAGTGAAAACTGTATATGCAGGTTGAGTCAAACAAGACCGACAAACTCCGAATCCAGATTCCTCACCTCATTTCGAGGTGAAAAGTTCCTATGAAGGTATGTCCTGAAGTGCATCTCTTCTGAGATACAGGGTGTCAAAAGTACGAAAAAAAAATATATTTAATTTTTTTCTCCAAAACTCTGAATGAAGGTTCATCGTGATATTTTAAAGTTAAACTTTTAATTTTCTTAAACAAGTGGCGTAGTATGTTATCATATTTTCCTTCACATTTTCTTTAGAGAAGTGAATGGAAAAGTGAGCTTTTGATAATACATTAATTAAATTTTATTGGCCGGTAATGTGCAATGCGCATGCGCTCAAGCCTCGCAGTGGATTATGTTTATGTGTGAAATTGGAAAACAAAAGTTGTTGCGCATGCGCAGATTCGCAAAGTTCTCTTAGGTTTGTCATTCGCTAACATCTTCCTGGCGACACTGAAGGTTTATTCATTTGCATCGAGGTGCAGTGTAGTGTAATTTACACCACATTTTGAATCGAGTGTATCTGAATGCAGTTCAAACAAAGGAATGTGTCAAATTAATTTGCAAACGAATGCTAAAATCACACTCTGAGAGTGTAAATTACACCAGGTGTAGGAAATTTTTACACCCCGGTGCAAAAGAAAAAACTTTGAATGACAGTACAAAACTGGGTATATTATATTTTATATTATTTATTATTATTAGTATATCATCATTATTCACTATAATCATTTTATTCTTTAATCAATTATAAAGTTAATTAGTGCAAAAAATGGATGTGTTGGAGAATGACAACAAGGAATCAACTATAACATTACAAGATTTTCCGTTTATTTGTCGCATTTGTTGTTTAATGCAAAATGATTTGGTATTTTTCGAAGATTATTTGTTGGATCTGTTCCAGGCCACCTGCAATATCGATGTAAGTCGCTTTATACGTATTCCTTTATATAATTTTCACAAGACTGACGTGCGTATTTTAAACAATATTTATTTATTGGGGCATTCTTTTTTTTTTTTGTGCCAACTGGCTTTAGTTTCAACTCTTCATAACCACTAATAACTTCAGCTTAACCGTATTTTACCTAGGTCACCAAGTCTTTAAGAGGGAGTATTATTATTATTATTAAGTCGTTAAATAACCTTCAGACAATAAAAACCCAAGCAACCTATCCATTTGGTAAATATGCGATTATTAACTATTGTTTTATGTCCGACATGCTCTTGTACTACTAATAGAGTTATAAATTGTTACTGTGACATTTTATTTTTGTTGTTTTAATGTTTTTTTGAAGGTCCGATCAAAAGTTGAATATCCGAGAACTATATGCAAAGGATGTATCAATGAATTGGAAGATATATCGTGTTTCATTAATATTTCAAAGTATAATGATGCAAGTGTTGATGTAAACGTAAAATTGAAAAAAGAAGTCACTGAATACACAGATTCTGTTGAAAATGGAAGGTCGCGAGAATCTGTAGGAACAACTCATGAGAATGAAGGGGATATGTGTCTCCATGAATCTCCATTTTGTAGAATTTGTTTGTCTCCAAGTAGCCTAACAGCGTTTGAAAAGAAATTAAATCTGATACATCTATTCCAAAAAATCACAAATATTGACGTAAGTATATTATTGATGTCATATTATCCCTGTAAATATTTTTGTTTTTCCACTTTCAGGTGAAAATTGAATCCAGCTCAGAAAGGAATTGGATATGCCACAAATGTATCAACCAATTAGAAACAATATCATCGTTCATAAGTTCATCATTATGTAACAATCAAAAACTGGAAAACGCCATTGGTAGTAATGAGACTATGAAAACTGAATATTATTCAGGTACAGATTTTGAAGCATCCACTTGCCAAGAATTCAAACTCGAAAATGAAGCAACGACTGAGAATCCTTTTGTACTTAAAAGTGAGGTAAAATCTGAGATCATTGATATCAAGGAAGAAATTTTTGATAACCCATTTGCAACTACTGAACGAAAATACAAAAATGAATTGAGTATCCATTCTCAAACCATTTCCGAAGAAGCACCGTTTGAGGGTTTCTTAGTCAAAGAAACGTTGGAAGAGGAGTCACAGTATGAGAAAAAGTCGAGTTTGCAGACTGGTATGCACAAAAAGCCGTTCAAATGTGATATCTGCGAAAAAAGTTTCCCTTCTGAGCGGAATCTAAAACGGCATTCATTCACTCACACTCAAGAAAAACCATTTAAATGTGATATATGCGAAAAAACTTACAGGTGGAAAATTGATTGGCAAAGGCATTTGCTCATTCATAGTGGTGAAAAGTCGTTCAAATGTGATCGCTGCGAAAAAAGTTACACTCTGAAGTCGCTATTAAAACGGCATATGTTCTCTCACGTTCAAGAAAAACCCTTCAAATGTGATACCTGCGAAAAGAGTTTCACGAGGAAAATTGATTCGCAAAGGCATTCGCTCATTCATAGTGGAGAAAAGCCATTCCAATGTGATAGTTGTGAAAAAAGTTTCAATCGAAAGTTGCATTTAAATCGACATTTGCTCATACATAGTGGAGAAAAGCCATTCGGATGTGATAGCTGCGAAAAAAGTTTCGCCCGGAAAATTCAATTGCAACATCATTCACTCACCCACACTGGGGAAAAGTCATTCAAATGTGAGTGGTGCAAAAAGAGTTTTGCTTTGACGTCGACTCTGAGACAGCATTTGCTCATTCACACTGTAGATAAAGATAAACCATTTAAATGTGAGTTTTGCGAAAAAAGTTTCCTCAGGAAAATTGATTGGCAAAGGCATTCGCTCATTCATAGTGGCGAAAAGCCATTTAAATGTGATGTCTGCGAAAAAAGTTTCTCCCAGAAAATGTCAATGAAAAGGCATTCGCTGCTTCACACTAGAGAAAACCCTTTCAAATGCGATTGCTGCGAAAAAACTTTCGTGCAAAAAAGTTATTTGCAAAAACATTTACTCACTCACACCGCTAAAAAGTAATTCAAATGTGATTGCTGAGAGAAAAGTCTCAATCTGGAGTCGGATTTAAAACTGTATTTGTTTGAGAAAAACTGTTCAAATTTATAGTTGAAACAAAAAATCTCGCAGAAAACTCAGTTGCGACAGCAGAAGGGCGGAAATGTGGTGTGACAAAAACTCCCTTCGTTTTGACCCTCATCGGTCCGTCATCAGATCCGATGACGGCATAAGGGTTCTCAAAACGTCGTAAACATTCAAAAACTGAAATATCAATCGAGCGTTTAATCCAAATATCTCCCCTACACAATCCTCCGAATAACCTCCTATATGAGCTAACAGATGTAATGCCTATTGAAGAACGCCTGGATTATATCTTCCATAGATTCTGCTCGAAGGCCAAAAATGTCGAACTTGTGGAGAAATTTGCAATAGCCTGTTGGATTGAATTTGTTTCAGTTCAATAAAGTTCCTTATTATTATTATCCAAATATCTGGATGGATTCAAGAGATCTGAAGCAAACAATTAGTATGATTGTATTGGACAGAAAAGGCAAATAGTTTAAATATTATAATAAATTTAGTTAAGAGCAATAGTAGAAAATTTGCGGTCTTACCTCTTTTTACGTGCGATTTTCTTTAAACTATCCTCACGTTAGTAAGTTGTTTTTTCTTCATATTTTTAGTGATATATTTACAACATTAATATTTTCAGATGTCTTGGTAATGAAAATAAACTTTTTCGAAAGGTTGACGATTTAACCCAGTGTGATACTTCACCAAGGCCTTTTATTCCTGAATGAATCCCCAAGGATATTTTCTCGACCGGTTTATTCTTATAGAAAAAATCTTCTATCGGGGATTCGGTCCAAAGAAAGAAGAAATTATTCTTTTTTCCTTCCCGAGCTTTCGCTAATGTTTATTAGATTTTTCAAGGGGTACAATGTATAAAACATGGATAATGGATATATAAAAGTAAAGCTAACAAATACGTACTGTGCAAACTGAGGTTTTTACGTTTTTTAAGAATATCTTTGATCAATAAATGCAGAACTGAAAAAATATTTTGGACAAGAAAATTCAACAGGACAGTTAACTGATTCCGAATCTTTGCACGAAAAAGTCGAAAACTCATCGGAAATATTTTCGGCGCCAAAAAAACCACTTGAAAACTGAATCAGAGCTGACCAACTCGAGAACGGTTAGAGATAGACCAATTCTGCGAACGCCAATCGATTCAGAATGGCCGAATTAGTATTTATTGTGAATTTCGAGTCAATGGAAAAATTGAAAATTTCTCGAAAAAAGTTGAAAGGGGGTTACCCCTAAAAATCATGAAAAATACTAAGTTGTCACATCGATTTGAAATTTGCACTATATACGTGAAATTTCATGCTCATTCCGAAAATGTATGATTTTTATATGCTCAGATAAGTCAGATATAAGATTTAGCCGGAAAAGAGTGTTTAAGGTAGAAGATCCAATTTTATGAGATTTTTTATTTTTCATTTTTCGAATTTCAAATTTTGTCCTCCAACGTATTTTGACGTGCTGATTACGAATCTTTGAACGAAAATGTCGAAAACTCATCAGAAATATTTTTGGCGCCAAAAAAACCATTTGAAAACTGATTCAGAGCTGACCAACTCATACGGATAGAGATAGACAAATTCTGCGAACGCCAGTCGAAGGAATACCCTCCTTTGACCTCAAAAGATTAAAGAGCCGCATTTCACCGCATTTTAGGTAAGCTGTTCGGTGACCGACCATAGGTTTATTCGTTTGCATTAAGGTGTAGTGTAATGTAATTCACACCACATTTTGAATCGAGTGCAGTTCAAACAAAGGAATGTTTCAAATTAATTTGCAAACGAATACTAAAATCGAGTGTAATCTACACCAGGTGTAAGAAAGTGCTACACTTCGATGCAAACGAATAAAGCTCATATGTACTAAGGCTAAGTTCATATACTCGCGAAATGCGAAAAGCGAATATGGCTCCCATTGGTCGATATTTAGAAATATTTTTATATCGACCAATGGGAGCTAGAATCGCATTTCGCGAGTATATGAACTTACCTTAATGGTGACGACAATATAGAAGTATTCAAGGGAAACATTGATAAATTCTAACGTCGATTGGTATTTTGCGATAATTCGCTTGAATACCTCATCATGACTTGACACTTGACACATGACTTTATTTTTTATAATTTGTTGAACTTTGTTATATTTTTTATTGCTATTTGTGAATAACATAATTGTCTCTCATTTATTTCTCATTTTCTACTAGAAAGTTATTGGTGTAAAAAATGGATGTGTTGGAGAATGATAACAAAGAATCAACTATAACATTACAAGATTTTCCGTTTATTTGCCGCATTTGTTGTTCAATGCAAAATGATTTGGTATTTTTCGAAGATTATTTGTTGGATCTCTTTCAGACCATTTGTAATATCGATGTAAGTCGCTGTATGGGCATTCCTTTATATAACTTTCTCAAGATTGGCTGGGATTTCAAACAACAGTTATTTATTTGTGTATGTTGGTCTGTTTTTTGTGCCAAATCAAATGCCTTTTTGGTTTCAATTCACCATAGAGAGAGAGAGAATATAATTTATTGCATGGGATCACACGTTAAAAGGTAAGGGCTGCCTTCCCTAGTTCGTACAAGTCTCTCGAAGAGGGTTGCTCCTAAGGAAGCAGCAGGAAATAATTTTTTTTATTATAAGAAATTAAATTCTTTTTGACAAAGTTTGGTTAAGCTTATTTACAACTTATGAGGTACTTTTGATACATGCCTGTCAATAATTAAAATAAAACACAATAATAATATCGAATTGATACTATCAAAATACAATTTGTTAGTCAGATATTTTTACATTTACAACATGTATGTATGAACATGCATGTATAAACAGATTAACAAGTAATTTGTATCAAGTACATACATTTTTTTAAGGGTTTCAGTTTAAAATTCATGTATGTAAATAAAATGATAATAATATTGTGTTGTAAAAAAATTTAAAAATAGCTAAATAACAAAAACAATATAATAACACAGGCCAGCAAACATGTTTTAAATGTACAAATAGATAATTAGGATAACATTGAAATTTTAGAATGTTTCAGCATAAAAAATCTTCTAAATTATAGTAAGGCTTGTGTATTAGCAAGTTTTCTACGGATTTTTTGAAATTTTTCGAATTTTTAGTACCTAGTTTTGATATAATTTGGAAGATGATTGTTGACATTTTCGTTTTGTTATTTGAATGTTATTTTGACTGGATTTTTTTTAAAGGTTCTATCAAATGTTGAATATCCGAGAACTATATGCAAAGGATGCATTAATGAGTTGGAAGATATATCGTGCTTCATTAATAGTTCAAAGTATAATGATGCAAGTGTTGATGTAAACGTAAAATTGAAAAAAGAAGTCACTGAATACACAGATTCCATTGAAAATGGAAGGTCGCGAGAATCTGTAGGAACAACTCATGAGAATGAAGAGGATATGTGTCTCCATGAATCTCCATTTTGTAGAATTTGTTTGTCTCCAAGTAGCCTAACAGCGTTTGAAAAGAAATTAGATCTGATGCAGCTATTCCAAAATATCACAAATATTGATGTAAGTATCTTATTGATGTCGTATTATTGCTGTAAATATTTTCATTCTTCCCACTTTCAGGTTACAATTGAATCCAACTCAAAAAGGAATAGCATATGCAACAAATGCATTAACCAATTAGAAAAAATATCATCATTCATAAGTTCATCATTGTTTAACAATCTTAAACTGGAAAATGCCATTGGTATAAACGAGACTATGAAAACTGAATTTAATTCAAGTGCAATTGATTTTGAAACATCAACTTGCCAAGAATTTAAACTCGAAAAGGAAACAATGACTGAAAATTCTCTAAAAGAAAATACAATTGTACCCAAAAGTGAGGTAAAATCCGAGATCATTGATATCAAGGAAGAAATTTCTGATAACACATTTGCAACTTCTACTGAACGAAAATACAAAGACGAATTAAATAACCATTCTCAAACCAATCTCGAAGAAACACCATTTGAGAGTTTCTCAATCAAGGAAACGTTGAAAGAGCAGTCACAGCTACCACTGCAATATGAGGAGGAGTCGAGTTTGCAAACTCATATGCTCACTAACCCTGAGGAAAAGTCGTTCAAATGTAATATCTGCAAAAAAAGTTTCACTTTGGAGCAGAAATTGAAACGGCATTTGTTCACCCACAGTCAAGAAAAACCATTTAAATGTGATATCTGCGAAAAAAGTTTCGTGTGGAAAATTGATTGGCAAAGGCATTCGGTCATCCACACAGGAGACAAGCCATTCAAATGTGATGTGTGCGAAAAAAGTTTCTCCCAGAAAATGTCAATGCAAAGGCACTTGCTCATTCACACTAGAGAAAAGACATTCAAATGTGACATCTGCGACAAAAGCTACAGGTGTAAAAGTGATTGGCAAAGACATTCGCTCATTCATAGTGCAGAAAAGCCCTTCAAATGCGATTGCTGCGAAAAAAGTTACACTATGAAGTCGCTTCTAAAACAGCACATGTTCACTCACAGTCAAGAGAAACCATTCGGATGTGATATCTGCGAAAAAAGTTTTATTTCGGAGCCGAAATTAAAACGGCATTTGTTCACTCACAGCCAAGAAAAACCCTTCAAGTGTGATATCTGCGAAAAAAGTTACAGGTGGAAAATTGACTGGCAAAGGCATTTGCCCATTCACAGTGGGGGAAAGCTGTTCGAATGTGATTGCTGCGAAAAAAGTTATAATTTGAAGTCGACTTTAAAACGGCACATATTGTCCCACCTTCAAGAAAAGCCATTCAAATGTGTTATCTGCCAAAAAAGTTTCACCAGGAAAATTGATTGGCAAAGGCATTCGCTCGTTCATAGTGGAGAAAAGCCATTCCAATGCGATAGTTGTGGGAAAAGTTTTAATCGAAAGTTGCATTTAAATCGACATTTGCTCATCCATACTGGAGAAAAGCCCTTCAAATGCGATATTTGTGAAAAAAGTTTCGTGGGGAAATTTGATTTGCAAGGGCATTCGCTCATTCACACCGGGGAAAAGGCATTCAAATGTGATTGGTGTGAAAAATGTTTTGCCCACAAGTCGACTTTGCGAAAGCATTCGCTCATTCACACCGGAGATAAAGATAAATCGTTCAAGTGCGATATCTGCGAAAAAAGTTTCTCCCTGAAAATTACACTGCAAAGACATATGCTCATTCATAGTGGAGAAAAGCCATTCAAATGTGATATCTGCAAAAGACGATTCTCCCAGAAAAGGTCGATGCAAAGGCATTCGCTGCTTCACACTAGAGAAAACCCTTTCAAATGTGATTGCTGCGAAAAAACTTTCCTGAAGAAAAGTTTTTTGCAAAAACATTTGCTCACTCACAGCGCTAAAAAGTAATTCAACTGTGATTGCTGAGAGAAAAACAACATTTATATAATAATAATAAAGTTTATTCATTATAAATTACATTAATTTTTTATAATACAATATATAATGGTATGAATGAACAAGAATATTTCCTCATAAAGTAGAACCTTGAAGTGCATTAAAAATAATATTACAACTGCTTATAACATTCCATTTAATTATTCAGTTGTTCCAATTTGGCAATATTAATTGTCGTAGAAAAAACTTTGTATAATACAGTTTCGTAAAGTGCTTTTTTGTTTTCGCGTGTTGAACTTTGCTGCGCCACATTCAACAAACTTCACTCGTACAAAAAATGCCTTCCTCAGGAACTTATATCAATATCCACATTCATGTCTCACAAATATAATTTTGTTTTTTTCCCCCCTTTATTTCTAAATATTTTTTTGTGATTTAAAATTTTCATTTATATATTTTAATTTTAATAATAATCTTAATCTACGTAACTTGAAGAGCTGACAACGGAAGAAATCTCGCTGACGGCTATTGGAGAGACTACATAGGGAATGGGCCATCCTTGTCCTTGGATTAACGGAACATACCATTAAGCCAGATTTTCATATGAATCCGATAATACGAAAATGTTCTGATTGGTTGAATTGCTGTCACGCCTACCAATTCAACCAATCAGAACATTTTGGCACCATCGGATCGTCGGATATCAAATGCATGAAAATCCGCCTTACGCCCGGTACACATGATAGCTATCGCTTATGGCGTATTGTTTTTGATTGGCCGCTGACTGAGAACATGTCGTTCTGTGTCATTCAGTGACCAATCGGGAAACAATTCCCTGTAAGCTCAACTACAAAAAGCTGGCATATGAACCCAGCATTAGTAGGTCAGGTGTTCTGTGACGACTGAGTGAATTGACAATTGACACATGACTTGTTTGTTTATTACTTTGCTTGTTATTTTTTGATAAATTGTTGAAATTTCTTATATTGCCAATTGCTATTGGTGAATAACAATAATTTTCTCTCATTTATTCATTCTGTAGTACCTACGATGACTATTCCTATATAATATATATTGTCAATTATGGAAAATAAATGATCTATTAGAAAGCTATTAGTGCAAAAAATGGACGTGTTTGAGAATGACATGAAATCAACTATAACATTGCAAGATTTTTCGTGTATTTGCCGAATTTGTTGTTTAATGCAAAATGATTTGGTCGTGTTCGAAGATTATCAGTTGGATCTCTTTCAGACCATTTGTAATATCGATGTAAGTCGCTGTATAGGCATTCCTTTATATAACTTTCTCAAGATTGTGCCAAATCAAATGCCTTTTTGGTTTCAATTCACCATAGAGAGAGGGAATATAATTTATTGCATGGGATCAAATGTTAAAAGGTAGGGGCTGTCTTCCCTAGTTCGCACAAGTCTCTCGGAGAGGGTTGCTTGTAAGGGGACAGTAGGAAATTATTTTTTTATTATAAGAAATTAAATTCTTTTTGACAAAGTTTGGTTAAGCTTATTTACAACTTATGAGGTACTTTTGATACATGCCTGTCAATAATTAAAATAAAACACAATAAAAATATCGAATTGATACTATCAAAATACAATTTGTTAGTCAGATATTTTTACATTTACAACATGTATGTATGCACATGCATGTATAAACAGATTAACAGGTAATTTGTATTAAGTATATACATTTTTTAAAGGGTTTCAGTTTAAAATTCTTGTATGTAAATAGAATGATAATAATATTGTGTTGTAAAAAAATTTGAAAATAGCTAAATAACAAACACAATATAATAACACAGACCAGCAAATATATTTTAAATATACAAATAGATAATTAGGATAACATTGAAATTTTAGAATGTTTCAGCATAAAAATCTTCTAAATTATAGTAAGGCTTGTGTATTAGCAAGTTTTCTACGGATTTTCTGAAATTTTTCGAATTTGTAGTACCTAGTTTTGATATAATTTGGAAGATGATTGTTGACATTTTCGTTCTGTTATTTGAATGTTATTTTGACTGGATTTTTTTTAAAGGTTCTATCAAATGTTGAATATCCGAGAACTATATGCAAAGGATGCATTAATGAGTTGGAAGATATATTGTGCTTCATTAATAGTTCAAAGTATAATGATGCAAGTGTTGATGTAAACGTAAAATTGAAAAAAGAAGTCACTGAATACACAGATTCCATTGAAAATTCTATAATTTTCTCAAGACTGGCTGGGATTTTGAACAAATGTTATTTATTTGGGCATGCTGGTCTGGTTTTTGTGCCAAATGCCTTTGGTTTTAACTCTCCATTACCACTAATTACTTCAATTAACCGTATTTCGCCTAAGCAGCCCTAGGTCACCTAGGCAATCTAGTAATACAGAAATTAATTGGAAATTTTTGATGTTTCCATTGAAATAAAATTAGGTACATTTGGATATCACTAGAGTCAAATTGAAGGATCGATTTGATATATATCGTCAGTGGCGATGCACATCTTACTTCCTGTTGAACTAAAAATGGACACACACTTCCTAAAGGGCTACTGCCCTAATAGAGTTATTAATTCTTACTGTGACCTTTTAGTTTTGTTATTCAAATGTTATTATGACTGAATTTTTTTTTAGGTTCGTTCAAGAGTCGAATATCCGCGAACTATATGCAAAGGATGCGTCAATGAGTTGAAAAATATATCGTGCTTCATTAATATTTCAAAGTATAATGACGCTGGTGTTGATACAAACATAAAATTAAAAAAAGAAGTACCCGAATACACAGATTCTATTGAAAATGGAAAGTCGCCAGAGTCTGTAGAAACAACTCATGAGAATGAAGATGATATGTGTCTCCAAGGATCGCCATTTTGCCGAATTTGTTTGTCTCCAGCTAGTAGCCTAACACCGTTTGAAACAAAATTACATCTGATGCAGCTATTCCAAAAAATCACAAATATTGATGTAAGTATATTATGAATTATTATCCATGTAAATGACAATGTGATGAAATTGTTTTATATTCTCTATTTATTGTATTTTTGACTCTCATTTATATACATATTTATGTATATGACATGCATATACATGTCTTTATGTGTGCGTAAATATGTCTAAACCTATAATTTTGTAATGACTGTATTGTATGTTTATATATTTCATGTTTATTGCGCTTATTCAAATTACTATTATTAATTATTGCTTTGTCTATTAGATTTTTTGTATCTTCTGACAATAAAGTACTTTGATTGATTGATATTGTTTCCACTTTCAGATGACAATTGAATCCAACTCAGAAAGGAATTGGATATGCCCCAAATGTATCAACCAATTAGAAAAAATATCATCGTTCATAAGTTTATCATTGTTTAACAATCAAAAACTGGAAAATGCCATTGGTTTAAATGAGACTATGAAAACTGAATATAATTCAGATACAATTGATTTTGAAACAGTCACTTGTCAAGAATTTAAACTCGAAAATGAAGCAACGACTGAGAATAGTCCAAAAGAAAATACAATTGTACTCAAAAGTGAGGTAAAATCCGAGATCATTGATATCAAGGAAGAAATTTCTGATAACACATTTGCAACTTCTACTGAACGAAAATACAAAGACGAATTAAATATCCATTCTCAAACCAATCTCGAAGAAACACCATTTGAGGGTTTCTCAATCAAGGAAACGTCAAAAGAGGAGTCACAGCTACCACTGCACTATGAGGAAGAGTCAAATTTGCAAACTCACACTGAGGAAAAGTCGTTCAAATGTGATATCTGCGAAAAAAGTTACAATCGGAAGTCGACTTTAAAACGGCACATGTTGTCCCACCTTCAAGAAAAACCATTCAAATGTGATAGTTGTGAAAAAAGTTTCAGCTGGAGAAGTCATTTGGCTGCGCATTTGCTGATTCACACTGCAGAAAAGCCATTCAAATGTGATAGCTGCGAAAAAAGTTTCACTCTCAAGGCGAAATTAAAACGACACATGATCACGCACAGCCAAGAAAAACCATTCAAGTGTGATATCTGCGAAAAAAGCTTCAAGTGGAAAATTGATTGGCAAAGACACTTGCTCATTCATGTTGGAGAAAAACCGTTCAGATGCGATTGCTGCGAAAAAAGTTACAATCTGAAGTTGGCTTTAAAACGGCATATGATCTCACACCTCGAAGAAAAACCTTTCAAATGTGATATCTGCGAAAAAAGTTTCACAAAGAAAAATGATTTAGAAAGGCATTCGCTCATTCATAGTGGGGAAAAGCCGTTCCAATGCGATAGATGTGGGGAAAGTTACAAACGAAAGTTGAATTTGAAACAGCATTTGCTCGTTCATAGTGGAGAAGGGCCATTCAAATGCGACAACTGCGAAAAGAGTTTCGTGCAGAACAGTTATTTGCAAAAACATTTACTCATTCACACTGGAGAAAAGCCGTTCAAATGTGATAGTTGTGGAAAAAGTTTCAATCAAAAGATACATTTAGATCGACATTTGTTCGTTCATACTGGAGAAAAGCCTTTCAAATGTGATGTGTGCGACAAATGTTTCTCCCAGAAAATGTCGATGCAAAGGCATTTTCTCATTCACACTGGGAGAAAGTGATTCGAATGTGATTGCTGAGAGAAAAGTTTCAATCTGTATTCGTATTAAAAACTGTATTTGTTTACTCGCGTTCGAGAAAAACCATTCAAATGTGATTTGCAAAAAAAGTTCTCACAGAAAATTTAATTACAACAGCAGAATGGCGGAAATGTGGCGTGTAAAAAAATCCCCTTTCGTTTAAAAAGTATATTTAAAGAGTATTAATAGAAAATGGTAAATATCTGTTTTGTTTGTTTGTGTTATAAATACTAAATAATACTAAAAATTATTCGATATTGTTTTTTTCCATTACCCAGCTGTTGTCCCCCTACGAACGGCAGCCTCAGAAGTTGAAACTTGTACGAGTCAAGAATTGACCAGGTCTTACCTTTTTACGTGCGATTCCTAGCACTTTCTCGGGCCATCAAAAAAAAATTCTGCAGTCGCTAGGCTTTGAATCCACGACTGGCAGACAGAGTGATTGAAAGTACGGTGATTTTTACCTCTTGGCTACCTGATCCTATATATGTATATACAGGTGACCACGAGGTGAGGTATGCCCCGCAATTTTTTATAGATTTGAAAATAAATATTTCAAATTTGGTATATTGACATAATACTTGAATACTTGAAAATTCACCACTTCCGGTTGAACCGGAAGTGAATTTTCAGTAGAGGCTTCAAAATATGCGTATTCGAGTACTATAGGTTTTTAAATTCATCGAATAATGATGCGCATTCGTGCTGTCATTGTCATTTTCCATTAGTTGAATAGGGATGCAATGATCATCAATGGATCCATCGATGAATTTAAAAACTTTTGCCCATAGCGACACACCAAATTTGAAATCTGTATCTTCAAAACTATAGAAAAATTGGGGGGCGTACCTCACCTCGTGGTCACCCGGTATATATAAATGGTCTCAAGGAAAGAAGAAGAAAAAACTCCGGGGACTGTTGGCGAATTACGGAACACACCATTAGTAGGTAAGAGGTTTATTCGTTTGCATCAAGGTGTAGTGTAATATACACCACATTTTGAATCGAGTGTAACTGAGTGCAGTTCAAACAAACGAATGTGTCCTCAGAGTGATAAAAGACATAGAGATGCCATGCGTATACCTACACAAATACCTCTTTTGAAGTGAACATAACCTATCCTTTTCTATAAAATTGAGGGTGGTGAAACAGTATGGACAATTTGTTTACAGTTAGAGTAAGAAGGGCTATATTACAAACGAAGAATGACAACTTGATCCGAATGAAATGAGCGGGCATACATGAAACTACCCGATTGAATACGGACTTAACATGTATAAGGCTCTCGCTTGTAAACAAAGTTATGCCTTCAAGACAAGTATGGAAAAGGCCACTCTATTGTCTTTTATAACTCTGAGAATGTGTCAAATTAATTTGCAAACGAACGCTAAAATCGAGTGTAAATTACACCAGGTGTAGGAAAGTGCTACACCTCGATGCAAACGAATAATCCTAAGCTAAGGTGTCCGTGTGTGTTCTGTGGGTGGTGGGTGTTCTGTGATTTATCTGATTTGACACATGACTGTTTTAGACGTTTTAGTTTTAGTGTTTTATTTATTTTTAATAGCATCTTTATCAGATTTAACATTATCAATAACTTATTGTAAAAAATGGATGTGCTGGAGAATAATAACAAGGAATCAACTATAACATTACAAGATTTTCCGTTTATTTGCCGCATTTGTTGTTTAATGCAAAATGATTTGGTATTGTTCGAAGATTATTTGTTGGATCTCTTTAAAGCCACTTGTAATATCGATGTAAGTCGCTGTATACGTATTTCTTTATATTATAATATTCCAAGACTAGCTGGGAGAGAAACTTTTTCTGGCGGGTCAATAAATTTTCTCTCCCACTCATTCGGCTAATGGAGAAAGTAATAGGTGATATATCCATAGTCTCTGGAGATAATAGCATCAAACTTGGTGTTGTTTGATTCCTTATGATCGTCTCTAACCGATCATGCAATGATATACAGGGTGTTCTATTTAAAAAAATTATTTAAGATGGCGCTCAGTTGCCATTTTGAAACTTTTAGCTAGAATTTTCTCATGAAAAAGTAGGTTTTTATTTCCAAATTTCGTCGCGATATACCAGGTGGTTCAAAAATTAGTAAAGGGGAACGGACTTTAGACTGGCACTGTATATAAATGGACATGAATGTAATGAGTATTCCCGTTATATTCCTATGGCTTTTCCGCACTTTGTGAACGCTACTGTTGAAACTGGTTTTGATTTGTAGCATTCATCACACTTTTTGTCCAAGACCTCCTTTGTCAGATGTTGACATTTCCGCCATTGCTATAAAGGGTTATGTTAAGGTCTACTACCACCATAGAGTTATTAATTGTTACTGTGAATTGTTTTCGTTTGTTATTTGAATGTTATTTTTACTGGATTTTTTTTAAGGTTCTCTCAAGAGTTGAGTATCCGAGAACTATATGCAAAGGATGCATCAATGAGTTGGAAGATATATTGTGCTTCATTAATGTTTCAAAGTTGAATGATGCAAGTGTCGATACAAATATAAAATTGAAAAAAGAAGTCACTGAATACACAGATACCATTGAAAATGGAAGGTCGCGAGAATCTGTAGGAACAACTCATGAGAATGAAGAGGATATGTGTCTCCATGAATCTCCATTTTGTAGAATTTGTTTGTCTCCAAGTAGCCTAACAGCGTTTGAAAAGAAATTAGATCTGATGCAGCTATTCCAAAATATCACAAATATTGATGTAAGTATCTTATTGATGTCGTATTATTGCTGTAAATATTTTCAGTCTTTCCACTTTCAGGTGACAATTGAATCCAACTCAAAAAGGAATAGCATATGCAACAAATGCATTAACCAACTAGAAAAGATATCATCGTTCATATGTTCATCAATATGTAACAATCAAAAACTGGAAAATGCCATTGGTAGAAATAAGACTATGAAAACTGAATATTATTCAAGTACAACTGATTTTGAAACATCAACTTGCCAAGAATATAAACTTGAAAATGAAGCAATGACTGAGGATACTTTTAGAAAAAATACATCTGTACTTAAAACTGAGGAAAATTCCAATATCATTGATATCAAGGAAGAAATTATAGATGACTACTCACTTGCAACTGCTACTGAACAAAAATACAAAAATGAATCCAATATCCATTCTCAAATTATTCACACGGAAACACCATTTGAAAGTTTCTTAATGAAGGAAACGTTAGAAGAGGCGTCACAGTTACCACTGCAATATTTCTCTGAGGAGAAGTCAAGTTTGCAAACTCATATGCTCACGCACCCTAAAAAAAAGCCAAATGCGTTCAAATGTAATTTCTGCGAAAAAAGTTTTACTCTGAAGCGGCATTTAAAACGACATTTGTTCACTCACAGTCAAAAAAAATCATTTAAATGTGATATCTGTGAAAAAAGCTTGACGAGGAACACTCATTTGCAAATGCATTTGCTCATTCACATTGGAGAAACACCATACAAATGCGATATCTGCGAAAAAAGTTTCACTTCGGAGCGAAACTTAAAACGGCATTCGATCATTCACAGTCAAGAAAAGCCTTTCAAATGTGATATCTGCGAAAAATATTTCAATTGGAAAATTAATTGGCAAAGGCATTCGGTCATTCACACCGGAGACAAGCCATTCAAATGTAATGTCTGTGTAAAAAGTTTCAAGTGGAAAATTGATTTGCAAAGGCATTCTCTCACTCACACTGGGGAAAAGGCATTCAAATGTGATCGCTGCGAAAAAACTTTCACTTTGAAGCGGAATTTAAAACGGCATTCAATCACTCACAGTCACGAAAAGCCATTCGAATGTGATAAATGTGAAAAAAGTTTCAAGTGGAAAATTGATTTGCAAAGGCATTCGTTCCATCACACTGGAGACAAGCCATACAAATGTGATGTCTGTGAAAAAAGTTTTGTTCGGAAATTTCTATTGACACTTCATTTGCTCACTCACACCGAGCAAAAGTAATTCAAATATGATTGCTGAACACTGCCTCAACTTGCAGCACATGCCTCTCGAATGGAAAACAGGAACGATTATCACCATCCCAAAACCCTAAGGACCATAGCAAACTAGAAAATAATAAACCGATTACTCTACTACCAGTCATAGGAAAGAACTTGTACACGGGCTTCTTGCAATTGTTATTGTTATTTTGTCGGGCGCCAGCTAACTCAGTCTTTTTCCTGTTTGGGAATCTGGAAAAATAAAAGTACACTTCACACTTTTTTGTTTACTTAAAACTTCCTTTTGGTTGGGACACTTTACAGAAGAATTTTACAGAGTATTTCTAATGGTTGAAATTTAGCTACAAGAATCATAATAAACTTTCATATCTCCTAACCTCACAATGTCAATGTTCCCGCGCCCTTTTTTTCTACCCCAGGGTTGCCAGTCATTAATCCTCCCAATATTTTAGCAGTGGCCCCACGTTGGGCGCCTTGTACACGGGCTTCATGCCATTGTTATTGTTATTTTGTCGGGCGCCAGCTAACTCAGTCTTTTCCTGTTTGGGAATGTGGAAAAATAAAAGTGCACTTCACACTTTTTTGTTTACTTCAAACTTCCTTCTGGTTTGGACACTTTACAGAAGAATTTCACTCTTAACTGAAAAGAAAAAATCTGAAAGTAAAAATTCGCATTTTCATTCAGACAGTTGTTGCTTAATTTTCTCTAGTTTTCATTGAAAATTCATTAACGATCTGACTCTAGTATGTCTCTGTACTCCAGAAGTTTCTATCTGTCTCTGCCTTCTCTGTATAGAAGGAAATTTGGAAATTTCACGTGATGGTCTACAGTAACTTCAAATAAAATGTTAGAATTAGACCAAATAGTAAGGAGATAAAAAACTTTGAAGAAATCATAAACATTATTGTAGAGGGAAAAAAGACGTTGCTCGGAAACAAAAGTACCGAGATTAAAAGAGGGAAATTAATGGATAAAAACAGTTCTTGGATAGAATGAAGATGAGAGATAAGATAAACATACCAAAAAAACTAAATTTTATATATATATAATAATCTTTATTAGCATCAGCTCTCAAGTATAAAGTATAAAATATAATATAAATAAAATGGTAAAGATACCGAACACAAATAAATTGCAACACATGGACAATATTCTAATTAAACGAACCACAAATAAAAAACTACAAGTAGAAATATTACCATGATGGGTTTGTAAACCTTTTATATAATTTGTAAAGCTGAAAACCTTTGATGAACACCGTGTTTGTAGCAGCATTAGCAGTACCATTGTTTAAATATAAGTATTTCAACAATGGCAGTACTGATATAGAAATCATTCCATTCATTCCAAACTTGTGATCTGGTAGTTTGGTAAGCATCCTGACTTCAGTTTATACACAAACTTGAGCAAATAGATTCCTTCATATAACGTATAGTGAAGGATTTATGGAATGCTCGAGAATTTCTACTCGCGACTAGATGGCGCTAGGAGAGGAACGATTTGCTCTGTTGGTATCGAAGGTGAAATAGATTCCTTCATATAATGTATAGTGAAGGATTTACAGAATGATCGGGAATTTCTACTCGCGCCTAGATGGCGCTAGGATGGGAACGATTTGCTCCGTTGGTATCGAAGTTGAAATAGATTCCTTCATATAATGTATAGTGAAGGTGAAGGATTTACAGAATGATCGGAAATTTCTACTCGCGACTAGATGGCGCTAGGAGGGGAACGATTTGCTCCGTTGGTATCGAAGTTGAAATAGATTCCTTCATATAATGTATAGTGAAGGTGAAGGATTTACAGAATGATCGGAAATTTCTACTCGCGACTAGATGGCGCTAGGAGGGTAACGATTTGGTCTGTTGGTATCGAAGGTGAAATAGATTCCTTCATATAATGTATAGTGAAGGTGAAGGATTTACAGAATGATCGGGAATTTCTACTCGAGACTAGATGGCGCTAGGAGGGGAACGATTGCTCTGTTGGTATCGAAGGTGATAACTGCAAGAATTCCTTTCCACATCACTTCCCAATAGGCAAGCCGCATGAACCAATGTGAGAATTATTTCTGGCATCCAAAATACAGTTGAGGATATAAACTAAAGGGAATGTTACAATTTGATGTTTCTTGAAATGGTTGAAATGTTTGTAGGAGTTAAAGATCAATCTAATTATCCTTTTTTGTGTTTTAAAAACTCTGGGCACTTTTCCACAGAACAATGAAAGCTGAATGTGAATATACTGGTGAATAATAGACCTGAAGTAGCTGCTCAGTATTGAATGTATTTTTAGTTGTAATATAGCATAATAAGCACTGTGAAGTTTCTTACGAATTGATCCACATTGCTATCAATACAGGATTTTCCTTTTCATGGGAACCAGAACTTAAAGGATGGATATTTTCTTTCTCTTCCAACCTTGATAGTAATGTGATTAGACAACCGATTTTTGGAAGAGAATGGCATTACAGTTAACTATTTGGGAGTTTTTATTGTACCATAATGTGACTTTTTCTACTACTATTGAAACTGTTTTTGATTTGCAGCATTCAAATATTTCGTCACACTTTTTGTCCGAGAGCTTGTTGCCATATTTCTGCCATTCTCCCGTTGTAATTGAATTTTCTGTGAGAATTATTTCTTGCAACTATTACATTTGAAGGGTTTTTCTCGAACGTTGAGTAAAAAAATGCAGTTTTAAATCCGATTTCAGTATTAAACTTTCCTTTCAGCAATCACTTTTGATTTACTTTTCCCCAGTGTGAATGAGCAAATGCCTTTTCAACGACCTTTTCTGGGCGAAACTTTTTTCGCAGCAATCACATTTTAATGGCTTTTCTCCAGAGTGAATGGACAAATGTCTTTGCAGATCGAGTTTGTGCGTGAAACTTCTTTCGCAGCAATCACATTTGAATGGTTTCATTCCAGAGTGAATGAGCAAATGCCTTTGCAAATAATTTTTGCGCGAGAAACTTTTTTCGCAGATATCACATTTGAATGAAATATCTTTATCTCTAGTATGAATGAGAAAATGCTTTCGCAAAGTCGACTTCAGAGTAAAACTTTTCTCACACCAGTCACATTTGAATGACTTTTCCCCGCTATGAATCAGCAGATGCTGATTTAAACGCAACTTCCGATTGAAACTCTTTTCGCAACTATTACATTTAAACGGCTTTTCTCCACTATGAATAAGCAAATGCTCTTTTAAATGCAACTTGCGATTGAAACTTTTTCCACAAATATCACATTGGAATGGTTTTTTCCCAGTATGAATGAGTGAATGCCTTTGCAAGTCAATTTTCCTTGTGAAACTTTTTTCGCAGATATCACACTTGTATGGTTTTTCTTGAACGTGAGAGAACATATGATGTTTTAATTGCGACTGCAGATTGTAACTTTTTTCACAGCAATCACATTTGAACGGCTTATCTTCTATGTGAATGAGTGCATGCCTTCGCAAGTCAACTTTCCACCTGAAACTTTTTTCACAAATATCACATTTGAATAATTTTTCATCACTGTGAGTGAACAAATGCCGTTTTAAATTCCGCTTTGAAGTGAAATTTTTTCCACAACTCTCACATTGGAATGGCTTTTCTCCTCTATGAATGAGCATATGTCGTTGCAAATAAATATTCCTTGTCAAACTTTTTTCGCAGATATTACATTTGAACAGCTTTTTTTCAGAGAGAGTTAGCATATGAGTTTGCAAACTCGACTTCTCCTCGGAGGAATATTGCAGTGGTAACTGTGACTCCTCTTCTAACTTTTCCTTGATTGAGAAACCCTCAAATGGTGTTTCTTCGAGATTGGTTTGAGAATGGATATTTAATTCGTCTTTGTATTTTCGTTCAGTAGAAGTTGCAAATGCATCGTCAATAATTTCTTCCTTGATATCAATGATCTCGGATTTTACCTCACTTTTGAGTACAAATGTATTTTCTTTTAGACTATTCTCAGTCATTGCTTCATTTTCGAGTTTAAATTCTTGACAAGTGACTGTTTCAAAATCAATTGTACCTGAATTATATTCAGTTTTTATTGTCTCATTTATACCAATGGCATTTTCCAGTTTTTGATTATTACATACTGATGAACATATGAACGATGATATCTTTTCTAGTTGGTTAATGCATTTGTTGCATATACTATTCCTTTTTGAATTGGATTCAATTGTCACCTGAAAGTGGCAAGAATGAAAATATTTACAGCAATAATATGACATCAATAATATACTTACATCAATATTTGTGATATTTTGGAATAGCTGCATCAGATCTAATTTCTTTTCAAACGCTGTTAGGCTACTTGGAGACAAACAAATTCTACAAAATGGAGATTCATGGTGACACATATCCTCTTCATTCTCATGAGTTGTTCCTACAGATTTTCGCGACCTTCCATTTTCAATGGAATCTGTGTATTCAGTGACTTCTTTTTTCAATTTTATATTTGTATCGACACTTGCATCATTCAACTTTGAAACATTAATGAAGCACAATATATCTTCCATTTTATTGATGCATCCTCTGCATATAGTTCTCGGATATTCAACTCTTGACCGAACCTTAAAAAAAAATAAAAATTCAGTCAAAATAACATTCAAATCAAATACCAAAACAAAAACTTCACAGTAACAAATAACTTTATTAGAAGCAGTACTCTTTACAGGAATAGCGGAAATTTCAACATCTGATAAAGAGCTCCCGGACTAAAAGTTTAATAAAGTTCAATTTTAGTATGTCATTGTTACACCACCTTGAAAGGTTATTTAAATCATACTTTGAACTCTCAGCATCAGATATGGAATGAACTGTTCTAAACATCTTCAAATCATTGTCAAATAATAGAGAGGAACTATTGGTAATATCATTTGGAAGGTCATTTACAAATACATTAAATAATACTGATTTGATTTGAGATCCCTGAAGAACCCCAGAGAGGACTAGGGTCAGATACCGAACTCCTGTATTTGACATATTGTATAGGATAGGACTTAATCCACTATAAAATATTTCCATCAAATCCCATGGATTCGAGTTTGCCTAAAATATTTTCATCAAATCCCATGGATTCTAGCTTGCAAGTACCATATCAAAGACTTTGAAGAAGTCCATATATATCCAGTCTAGCTGTAGTTTAGTATCTGGCCTCTCTCAGTTTGCAAAATAAATACAGACTTATACCAAACCTGCAGCATGGTTTTCGGAAGGAAAAATTCACAACACAACAGTTGACTTTTCTAATGGGGTACTGTCCGAGATCGGCAAAAAAACTCCCCTGTTGGAATTTTTTGTGACTTGAGTAGGGCTTTGGAATGTATTCCTCATAAGACACTGCTACAAAAAGTTGTGGTGAAATACATTTGATTGAAGTATGGTTATGGAGAGTTGAAACCAAAGGTATTTGGTAATAAAAGCTGACCAGCATGCCCAAATAAATAACTATTGTTTAAAATCCCAGTGAACCTTGTGACAATATTATAAAGGAATATTTATAAAGCGACTTACATCGATATCGCAGGTGGCCTGGAACAGATCCAACAAATAATCTTCGAACAATACCAAATCATTTTGCATTAAACAACAAATGCGGCAAATAAACGGAAAATCTTGTAATGTTATAGTTGATTCCTTGTCATTCTCCAGCACATCCATTTTTTATACTAACTTTTAAAGTTATATATTTATCTATATCATATTACGATAGATAAATGAGAGATAATTAAAATTATGCACCAATATAAACCATATATAAACATAAACATAAACAAAGTTCAACAAATAATTGAAAAATTAAAAGTCATGTGTCAACTCACACCTCACACTAATCACAGTCGTCACAGAACAAGGACTTTGAACACTATTAGACAAAGATGGCCCAATCGACTGATTTTATGGGCCTGTCAAATGAATTTTCCTTCCTCACATACACTATTTGTTTTCACAACAAACATAATATTGGAAACACAAATTTCTTATTCATATAAATAGGGATTATCCTAATAATATTATTAGATCATTGAAAAAAAATAATGTGAGGAATGAAAATTCATTTGCGACATTCCCAACCTTCTTCTTCTATAATTATGGCCTTTTCTCATCGGAGAAACTAGTCAGGTCGTCTCAAAACTACATCGCACATCACGCAGGCGCAACTAAAATAATAGTTTTGATTCGTGGTTCGTCCATGCGGATTGCCTATTGGGAAGTGATGTGGAAAGGAATTCTTGCGTGATAACTCACGTGATCGGTATCTGCACTCGCGGCAATGAGAGCCGATTCAGGGCCGGCTTGAGTGGGAATCGTTACATTTATTTATTTTAAACCTACTTTTGAATGACTTGTCTCATGTCATGTATATAATTCGATTAGATTAACAAAATACTAATCTATCTAATCAAGTGTTTAAATTAAAACTGATCATTGAGATATTCTTCAATTGTGTAATATGCCTTAGATATAAAAAAAAAATTCAAACTTTCCTTGAATTTCTTGCTGGATAACAATTTCAATGTTTTTGGAAGTTTATTATACATGCTCACAATATAAAAAGGAACATTCCTCTGAATATATGAGAGGCTAGTTTTTATAGTCAAAAAATTATTTCTGTTCCTTGTATTGAATGTATGGGTTCTGATTTGCTCATTGAAGAGCGACATATTTTCGTGTATAAACACTGCACCTTCATAAATAAAAAGACATGTTAAGGTGAGTATTTTCTTTTCTATAAACAGTGAATTTGAAGATGTTTTTGAGACAGCGTTTCTGTAATATAAAAATTTTATTCACATTGGTTGACATACCCCAAAATATTATTTCGAATATAAGAATTGTATGCCAACATCGCTGCATCTATTGTTACATTTCTGGATATAGTTTTCAATGCATAACAATATCTTGTTTGAGATTGTTGCCAGTAAAATATTCTTCCAAAGCATTCAGTGTTGAGAAGAGATTTTTCTGTAGTAGTTGCTGAGTATCTCAGCTGAATATTAATGAGCAGCCATCAGCATACTGTACAAGTGTTTCTGTTGCTACTTCAGTAATGTCATTGGTGTACAGAATATATAATGATGGTCCTAACACTGATCCCTGCGGCACACCTCTATGCTAGCTTTTTCAGAAATGAGGAGTTCACCGGTAGCATTTACTTCAATGACAGATTGTTGTCTATTCTCTAGGTATGAAGAGATTAGTTTCTTTATCTCTAGTATGAATGAGAAAATGATTTCGCAAAGTCGACTTCAGAGTAAAACTTTTCTCACATCAGTAACAGTTGAATGACTTTTCCCTGCTATGAATCAGCAGATGCTGATTTAAGCGCAGCTTCCGATTGAAACTCTTTTCGCAACTATTACATTTAAACGGCTTTACTCCACTATGAATAAGCAAATGCTCTTTTAAATGCAACTTGCGATTGAAACTTTTTCCACAAATATCACACTGGAATGGTTTTTTCCCAGTATGAATGAGTGAATGCCTTTGCAAATCAACTTTCCACCTGAAACTTTTTTCACAAATATCACATTTGAATAATTTTTCATCACTGTGAGTTGACAAATGCCGTTTTAAATTCCGCTTTGAAGTGAACTTTTTTCCACAACTCTCACATTGGAATGGCTTTTCTCCTCTATGAATGAGCATATGTCGTTGCAAATAAATATTCCTTGTCAAACTTTTTTTGCAGATATCACATTTGAACAGCTTTTTTTCAGAGGGAGTGAGCATATCAGTTTGCAAACTCAACTTCTCCTCAGAGGAATATTGCAGTGGTAACTGTGACTCCTCTTCTAACTTTTCCTTGATTAGTAAACCCACAAATAATGGGGTTTCTGCGTAAATGGTTTGAGAATGGAAATTCAATTCGTTTTTGTATTTTTGTTCAGTAGCAGTTGCAAGTGAGTCATCGATAATTTCTTCCTTGATATCAATGATCTCTGATTTTTTTTCACTTTTAAGTACAACTGTATTTTTTCTAAAAGTATCCTCAGTCATTGCTTCATTTCCAAGCTTAAATTCTTGGCAAGTTGATGTTTCGAAATCAGTTGTACTTGAATAATATTCAGTTTTCATAGTCTCATTTCTACATATGGCATTTTCCAGTTTTTGATCATTGCATATTGATGAACTTTTGAACAATGATATTTTTTCTAATTGGTTGATACATTTGTGGCATATCCAATTCTTTTCTGAGCTGGATTCAATTTTCACCTGGAAGTGGAAAAAACAATAAAAAAAAACAATATTTACAGGGATAATATGACATCAATAATATACTTACATCAATATTTGTGATATTTTGGAATAGATGCATCAGATCTAATTTCTTTTCAAACGCTGTTAGGCTACTTGGAGACAAACAAATTCTACAAAATGGAGATTCATGGAGACACATATCCTCTTCATTCTCATGAGTTGTTCCTACAGATTTTCGCAACCTTCCATTTTCAATGGAATCTGTGTATTCAGTGACTTCTTTTTTCAATTTTATATTTGTATCGACACTTGCATCATTCAACTTTGAAACATTAATGAAGCACAATATATCTTCCATTTTATTGATGCATCCTCTGCATATAGTTCTTGGATATTCAACTCTTGACCGAACCTTAAAAAAAATCAAAATTCAGTCAAAATAATATTCAAATCAAATACCAAAACAAAAACTTCACAGTAACAAATAACTTTATTAGGGGCAGTACCCTTTACAGAAATAGCGGAAAAGTACCCTATCAAAGGCTTTGAAGAAGTCCATATATATGGAGTCTACCTGCAGTTTAGTATCTGGCCTCTCTCAGTTTGCAAAATAAATACAGACTTATACTAAACCTGCAGCATGGTTTTCGGAAGGAAAAATTCACAACACAGCAGTTGACTTTTATAATGGGGTACTGTCCGAGATTGACAAAAAAAACTCCCCTGTTGGAATTTTTTGTGACTTGAAATTTGAATAGTGCTTTGGAATGTATTCCTAACAAGGGAGAGTTGAAACCAAAGGTATTTGGCAAAAAAGCTGACCAGCATGCCTAAATAAATAACTATTGTTTAAAATCCCAGGGAACCTTGTGACATATTATAAAGGAATATTTATAAAGCGACTTACATCGATATCGCAGGTGGCCTGGAACAGATCCAACAAATAATCTTCGAAAAATACCAAATCATTTTGCATTAAACAACAAATGCGGCAAATAAACGGAAAATCTTGTAATGTTATAGTTGATTTCTTGTCATTCTCCAGCACATCCATTTTTTATACTAACTTTTAAAGTTATATATTTATCTATATCATATTACGATAGATAATTGAGAGATAATTAAAATTATGCACCAATATAAACATTAACAAAGTTCAACAAATAATTGAAAAATTAAAAGTCATGCGTCAACTCACACTTATCACAGTCGTCACAGAACAAGGACTTTGAACAAACACTATTTGACAAAGATGGCCCAATCGACTGATTTTATGGGCCTGTCAAATGAATTTTCCTTCCTCACATACACTATTTGTTTTCACAACAAACATAATATTGGAAACACAAATTTCTTATTCATATAAATAGGGATTATCCTAATAATATTATTAGATCATTGAAAAAAATAATGTGAGGAATGAAAATTCATTTGCGACATTCCCAACCTAAAACTACATCGCACATCACGCAAAAAGTTTCATTGCTATATTCCGCAGTAGTGAATGACTTCAGAATCCTCCAGACCAAATTTGGCGACTAGGAAGAATTGTATTTTCAGCTCCCTTCAGAAAAGAAGTCTAACTCCGTTTGAGCTTTTACTGTCTTTTGAAAAATTGAAAATTCTACTCAACATAACCAAAAGATTGCTGCTCACGCAAAATGTTCATCCGATTGAATTTTTACTCATTCACATTCAAAAAGCGTTTCTTCCGTGTAGGTGAGCGAATGCTTTTCTTCAGCGTGAGTGAGCAAGGGCTTTTCTTCAGCGTGTGTAAAAAGGCTTTTCTTCAGCAGGAGTCAACAAAGGCTTTTCTTCAGCAAAAATAAATAAAGGCTTTTCTTCAGCAAAAATAAACAAAGGCTTTTCTTTAGCAAAAATAAACAAAGGTTTTTCTTCAGCAAAAATAAAGAAGGGCTTTTCTTCAGCAAAAGTAAACAGAGGCTTTTCTTTAGCAAAAATAAACAAAGGCTTTTCTTCAGCAAAAGTAAACAAAGGCTTTTCTTCAGTTTGAATGAACGAAGGCTTTTCTTCAGTTTAAGTTAACATAAGATTTTTCAAATTACCTATTTTCACTGGTGTATTTCGCAGTAGTAAATGACTTCAGAATCCTCCAGACCAAATTTGGTAACTGTAAGAAGAATTGCATGTTTAGGTCTCTTCAAGAAAGAAGTCTAACCCGTTTAGAAATTTTTTGTTCATAAACGAAAAATTGATTTGGTTCAAAACGTCACCAAAGGAGTATTTTGACTCGCAGAACTCGAATATACAATCGGTTTCTTTCCATTCTCAACAGTTCTCGAGATTTTCAAAAAATGATGTGGAACATTTCAGTATCATAATGACCCGCCATCTCTTGGCCAATATTTAAGGTAAGCTCCTATGGCTTGTTAATTTTAAGCTTTTGTTGTCTTTTGGAAAACAAAAAATTTAAAATAAGACTGATGTATTCCGCAATAGTGAATGAAATACACACAAAACACACAACACTAAGCGGTATCAACATAATCGTAATGAAATTCACAAAATTTCAATTAAAAAAAAATTGTTAAACAAATTCTAAAATTGAATTGTATGTACCTACATAGCAGAAATATTATACAAATCCTCCAAAAGTTTTTTTTCTCTCCCGACCAGCCACTATGTTGTCATTTGAAAATAAAACAGTAGAAATAAATTAAAAATTAAATTTTACACAGCAGATGCATTTCAGCCAAAAACCGTGTAAAGTTGTATTTTTCCCAATATCTACTTTAGGACTAAAATTAATAATTTGAACGTATCCATAGCCCTCTAGATTAAAAATTAAATATCGAAATAAAACAAAAATGGTCACAAAAAGTAATAACATGTGATACATGGTTGTATTCAAAATGTCATATAGAGGCAAAAAAGGTGAAAATATACCGAGTGTCTCATTTAAAAATCAAAAGTTTTTAACACACTTTCGGTGAGACCGAAAGTTGTTCGAATCTGAGTCACTTGTCAGAAATTGCAGTTTTATGTCTCATACAGATCCTCCAAATTTCATCTCAATATCTGCAAAACCAAAAAAGTCAGAGGGGCGAGCCACTTTCTGTGGACATCCGGTATAGTCGTGTCACATCTGCGAAGAGGGTGAATTTTCCTGAAATATATAGATATTGGTGACGTAATTCGCATACGCAAATAAGAAAAGGGTAGGACCCAACACAAATCCTTGTGGAACTCCCGAATCAATTTTCCTTTTCTCTGAAAGTTCCGCGTGTTTCCGTCCTGTTAGGTAAGATTCAAACCATATTATTATTGTGTTATTATTGTTATAAAAGACTTGAAGGTGCCTATTAATCCTGAATTTTCACGACTTGATCCAATTTTTTTTAATGTGTTCAAATTCTTTTCAGAATGTGAAGGAGGGCCACAAGAGATTTTTTCATCACTCCGACTTTTAAGTCAAAATTTCGAGAAAAAAGTCGAAATTTCGATATTAAACTCGAAATTTCAAGAAAAAAGTAAAGTTCTCGAAATTTCGACTTTTTTCTCGAAATTTCGAAAAAAAACCTCTGGAGGCCCTCCTGCGCTTTCGTAGTAATCCAATACCTATATCAGCAAACGCATATCGAGCCATAGGTGCTAAGTGTTTACCTACATTTTAATTTAACGACTGGGTAAATATGAGATAATCAAAAGACCCGATCGTTTTCTGCAGTAGTTTGGTTTTAGCCTTCGCGAGAGTTGTACGTGACCTGTGTTCCCCGTTTCGAAGGAAAATTCGAACTGCCTACGCATCATCGATAAATTTAAATATCCTGTTGAGTGTTGACCGATTATAAACGGCATAGTTTTCGTCAATGTGAGTATATCAATTTGCAAACACGGCAATGCTCTGTATTACCTCATTCGTATTAATACATTCAAAGTCAAGTGGATGATAACGTCATGACGATTTTTAGACTAGAGAAATGTTCCCATGGCCGATACGATTGTTTTATTGTATTTCATTGATTGATCGTTCGGTTTATTGGATTGGATGATGTCGATGACTGCTTATTTTTATAGATTTTCCAATTTTCCGAACAAAGATAATATTATTCGGTACGAAAAATCGATAGTGTTAGGTATTAGGGCCTTATTGCGCATGTACAGCGGCTTGCACGAGGTTTGAGACGTAGTAGGTAGGCATGTCGGATACATATTTTTTGTTTGTTCCGAGTAAAAACAATTTTTATAAACAGAAGAATGCACGAATTTTTTAAAAGCTTTTTAGGCCGAGCTGTGGATAAAAATAAGAGGCTCTTTTCACACAAAATAAAAGACGCAAATGGCCTATACTACTTTTTATGAGATAGGTCGTAAATGAAAACCACGGTTTTCGCCCCAGCAAAATTGCTTTGTGGAATTTTTTGAACAAGAAATAGTGAAAAAAATTACAAATTTTTTGGTTTCTTGCAAATATCCCAAAAAGTATTGAAGTTTTACAGTCAATGGAACTTTTGTAGAGAATTATAAAACCTACAAACAGGTTTTTAAGCGACAGGATCGGTGCATTTTCCAATGAGAAAATCCGGAAAATCTTCGAAAATGAGACCATTTTTCAAAAAATCATAATTTGTACGAAGCAGAGTTCCTAATAAGGAAGTCGTGATTTATTGCTGGAGTGAAGCCGGCCCTGGACGCCCGGAAAAATGATTCTGAACTTGTGGTTTTTTTTTCATACCATTGTGATTGTCTAACCGAAATATGAAACTGGCAAAGTTCCTTATAAGGAAGTTGTGATTTATTGCTGGAGTGAAGCCGGCCCTGGACGCCCGGAAAAATTATTCCGAACTTGTGGTTTTTTTTTTCATGCCATTATTATTGTCTATCCGAAATATGAAACTGGCAGAGTTCCTAATGCGGAAGTTATGGCGTTTTTCTTGAGCTATGCCGGTCCAGAAACCTGTGAATTCAATACCAGAGTTAGAATCCCTAAAAAACACAATTTTTGATTAATTTTGTCCCCCAATGTTTTTCTGACAAAAAATAAAAAATAAATTATTGCTGAAGTTTATTGCCAAAGTAACTATATATAGGCTCTGCATGGTGGGCTTGGCCGTTATCAGTAACGTTTGAGAATTGAGAATATTATTATATGTTTTGCAGTATTATACTTTTACTTTCAAAATCTGTTCCAGAAATTGAAATCGGTCTATCACCAGGTTGTGTGAGGTTGAAACCGCTGGAGGTTGGAAAACATTCAACTTTTCTCGGAGCAACGAACAAATCTTTTAACTATACACTAAGTATTTTCGTTTCAGAACATGTCAGCGGAAAAAGAAATCGACACCCAAACCGCGGGAGTGGAGAACCTGAAGATAGAAAATGGCGACTCCCCCGCGCCCCCTTCACCAACAAGCGTAACTTTCGAAGACAACTTCAAGGTGTTCGCGAAATTCGGCGATCCCAAGTCCGACGGCAAACAAATCACCCTGTCCAACAGCGACAAGTGGATGAAACAGGCGAAGATCATCGACGGGAAAAAAATAACTACCACGGACACGGGAATTTATTTCAAAAAGCTGAAATCCGTGAAAGTGGGGGTTGTGCAGTATAAACAGTTCCTGGAGGACCTGGCGAAAAACAAAAAGGTCGATGTTGAGGACATAGTGACGAAACTGAGGACGTGCGGACCACCCGGGCATCACGGTGTAGGGGTAAGGGCGGTTTGATGTTTTGAATATAATCATTAGGGTTTAGGGTTGGTTCCCAATGCGACTTTTTTGCGTGACGCGCGACGCAAAACGCAAAAGAGCTGCTGGGGAACTAACCTTTCCACTATACCGGGTGAATTTGAGAGATGACTCACCCTTATTTTTGAAAGAACCAATCCGATTCAAAGTACGAAAATTTAGGGGGCTACTGAACATCTGACGTGATTTTCATTTTTGTTCGAAAATCATAAAATCTGTTGTGGAATCATCTACGGCTGAAAGACAAACTTTAGTCGCTGTTTTCCATCGTTCAATGTGATTTTTTTGTAATATCTAACAGAAAACTAGAGATAGACCAATTCTGCGAACGCCAATCGATTTAGAATGACCAAATTAGTATACACTGAGAATTTGAACGGAAAAAATCGACGGACAAAAAAGTCGAGAATATTATTTATTTCCTTATTTATTTACCATACATAATTTTTTGCACTTTTTTATTTTTAATTTTTTTTATTTCAAATATTTGTTCTCCAACGTATTTTGACGTGCTGATTACGAATCTTTGAACGAAAATGTCGAAAACTCATCAAAAATATTTTTGGCGCCAAAAAAACCATTTGAAAACTGAATCAGAGTTGACCAACTCGAGAATGGTTAGAGATAGACAAATTCTGCGAACGCCAATCGAATCAAAATTGTCAAATTAGTATATATTGTGAATTTCCAGTCAATGGAAAAAATTAAAATTTACTCGAAAAAAGTTGAAAGGGGTTTACCCCTAAAAATCATGAAAAATACTAAGTTGTCACATCGATTTGAAATTTGCACTGTATACGTGAAATTTCATGCTCATTCCGAAAATGTATGATTTTTATATGCTCAGATAAGTCAGATATAAGATTTAGCCGGAAAAGAGTGTTTAAGGTAGAAGATCCAATTTTATGAGATTTTTTATTTTTCATTTTTTGAATTTCAAATTTTTGTCCTCCAACGAATTTTGACGTGCTGATTCCGAATCTTTGAACGAAAATGTCGAAAACTCATCAAAAATATTTTTGGCGCCAAAAAAAACATTTGAAAACTGAATCAGAGTTGACCAACTCGAGAATGGTTAGAGATAGACAAATTCTGCGAACGCCAATCGAATCAAAATTGTCAAATTAGTATATATTGTGAATTTCGAGTCAATGGAAAAAATTAAAATTTACTCGAAAAAAGTTGAAAGGGGTTTACCCCTAAAAATCATGAAAAATACTAAGTTGTCACATCGATTTGAAATTTGCACTGTATACGTGAAATTTCATGCTGATTCCGAAAATGTATGATTTTTATATGCTCAGATAAGTCAGATATAAGATTTAGTCGGAAAAGAGTGTTTAAGGTAGAAGATCCAATTTTATGAGATTTTTTATTTTTCATTTTTTGAATTTCAAATTTTTGTCCTCCAACGAATTTTGACGTGCTGAATCCGAATCTTTGAACGAAAATGTCGAAAACTCATCAGAAATATTTTTGGTGCCAAAAAAACCTTTAAAAACTGATTCAGAGCTGACCAACTCAAGAACGGTTAGAAATAGACGAATTCTGCGAACGCCAATCGATTTAGAATGACCAAATTAGTATACACTGAGAATTTGAACGGAAAAAATCGACGGACAAAAAATTCAAGTATATCAATGATAATTTTTTTATTTTTCATTTTTAGAATTTCAAATTTCTGTCCTCTAACGTATTTTGACGTGCTGATTCCGAATCTTTGAACGAAAATGTCGAAAACTCATCGTAAATATTTTTGTCTCCAAAAAAACCTTTGAAAACTGATTCAGAGCTGACCAACTCAAGAACGGTTAGAGATAGACCAATTCTGCGAACGCCAATCGATTTAGAATGGCCAAATTAGTATATACTGGGAATTTGAACGGAAAAAATCGACGGACAAAAAAGTCGAGTATATTATTTATTTCCTTATTTATTTACCATACATAATTTTTTGCACTTTTTTATTTTTCATTTTTTTAATTTGAAATATTTGTTCTCCAACGTATTTTGACGTGTTGATTACGAATCTTCGAACGAAAATGTTGAAAACTCATCAGAAATATTTTTGTCGCCAAAAAAACCTTTGAAAACTGATTCAGAGCTGACCAACTCAAGAACGGTTAGAGATAGACGAAATCTGCGAACGCCAATCGATTTAGAATGGCCAAATTAGTATATACTGGGAATTTGAACGGAAAAAATCGACGGACAAAAAAGTCGAGTATATCATTATAGATAACTTCTTTTGTGAAAAAGTGGATTGAAAATTCAATTTTCATTACAGCACGTACGTTGAATCAAACTTTCTCTAGAAGCCTTGTTTGAAATTGATAAGACGAACCGTTTTTGAGTTATCAATTGACTCTCTAAAGTACTCTTCAACAGCTTCCTGTACAGTGTATTCCAAAAATAATTTCTATTGGATTCAGGTCGGGTGAAAACCGTGCCAATCCAGTTATCGATAGTATTAGCTAGCTATTTTTATATCAACTACCAATCAACTTTCGATATCAATCCATTCTATTTTCAGCCGGTGAAAGCAACGAGCACCGTGGATAGGCTTACGGACGCTTCCAAATACACTGGAACACACAAGCAAAGGTTCGACGATTCGGGTAAAGGCAAAGGGGTATCCGGAAGAAAAGATTTACCCGACGACTCTGGTTATGTAAGCGGTTATCAGAATAAGGACACGTACAAGAAGAATTGAGCACTGCAAAGAAGAATTGAGCACTGCAAAGAAGAAAATCTGTAGCTACTCTATATATGGATATTTTTGTACATACCTATTCAATTATTATAATTTTATACGCCAATGGATAGAGCATATAACTATAATACGATTTAGGAAACCGACATGGCCATCACATGGAAGACAGTCCACAGTTACTTATATTGGCTGAACTTTGCTTTACTGGAAATTTGGTATGAAAAAAACAATTGAACGTCGCCATTGTGGACCCCCAACTAATTCTAGTGGTACTATTTTTGTTTTGCGGAAATGCGCTGTTGCCAAGTTTTGACTGACTCGCAAGCTAGGTTAGCTTGCTCAGGTTAGGTTTGTTTGTCAATTGCGAGCGAAAAACTAATTCATGCATTATCGACTGCAAGCGAGCCTTACCTAACCTAACCTGAAACTTTCTCTTTTTCTCCAAGTAATATTAGATTCAGAACACAAGATAAAACGCGAGCGAAGCGAGCGGGTCCGGCCGACATTTCGCAGATCCGTGCGAAGTGACTAACCTGGCAACAGCGCATTTCCGCAAAACAGAAATAGTACCATTAGAATTAGTTGAGGGTCCACAATCGCGACGTTCAATTGTTTTTTCCATATCAGATTTCCATATCTCCAAAGTGACCAAAACTTGGCAACAGCGCATTTCAGAAAAACGGAAATAGTACCACTAGATTTAGTTGAGGGTCCACAATCACGACGTTCAATTTTTTTTTTCAAATTAGATTTCCAGTAATCCGAAGAGGCCAACTTGGCAACAACGGATTTCCGCAAAACAAAAATGGTACCATATGAATCGCCTAATGGCACAAAATGGCGAATGTAATTTTTTTTAACAGATTTCCAGTAAACCAAATTTTTACCCTTAATATGCTCACTAGACGGCGCATTCTGACTTACACGAAAAAAAAAATCATCTTCCGTTTTTTTCTGTTAATGACAACTTTCGATTTTTGAATGGGACACCCTGTATATTGCTACATGATCGGTTAGTAATGATCATAAGGAAACCAACGATGCCAGGTTTGATGATGGTAGTGATGAAGACTACGGAAATATCGCTATTTATTCTATCCTTAAGCTCAATGAGTTGGAGAGAGAGGTGAATTAACCCGACAGAGAAAGTTTCTCTCTCCTACTCATTGAGCGTATAGAAAACATAATTGGCATTTTTGGGGCATTTTTGAAAATAAGCGATAAATCAGAAAACAGGGGGCAATGTAAGAATGTTACTGCCAAATTTTATATACCACTGGTTAAATTTTCGTATGAATATAATACGGCAAAATTCATTGAGCTTTTAAATTCATATTTACTTGAGACAGGCTTCCAAAAATAGAACGGAAATCGTTTATGCGTTTTTTTTGTATGTGAATTTTTATAGCTTTTTGTGATTCTACTTTAATAAATAGAAAATAAATTATTTATTTTTAAGACGATTCTCGTACGTACCTGTCATTCTCATAATTACGTCCATATTCCTCAAATCTAATGGTTACAAGAAAACAAAAGTTTCCAATCAGTATGTATATACACAGTATCGGAAAGTTTTTATCTTGGGTATGGTGGTTTCATGAGAACGTAACGAATAGCTTTACAATTTCTCCTCGACTCACCCGAGGAAGTGATATCGACGTGCGCTGTGTGCGGTGTGTCGTATTGCCACGTGGCCCGTTAATACGCTGGGTGGGGTAACAGGAGAGGCGCTCAGTAGTGCGTCTCTCTTGTTTATGTGGTATTATCATATCCTTGCGTTCCTTATTATTGCTCGCATAGATTTCTGTCTATACCCCAGACGAAAAGTTTCCGATACTGTAGATGACTTCTTTACTACTGATAGCTTTTCGCATCAGGTCAATTAGAAATTATTGTTCAAAAAAATATGGGCTGTTGAAGTTTTCCAGTTGTTATGAAATAGTACCTACCTATATTATGCAATAGGCACAAAATGAAGCTTTTTTGAATGACGGCTCGTATTGTAAACCATGTACGAGTACTGAATTGCTACTTTGTGCGAGTTGCCTACTATACTTTTTCTACGACAACTCACCAAGATATACAATTATTGAAAAGCATTTTTCAGAAAACTCGTGGAATGCTATGGATGACATTATTTGAAAAATTTAGCTATTCATGATTGAATTTATCATCGTTTCATGGATATATTTCGATGTTGTCCTTGAAAAATATAAATATCATTCATCTTGTCCAAATTTGACTCACTATATGGCGTACTTGAGAGGTAGGTATATAAGAGATATGTACTAGATGCTTAGTCTAGTTCCAAATATTACACGTTTACAATATTTCGAATGTTGACATTTGTATGTACTCAACATGTTTTGCATATATATATATATATAGTATAGATGATTATGTTGAACATTTGTGTTATTTTTTTTCAATAATTCAATGCATGTAACCTTGTTCATTGGTTATGTGTATATTTTTCATTGATATCTATGTGTCACGAAATGTATAGCATCAGCTTTTATGTTTTATAGCAGAAAGTTGTCTTCAACTACTCTGTTATTGAATATTTGTTCCTATTATTCACATTATTTTTTATTTAATGGTTTGGAAATAAATATATAAATATTATTCTTTTTATGGAATATATATTTACCATAGAGTTTCCTTGTTTTATTTACTCCGATGAAGTGTGTCCCGAAGCCTCAGTATGCAAAGCGCTGCTTTGGTTTGTAACTTTAAAGTTTGCTGATAAAAATAGGAGAATTAAAAGCAAATTGAAAACAAAAACTTAGTCTGCAAGATATGCATAAATGAAAGAACAAGAAAATTGAATAGTAAGATCCTTTATCTTTCCACTTCACCCGAAACTGAGCATAAAGTGGTAAATCAGAAGGTAAACAACGAAGATAATAGCGACCTTATAAAAGGACCCTTCTGGTTTTAAGTTCTTTTGTTTAGATTTTTCGCAGTTCTGTTGGCAAAGAGCGAAAGGGAGATTGAAGGTAGCAGAATCTATCTACTTAGTAAGGAATATTATTGAATGTTATATAATAATTTTTTATAATCCTAGAAGCTGCCAAAGTCAACACAATATCAGATGATAGAAAATCTTCCGAACAAGCTAATAAGGCTTGGTTGAAGAGAGATATATCTCCGTCTCCAGAGGAAGCCGATGCTAGTATCTTGTTCCTACTATGATGTTTTTCTTTCAAAAGGAAGTTACCTACCAAAGAATGCATATTTTATGCAAAATTATCTTTGTTTTTTACTGTGAGACATTTTTTTATGTTTGATTTTGTCTCTAGACTCCAATCTATCATAGAGTTATCATTGCATTTAAACTGAATGTTTTCGTAGCAAAATTATAAATGTTATTTTCCTGCTCCAAAAAAATTTCAGACTAGCTTTTCCTGATGTTCTTTGTGAATTTCAGGTTTTCATTCACTTACCACTATTAATTGTTCGATAAGGACGTCCATGAGAGATATATTTTGGACGCCCCTGAGATATATCTCATGGACGTCCATGAAGGATATCTTATGGACGTCCGTAATGGATGTCTTACGGACATCCAGGTTGGTGGCCTGAGAACGTCCATCGGAAGTCCATAAGATATCCTTTGGATAAAAACTGGACGTCCATAGGATATCCATAATATCCTGAATGGATATCCATCGAACATCTACTGGATGTCCAGGTGTTGTATGTTGTACCCCCGATGTACAGAATTACATTTCGCATCCCAGGTTTCTTTGTAAGAACTTTTCTGTGCGAAGTTTTTCCATTTTCAAAGTTTGTTTGGTTTTTCCGACGCCGGCCAATTTTCCACTTTATCGTGCCAAGCGAACGATAACACCTATAAGGGACCATATGCCACGATATTTATCAACGAAAGATAATTAAGCTGCATCCAGGCCTAATCCAATAATTAATTTACCGTTTCTCACGAGCCATGTGCGGTGACATATGGTGAGAACGATAAACAATCCTTTATCTTTCCACTTCACCCGAAACTGAGCATAAAGTGGTAAATCAGAAGGTAAACAACGAAGATAATAGCGACCTTATATAAGGACCCTTCTGGCGGGATCGGGATAAAGTCGGAAGAATGGAAATGTTCGAGTGTCGTCGCTGCGATGGAAAGTGAAAAACCTCCGAGGAAAAGTCAGAAGCGAGTTTATAAAGTGCGAATGCGGAGGTCCAAGGCCAACGCTAGGGAGAGGAATAGGATGCATGGGTTGAACGATGCCCTGGATAGACTGAGAAGGTACAAATAAATTGGATATTGGATAGAGAAAAAACTTTTTTCTACAACAGTGCGTAAAGTAAATTTTTACAAACTGTTCATATATTTATGCATTTTTGAAAAATACAGTATTTTACGTCGAATATAACTCGGAAGTCATCATTGGGTAATACGACGATAATTCATAACATAAAACTTTCAATTTAATGATAAAATTGCTACAATTTGGCAAAATAATAACTGTAGAAGAAAAAACTTTGTATGATACACTATCGTAAAGGGTTTTTTGTACTCGCGTGTTTGTTGAACTCGGCTGCGTCTCATTCAACAAACTTCACGCGTATACAAAAAAGTCCTACTTTACGAACTTTGTATCATAAATAGCCATTTTCTACAACTGTCAAAAAAAGTCCACTTTTTTGTGTGGTTTGTTCGCGTAAAGTATTACAATATTTCAATATCAACCTCTACGATTTCATTATTAAACGGAAAAGCGTAAAAAGGTGCACTTTTTTAACGGCTGTTGCTATAGGCAACCGACAGTTTCATGCAACAACAGTGACAGATCGGAATAATAACGAAATCCTGTCATAAAGCCAGTTCTCATTTTCTTTGGCAACTAATAACCTATAAAAATCTGATATACAAATGTTTTACCAATAATATTTTTAGCATTCTTACTATTAAATAAGTATTATCGAAATTCCAATCTATCGCGGCGAATATATTCAAAATAATAGCATATACCTCTAAGGAACTATTGGATCTAATCTACACTAGGTAATCCAAGGTAGCTGTGGCTGTTTGGCAGTCAGAAACTAGTTGACAACAATAATTAATGAAATTTGTGAAATTGGGCATCTATCCAGATAACGAATTCTTAATAACTATAAATTTAATTCAAGTTGAAATGAAAAGTGATGAGGATTGAACGGAGAAAATCGTGGATAGTGCAAATATGAGATTTCCTTGACATAGTTCAAAGAAAGAAAAAGGTATTCGTTGCTTCACGAGGATTGTTTATTCATTTTGAATACAAATCTAAGAAAATGAAAAGTTATTTCGATGGACTAGTTATTCGAAAGTCAAGTCAACATTAATAATAATAATATTGACCTCGATGAATATGTTATTTTAATATTCGCTTCAAATTTTTCGTTTTGCGGGATAATGTGAACACAAATGGATTTCGACTCTGTCGAAATTATTCGTTTCATTTGTTTGAAACTCAACTCTCCAGCATACTCTTCGAACTTTGTTCGAATAATGAATCAATAAAAATATGCCAAATTCATTTCATATTTGCAAAAAAATATGAATTGGTTATTTTTTTTGACAGTTGTAGAAAAAATACTGTATGAAACTCGTGAGTAAAGTGTATTTTTACTCGTAGGAATGCCGCACTCCGCCTACAGCGTCGTGCGTCAACATTTCCACCTCGTAAAAAAAAGTATCACTTTACTCACTTGATACATAAATTACTATTCTTCAACTCAAAATTTTTTCATCAGTAATTTCACTCGAAAAACTGACATTAGCCAAAATTGCTCGACCTATTTTTCATGTAAATTTTTCTCGTGAAATTACTGATTAAAAAAAAAAAATTCGTTGAATAAAAAATGTATCCTATAAAAAAAAATCTATTGTGCTTTTGCTGTTGATTATTTGTTTATAATTACTTACATAAAATGCGAAAAAATGATATAAACAAACCTCGTAAAAAAACCTCGCTCGCTGTGCTCGCTCGTACTCAAAAGCTATACTCATTTAGGTAAAACTTTGCTTTTCTAAACGTGTTGTTTAATATACTAATTTTTCTACGACCACATATGGAAATATGCCCATTTTATGGAGTTTATCGATCAAGGAAGTAGGCCGATTGTACACACTTTTTCATTTCTACATCGCGAACTGTAGTATATAATGATCATTTCAATACAGGATATTTCCTTTCTCATGACTTTCATGAACTACTGGACTGTCATTTTCATGATCATAAATAAAATAAGATCGAATCAAGTTTGTTTTAACTTCTAATAATTTGACATTTCATATCAGTATTTACGAAATTCGTTTAAAAAAATAAGTAATCGAAAATGAGTAGTAATAGTGAGGATGATTTGACTTTGACACTGATAATTTCAGTATAAAGATTGATGACAAACGAATTCTATATTTTCGAATAGTTGGCAGGAAGTTCTATAGCAGCTAATTTCATCATATTATTATGTGAGCTCGTAGCAGCGAGTGAAGAGTGAGGGGACGTTCAGGTTTTGGATAGTGGGGGTCGGGTTCAAATCCTACATAAACCAATTTTTTTTTCTTTTTTGAAATCGATTAGCGTTCGATTTTGATTATAATTTTCAATATTTGTATCTTCAATTCCTTTTTTAGGTTGTACGTATTATGGGAATCATGCCGGCAGGAAAGTTTATGATAAAAACTGTTACTAAAAATATTACAGATTAGTTTATGATTCAGATGGCCGTAGAGAAAGTATACTCTACAATTTGCATGAAATGACCCATTTCAAGCTTATTGTACAATATACTAATTGTCTTCCCATAATAAACAAATATTTAACGACCCCTTCGTTTTTTTTCAGTCATATGCCGATCCATCTTACCCACGCCGAGTCCAGCTCAGCTCCGCAGAAGCTCTCCAAAATCGAAACGCTCAGACTCGCGAGAAACTACATCATCGCCATGACCCAAACCCTGCAAGAGGAAAAACCCATGGATATCAGCAGGTTCGTCGACATTCTGAGCGCGGAACTGAGTCAAACGACGGCCAATTTTTTATCGAGCACCCTGTCGAACAATTACCATGGATACGCCCCCCAATACTACAGGGAGTACGACCACTATCACGAAGAATACAACAGGGGCCACTACGACCCTATGTGGGAGAACCGTGCACAGAAAAAATACATTCATTGTCCAAACCCAGATCTCCTGCACAATTACAAGTACTTGAGTTATTATAACAATAGTGATAATAGTAATGATAATTACGTACAAAGTGATCACAGGGGATTTCAGGCGTGCAGTGGCAGAACTGAATTTTATTATAATGTTTGAGTGATTATTGACAGGTGTCTGGAAACTGCACTGCGATTTGTACATGATAATTGTGGAGTAAAGGAATGTGAGACCACTCAGGGGCGAAAAGACTAGGGATTTTTTGCGTAAAATGATCTCGTGAAAAACCCAAGAGGCGTATCATTTTTTTACCATTCAAAAATAAATTCGCTTCTTGTGACATCCGGTATAAAGAGTTGAGAATTTTTTCAGTACGCATGCGCGTTATCCATGCCTTATCTTGGGTGCACAGAACAATTCAGCAGTTTCATATTGTATGTCGAATATTTGGAGTTAATAGAGCGTTTACCATATTTGGATTCTTATTGCTAAAACCCTTGAGACATTACAAAAGTGGCGACGAGGATGGGATAACGCGCATGGAATAACTAGTGGAATACCAATAATTCTTTGTGAATAGTGATTGTCTCTTTTGACTTGCCTACTGTATGTCATATAGTTTTATCGAAAATTAAAATTATTATAAACAAAATCCTGTTCATATTTACTTATTCGTTAAATTACGACCGGTAATGGTTTGATAAACCGAAACGAAACCGGTCGTAACAAATAAAAGTCATAGTATTAGACAAAAGTTCCACTAAATAGATCATCAATGGAACAAATTTCTTATGGGTTTTCGACATGCATTCCAGTTTGTTTGGAAAGATTTTATTAGCTCCGCCCACTTGTGACGTCAGGTAGTCTACTAGTACTAAAACTAAATCAAAGTTGACTAAATTGGACACACCCATCCCATAAATGTTCTTATTGGCAAATGCAGATATCGTACGTAAAATCAAGTTGATTGGGAATTCAGCTTAAAGGGTACCCCCTCTGGTGTCAAGTTTTGACACTATAGATAAGTACAATAAAATTATTGTTTTCGTCAAAATTCCCAAGATTTTAGATATTGTTTATATGCATTTTGTTGAACCTGTAATTTCTATTGATATGTGATGGATTTCTGGCACATATAAAATGGTGAATATTCTGTTCTTCTCTTGACATAATGTACTCGAGAGTAGTTCAATTTCTGCCACTTTGGCACTGGCATCTAATGTTGAATAGGGTCACTGGATCCAGAAGGCTGTAGAAGTCAGGTGTTCTTCACAGTCTGCGCAAAGGGTATGACACCTACAATTATTCGGTTGAACTGATAAAAAGTAGATCAGGTCTTTTTTGCCATAAGCGGTAATCACGCGGTAATGAATTTATTTCAATTTTTTTCTCATTATTAATCGATTTTTGAAAAATAAATTGAGTTTAGTGATATTCTTTAGTGTCCATAGTTTCAGAATAAGTTAACTTGAAATGACGGCAAAGTCAAAAGTTCCATTACTAAGCGTATTTGCTCAGTACCGCAATGCTGAATGAACTATCAGTAGTGCCAAAGATAAAGTTTCTTTACATTATTTTCAATTAAAAAACAAAGAGTTATGCAAGACGTAGCAATGTCGTCGTAGATAGAAATATCTGATAAACTCATTCCAACTTTCGACATCTCGAGTACTTCATTCAAATTTGAATGAGACTGAAATCAAACACCATGGTTTCTTATGGAATTTAGCAGCTGATCATCATTATATTGTTTCGCGCCAAAAAATTTTGCGCAATATAGCGCCACCTAGCGGAACCTATTTCGCGCAGTGGTTTTTAACCAACCGGTTGCAGTAAAAGAGCGAAGAGCGAGAGAAGAAGAAGAAAATTGCCAATTTAGAGTTTAGATTTGGATCACAGACCTCATAAAAGATCTTTTATGAGATCTGTGATTTGGATTGGTTAGATTTGATAAGATTTTAAAAATCAAAACAAATATAAGCATGTAATATAATAATAACAGTAATCAATCAAAGTACATATACGAATTGAGTATAGACTCAGATATCGATATTATTAGAAATATATCGGCAACTACGGAAATACTACAGGTGCTTTTTTAACTACAACCTTTGAAATTACCCTACACCATCCTTCCAGATATACACTACTGGGTCAGCTAGAAAGATAGGTTTAAAAAAAAACACTCGATAAAAAAAAATATTAAGTGTTAGTGCTTGCCTAAATTTTGTGTATGTATTTTTTTTAAATTTTTGTAAACAATAGTTTTTTTAACCTACTTTGTTCTTTCAGGATAACTCACCTTTGATTTCGTTGTCTCAACATGTGAGACATGAAAGTATAATCTGGATGCTTGTGAAGAGAAAAAATAGTTGAAACTACTTTGACATCTTTGGCGACATGGATTTAGAACTGAAACCGTTGGATCATTTCAAATTGTACAATCATCTCTTCCTGAATTTTGCATGCGGATATTCCGAAGATAACAGAATCTTTATCATCAACGATAGCGGGTTATACATTCTCTCGCTAAACGGATCGGTGACTTTTGAATTTCCTTCGTTTGCTTTCAAAAAATTCTTCATCAGTGTCTCCGATTACTCTCCTTGTCAGAATATCGACTTGGATATCAATTCCTTCCATACCAATCTTTCTAAAGTGGATTTGTACGAATCGCACGTGAACGACGAGTATATAGCGAATTTAAAACACACCAGATCAGTGAATACATTCCCCTTGTGTGCAGAATGGTCTCCGCGAGGTTTAATAGCAGGAACCGATTGTGCCTTGGCCATACTAACCAATCTTTGTAGTTTGGAAATTTATATGAAGTTTATCGACGAAAATGAAACCCCACAGTACTGTCCGATATTGAATGTAACTCAAGCAATAATTGATGTGGAAAAGAGCAAATGGGTGAATGCTTTGAAGTTCTCGACTGCGTTGAAGATGGGAGAGTTCAAGAAGAGAGTGGATTCTGTTGCTCCTTCAGGTGGGAATAAAACATGCATAGGTTTCAAATAAAAACATTTTTTCGTAAAATATATCAATGCATAATCAGGTTTGTTGTGCTATTTAAAAAGTAAGGCTCTCATATTCACTATTAGCACAAAGTTGAACATTTGGATACTCTAGATAAATCCCAAATAGTTGATTGCTTGTACTCATTCATTTGGTTCAACCTTGATGTGAATCTTAATATTTTAAAAAAAGAGGTACTTTATTCTTGCTGAGCGTTTTTTTCACAAACCAATAACTTGACATAACTTTCCTATCGCCCATTATAAGTTTTTCGCTAAGCACCAACTTTCATCACGATTTTTTTGTGTATTCAATGATAAAAAAGTTTTCTATTTGTTGCATAATTTTTGGGACACATTGAATATGTCAACAAGTTATATACCAAGAATTAATATATGTATTCACTTAATTAAATGTCTGAACTGTTTTTTTATTTTGCTAATGAAATTGTAGTAGGAGACTTGTGTCAGTTCTGGACCACCCCCACCGCTTTGGCGTCGTCAGGAACCTCCAGGGTCCTATCTGTTGCATAGGTGTCATTTTGTGGCTATGACCTTGTTATATTCTTCATGTGTACTGTTGACAAACTGTCAATCTCCCGGGTTTTCGGGGAAAACCCTTCAAAACCAGAGCTTGTGGCAAGGGAGATCCGGGACCTACAGCTTACATACAAATGGTTTCCGAACCACTCTCTTCACTTAAGGGTAGATCGTTCTGGTTAGAACAGACTAAAAAATTACTCCCAAAAAAATAATTGTCCTTCGCCACATCCGAACACATTTTGACTAGAGATACATTATTCTTGAAACGCCAAAAAACGCTAATATTCCCTTAAATTTAATTTCATACAGTTTTACAATAACACATTTTTATATTTTCGTTGTAGCTTTCACTTGGAGTCACTTGATGAAAATTGGAGATAAACAAGCCTGTGTTATTTTTGTTAGTCTAACCAATGGAGATATAGCTGCATTGGCAATTTTTGCAAGAGATGCTGACCCAACCGTCCCTGCGGAACCATCGTTCTTGGGAAGGTACCGTTCGGAACTGGGCATGATTACTGCGATGTATTGGCATGAGACAGACAGATATGGTAAGAAAACTTGCTTTGCAAAATTATTATTTTCAAGTTTTTCTTTCTTGTTGATTATAGATAAAAAGAATTATTTGTTGCAAATGTACAAAAATTTGGTTTTATGTACAACTTCTACAAAAATGTTGCCGAGGTAAGGAACTATCATTGCCCAAATCTCTAAACAATAAATATTTAAACAATTCAACAAGTATAAAACTAAAAAAATGGTTAAAAGTGTAAAGTTGCAAAAAGTGTAAAATTTCGACCAATAGACAAAAACCGATAACTATGTAAATATTTAAAATTATTGTAAAGAAAATGTTCGTTCTATTTCAGAGGGTGCCCTGATTTTTGCAAACACCGAAGGGAAAATGAATGTCGTTCATGTGTCAAATTTAGACAAAGAAAAGGCAGAATTCGATAGAGAACAATTTCTTTGGACTTCGCCGGATAAAGTGATAGTCGGAAAGATTACTGTGATGATTCACGAAAATAAGACCTTCATAATAGCTGCCAAAGAAAAAATCCTGATTGTGTATGGTGTTGATGAGAGAGGAAAGTTTTTTGATAACAAGTACGTGTCTACTGATCACTACATAACAGGTGAGTTAATGACTATACAACTAAATTACTATAAACATTAAGAAACTTACAATGTTAATGTTTACATGTTATAAACAATTGATATTGCTGAATATTCAAAAAGTATAATAAATATTTTCTGATTCCATCATTTTAAGTTTTAAAACTTTGAGAGACATCTTAGTTATTAATTTCCATCAATTGTATTGTTATTATTCAGTGTATTATTTTTTTTGTTGATCCATCTTTATCTTTAAACAGAAATGTTTCTTGGGATCAATAAAGTATTATTATTATTATTATTATTATTATTTATATTTGAGTATTGGTATTTTTGGATACTTCTTTGTACCGTTTTCGCAACCCAAAAATTTTCTCATGGCACGATTTTGAGTTGTTATAAAAATAGCTTCATCATCAGTTCACCCCTCATTATACTAATTAATTTCATTGTAGGAATACATCTTGCAAAGAATAAAATATATTTACTTTCCCTCACTGGAACTTTCACTCAGATAACGTTGTCCGTCGAAAACGATATCATGTCATTCGAAGAGAAAGTGATATGTTTAAAGTACGACTCAGTAAAATACACAACTCATGGGTTTTTTGTATCGAAAAATAGCCTAGTTTTCGGAGTATTGGCCTTTCCTTCGGAACTTCAAAGTTTCAGTAAAAATAAGTCGTATGTGAACGTTTTCCTTTATGAAAACAGTACACTCAATCCAATCGAGTTACTGCTTAATAATGAATCTGGAAGTTTGGAACACTATTGGGATTGTTTCGAAGTACTGAGGTGAGAATTTTTTTTTATGAAATCTGTGTCAAACATCCTATAAAATCAATTTTTTTTCTAGGCTAGCATGCCTGAAGGAAAATCAATTTCCCTGGTTAGATGTACTTTCAGAGCTGAATTATGATACGGCATCATTGTCTAAACTCAAAACCCTGAGGTGGATAGCAAAGCTGTCCGAGATGATCTCCAAAAAAGTTGCCGTAGTGAAAAATAACAACTTGAAGCCATACATACTGTTGCATTATTTGGTTCAGATAAAACTTGCCGTGAAGAGAATGACACATTTATTCGATTTACTAAGTTCCGGCAAAAAGCTTTCGGAGTTTCAGATGAGGAGTATATTTATACAAAACGTTTTTTTGAAAGAAATGGTCGTGAAGGATATACTACCGAAAGCAAATGTTGGTAAGACGTTTATAGAAGAAATTATTAGCGTCATGGAAATAGCGAATGAACTCAGATATCCGGAACCCGTGGATTGCCTTTGGTGTGGAGAAAATATCCTTTTTAAAACACTGTAGTATTTCGTAATGTTTTTCGCAAAAACCATTAGCAAGCATTCAACAGAAAACAATCACAGTTCTGGCTAATAATTCGACGGTCGTTGAGGTTCAGTTTAGGTTGCCCCACGTTGGGCGCCAATTCGCGACATATAAAAACCCTCTTGCAATATACCCTAATTATAAAGATGCATCAAGGGCGGATCTATAGAGTGCTAATTATCCCTCCACCCCAGACGGACTTTCGATTTAATTTAAGTTGTACCCCCTCTAGACGGCGCGTTATTTTATGTTAATTTTTCTTAACTCCATAATACAGATTTTGGGTCCTTCGTGTCTACCCCCTCATGTGGACAGTCGTTGCTCGATATCGATGATGCCGATTCCCATAATTCCCGGTTTTAAGTGCCCCCATTGCAAATCAGTAGCTCATAAACAAATAAAGAATGAACAGGACATTATATCCTGCGTGTATTGCGATATACCAATGGAAACAATCGTCCAAAAGTTAGAGCCCGAGGTGCTGAACGGTGCCAAGTCGGATTGCCACAAAGATTGTTTGAACGACAGCATTGATTTCGAGGACATCGAAGAAAACGAGATTGAATATGTCATGTTCACCGATAGCGATGATGATGATAAAGGCCAGTGTAAAAAACTCGTGAAATTATATAAGAAATTTTCAAAATCAAGCTTGGGAGAAATCGTGAAACATTGATTGTAGTGATGGACGTGAAACATTGATTGTAGTGATGGCTGCTGATGGAGAAAGTCAGCGAAAGTTGATTGCAGTAGATGGTTGGAGAATTCTTCAAACTAAACTCGTCATTTCTTAAGTGAGTTTATATGAAAAGAATGGTTTCAGTGAAGGAAATGGGGAGAATATCTTAGTCTGAGTTCCTAAACGATGGGAACATTTAAAGTCTCTTCACAAAATAGAAAATTGAAGAGATGACAAAAATATGTACATATATTTAAGTCATGAACGAATGTATTAATATATCTATTTTTGAACGAAGTTTTTTGTTTTCTATTTTTTTAGTGTTGGTTCTAAAGCACATCACAGCCCAAGGAAAAATCTGACGGGATGCCTTTTCTTGCCGACACCAGGGTTAAGTCTGATGACCCTGTCAAAAAATTTTGAAATAGGGCAGGTTTGAGAATAAAAGCCAGTTCACTCTAATGGCGCCGTGCCGTAGATATTGTTCTGGGAATTCGTGCCACAAAAACAAACAATAATCGTACTTATATAGTTTATTGAAGGCTATAATGACTTAAAATTAATACAACTCATGAAATCACTTATAAACGAACGTCTTCATTACAATTAAAAGTAAAATTCGAACTCAATACTTATATAACAATGAACACAAAAGCTGAAGCTGACGGTGAACAAATAATCGTGAGGTAAAATCGTTCATGATCAATTTACAAGGGAAAATGGCGCACTCATAAATACAATATCTAAGTTTTCATGTTTTTTCTATTCATCTGTTTCACAACCCTCCTATACTTCTTCAGATTGCTTCGTAACTGCCTGAAATCTCTTTCTAAATGTTTGACACGGTTTTTCAACGTATCGATTTCGTTCTCATTTGTCGAATTCGCGAACACATCAGTTCTCTCTTCAGTTACGTGCCTTCTGTATCTCGAATTCGACTGGCAGACAGGTTCGCGTTCTCCCGGATACCGGCAGTCGGTGAAACATTCGTACCAAGCTCTCAGGTCGACTCGCGGTATAATTTCGCAATCCACGTAGCCGCCTTGTAGCTCGGGAAGCCTGAACACGTCCGTCGTGATTTTCGTGATGTTGTCGCCGTTGTCGCAGAGGACTCTGGCGAGAGAATATTGTTTTATTTGTGCTAGCTGCTCCGGTTTGAACACCGAGGGGTTCTCGTAGTAGAAACGGTCGCCGTCTCTCAATCGCCTGAACTGTTCCAAGAGCAGACATTGGAAAAGCGGCCCCACCTTGCCGCCGTCCACTTGGTCCTCCAAAATGCCTGTGAAAAAAAATATGTATCAAGGGCGTTTGTGGCCTTCGGCGCGGACAATGACGCCAAACCGCATTAAAATCTGATGAGTATACCGAGTCTACCTAATCATTATGTAGATTACACCCGCAATATTTATGTTTATGAATTTCTAAGGATACTAAATAATTCAATTTCCAACCTTTGCTGGCTTAGTGCAAAATTTCCGTGGTAAAAACGCCCACCAAATATATGTTTGACTAGCAATCGATTTCAAATTCGGTCAGCGTTTAGGAAAAAGATTGAATTTAACGAATATAACACAGAAAAAAAATAGAAAAATTTTAGCGGGAAAATGGAACCTGCAACCTCTAGATAACATTTTCATTCGACGACCGAATCGAGATAGAGCAATTCTGCGAACGCCAATCGATTCAGAGTGGTCGAATTAGTATATGCTGTGATTTTCGAGTCGATCGGCACAAAATGAATTTTCAGCCGAAAAAACATCAAAGGGTTATACCTTAAAAATGGCCAAAAATCCAAAGTCAGCAGATTCACTCGAAATTATCACCGATATACTCAAAATTTTATGCTGATTCCGAAAATGTATGATTTGAATATGTTCGGATACACTGTGTACCATAAAACGAAGATAAATGTGCAACAAAAATTGTATCACACGAATCCGCCATCCTGGCACACAAAACCACCTTTAACACCTACAAGCAATAAGATCCTCTTGTAGGAAATTTTCTTAGCTTTCTTTTTATATACCTATGTATTCAACGAATGTGTCTCGTTATGGTCGGAAAATGCGAAAAATGTAAAAGGTGCGCTAAGATCCGGCATCCCAGCACATAAAACCACCCATAACATCTACAAGCGAGCTGTTATGCAAACAAACAATAACATCATCCTGTAGGAAATTTTCTTAGCTTTCTTTCTATATACATATGTATTTAAGGAATGTGTCTCGTTATGGTCGCAAAATGCGAAAAATGTAAAACGTGCGCTAAGATCCGGCATCCTAGCACATAAAACCACCTATAACATCTACAAGCGACCTGTTACGCAAACAAACAATAACATCATCCTGTAGGAAATTTTCTTAGCTTTCTTTCTATATACATATGTATTTAAGGAATGTGTCTCGTTATGGTCGCAAAATGCGATAAATGTAAAAGGTGCGCTAGGATCCTATCCTTGCACATAAAACCGCAAAAAAAATCTCAATATTTTGCCAGTATTCTACGCCATCATTTTAATAGTCATTTGGTGGCTTGGGGGGGGGGCTGCAGCCACAAAGCCCCCTGGCTGCGCCAATGCTGTGTCATGTACTATGGATTTCCGTCCAGTAACGGGCAAGTCGATAAAAAAAACCGCTTTACGAACGACTGAACATATAGTGATTATGCTTACCACCAACAAAAACATCTATGTTGCCTGGATGTCCATACAATTTCTTCAGTTTCCTCCTGACGTTGGAGTCGCTTATTTCGTACTTGAGATCATCGAACGTTTCGGCTGGTGTCATATTACAAAAGCGACGATACTCGGTATATCCCGGAAGAGCGTGGTCGCGCCCTCTATGAATATTCATAGCAGCTAGATCCAACGCCACGGCGTGAGCCACCTTAAAAAGCGTTTCAGTAAGTTCCGCATTGAGATTCTCATCTGGTTTCTTAATCTTCGCCGCTACAGTGAAAAGCCCTCTCAGCAGTGGATCGATGCCTCCTTCTTCGACTAACCTCCAAGGCGAGAAGAATGCCTTGGAAAGCGGCAAGTGGCCCTCCCTTATGGGTTTGAAGTCCCAGTCTAGTCTGTGCAGTACCGGATTGATGAGAGTATGTCCGAAACGGAGAGCCGCTGTCGCGAAAACGTTCGATATGGTGGGGTTGAGGTTCGGATTGTAGCCTCTGTACTCGCCCAACATATCCATCCCTTTTTCTCCTACGACGATGGGGAGCCAAAGTTTGAAGGTTAGATGTTGCATGGCGGAGCCGACGATTTTTCTGGATTCGTGATAGAGTTTGTCCGATTCCCAGTGTGGGTTCATTAGTTTCAGTTCTCGCGCTATCCTGTTGTGCTCTCGCATCCACACCGTGTGCATAGCTAGGAGGGCGACTTGTTCATTTGCTCGGATGTCGCCAGCCACGAAACAATTCAGAATGCTCTCGGTAAGATTACGTCTGCAGTCGACGCCCTGTTGCTCGGCGTACGGCAAAAGCGGTTTTCTTCCTGAAAATGCATTTAAAATCATGTTATACGTTACATTTTCAACTTCCTTGTGGATTTTCTCAAGAAGAGGTGCTTCAAAATTGAATGAAATAATTATATCTAGAACTTGTATCCTGTAACCTATATCCCCTGAAATGCTTTACAATGGGGCGTCACAGATAGAATTAGAGGTCGTTGTAATCGTTGTGGCCATGTGTGGCCAGATAATTTTAGTTTTCCCGCGCCTCCGTCGTTAGACTACGATTTGCAGAATACCCTATTCGTGAAACTTCGCCTTTTATCGATTGGTGAAGCTTTGGAATTCTCTGTGGAGGGAGCTGCCCCCAAAGTTCAACAAACCCCAATTCTAACTTCTTTATTATATTATATTTTTTGAATAATGCGGAAATAATTCTATTGAAATAGAAGGTTACAAATTATTGAGATACGTTTGATCATTGAACACTTACCTGAGAATATAGGACCTTCCCTCAGTCTTCCTCCATCGGTAGTGAGATCCCTCAGGTTCTTAGCGAGCTCCTCTGAGAACCCATAAACCTGCGAAGCATCGATATAGGAAGTAAGCTGGTTTATTTGTTCTCTGTGCTGTATGGCATCGAAAAAGATAGAAGTCATCCCCGATCCGCAAACAGACGATGATCTGATGAAATCTATGCACCTTCTATTCGTCACGCGAGGATCATTCGGGGGTACATCCATGGGGTAGCAAGGAGCAGCGTAGTCGCACGTTTTCTTGCAATCGATACCCTCCCAACTTTCCGAGGTGACCGATGGGGTGGCGTGGTCTAAATCGTGATCCAAAAATTGACCCCACTGCATAACCTATAACCTCAAGATGTACGATAGATTAGTCTTGATATTGGGCAAGTAGTAAATAAAGTGAAACCATACCATGTGTGTTATTTCCGGATCTGGTGTTATTTTTGATGTGGATATCAGAGAAGTTGATACCAATCTAGAGCTAGGCTTCGTATGTCCATAATATTGCCTCCCTTTTATCCATCCTACTGGCTTAGTGAGACCATCTTCGTACATGGGTTTGAGGATACGCCTGAAACCGCTCGAGGAAGCTCCCCACATGGGGTGTTGTAGATTGTTGCAGGTACCATCTATCGAACGGTATTTTGAGTGGAAGCACATGTCTGAGCAATTTTTGAGGAGTCTGTGTGTCATGCAACCTGGAAATTATTAAAATACCGTTATACATTGTAGTTGTGGTATGAAAGTTTGGGAAAGAGTTTTCTTACTCCTCCACACACGAAAAAAACTATACCTGATAATCTTGCGATAAGTTCCAAATGCTCAGCAGACAGTATTTCTTTATAATCGAAGTCAGTTGTTGCATTCATAATCATATTATCTCGTTCAACGTGTTTCCTAATATTCGTCAAGGTTCTTTCATAAACCTCAGCGGCCCTAGCTAGTTCCCTTGCTGGAGCATCAGGATATCTTATGATTCTGAAAATTTCTGCTGGATTGTGCGGCCCTTTATTATTGATGATATTGTCTACAGTTCTGTTGATAGCTCGATCAACTTCTCCTGTAGCTTCTGCGAAGGCTATTTTCACGAATCGGTCGCCAATACCAACACCTGAAATTGAAAACGTATATAATGAAAAATAGATTATATAACCCAATCTTCCGCAAAAAAACTCTCTACAATACAAGCATACAACAGAAAACAACTACCGCCCCCTACGACCACCTCTACCACAGATTTCTGCAAGCAAACTTTGAAAGACGACGTACAACCTCACTCAACGGTAGGTTTTTCAAGAGATAATCGTGTACTATGCAGAATGTACGAATAACGGCGGAAACCCGACGAGTGGCCCCAAGTTAGCTTCGAGTCCAGTATCACTCCAAGGTATTTTACCTCTCTAGCCAGCTCTAGGGGTCTTCCACCCATTACTGGTGATCTGAAACATAAATAACACTGAGATATTGAAATTACCTGTTGGGCTCTGAACGTTTTTCACAGTAATATATCCCGCTGCAGAATCTCTTCCATAGTCGTTCAGCGCTGTGCACTCGTACCTGCCTTGATCTTCCGGAACCACTTTATAGATATACAGGTTTCCAGTGTGGGCCACTTTGAACCTCCCGGTCCTCTGCATGCCGGACCCGTCCTTCTGCCAAGTGATGCCGGGCCTGGGATCCCCCGTAGCTTTGCAAGGCAGTTCTATGGTACTTCCTACCAGAGCCTCGATATTATAGGGTTTGTAAATCAACTTCGCCGGTTTTCGGGAGATCGTTTTCACGTTCACTTGAGCGCTGACTTCCCTGATTCCCATGTCGTTCCTAGCCTCGCAGATGTACAGGGCACTGTCGGATTCTCGAGCGTCTTTGATCTGGAGGAAGGTGTTGTCCTCGCTTAGGTATATCCTCTCGTCTGGCTGGATTTCTTCGTCGTTTTTATACCATATTATTTCTGGGATCGGGGTGCCAGATGCCACGCATTCTAGCCGGATTACGTTGCCTATTTGTATGTTAACGTTCTCGGGTTGGATTGTGAAAATCGGAGCAGCTGAAAAAATATCGGTCAAGTCAAATTCAAATCTTTGAATGTTTTTTTTCAGCATACACATAAAATGATATATCATCTGGAGTATTTTCAGTAATAAGTATTTTTACCTTTGATGATCAAATTAGCTTCAGCTGCTGTTCTGCCATATTCATTGACTGCTTCACACTGATAGCTGCCATGGTCTCCGGGATTGATATTTCTAATGGTGAGTCCGTCTACACCAAAAACATATTTTTCAGAAGAAGGCAGCTGCACACCATTTTTGGCCCACTTGATCACTGGAGCTGGATTACCCGCTGCTACACAGTGTAGCTTGACTTGTGGCTCACCGGCCGACGAATATACTGTTTCTGGTTTACGCCTCAGCTCTGGTGGTCCTTGAATTGAATAAGTCGATTTCTGTATTTTTCAATAAAGATACAAGTATCAACGTCACTTTGTACCGACACGTAATAGGCAAGGACACGAAAAAATATTTTTGCTCCAAATGTGTTGTAAAATACATAATGCATATATAAATGTACCCAGAAAATATTGTTTGAGTCAAATTTCAATTACAACTGGTCTAATTTCGTTCTGATAAATAGCAAATTTCGAATCTACTAATATTGGCGCTCTTGGTGACGTATGTGCCCGAGCAGCCAATAGGCGTAATTGGGTTGAACGTTTAACGGCAACGTTGCCAAGCTTCTAAAACTATAAACCAGAGAACATAAAACCATAGAGATGTGACAGAAGACACGCTATTATTCCCAATGTCAAACGACGAGGCGTATTTGAAAGGTGTGAAAACCACATAGAAATTATAATATATAAAGTATATATATTATAATTTCTATGGAAAACCACCGTGAAAACATTCATAAAACAATATATTTGAATATAACAAAGAACTCGATAGTTTTAATATTGTGAATTATTGTGGTCCATAAAAATGATGTTCGAGAGAGCAAGCTCGTCATTTATTTTTGTTTTGTCTCAAAGGTATTTCAGAGTTTGAATACTTTTTTCCCGTTTATAGGTACTAGTTGAGTGAATGACTATAAACCTCAGAATAAAACACATAGAGATGCTCTGTCTGTACCTAAACAAATAGCTGTGAACATGAACTATCCTTTTCTATTCAATTTCTGGGCGTGAGGGGTTGAAATGTTTGGACAGTTTATTTACATTTGGAGTAAGAAGGACCATAATATAGCAACGAAGAATGACAACTGGATCCGAATGAAATGAGCGGGCATACACCCGATTGAATACGGACTTAACATGTATTGGTTACGTGCACAAATGACAGATCCTGGAGGTAAAACAAACTCAATCGTAGAAAAAGAACAAGAAATAACTTCACTTTTCCATTTAGTTTCGTTTGCTGTTCTTCTATATTTGAACAATTTGTGAAAATTTCTAATTTTTTTACTGAAAAGGGATTGCGTTTCTATTGAAAACTCTAAAGAACGTTTCCGCTATAAATAAAGCGGATAAGTGGGGTTAGGCGAGTTGTCAGATAGCTTAGGTTAGGTTGTTTTACCTCCAGGGACTGTCAGTTGTGCACGAAACCAATAAGGCCATCGCTTGTAAATAAACAAGGTTATGTTGACTTCAAGACAAGGATGGAGAAGGCATCTCTGTGGTCTTTTATTACTCTGGTTCCAGCATTTGTGTTTTGTGGACATAAAATAAGTATGGCAATGTTGCTAAATAATTTCACTCTGTCAACAGTGGGATTGGTTGGCTCGGGTTAGTACGTCACAATGGCGCTGAAAAGAAGTCATTTGAAATTATAAACTTTAAATACTTTTTTTTCATGTTTCAGACAACTCAACAAAAAAAAGAACATTGTCACTAGAGTGTTCATAAGCTGTAGAATCCATCAAAAATATTTTTAAAATTTTGTGTCCTCGCCTATTTAAAAAAAAATAGTACTTTCCATTTGAAATAAAAAATAGGGTACTAATAAATAATCACTGATATATACCATTCAAGATGTTCGGATGATCTGCCATCAAAACGGTCATCTTGGCTGGCCTGGATTTGACCTCTCCTTCGGTATTTTTCGCGACGCACTCGTAGAAACCCCCGTCGTTTTCATCCGTGTTTTGTATCAGAAGAGAACCATGTCCATCTATGGTATACTTGTTTTGGTCCGGTATCAGTTCCTGGTGATCTCTCATCCAATAGACGGACGCCGTGGCATCTCGTACTCTACAAGTGAATGATGCTGATTGACCCCAGGAAACTTCGATGTCACGAGGTTCTTCCATGATCTCCAAGGATTCTGAAGAAATAATAACAGATATTATTAGAAGCCGCGTGATGAGCAAGGATAATGAGCAAGGATGTATGGCTTCAACCTCTACCGAGTTCCATAGCTTTGCCGTTCCTTGGAAGAAAGCCTTGGGAAAGAGATGTTTGGCTTGTCTCCAATTTGACGGCATATATGAATGTGCGGACTGAACTCGACGGGTCAATCTCGATGGGACTGCTCATGGTGAAAACCAAGAATTCTCGATATCGATTGTCGATACTGGCGTTTTTGGACAATTTTGAAAAAGTACTTGATTTAAAATGTTGAGTTGATATAATCTAGGTTCATGTGAGTACAATGTTTTCTATGATCAAGGGAAAAACTATTTTCGTATATTATTTTTTTTTTCATCGTCATACTTTTATGAAACCTAGTTGGATATGTGAATGAAAGTTGCCTTACTACAGTGAAAATCGTCCGACTTCATGCCTTTCAGGGGTTTTCCGCTCATCTCGTGTGGGTATTTGCAATTCGCAGACGCCTCCAGAGAATTTTCAGTCAGCATGTTGGCCAGCCACAGAATTTCACAATCACAAACCAGAGAGTTGTGATCCAATCGCAGTCTTTCTAGGTGATGCAGGTTCTTAAAAGCCCCTTCTGGTACACGTTTCAGCTGATTGTGATGCAAATTTCTGAAAATTCGACAACAAAATACTTCTGAATTTTTGAGCTGAAACTTGGTGAAAATATGGAGAAAAATAACTTTATGAACAACAACAATGTCTCCTGGGGTAGGGATTAGGTCTCGCGCTTGGTGACCGAGAGGTCCTGGGTTCATTTCCCAGCCGGGGCGAGCTTTTTTATTTTTCTGAATGGTTGAATCTCGTTGCCGGCTGGAAATAATCCTCCACGATTCACTGTTGCGTTAAAAATTAATAATGCTGCTCCTAACGTGGCGTAAGGAGTTAGTAACAAGTTTATTGATGAGCAGGTTCTACTTGCACCCGGCAGCCCCCCTTCTTTGACCCTCTTTGCTGATATATCCATCCACACAACTTTGGAGAGTATTGGCTTGTATAAGATGCGGGTAAACATATTTTAACATACATTCAAACATGTTATCGGTGAGTGATTACTGGGTCCGAGAATCATGTACCCTGAGTAGTCATCTTACGTTTAATAAAAGAGGAGGAACACAGACATTGACTGTCTACATATTTACATATCCAGGAGCGGCGATTTCCTGCACAAATGAATGATATTTTTTTTGACACAAATTTCCAAATTTTATGTGGTTTTCCACTACTTTTGGTGGTGACAGCACAGTGTATACTTTTTGGCAGTTGGTCGTAATTCACCAGGTATAGTTGCAGAGAAATGTTTAAGAACACCTTCAAAAAACTATTCACGCTGTTTTTATAGACAGGAAAATTTATTGTTACATTCATCCACTCTTCAACTAGTACGAGAAAATCAAATGACTATCTGTTACTTACAGTCTTTTTAACGACGGGAGATTTGAAAACGTTCCAGCATCGAATTGTTCCAGAAGATTATTATGCAAATATCTGCAAATGAAACCAACGATTATAATTTTCAACAAGAGAAAACATTGAATTTGTCTATCTCTAACCGTTCTCGAGTTGGTCAGCTCTGAATCAGTTTTCAAATGGTTTTTTTGCCGCCAAAAATATGTCTGATGAGTTTTCGACATTTTCGTTCAAAGATTCGTAATCAGCACGTCAAAATACGTTGGAGGACAAATATTTGAAATTAAAAAAATGAAAAATAAAAAAGTGTAAAAAATTATGTATGGCAAAAAAATAATATACTCGACTTTTTTGTCCGTCGATTTTTTCCGTTCAAATTCTCAGTATATACTAATTCGTCCATTCTGAATCGATTGGCGTTCGCAGAATTGGTCTATCTCTAACCGTTCTCGAGTTGGTCAGCTCTGAATCAGTTTTCAAATGGTTTTTTTGGCGCCAAAAATATTTCTGATGAGTTTTCGACATTTTCGTTCAAAGATTCGTAATCAGCACGTCAAAATACGTTGGAGGACAAATATTTGAAATTAAAAAAATGAAAAATAAAAAAGTGCAAAAAATTATGTATGGCAAAAAAATAATATACTCGACTTTTTTGTCCGTCGATTTTTTCCGTTCAAATTCTCAGTATATACTAATTCGTCCATTCTGAATCGATTGGCGTTCGCAGAATTGGTCTATCTCTAACCGTTCTCGAGTCGGTCAGCTCTGAATCAGTTTTCAAATGGTTTTTTTGGCGCCAAAAATATTTCTGATGAGTTTTCGACATTTTCGTTCAAAGATTCGTAATCAGCACGTCAAAATACGTTGGAGGACAAATATTTGAAATTAAAAAAATGAAAAATAAAAAAGTGCAAAAAATTATGTATGGCAAAAAAATAATATACTCGACTTTTTTGTCCGTCGATTTTTTCCGTTCAAATTCTCAGTATATACTAATTCGTCCATTCTGAATCGATTGGCGTTCGCAGAATTGGCTTATCTCTAACCGTTCTCGAGTCGGTCAGCTCTGAATCAGTTTTCAAATGGTTTTTTTGGCGCCAAAAATATTTCTGATGAGTTTTCGACATTTTCGTTCAAAGATTCGTAATCAGCACGTCAAAATACGTTGGAGGATAAATATTTGAAATTAAAAAAATGAAAAATAAAAAAGTGCAAAAAATTATGTATGGCAAAAAAATAATATACTCGACTTTTTTGTCCGTCGATTTTTTCCGTTCATATTCTCAGTATATACTAATTCGTCCATTCTGAATCGATTGGCGTTCGCAGAATTGGTCTATCTCTAACCGTTCTCGAGTTGGTCAGCTCTGAATCAGTTTTCAAATGGTTTTTTTGGCGCCAAAAATATTTCTGATGAGTTTTCGACATTTTCGTTCAAAGATTCGTAATCAGCACGTCAAAATACGTTGGAGGACAAATATTTGAAATTAAAAAAATGAAAAATAAAAAAGTGTAAAAAATTATGTATGGCAAAAAAATAATATACTCGACTTTTTTGTCCGTCGATTTTTTCCGTTCATATTCTCAGTATATACTAATTCGTCCATTCTGAATCGATTGGCGTTCGCAGAATTGGTCTATCTCTAACCGTTCTCGAGTTGGTCAGCTCTGAATCAGTTTTCAAATGGTTTTTTTGGCGCCAAAAATATTTCTGATGAGTTTTCGACATTTTCGTTCAAAGATTCGTAATCAGCACGTCAAAATACGTTGGAGGACAAATATTTGAAATTAAAAAAATGAAAAATAAAAAAGTGTAAAAAATTATGTATGGCAAAAAAATAATATACTCGACTTTTTTGTCCGTCGATTTTTTCCGTTCATATTCTCAGTATATACTAATTCGTCCATTCTGAATCGATTGGCGTTCGCAGAATTGGTCTATCTCTAACCGTTCTCGAGTTGGTCAGCTCTGAATCAGTTTTCAAATGGTTTTTTTGGCGCCAAAAATATTTCTGATGAGTTTTCGACATTTTCGTTCAAAGATTCGTAATCAGCACGTCAAAATACGTTGGAGGACAAATATTTGAAATTAAAAAAATGAAAAATAAAAAAGTGTAAAAAATTATGTATGGCAAAAAAATAATATACTCGACTTTTTTGTCCGTCGATTTTTTCCGTTCATATTCTCAGTATATACTAATTCGTCCATTCTGAATCGATTGGCGTTCGCAGAATTGGTCTATCTCTAACCGTTCTCGAGTTGGTCAGCTCTGAATCAGTTTTCAAATGGTTTTTTTGGCGCCAAAAATATTTCTGATGAGTTTTCGACATTTTCGTTCAAAGATTCGTAATCAGCACGTCAAAATACGTTGGAGGACAAATATTTGAAATTAAAAAAATGAAAAATAAAAAAGTGTAAAAAATTATGTATGGCAAAAAAATAATATACTCGACTTTTTTGTCCGTCGATTTTTTCCGTTCAAATTCTCAGTATATACTAATTCGTCCATTCTGAATCGATTGGCGTTCGCAGAATTGGTCTATCTCTAACCGTTCTCGAGTTGGTCAGCTCTGAATCAGTTTTCAAATGGTTTTTTTGGCGCCAAAAATATTTCTGATGAGTTTTCGACATTTTCGTTCAAAGATTCGTAATCAGCACGTCAAAATACGTTGGAGGACAAATATTTGAAATTAAAAAAATGAAAAATAAAAAAGTGCAAAAAATTATGTATGGCAAAAAAATAATATACTCGACTTTTTTGTCCGTCGATTTTTTCCGTTCAAATTCTCAGTATATACTAATTCGTCCATTCTGAATCGATTGGCGTTCGCAGAATTGGTCTATCTCTAACCGTTCTCGAGTTGGTCAGCTCTGAATCAGTTTTCAAATGGTTTTTTTGGCGCCAAAAATATTTCTGATGAGTTTTCGACATTTTCGTTCAAAGATTCGTAATCAGCACGTCAACATACGTTAGAGGACAAATATTTGAAATAAAAAAAATTAAAAATAAAAAAGTGCAAAAAATTATGTAAAACTATTTCATTGGCTCTATAACTATGTTTAAATTAGTGTTTATAATATTTTCCATATTGTTGAAATAATAATTTAATATATTTCAGCATCAGCCTAACGTTTGTTTGAAATTTTTACACAATGATGTAAATTGATTACTTTCATTGCAGACTTCCATTGTCTGGAGTGTTGTTACTGTGAGCACGACGTTTCAATCGGTTCAGCATCTCCGATCGTTATCAAGTGTGTACTAAACGCCAGAATAATGCGAGGAACTTCATTTGTCTTGATGTAATCAACAGGACTACCTGTTGTCTTAATTGGCCATCCATACACAAATAAAGAGAAACGTCTAAATCCAAGCCAGCAACGCTTTCAGTCAATCGAGCAAGAAAATTGAGAATGCATGGAAAATATTATTCAATAACAGGCCAATTCTAGGAGAATACAAACGGTAAGGGCCTCTACTCATTACCACGCTTTTAGGTATGGCAATTAAAAAAAAAAACAGGTAGTCCTGTTAATCACCCTTACCTACTGTACGATCGGAAATACTGAACCGATTGAAAGGTCGTGCTCATATAGTAACAATCCAGACAACGGGAGTCTCAATAAAAGTAGTCAAGCATCAACCTATAGACTAACTCAGCTTATACATTTTTTGAACTCTGAAAGCTATGATACTAACAATCTTTCCAATCTGTGGAGCCCTTGGAATACATTCGAATCTAAGTGACGAATTCTGTTGTCGTAAAGATAGAGATTTTGCAAGCTAAGCAATCCATCGAAAATTCCATTTTTCAGGGAAGTCAGGAAATTGTTGTTGATCAGCAAGCTCACCATGTATCTGTTGTTCTTGAAACTTCCTTGTCGTATTTCTTTGATTTTGTTGAATCGAAGATCTCTGAAACAATAACAGGAATATATTAATGAATGACAAGTATTTTGTTTTCTCCGCGTTCCAAGTTCACTTATTGTAAAACCAATCAATGCATTTTTCTTTCATCCTTTTAATTTATTGCCATGCGTCGGCGTTGTTGAAGACCTTTGGGAGACACAAAATAATTTTCTTCGATTACATTTTCAGTAGACTGCAACATACTTAGGGCCAGGTAGCCGAATGGTTAGAAGTGCCGTCTTTCAGTCATTCCGGCTGCCGATCGTGTGGGTTCAAAGCCTACCGACTGCAGAATTTTTTTTGATGGCCCGAGAAAGTGCTAGGAATCGCACGTAAAGACCTTGGTAATCCTTGGTTCGGCTTGGTTCGACTTTTGAGGGCTGCCGTTCGTAAAGGGACGACAGCTGCTTAACAATTTTCTAATTTCCAAAATACAAAACACATTATCACATTATCAGCTGTACATTTTGAATAATCATTTTGAAATCGTGCCACCTCGATTTCTGGAGTTTTTGTTTGTTTCAAACAAACCAATTTGATCAAACTATTTGACCGTGAGCCACAGGCTTTGGTCATTTTATTCGAACAAAAACTCCGATGGAACTTCACCACGTCAGTATATGCAATTAGAAGTTATCCTATATCGAGTGCAGGGCCCTGAAACCCGGAAATTGGCACTCTTCATGTCCCAAGGCAAGGTCGCAGTAATAGAAAACAGTTTAACGAAAATCTGAATCGAAAACTAATAAAGGGTGTGAGCGGCATTGTTCGCTTTCATTTTAAGTAAGTCAACCAGAAACATGCGTAATTTAAAAATAAACGCTTGTGTATGATATATCTGGAGTGTTATTTATAGACCCCGAACTTGCTGGAGATTTTCAACGAGCAATTACATTTGCTAATCCAAGTAAAAAAATATTACAACAACGTTTGGAATATTTGAGTAACAGCAGAAACTCAGGAATTGGTGTATTTATTAAAGGATCTATGGACTTTTATGGAATGGAATGGAATTATTATCCTAAAATTGGTAGAATATTCAGGAAATCACTGGGAGAAAGAGAAGGTAACTACTCAGAAATACCGGGTGACATAGGATATCGGACGACCCGTGTAACTTCTGCAATCGTGAACGATTTTGTCTGAAAGTTGGTACAGTCATAAGCAACCAATTCGGCAGTGCCGGATTTAGGAAGGGGCCATGGGACTATCAGCCCCCGGCGGTGAATTTTAAGAGGCGGTAAAGCAAGCAGTAATACACTCGTCGCCGACGAGGCGACAAGTATATTATATTGCTTCTTGATTTTTATAAGCCGCCTCTTAACTCGTCGCCTTTTGAAGCAAACGCGCAATTAGCGATCGCCGGCACCGCATCAAAAGGACTAGGTTGGGATACTGTTTTTGTGAAAATCATAACATTCACTAATCAAGCGTTAACGGTGCCTTGGACGCTACAATAAAAAATAATGTTCTTATTCCTGATGATTAGTTATGCCAGAGTGGTGAAAGGTCATGAAAATGCGAATCTTTACTTTCAGATTTTTTCTTTTCAGTCTTTTCACAATATCTATCAGATGTAGGTCAATGTCCAGCGTGGCTTTAGCCGGGGAAGTAGTCGTTTTCTGTTAGATATTACAAATGAATCACATTTTTCAATTTTCATAGAGAGTGTTCCCCTTTCAGCATGAATACCTCCCAAGAGGTTATTTTGAACGATGGAAAATATCGACTATAGTTTGTCTTTCAGCCGCAGATGATTCCACAACAGATTTTATGAATATCCTATTCATACTTTCGAACAAAAATCAACCAATTCGGATTTTTTCACATATATGTCAGATTGCGTGGTTGGTTGCTTTTCAGAAAAGGAAACATTTCTGTATTCAAAACATGCCTAAAATATGCTGGAGATCCAAAATTACAGACATTTTCAGAACTCACCAAGATTTATTTTTTAATTTTTTTAAAAGAAATAAAGGCCATTTATTATGATTATTATTATTACACCCAAGGTTTGTTTCGGATCTCCTGACCTTTGACTGCTATATTTATTATTTCTCTGATATTTTTTCACTTATAATTACACAAGTGGTTTGTATTTTATCGGGTAAATTTCGGTTGTTTAAGGAGAAACTGTTTCCTAGCAATTCGACGAGAATAATAACTGTCAACTATTAAAAACACGATACCGAAGGTGGCGTGTTTTTAGGTTGACAGTTATTCGAGTCAAATTGCTAAAGGAAACAGTTTAGAATTTGAACAACACAAATTTAGCCGATATCAATAGAAACCTCGAGTGTAATTCGGCAGGACAATTTAATAAATAAGAAATTCAGAAACATATCAATGTCAAACTATTCATTTTGGCAACCAACATCGCGATAATAATTGACAAACAAATGAATAAGTGAAAAAAACACTAGTGTATTTGTCGCTGTAAAAGTTAAAGCTAACTTTTGCCGCTGTCAAAGTGACAATTGCATATGCGATTTTTTTATACATGAATTAAATTGTCCTCTTAAATTGCTGCAGATCCACTACACATCGGATTGCTCAATAGAAAATGTCTGTACGTTCAATAGCATTTGGCCGATTCAACTATCAAATTGAGTATTCGAGGCCATGTTCTTATCGTCGTGTCCGTAAAACATAAATAGGTTATCTCATCTGTCTCTGAATTATGTGTATTGTTATCACCACCCACCTACCAAATATCCTCAGTACAAGTTACTTCCATTTTCTCTAAATAAGTTTGATTTCAATAATATTCAAACTATACTTTAATTTGAATAATAATGCAAAGCACGTGGTATATTCGGAACCATTACATATTTTTGGTAACACTGAATATTGACTGAAAGCTCGACCAGTTGGTCTAGACCATACACGTGATAGAGAAGTCCCACACTGAGGAAAATCGTTATATTGAAGTTTTTGCTACGATACTTCTCGCTAACATACCTAATAAGAAATATTATACTATAACAAAGTTTCGAATAGAACTAGCACATTGAAACCCTACGGCAGCGAAAACGATTTTCCCTATAGAAAGCATTGCCGATAAAACAATTGCAAATGTTTCCCTGTAACTAAGATGTCTAAAAACCCTAGTGTGCCGACTGATTAGATTTTGTTTAGAATTTTTGGAAGACAAAACAAATGAATTAGTGGTCTACTTTTATAATCCACTCCAGAGATGGCGTCTTCTTCCTCGTGTCAACACTGTCAACATTCCAAGGAAATGGTGATTGTGATTGCTAATTGAATTTTAAGGAATCTTATTACACTCTTTTATTACCATACGAAAGAAATAGTCCATACTCGAAATGGAAGATCAAAAGTTTTATTGAAAAAATAACACTACTAAAATTGTGTGATTTTTTCCAAAAAAAATCTAAAAACCAATGAAGTCAATAGTTGTAGTGTGATAAAAAAGTGTGCAATTTTTTTGTATTATTGATGTGTTTCTTCATTTTTCTTATATTTTAATAATTTGATCATGTTTCGTTTTCGTGCCGACAATCCAGAAAGATGAACAAAGTAGGTAACTCATTTATATTCAGTATAGAAATTGAGTACTCACCACTTAGAATCTGAACATACTTTGAAACAGACATTTTATTTCAAAACGCCATGCATGTTGACAATATTTTATGGCAAAAATGTTTTCTAATTCAATCAACTCTGGATGCGTTTTTTATCTTACCGTTTCTTGAAATCTTCCATAAGTAGCGAAAGTCCGCGATAAAGTAAAAAATATAAATTTTTGTCCATTCCCACTGAAATCTATCAATGTTTTGTCTTCAGTAAGCTTGTTAAATTTTTGGTTATTTTCCATGCATTCCTTCTATTTTGAAATGGGGAAATCTTTTTAGTGTAGTTGATCAAAAAATACACTTTTCTGTCGAACAAAATTGCACAATAGAAATAGGTATTTTCACTATTAAATGTAATATTAAACGGTTTTTTAAAAGTGGAAGAACAATATAACACTTTAACTCATCACAAATATCAAATCCTAAATGCAATTAAACTCAAACTTCAAAGCCACAAAATTATTCTTTATTTCTTTAAAAAAGTTTATAGTGAAAACTCGGGCACAAATGCACAGATATCAGTGAGAGAGCATGCGCTGCGCATAAGATTGACAGGTGCTAATGGTGAATTTCCATGCGATGCAGCTGAACTGCAATACTTCTATATGAAATTTAAGTTGATTATATTTCAGCAAAAAAATTAATAAATCATATCGAAAATGTAACAAATACAACTGATTGGGGACAGTAATTCCGTATATTTTACCATAATTATATTGTTTTACTAATTTCATGTTCGTGAATCGTGGGCAAAACTTCAAACTTCTGTTCATGAAAATTAACCCTAACAAGAAAATCGACGGTGGCAGTGCACTCAAGACTCAAGTGTTGCGGGATATTAACAGCCCACGGATTCATTTGTTTTCTCGTAATCAAGTTGGCGAATGTCTCTCGTTTTATACCACAGATTTACACGTATAAGTCGGTACACCAGGGTTTTTGAGCATCCTACCTGTAACCAAATAGCAGAAGGGCAACAGAAATAGTGATTTTGAACAGTGTTAGTTCTGGTAACCGATCGTCACATGTTCACCGTCGACGTGATTTAATAAATCACATTTTGAAATAATATAAGTTGAGTGCCAGAAATGTTTCCAGAGAACGAATCTGCTGTCAAGAATATTTTATGAGTTTCGTATAGTGTTTGATTGATTGAATATCAATTGAGATTTCACTCAAATTAATGGTTATTATAATGATGCAATGCAGATATATCAGTGTACCTATCAATTATCTTATTCAATTTGCTTATCCAACTGATTTTCGAATAACTCCACGACTGTCGACTAGTCTAGTTTGGTATTTAACAATTTGAGATGCCTTTTACGTGCCGTAATATGATATGTTCCACGTAAATACTAAAATTATAATATGAAACCGCATACTGAGATGGGAATAGCATGAAAGGTTCATCGCTTTCAAAGTAAATGGCTATGATGTGCTCATTTGGACAAATGTTGTATGATGAATGGACAATAATACTACTTTAGAATGTCCATTTAATGATTTAATCCAGTACGATTGGGTTTTGAGACGAGGATCGATTGCAGCACCACCAAACTTGGGATGCTAGTTGTTGGAACCATGATAAACACGAAAAAAAAATTGTTTACCGAAATTTCAGGGGTGGAACATATTTTTTTTTCGTTTAAAAATAAATGAATAGATTTTTGCTGTAATCTTGGAAAGTATATGATTTATCGGAAGAACAACTCTCAACAGGGTGAAAGATTTTCCACAAAATTGATCCCTAGTAATTTTTTATGAAATACGCTCGTATTCTCAGAAAACGTTATTGAACGCCGACATCAAATTTCAGGTTCACGCTTACCCGCCGCTGAAAGTGCTGGCGGAGCCGAATATTTGATTGCTAAAAATGATCGGAGAAGGAAACGGAAAAGTTCATGTCGTTTCTGATTACTCTTACCTTCTCATGCAAATATAATATGCGAGTATTTGAGTACCTAAAATGGGTTTTGTCGCACTTCACGGAGATGTTTGCGGATGATCCGAAAATCATATAATTTAGTAAATATGGAATTTTTATACTGAAGCAGCAACCCAAACCCTCTTTGGAATATATATGCAACAATTTTAAAGTAGTGTGACAGGTCCTCCTTATACATGCCAAAAATAGTAATTTATGTATCAAGTGAGTAAAGTGATACTTTTTTACGAGTAGGAAATGTTGACGCACGACGCGGCATTGACGCGGCATTCCTACGAGTAAAAAAAACACTTTACTCACGAGTTTCATTTTTTTCTACAACTGTCAAAAAAAATAACCAATTCATACTTTTTTGCAAATATGAAATGAATTTGGCATATTTTCATTGATTCATTATTCGAGTTCGAAGAGTATGCCAAAGAGTTGAGTTTCAAACAAATGAAACGAATAATTTCGACAGAGTCGAAATCCCTTTCTCTTCACACTATCCCGCAAAATGAAAAATTTGAAGCGAATATTAAAATAACATATTCATCGAGGTCAATATTATTATTATCAATGTTGACTTGGCTTTCGAATAACTAGTCCATCGAAATAACTTTTCATTTTCTCAGATTTGAATTCAAAATAAATAAACAATCCTCGTGAAGCAACGAATACCTACCTTTTTCTTTCTTTGAACTATGTCAAGGAAATCTCATATTTGCACTATCCACGATTTTCTCCGTTCAATCTTCATCACTTTTCATTTCTACTTAAAATAAATTTATTGTTATCAAGAATTCGTTATCTGGATAGATGCCCAATTTCACAAATTTCATTAATTATTGTTGTCAAATAGTTTCTGACGGCCAAACACCAATTGCCACCTTGGATTGCTTAGTGTAGATTAGATCCAATAGTTCCTTAGAGGTATATGCTATTATTTTGAATATATTCGCCGCGATAGTTTGAAATTTTGACAATACTTATTTAATAGTAAGAATGCTAAGAATATTATTGGTGAAACATTTGTATATCAGATATTTATAGGTAATAAGTTGCCGAAGAAAATGAGAACTGAGAAATCGTATGATGATAGTGAAATATTGTAATACTTTACGCACACAAACCCCACAAAAAAAGTGGACTTTTTTTGACAGTTTTGTCACATATTCATTAAATTCTTCCCGAATTACAATCTAGCTTTTTCTTGTCAAAGTAAACTTGACATTTATAATTCGAATTTTGTTGCCATTATAGGACGATTCAACAACAATTTTTTCAGGGGCAGTTTTTTTCGTTGAATTGTCAGAGGCAACAAATTTCTCATTAATACTTGTCAAGTATTCGACAAAAAAAAGCTCTCGTGTAATTATAAGTGACAATTTAATTCATGTATAAAAAATCGCATATGCCACAGTGCAATTGTCACTTTGACAGCGGCAAAAGTTAGCTTTAACTTTTACAGCGACAAATACACTAGTGTTTTTTTCACTTATTCATTTGTTTGTCAATTATTATCGCGGTGTTGGTTGCCAAAATGAATAGTTTGACATTGATATGTTTCTGAATTGCTTATTTATTAAATTGTCCTGCCGAATTACACTCGAGGTTTGTATTGATATCGGCTAAATTTGTGTTGTTCAAATTCTAAACTGTTTCCTTCAAGCAATTTGACTCGAATAACTGTCAACCTAAAAACACGCCACCTTCGGTATCGTGTTTTTAATAGTTGACAGTCATTCTCGTCGAATTGCTAGGAAACAGTTTCTCATTAAAGAAACCAAATTTACCCGATAAAATACAAACCACTTGTGCAATTATAAGTGAAAAAACTTACAACACGGTCGTCAACAAAGGCGGATTCGGCACTTCCAGCAGCTCCAGCTTCATACACCTCACGGTCCTCTTGAGACAATAGCATTTCGAGGGACAACCGGCCAACACGGAAAAATGCTTTTTGTGGATCTGCGATTCGCCGCCTGCCGCGATCAGGGCCATCAGCACCAAACAAAACAAACCCTGCATTGTTACCAGTATCTCATCCACTGAACATCACCCAGAACCGAGAATCAAATCGACGCGGTCCAGCAGTGCACGGATTTCGACGAAAAGACGATCTCGCGATTCTGCAGGAGATCGTTTACATACGCGGATGCTGACGCGACTGAAACCCGCTGAAAACCATGACTGAGCAAGTGGTGAGCGCTCAAACACCACGCCGAAAGACCGGGCACGGCCGCCTAGGATGAAAGGGGAACGAAAGGAAGTGCGGGATTTTGATGCGATATATTTCAGTTTTTTTTTTATTATGTGAAACGGTCTTCCAGCTGACGCCGACGGCATAATTAACTTTTAATTGCGTAGATTTGTCACCACGATAAATTATTTGTTTTATGTGTTAATTTGGGTATTTTTTGTTACGGTAATTTCATGCACTGGAAATAAAAAGAAATAGGTACCTAATCTGTCATCTGTGATAATCGCTGAAAATAAGTCATATTCCGACTGACCTGAATATGCTTTATTTATGCCGAGGATTACGACCAACGACAATACAAAAATTTCCTAATGTTAATATGTAAAAATAATAATAATTATAATAATACTGAGTATTTCAAACTTTCACTCTCTACAAATTTGCCGAATAATGTTAAATTTGGCGCACATTTCCAGAAACGACGACAATACAAGAATTTCATAATATCAATGTTATATTAATATTAATAATAATAATAAAAATAATAATTAAGAATTGTAATGGGAATTTTCATATTCAATTCCTAGCTATGGTCGGAATACCCTGAAATTGGGCCCACATATAAATGACCGATGGCAATACAAGGACTTCATTGCAAAAATGATAATAATAATATTGTGAATTTTTTAATTTATTATCCACCCATTTCCAATAGTCCGGATATCCTAAAATGTGGCATATATATCAAGGACCGACGATAATACAAGAATTTCATATCATTAATGTTATGATGATGATGATAATAATAATAATAATAATAATAATGAATGAGCAGGGGGAGCAACCGTCATCCAAGGCCTTGGTGAGTTGCGACACCACCTTCCGGAGCAACGGGTGCAAAACCGAACCGACCAATTCTGCGAATGCCAATGGATTCAGAATGGCCGATATAGTATATACTGAGAGTTTGAACGGAAAAAATCGACGGACAAAAAAGTCGAGTATATTATTTATTTACCACACATAATTTTTTGCACTTTTTTATTTTTCATTTTTTTAATTTCAAATATTTGTCCTCCAACGTATTTTGACGTGCTGATTACGAATCTTTGTACGAAAATGTCGAAAACTCATCAGAAATATTTTTGGCGCCAAAAAAACCATTTGAAAACTGAATCAGAGCTGACCAACTCGAGAACGGTTAGAGATAGACAAATTCTGCGAACGCCAATCGATTCAGAATTGTCAAATTAGTATATAATGTGAATTTCGAGTCAATGGAAAAAATTGAAAATTACTCGAAAAAAGTTGAAAGGGGTAAAAATCATGAAAAATACTAAGTCGTCACATCGACTTGAAATTTGCACTTTATACGTGAAATTTCATGCTCATTCCGAAAATGTATGATTTTTATATGCTCAGATAAGCCAGATATAAGATTTAGCCGGAAAAGGGTGTTTAAGGTAGAAGATCCAATTTTATGAGATTTTTATTTTTCATTTTTCGAATTTCAAATTTTGTCTTCCAACGTATTTTGACGTGCTGATTACGAATCTTTGAACGAAAATGTGGAAAACTCATCAGAAATATTTTTGGCGCCAAAAAAACCATTTGAAAACTGAATCAGAGCTGACCAACTCGAGAATGGTTAGAGATAGACCAATTCTGCGAACGCCAATCGATTCAGAATGGCCGAGTTAGTATATACTGAGAATTTGAACAGAAAAAATCTACGGACATAAAAGTCGAGTATATTATTTATTTACCATACATAATTTTTTCCACTTTTTTATTATTTATTTTTTCAATTCCAAATATTTGTCCTCCAACGTATTTTGACGTGCTGATTACGAATCTTTGAACGAAAATGTCGAAAACTCATCAGAAATATTTTTGGCGCCAAAAAAACCATTTGAAAACTGAATCAGAGCTGACCAACTCGAGAACGGTTAGAGATAGACAAATTCTGCGAACGCCAATCGATTCAGAATTGACGAATTAGTATATACTGAGAATTTGAACGGAAAAAATCGACGGACAAAAAAGTCGAGTTTATTATTTATTTACCATACATAATTTTTTGCACTTTTTTATTTTTCAATTTTTTTATTTCAAATATTTGTCCTCCAACGTATTTTGACGTGCTGATTACGAATCTTTTAACGATAATGTCGAAAACTCATCGGAAATATTTTTGGCGCCAAAAAAACCACTTGAAAACTGATTCAGAGCTGACCAACTCGAAAACGGTTAGAGATAGACCAATTCTGCGAACGCCAATCGATTCAGAATTGACGAATTAGTATATACTGAGAATTTGAACGGAAAAAATCGACGGACAAAAAAGTCGAGTATATCATGATAGATAATTTTTTGAACTTTTTTTCTTTTAGTTTTTGGAATTTAAAATTTTTGCCCTCTAACGTATTTTGACGTGCTAATTCCAAATCTTTGAACGGAAATTTCGAAAACTCATCTTACATATTTTTGGCGCTAAATTCAGAGCTCCTCAGCAGGTCAAGTGGGCTGAAGTCGGAGGCCGAGTGCCGGGATGGTGTCTGAAGCCCGTATGACACGATCCAGTTTTTTATCTAGTCTCAGAATGAGAAACTGTACTGATCCAATGAACATGCTTCCTGTCAGAATATTTTGTGTTATATAGTGTTACACAACATTGTATTTTCACACAGATGATAAATTTTATTATCAGCGCTTAATCAACTTGAAAAGTAATTCATTTTATGAGTGAAAGACTGAACCGTGTCATACGGGCTTAACGTACTAACCATATATTTATTAACTAACTTTTTAATGTCAACAAGTACCTGAACGTTTCTTTTGGAAATCATACTTATTACGTGTGTTTGTAGAATAATTAGAATCTAAGCTAATCTAATAATCAACTGATATATGGATTTTTAAAATCAACCTACACTTCAGCCTGGGTTGGTTGAGGTCCAATTGTCATTTTTAAAGAGCAGTGGTCACGTGTCCTGGAATGCCTAATTGCTCTAGGCCATTAAAGGAAGAAGAAGAAGAATTATTCCAATTGAGGTTAAGAGTCTCGTATTTTTTTGTTTACAATTTTTTTCGAACTTCAATATTTTCAAAATGCCATTTTCCTTATTATTAAAATGAGATTATACACAGTGCTACAACTAGGAATACTATTATCCATCGCACTAGTGATATTTTATTTATACAGCATTAGATTATTGAACAACCGAGGATTGATTATTGAAGAAGAGCCAGAAGATGCGTATGATCAAATTACTACAGAAAGAATATCGTTCAACAAGTAAGAATTATTACCACTCGATGCAACTTTTTCACTCCTAATGTTTCAGAAATGATATTGTGGTTGCTGTTGTTGCTTGCGGAGACAGATTGTACGAAACGCTGAATATGTTGAAGTCGGCTTTGATGTTCAGCAAGGAGAAATTGAATTTTGTAATCGTTTCAGAAGACAGATTGATAGAAAGCTTCAAAGAAAAGGTATTTTTTTTAAAAATTTCAACTATCGGACTATTTAATTTTTTCTCAACAGTTAGGCGAGTGGAGGGCATTTATGAACAATGCTTTCACGTTCAAAGTTTTGCCATTAACGTTTCCATCTGACAACCCTTTAGAATGGAAAAAACTCTTCAAGCCGTGTGCTGCCCAGAGATTATTTTTGCCGGTAAGTATTTGATAATGAAAATAAAAATAAATACACCATCTGTGCAATTAATCAACTTCTCAAACATGTATTGAAAATGTTGGAAGAAAAACAAAACTGTGGGATTGCTTTTTAATATGAGCGAAGCATTCGACCTCGTGGACGTTGACATACTGTTACATAACTTATTAACTTACAGCTTTATGGAATTCGCAGATCTGCATTGACATGGATTACTTACTATCTTTCAAATGTTCTGCTGTAAAAAGTGTATCAATGGGAGTACCACAAGGCTCAGTCTTGGGACCACTTCTTTTCCTTATTTCATCAATGATTTTCCTAAATACTGTACAGAAGCCTTATTCTATGTACAGTGGCGTGAAACTATATAATAAGCTCAATAATGGGATAAAATCATCTCCAAATGTCAGTGTATTTAAGAATAAACTAAGGTTATTTCTGGTTCAATTCAATTTTGATTGATTGATATATGTTGTAGGCCTTTATTCGTGGATAAGAAGATTCTTACTTTAACTAGTATGTTGATCTACGAAGCAGTAATATTTGTAACTGAAAATATGGCACTTTATACATGTTATGACAGAAATCACAGACATAATACTCGAAATAAAAACAATCTTCTGAATATTAGGCCCAACTTCACATATATACAGAAAAATATCCCTTTCTCAGTAATCAACATATATAACAAACTACCAGAATCATTGAGGACACAGCACATCAAGAAGCTGAAAACTAAATTAAAAAACATGCTTTTTTCAAAAGCATACTTTTTTCAAAAGCATACTATTCACTGGACGAGTATTTCACTGATACATTACAGTAGTAATAGTTATTTTATTTTACTTATTTTGTGTTTTTAAGATTCACTGTCTTTCACTTTCTGATTTTGTATATACAGTTAATTTTACATTTGTGTTTGTGTGTGTTTCACTTGTGATATTCTGTAATTTGTAATTTTTATGATTTACTGTTATACATTTTGATTTTATCTATAATATGTTATCTGGTATCTAGGTGTGTGTATGTATGTATATATTGCTTATAGGGGCTGTACCAAAATTGTTAATTTTACTTTGTTTATGACCTATTTACACTGTTTGTGTTTATATGTATACAGGGTGTTAATTAAGTACGTTGACAAACTTCGGGAGGTAATTCTTTGAAAGTTTTCAGGATGAAAAGTTCATATTAACATATGCCCCAAACGGCTTAGTTTTCGAGATACAGGGTGATAAATATACATTTTTTTCAAGATTTTTTAGAGTTAACTTCGACATTTTCGATAAGAATCAGTTCAAATTGGGCAAGTACAATTCATTCAATAGTACGCACAATACAAAATAATTCATTTCTCAAATAATTCACAGGGTCCTTCTCTTTTCAGAGTCAAGCCTTGTTCAACCCTTCAGAATTTTTTTTCGGCTGTCACTGACATGTTATGAGACAGGAATGATCAATGTTGTTTCATTTAACATCGTTATATTCTAAGTTTTTCATTTACTTGAACGGTTCAGGAGCTACAAGGAAAATATTAATGCGAACATTTTCCAGTACCGCATAACTTAAGGAAATTTGAGAAGAAAATATTCTCACAAACTTCGAAGGGTGATTCTTTGATAGTTTTCAGGACGAAAAGTTCATATAAACATATGTCCTAAACGGCTTGGTTTTCGAGATACAGTGTGATAAAAATAAAACAAAAAATAATATTTTTTGGAGTAGACTTCGACATTTCCGACAATAATCAGTTCAAATTAGGCGATGCATAATAATTAATTTCTTAAATAATTCTATTCACAGGGTCCTAATTTTCTGAGGGTATTAGATTAAATATCTTCCTGTACAAGATTATCTATTTTGTATCCGCGGAAGCTTTTGAATTTGTTACTCACAGAATCACCTAGATCAAACATTTGTATGAAAGCTGGTCTTTATATTTTTTATTTTATAATTTTTATTCATCGTAGATTTTTCTAATTCTGAAAAAATATTTCTTACAATAATTGAGAATGTTTTATTATCGAATTTTTCTAATGTTACGGGACACTGGAAAATGTTTGCATTAATATTTTCGTTATAGCTCCTGAACCGTACAAGTAAATGAAAAACTTCAAGAAAACAACATCATTAATTATTCTGTCACACAATCTCTCACTGTATGTATTTTTATCATCCTGTATCTCGAAAACCAAGCCGATTGGGACATATGTTTACATGAACTGTTCGTTCTGAAAACTTTCAAAGAAACTCCTCCTGAAGTTTGTCAACGTACTTAATTAACACCCTGTATATTTAGGTACTATAATTGACATGTTCTACACCTGAAAAGGTATTTTTGAAGGAACTAATAAAGAATATCTATCTATCTATCTATCTGTAGCACTTCCATTTTCTTAATTTTTATTTTCATTTATTCATTTTTCAGAATTTACTTGAAAATGTTGATTCGATTCTATACATGGATACAGATACTCTGTTTATGACACCAGTGGAAAATATTTGGGAGAACTTCAGCAAATTTAATTCTAGTCAGATGGCAGCTTTGGCTCCTGAACATGAGGACCCCAATGTTGGTTGGTACAACCGTTTTGCAAAGCATCCGTATTATGGAAAGTTGGGTGAGGATTAGTTGTTGGATTATTCAATTTCTTGCAATAACTTTTCTGGGTGTCTCTATAAAATAAACTTTATGATTTCGCAAATAATCCATACAAGCAAATTTTCAGTCTGAAAAATATTGTTGAAAACTCATCGGAAATATATTTGGCGCAAAAAAAAAATTGAAAACTGATTCAGAGCTGACCAACTCGAGAACGGTTAGAGATAGACCAATTCTGCGAACGCCAATCGATTCAGAATGGTCGAATTAGTATATACTGAGAATTTGAAAGGAAAAAATCGACAGACAAAAAAGTCGAGTATATTATTTATTTACCATACATAATTTTTTGCACTTTTTTATTTTTCATTTTTTTAATTTCAAATATTTGTCTTCCAACGTATTTTGACGTGCTGATTACGAATCTTTTAACGAAAATGTCGAAAACTCATCGGAAATATTTTTGGCGACAAAAAAACCACTTGAAAACTGATTCAGAGCTGACCAACTCGAAAACGGTTAGAAATAGACCAATTCTGCGAACGCCAATCGATTCAGAATTGACGAATTAGTATATACTGAGAATTTGAACGGAAAAAATCGACGGACAAAAAAGTCGAGTATATTATTTATTTACCATACATAATTTTTTGCACTTTTTTATTATTCATTTTTCGAATTTCAAATGTTTGTCCTCCAACGTATTTTGACGTGCTGATTACGAATCTTTGAACGAAAATGTCGAAAACTCATCAGAAATATTTTTGGCGACAAAAAAACCACTTGAAAACTGATTCAGAGCTGACCAACTCGAAAACGGTTAGAAATAGACCAATTCTGCGAACGCCAATCGATTCAGAATTGACGAATTAGTATATAGGTACTGAGAATTTGAACGGAAAAAATCGACGTACAAAAAAGTCGAGTATATTATTTATTTACCATACATAATTTTTTGCACTTTTTTATTTTTCATTTTTTTAATTTCAAATATTTGTCCTCCAACGTATTTTGACGTGCTGATTACGAATCTTTGAACGAAAATGTCGAAAACTCATCAGAAATATTTTTGGCGACAAAAAAACCACTTGAAAACTGATTCAGAGCTGACCAACTCGAAAACGGTTAGAAATAGACCAATTCTGCGAACGCCAATCGATTCAGAATTGACGAATTAGTATATACTGAGAATTTGAACGGAAAAAATCGACGGACAAAAAAGTCGAGTATATTATTTATTTACCATACATAATTTTTTGCACTTTTTTATTATTCATTTTTCGAATTTCAAATGTTTGTCCTCCAACGTATTTTGACGTGCTGATTACGAATCTTTGAACGAAAATGTCGAAAACTCATCAGAAATATTTTTGGCGACAAAAAAACCACTTGAAAACTGATTCAGAGCTGACCAACTCGAAAACGGTTAGAAATAAACCAATTCTGCGAACGCCAATCGATTCAGAATTGACGAATTAGTATATACTGAGAATTTGAACGGAAAAAATCGACGGACAAAAAAGTCGAGTATATTATTTATTTACCATACATAATTTTTTGCACTTTTTTATTATTCATTTTTCGAATTTCAAATGTTTGTCCTCCAACGTATTTTGACGTGCTGATTACGAATCTTTGAACGAAAATGTCGAAAACTCATCAGAAATATTTTTGGCGCCAAAAAAACCATTTGAAAACTGGTTCAGAGCTGACCAACTCGAGAACGGTTAGAGATAGACAAATTCGGCAAACGCCAATCGATTTAGAATTGTCAAATTAGCATATATTGTGAATTTCGAGTCAATGGAAAAAATTAAAAATTACTCGAAAAAAGTTGAAAGGGGGTTACCCCTAAAAATCATGAAAAATACTAAGTCGTCACATCGACTTGAAATTTGCACTTTATACGTGAAATTTCATGCTCATTCCGAAAATGTATGATTTTTATATGCTCAGATAAGTCAGATATAAGATTTAGCCGGAAAAGAGTGTTTAAGGTAGAAGATCCAATTTTATGAGATTTTTTATTTTTCATTTTTCGAATTTCAAATTTTGTCCTCCTACGTATTTTGACGTGCTGATTACGAATCTTTTAACGAAAATGTCGAAAACTCATCGGAAATATTTTTGGCTCCAAAAAAACCATTTGAAACGTGATTCAGAGCTGACCAACTCGAAAACGGTTAGAAATAGACCAATTCTGCGAAAGCCAATCGATTCAGAATTGACGAATTAGTATATACTGAGAATTTGAACGGAAAAAATCGACGTACAAAAAAGTCGAGTATATTATTTATTTACCATACATAATTTTTTGCACTTTTTTATTTTTCATTTTTTTAATTTCAAATATTTGTCCTCCAACGTATTTTGACGTGCTGATTACGAATCTTTGAACGAAAATGTCGAAAACTCATCAGAAATATTTTTGGCGCCAAAAAAACCATTTGAAAACTGGTTCAGAGCTGACCAACTCGAGAACGGTTAGAGATAGACAAATTCGGCAAACGCCAATCGATTTAGAATTGTCAAATTAGCATATATTGTGAATTTCGAGTCAATGGAAAAAATTAAAAATTACTCGAAAAAAGTTGAAAGGGGGTTACCCTTAAAATTATGAAAAATACTAAGTCGTCACATCGACTTGAAATTTGCACTTTATACGTGAAATTTCATGCTCATTCCGAAAATGTATGATTTTTATATGCTCAGATAAGTCAGATATAAGATTTAGCCGGAAAAGAGTGTTTAAGGTAGAAGATCCAATTTTATGAGATTTTTTATTTTTCATTTTTCGAATTTCAAATTTTGTCCTCCTACGTATTTTGACGTGCTGATTACGAATCTTTTAACGAAAATGTCGAAAACTCATCGGAAACCATTTGAAACGTGATTCAGAGCTGACCAACTCGAAAACGGTTAGAAATAGACCAATTCTGCGAAAGCCAATCGATTCAGAATTGACGAATTAGTATATACTGAGAATTTGAACGGAAAAAATCGACGTACAAAAAAGTCGAGTATATTATTTATTTACCATACATAATTTTTTGCACTTTTTTATTTTTCATTTTTTTAATTTCAAATATTTGTCCTCCAACGTATTTTGACGTGCTGATTACGAATCTTTGAACGAAAATGTCGAAAACTCATCAGAAATATTTTTAGCGCCAAAAAAACCATTTGAAAACTGATTCAGAGCTGACTAACTCGAAAACGGTTAGAGATTGACCAGTTCTGCAAACGCCAATCGATTCAGAATGGCCGAATTAGTATATACTGAGAATTTGAACGGAAAAAATCGACGTACAAAAAAGTCGAGTATATTATTTATTTACCATACATAATTTTTTGCACTTTTTTATTTTTCATTTTTTTTAATTCAAATATTTGTCCTCCAACGTATTTTGACGTGCTGATTACGAATCTTTGAACGAAAATGTCGAAAACTCATCAGAAATATTTTTGGCGCCAAAAAAACCATTTGAAAACTGATTCAGAGCTGACTAACTCGAAAACGGTTAGAAATAGACCAATTCTGCGAACGCCAATCGATTCAGAATTGACGAATTAGTATATACTGAGAATTTGAACGGAAAAAATCGACGGACAAAAAAGTCGAGTATATTATTTATTTACCACACATAATTTTTTGCACTTTTTTATTTTTCATTTTTTTAATTTCAAATATTTGTCCTCCAACGTATTTTGACCTGCTGATTACGAATCTTTTAACGAAAATGTCGAAAACTCATCGGAAATATTTTTGGCTCCAAAAAAACCATTTGAAACGTGATTCAGAGCTGACCAACTCGAAAACGGTTAGAAATAGACCAATTCTGCGAAAGCCAATCGATTCAGAATTGACGAATTAGTATATACTGAGAATTTGAACGGAAAAAATCGACGTACAAAAAAGTCGAGTATATTATTTATTTACCATACATAATTTTTTGCACTTTTTTATTTTTCATTTTTTTAATTTCAAATATTTGTCCTCCAACGTATTTTGACCTGCTGATTACGAATCTTTTAACGAAAATGTCGAAAACTCATCGGAAATATTTTTGGCTCCAAAAAAACCATTTGAAACGTGATTCTGAGCTGACCAACTCGAAAACGGTTAGAAATAGACCAATTCTGCGAAAGCCAATCGATTCAGAATTGACGAATTTGTATATACTGAGAATTTGAACGGAAAAAATCGACGTACAAAAAAGTCGAGTATATTATTTATTTACCATACATAATTTTTTGCACTTTTTTATTTTTCATTTTTTCAATTTCAAATATTTGTCCTCCAACGTATTTTGACGTGCTGATTACGAATCTTTGAACGAAAATGTCGAAAACTCATCAGAAATATTTTTAGCGCCAAAAAAACCATTTGAAAACTGATTCAGAGCTGACTAACTCGAAAACGGTTAGAAATAGACCAATTCTGCGAACGCCAATCGATTCAGAATTGACGAATTAGTATATACTGAGAATTTGAACGGAAAAAATCGACGGACAAAAAAGTCGAGTATATTATTTATTTACCACACATAATTTTTTGCACTTTTTTATTTTTCATTTTTTTAATTTCAAATATTTGTCCTCCAACGTATTTTGACCTGCTGATTACGAATCTTTTAACGAAAATGTCGAAAACTCATCGGAAATATTTTTGGCTCCAAAAAAACCATTTGAAACGTGATTCAGAGCTGACCAACTCGAAAACGGTTAGAAATAGACCAATTCTGCGAAAGCCAATCGATTCAGAATTGACGAATTAGTATATACTGAGAATTTGAACTGAAAAAATCGACGTACAAAAAAGTCGAGTATATTATTTATTTACCATACATAATTTTTTGCACTTTTTTATTTTTCATTTTTTTAATTTCAAATATTTGTCCTCCAACGTATTTTGACCTGCTGATTACGAATCTTTTAACGAAAATGTCGAAAACTCATCGGAAATATTTTTGGCTCCAAAAAAACCATTTGAAACGTGATTCTGAGCTGACCAACTCGAAAACGGTTAGAAATAGACCAATTCTGCGACAGCCAATCGATTCAGAATTGACGAATTTGTATATACTGAGAATTTGAACGGAAAAAATCGACGTACAAAAAAGTCGAGTATATTATTTATTTACCATACATAATTTTTTGCACTTTTTTATTTTTCATTTTTTCAATTTCAAATATTTGTCCTCCAACGTATTTTGACGTGCTGATTACGAATCTTTGAACGAAAATGTCGAAAACTCATCAGAAATATTTTTAGCGCCAAAAAAACCATTTGAAAACTGATTCAGAGCTGACTAACTCGAAAACGGTTAGAGATAGACCAGTTCTGCAAACGCCAATCGATTCAGAATGGCCGAATTAGTATATACTGAGAATTTGAACGGAAAAAATCGACGTACAAAAAAGTCGAGTATATTATTTATTTACCATACATAATTTTTTGCACTTTTTTATTTTTCATTTTTTTTAATTCAAATATTTGTCCTCCAACGTATTTTGACGTGCTGATTACGAATCTTTGAACGAAAATGTCGAAAACTCATCAGAAATATTTTTGGCGCCAAAAAAACCATTTGAAAACTGATTCAGAGCTGACTAACTCGAAAACGGTTAGAGATAGACCAGTTCTGCAAACGCCAATCGATTCAGAATGGCCGAATTAGTATATACTGAGAATTTGAACGGAAAAAATCGACGTACAAAAAAGTCGAGTATATTATTTATTTACCATACATAATTTTTTGCACTTTTTTATTTTTCATTTTTTTAATTTCAAATATTTGTCCTCCAACGTATTTTGACGTGCTGATTACGAATCTTTGAACGAAAATGTCGAAAACTCATCAGAAATATTTTTGGCGCCAAAAAAACCATTTGAAAACTGATTCAGAGCTGACTAACTCGAAAACGGTTAGAGATAGACCAGTTCTGCAAACGCCAATCGATTCAGAATGGCCGAATTAGTATATACTGAGAATTTGAACGGAAAAAATCGACGTACAAAAAAGTCGAGTATATTATTTATTTACCATACATAATTTTTTGCACTTTTTTATTTTTCATTTTTTTAATTTCAAATATTTGTCCTCCAACGTATTTTGACGTGCTGATTACGAATCTTTGAACGAAAATGTCGAAAACTCATCAGAAATATTTTTGGCGCCAAAAAAACCATTTGAAAACTGATTCAGAGCTGACTAACTCGAAAACGGTTAGAGATAGACCAGTTCTGCAAACGCCAATCGATTCAGAATGGCCGAATTAGTATATACTGAGAATTTGAACGGAAAAAATCGACGTACAAAAAAGTCGAGTATATTATTTATTTACCATACATAATTTTTTGCACTTTTTTATTTTTCATTTTTTTTAATTCAAATATTTGTCCTCCAACGTATTTCGACGTGCTGATTACGAATCTTTGAACGAAAATGTCGAAAACTCATCAGAAATATTTTTGGCGCCAAAAAAACCATTTGAAAACTGATTCAGAGCTGACCAACTCGAGAAAGGGTCAATCGATTCAGAATGGCCGAATTAGTATATACCGAGAATTTGAACGGAAAAAATCGACGGACAAAAAAGTCGAGTATATTATTTATTTACCACACATAATTTTTTGCACTTTTTTATTTTTCATTTCTTTAATTTCAAATATTTGTCCTCCAACGTATTTTGACCTGCTGATTACGAATCTTTTAACGAAAATGTCGAAAACTCATCGGAAATATTTTTGGCGACAAAAAAACCATTTGAAACGTGATTCAGAGCTGACCAACTCGAAAACCGTTAGAGATAGACCAATTCTGCGAACGCCAATTGATTCAGAAATGTCAAATTAGTATATAATGTGAATTTCGAGTCAATGGAAAAAATTAAAAATTACTCGAAAAAAGTTGAAAGGGGGTTACCCCTAAAAATCATGAAAAATACTAAGTCGTCACATCGACTTGAAATTTGCACTTTATACGTGAAATTTCATGCTCATTCCGAAAATGTATGATTTTTATATGCTCAGATAAGTCAGATATAAGATTTAGCCGGAAAAGAGTGTTTAAGGTAGAAGATCCAATTTTATGAGATTTTTTATTTTTCATTTTTTGAATTTCAAATTTTGTCCTCCTACGTACTTTGACGTGCTGAATACGAATCTTTGACCGAAAATGTCGAAAACTCATCAGAAATATTTTTGGCGCCAAAAAAACCATTTGAAAACTGATTCAGAGCTGACCAACTCGAGAAAGGGTCGATCGATTCAGAATGGCCGAATTAGTATATACCGAGAATTTGAACGGAAAAAATCGACGGACAAAAAAGTCGAGTATATTATTTATTTACCACACATAATTTTTTGCACTTTTTTATTTTTCATTTTTTTAATTTCAAATATTTGTCCTCCAACGTTTTTTGACCTGCTGATTACGAATCTTTTAACGAAAATGTCGAAAACTCATCGGAAATATTTTTGGTGACAAAAAAACCATTTGAAACGTGATTCAGAGCTGACCAACTCAAGAACGGTTAGAGATAGACCAATTCTGCGAACGCCAATCGAATAATGGTAATGTATGTGTCAAGTGAGTAAAGTGATACTTTTTTTTACGAGTTTGACGCACGACGCCGTAGGAGGTTTAGAGAGCATTGCAAAGAAGTTCTTGCAGAAAATGCTGTCAAGAATATAACAGTTATTTAACTTTTTTTTTAAATAACACAAAGTCGTCTCCACAAATTTAATACTTAAAGCTTTGGATAAAGATCCTACTTTTAAGTTCTAAAAGCTCCGGAAGTAGGATCTTCATCCAAAGCTTTAAGTATTAAATTTGTGGAGACGACTTTGTGTTATTTTTCCAGAAAAAAATTGGTCTTCCACTTAATTTTTTTTTTAAAGGTTACCTTTTTTATAAAAAAGAGTATTCTCTTAGAAACAATACACATAATATTCCTTATCTCTTAGTATCAATCATCCTGTTTAGGCACAAGCTATTTTTTCAAATGGTTTCTAATTTGTGTACCACCTCTTTCAGGAGTCAACTCAGGTGTCATGCTGATGAACCTGACTAGAATGAGAGCCTTTCGTTGGAAAGAGTACGTCGTTCCTATTTACAAAAAATACAAACTCAAGATAACGTGGGGCGACCAAGACATTATTAATATAATATTTCATTATCATCCAGGTGAGTTCATATTCGAATATCGAATTTTGAAAACATTCATTTTCAAGTAGTCCTCATGGTCGGAGTTTAACCCGATTTTAATCGTGAAGCCAGTTGAATTTATTTATTTATTTATAGACGGACATGCCAATTTACAAAAAACATAATTATTTAAGAGACAATGTTTAAGTTACAATCATAATCAACTAAAACTAAATTACAACAAATTAATGTGCCTCATTTGATTTTTGAATGAATATGTCGTTGTGTCGAACAAATCAATTGTTTCACAATTTTTATTTGCCAATTCAACTACCCTTGTAATTGCCTCATTTTGGCCATAGTTTGTACTGTGATGAGGAACCATGAACAGTTCTGAAATTCTTGTTCTTCTGGGATAAACATTCAGTTTAAAGAGTTCAATTAAATTTGGACAACTTAGAGCTCCATTTACAACTTTGTGCAGAAATCTCAGATCAATCTCAGCCCTTCGATGCTCCAAACTTGATAAGTTCAAAATATTCAAAATGTCAGAATATTCATAGTTTCTCCTCTGATACAATTGAACTCTAAGCCTAGTTATATAGGGAGTTTGCAGGTAGGCTGGATGGAGAGGTACTTAAGAGAACAAGGGTGAAACAATATAAATTTAAACCCTGGAGGTGATGGAAATTACCTGGGTTGTCAAATTTATAAATTCAAAAGTGGAGACCTACACAAATCGAGTCGCTCGTTGAGGGTTCTGAATTTCGGGTTTTTAATTGATTTATTAATTTCCATGGCTTCCAACAGATTCATTGTCTTCCCTTTATTACATGTGTGTAGAATTATGAGGTTATCTTTACTTATCTTGTGTCCCTTTACCTGATAAGAATTTCCAGGATGAACTAAACATCATTAGGTTAGGTTAGGTTTAAATGTGAGTGAGCCCATACATCAGGCTCTCCACTGCGGCCAATGGCCTATTGTGGCTCATCATCATCATCATTAAACAAATTGCGGTAAACAATCAAGTACCAGTTTCTTTAATAGAGAAATTAATATCGGGTAAAACTCAAAAAATGATTAAGAATGAACGTAATACACGTAAATATAGTAGCATTACTTACTCAGGTAAACTTTCAGAAAACATCTAAAATTATTTTTCTAAATTCAAAATAACAACAGCTTTTATAAGTAATAATAATTTAGGCAGAATTCTATTCAATACAAAACCTAAACGAGACAGAATGAAAAAATCAGGGATATATAGATTAGAATGCGGGGAATGCTCTGCAGTATATACAGGCCAAACCGGTAGAAATTTTGACGTAAGGTTCCGTGAACACGTCGGTTTAGACAAAAAATCAACAATGTACGAACATCTACAAGAATCCAAACACAATATAAGTAAAGATAACCTCAAAATTCTACACACATGTAATAAAGGGAAGACAATGAATCTGTTGGAAGCCATGGACATTTATAAATCAATTAAAAACCCGAAATTTAGAACCCTCAACGAGCAACTCGATTTGTGTAGGTCTCCACTTTTGAATTTATAAATTTGACAACCCAGGTAAAATTTTTATGGTTTCACCCTTGTTCTCTTAATTACCTCTCCATCCAGCTTACCTGTAATCTCCCTATATAACTAGGCTTAGAGTTCAGTTAGTTTTTTATACTTGATAATGGGATAAAACCCGAAATCGGTCGTAACAATAAAAATCTAGTGGAAATAAGACAAAAGAGTGTTCGTTTTATCAAAGTGATCATGAATTTCCACAAAATTAACAAGTCATCAATCACACAAATTGTCAATGACCCTAAAGAGTTTGAAGTCATCAGCAAACATCAAGTGGTAACTGTGTTGTATTACTTCTGATATATCATTAATAAATAACAAAAAAAATAGTGGACCCATATGGGATCCTTGGGGAACCCCAGATGTCACCGAAATTTATGATGACACAGAACCAGCATATTTGACACATTGAGTCCTACCTCTCAAATAAGAACCAATCCAGTTCAAAAAGGTACCGTCAATGCCTAAATTTAATTAATATTGCCGTATTTCAGATAAGCTATACATATATTCCTGCAGATTCAATTACCGTCCAGATCATTGCATGTACACGAGCGTGTGCAAGCCAGCTGAAACTCAGGGTGTAGCCGTTATTCACGGCTCAAGAGGGTATTTTCATTCGGAAAAACAACCTATTTTTCAAGCAGTCTACAAATCCTTTGAAGAGGTAAAGTACTTTTAGGTTATACATAAACTTGATTATAAAATGGAGTGAGGGTTCTCTTTTTCGAGGAATAGTGTAGCAGTCTAACACACATGGCCGGAAACCATGAGACCCGGGTTCGAATCCCGGTCGATCCACATTTTTTTAATTCAGTTCTGATTTCCATCTGACCGTCTGCTATGTCATTTTCGAATTTATTTCGACTACAGACGTGAAACTACTTCATAATTGTATTTTATATTCTTGACGCTCTGTAATATAACCATAAACGAACGAAAACCAAGTAAACAATTAACAAACCGATGCTATCTTCTTTCAGTTTCCTCTAGGAGGTGATATTTACAGGGAATTCTATCAGCCTTTAGAAGTATACCTCGAAGGTGCGTTGAACAATAATTGCGGGAATGTGAAAGACATCTTCCTGAAGAATATCCGCAAGCATATGGATCTCGAATTCGAAGAAAAATGAAAAGTTTCATTCGGCTTCGAACCTTTTCTACTTCAAGTTGTGATACCTAGCTTAGCGAAACAAATACTGTGTCCTAATTTCTGCCCTGCGTATATCTGGCATTATTGATATACAGTGTGTCCGATTTTGAGCAGCAATCCCCTGATAATTCTTCAAAAAATATATTTTGTTGTGATTTTTTTAAACATGTATCAGTGAAAAATTTATTCATTTATGATTTTATCCATGACTGACTGCAGGTGGATGCAAAAGCTACATTGGAAAAAATATATCAGGAATTTTATCATGAAAACAAAAAGTCATGAAAAAGTACACTTAGTACCATTTCAAATCCCCATATACCCAATTTTATTGAGAGTGAAATATTATTCATGTTGATGGAAAATAGCGACCAAAGTTTGTCTTTCAACCGCAGATGATTCCACAACAGATTTTATGAATATCCCATTCAATGGCGTTAAAAATCTAAAAAAAACTCTAGGGGTTTACTGGTCAAGGCTCAAAGTGGGACACCCTGTAGCGCCTTATAAATGAAGTATATTGCTTTAATTTTAGTTACTATAAATTGGATCCTCAAGCTTCAATCAGTGTTTGAAGAGTAGTCTATATTACAGTATTCATGAGATTTGGAAAATTATAATGAAATTATCTTTTTCTGAATGCTTAGACTTTATAGAGGTTATATTTTAATATCTCAATAATTGATAATAATTACAAATCTTTGATAGTGTTATGCTGAAATATGTCGTTCCATTTTCTGCCACTATCCGTAGTACTGGGTCAAACAGTCCAAACTGGAGCTACTTGAATAAAGTGTGCTCCATTGTCAAACTTTATTCGAATAATTTTGAAAGATGATCCCAGTGAACTCCTGAAAATGATAGATGGAAGTCATTCGAATATTGTGAACTTTATTTTCAATCATTTTTGATGATGGAATACAGATTTTCGAACAATATTTTTTATGTATTTATAGAGGTACAGCAAACATAAGGGCTTATTGAACTCGTAGGAAAAATTGTGTGAATAATAAAAAATTTAACAAAATAGTAGAATGTGATATTATTTTACAAAATGTAGGTAAATAGAAATATGATTATAAGTTTTACTTTAACATGTTAAAATTATTCTCGTTTATGCCATTTTATATAAATTCAGCTCTCTAGTATTTTTATTTCAGTTTATATATTTTTTTTCTAGTATTTTTATTTCAGTTTATATATATATATTTTTTCATCACATACTAATTTTTTTTTATTTTTCTTCAAATACATTTATTTGTAGTGATAGAAAAAATATCTAGCACGCTCTCTTGTATTCTTGAAGTAGGAAATTGTTTTTAGAAAATAAGAAAATGTATTTGTTGTAATTTTCCAAAAATTCTTTTATTTAAGTTTTATATTAGATATTTTGATATTTACTTGTGCAATTGTAGTTAAAGTACTTCAAAATGTGGCAAATAAAATATGCCAATTTTTTTTTTAGAACTGTTTCAGTGTTGAGACTTCTATAAGACAAATAATGAAATTGAACCTGGAAACAAGTTGTGAACCAAAGAATCACTCATACATATTTTATTGCTGAAAAGGGGCTACTTAATAAGTGCAAAATAATGTTGAAAATTTTTCATATCGTTTATCATGAACAGGGTGTTTTTTTCGCGTAACACGCTCGGGCGGATTACCACCGTATCCAGTGGAAAGATGCCAACGACTTAAACAATGAAGAACACTTGTTCAAACGAAAATTCATAGAGTCCCTATATATCCAAGACAACAACGCTTTTAGTCAACCGAGCGTAGAAATTAAAGTATATGAAAAACATAATTTAATAACAGGAGAATACAAACGATGAGGGCCTCTACCGATTACCACGCTCAAGATATATAAAGTTCGCCTCATTTACTGACCCGATTGAAACATCGTGTTCATAGTAATAATCTGGACAATGGAAGTTCACAATAAAAGTAATCAATTCAGTTCTAGTTTTGAAATTATAATCATCATTTTATTTTGTATTTATCTGTACACAGATTATTATCTCCGATTCTTTGGGCCCTAGTATTCAGTATTAGGTACATTCAAAACTCAAGAAATCATGCTGCCATAAATGTAATTCTAAGTAGTGTTTGTATGCCAAATGTCAATAATCAGTGTATTTTCAATAGAATTCAAATTTGGTAGTAGATAGACAGTAGCGGATCCAGAAAATGTTTAAGGGACGAGACACAACTCCGAGGATCTGGGGGTATATGAATTTATTTCATCTTATTATAATTATCTAATCTTCATCCGTCTGTGGGGAGGGCCACGCACCCCTGTGTCCTCTTCCTAGATCCGCCACTGTAGTTGAATCGTTTTCTCGATAGACTGCATTTATTTTATTCCATTTCAACGTCAAATTTACATTCCTTGAGTTTTTATTCATTTGGCGTCTGAACAGTAAAATCACTGATGTTGCTTGTTGGTATATAGAACTAGCCAAGATATTGCTTGTAGGATTTGCATTACGCTAAGTCATCTCATATATAGTATTAATATATTTTTTATAAGAATTATCGATTTTTAAGTTTTAATAAATGTTGGCTTGTAGTAAAGCAGTTTTCTCTCAACCTATTCCCTTTTTAGAGGGTGTAATGTAATATAACCTATTGCACTCCCGTGAATTCCGAGTGGTAAATATACGGTTAGAGAGCGCCATCGAATTTTCAAAAAACATTTTTTGCAACTTACGTATTTCGGTCTTCTCTACAAAAAATCCAAATGAAATTTTTGGCGGTCACGACTATTTTAGAAGATACTGGGTCCATTTTGTTGTGGATTTTCACATTTGACAGATCGACTTTGTTGTTAAAAATTTACAAAATATCCCCATTTTTCAACCAAAACACCACACACATGTCCTTATTTACTTTTTTTCAGTACTCTTTTGCAGAAAAAACTAACACTTTTTGAAAAATTCATCCTTCAAAATGTTAACAAATTGTGATCAACATTGAATGACTGATATTTTGTATTCATCAAGTTGGTATCACTTTTATGATTCGGTTTTCGTCGGATCTTGTTTACGTTTTAGGTTAGGTTTAGGCTCGCTTCGCTAGCCCTTATTACGTACCGACCTAACTGCACACAGATCCAATCTTTTAAGGCAATAGAAGGAAAAACAACCTAACCTACCTAACCCAACTGAAGCTCGTCGTCGTTAGGCTCTCTTCGCTCATTCTTAAACTCGAATATTTCATTAAATTTGATTAATTAATTTGATATTTGAATTCGAAAAGACGATGTGAGCCGAGATCTCACGAGAGGCGATGCAAGAACAAAATCATAATCAAATCACCAACAGTAATAACTAAAAAACACCAAAAATTCAGTGTTGGACAATGGATTATTTTTCAACGTTTTGAAGAAGGGTGAATTTTTCAAAAAGTGTTAGTTTTTTCTGCAAAAAAGTACTGAAACCAAGTAAATAAGGGCATGTGTGGTGTTTGGTTAAAAAATTGGCATATTTTGTAAATTTCGATCTGTCAAATGGTGAAAATCCACAACAAAATGGACCTGTGGGTCTATTCTCGAACCGTTCGGTTTCAAATCGTATACGAAAAAGAGCGAAGAACATACATATTTTATGTGTATTGGTGTGAAACAGAAAATTGAATTCGTATATGTACAAATTCGAGAATAGCACCCCTGTATCTTCGAAAATAGTCGTGACCGCCAAAAATTTCATTTGTTTTTTTTTGTAAAGGAAACCGAAATACGTAAGTTGCAAATTTTTTTTTTTGAAAAATCGATGGCTCTCTCTAACCGAATATTTACCAAATTTTTTTTATATTCGCCCACTTTTGGGAACCGCTTTATGCCGAACCACAGCTGCCTGGATCCAGAGCCGTAAGAAGCCCATTGTTTCATGGGTGTATCGGGTGTATTTAATAAATTACAAGATTAAATCCATTATCCCATGTTTCATATTTGCAAACCTTTCAATACCATTTGGGCTTCTATATGAAAACGGAGTAGAGCTCCAACCAACCGTTTCTGTTCAATCGTTGAACGCAGCTAAGTTTTCAATAGCTTTTATGAAAAAAAAAATCTTTCAGCGAATGCTTAACTGGTTGGTTGGTAGGTTAGCTTGCTCAGGTTAGGTTTGTGTGTAAATTGCGAGCGAAAATAGTTATTTACCTAACAAGTGCGGAAAGTAGTACTTTTCCGCACGCGACGGCAGTTGCACGAACGACGCGGAGCGGAGTTCGGACAAGCCGTTAAGGGCGGAAAAGACATTTTCCGTAAGAGTTAGGTACAATATTTTTCCTACGAGTGTTTTTGTCCATCTTATTTATGAAAAAACAAGGTTTTTAATAAACAAGTTTTTATAAAAATGCTACAAAATGACTAATAAGACAGAATAGGTACATAGATCATTTAGTTAGTCGTAAATATCATCATTTTCAACAATACAAAAATCGTGCGGAAAAGTAAAAATCGTACGGAAAAGTAAAAATCGTGCGGGAAAGTAACTTTTCCGCACGATTTTAAATCGTACGGAAAAGTACAACTTTCAAAACGAAAAATCGTGCGGAAAAGTTACTTTTCCGCACGCTCGTAGGAAAAAGAAATTCTCGCATTTTCAATTCAGTTTGCCTTTTTGTTTTGCCACCCAAACTCCCCGCCATCAAGCCATAAACCCATAGCCTGTGCTGGTAGAAAATACAGCTACTACTTATTTATCGTTCAGAAACAAAAAAAAAAGAGTGCAATAAAACATTAAGTGAAATAATTTACTGGCTTTATTGACAAAATCAACAATACAATAATAAATCGAAAGATATCGAATATCTTGTCACCCATAGATCACAGTTTCCAAATCAAATAGTCAATTCAATAAAAACTCACAATTTCTCCAAATATGCAAAACTTTTACAAAAGCAAATGTGAAAAAAAAGTTGGTGAAAAATCACCAATTAATCACAGGAACGAGCGGTATGGGACAACTGAAAAATTCTGTACAATAATGGTCTTAAGAAATAAATACAATTGCATTCAAGTTTTATTACAGTGCCTTTTTTTTATCGAGTACCATGACAGTGAAGCTTATTTAGGATCAATTTTCAATTGATTCTGAAGGCAACCTTGTGCAGCAAAAATGACTTAGCACTATCTCCTCACATTTTGAATTTGAAACCTGGCGAACTGCCGTATGAAAATTTATGCGATTTGGTCTTTGGCGGGCTTGAAAATTCATTATTGAATAAAAAATCGTCAACTTCGGTAGCTTCCGCTTCCTCAGTTTCCATGTTGTCGTTCGTCTCTTCATAATCCCGATAAAAAGGATGGATTTTTGCGCCAGACCTGAAATGAAAATATCCAAAAAACATTTTCATTGACCCATGTAGTATTTTGATATACAACTTCAGATTTTGACTTTCTAAAGAGATATAAATACCTTTCCAGAATGTAGGGATCAAACGGATAGAAGCCGTCCAAAACGTTATTGGACATGACAGTAGCTCCCCTTTCACTCTGATAAATTGTGGGCAACGTGTTTCTTGAGTTGTGTTCCATAACTGTATAGCAATAGGCCAGCTGGTACTTCCTAGTGATGGCTGCGAAATTTTGTACCACCGCTGGTTGGCAGACCCTCAGAGGATTCAACCGGCTGGTTACCATTTTCGCCATATTCAAACTCTCAAGGAAAACAATACCTGAAACAATGAGAAAGCAGTGTTAACGAGTTTTGCATAAATCAGTAAGAAAGCTGGGAGAGAGGAGAGCGAGAGAGAGAGAGAGAGAGAGCGAGAGAGAGAGAGCGAGAGAGAGAGAGAAAGAGAGAGCGCGAGAGAGAAAAAAAGAGAGAGTGATAGAGAAGAACTTGTTGACAAAGTGATGGCCGTACGAGAGTCGCCCACTCCGTACCAACGTTGCTAAGTTACTGCGAATGCATGCGAGGTGTTTAGATGACAAAAGAGGAAGGAAAACTGACTTAAAAATGCGTACATTTATTTTTTGCTCGCAATTGACACACAAACCTAACCTGAGCAAGCTAAACTAGGTTGTGAGACTCGATAATGCGTGAAGCAGCTGCAGGCAAACCGAGTTGATGATGAGTAAAACTTGGCAACGTTGGTAAGAAGTGGGCGAATTAGTTTGGCAACGTTGGTACGGAGTGGGTGAATTACAAGGATTATAATAGACAAGATAGTCGTTGGGTGAATTAGACGTTCGTCTAAAACTAACCATAAATTTAAGTCATTAAAGCCGTTTTCGATTGGCGTTTGGTTCTGGTAGCGGTTGACATAAATGACAGCGGTTTACTTTCTGGTACTGTTAATGACGTCATAATGAATAATGAAACTAATGTGTTGATTGATTACCGCAACCACTAACCAATGATTACCACTATGACGTCATTAACAGTAGCAGTCATTTTTATGTCAACCACTACCAGAACCAAACGCCAATCGAAAACGGCTTAAGTTTTGCATGAAACAGCGAGAGAAATAGTGACAAAGCAGCATCACTGAGTTTTGCTAGGGTCAGTGAGAAAGCATTGTTACCAAGTTTTCCATATAAGATTGAAAGAGCATTTCACTGAGTCTTGAATGAAACATGACTGAGTTTTTCATGGAACAGTGTAAAAGCAGTGTCACCCGGTTTCGCATGGAGTAGTGAGAAAGTTGTGTCAGAGTTTTGCATAAAACAGTATAAAGCAGTATCACCGAGTTTTGCAAGAAACATTGTGAAAACAGTTTCATTATGTTTTGCATGTATAGGTTATATACTTTCTGCGGTAAGACTTGTAAAACGAATTGTATGCACAAATACAAAATCAGAACATACATATGTCATCCACAAAAAAACGGCTGAAAGAGTACTCACTTTTTTTAGACTTCACAAAGTCCTTATGCCGGAAAGCAACTATATAGAAAAGTGCCTGACATACACTGTAAAAAACTTGATGCACTCTCACGTCGGAATTCACACATTCTAAGCCATCTTGGGTGGATATATAGGAATGTATCCATTCGGCTAACTGTTGCAAAGTTCCTTTAACCATCCTAAAAAAAACAAATAAATGTATATGCCAACATACTTCAACTTCATTAAAAAACAGTAAGTTTCTTTCAAACAACCTGCAAAAAATATTTCTGAAAAATGTAGGTATATATTAATTAACTTTATTTACCTACTGCAAAAGTCTTCAAAATGTTCAAGAGTACTGAAAATATTGAAACTGAATCAGGTAAACTCCTAGATAGGCCCCATTTGGAAATTTAATAGAAAAAAAATTGTTTTTACTTACGCTAAGGGAATAAAATTCGCTCTAGCAAGCAAACTCGCAATATAATTCACGGAAGCTTGACGAAGAATGGGCGCCACGTTAGGATCACAAACTTTCTTCCACAAGAAATTCAAAAACGCTTCAGTCACTGTATTATTAAAACAACACATCAAAAACATTATGTACTGTATGTGATGGGTATTGTACGTGGGTAAAATGATTTTTTCAAAGACCACAATCATGTCAAGATAAAGTTTTTTAGTTTTCTCCCAGTTCACTTTATGGGAGCTGGCATCACCGGCATCGTGGCACTCAGATTCAAAGTAAGCAAACACCTTGTATAAGCAAACGTCCAAAGTATGGGCTACAACGTGCCGATTGACTTGAGTGAAAGCTGTAGATGATGTTCTGACAGATCTGGAATCGTCGTCTAAGGTGAACATTTCTTCGTCAGCATTGAGGAATTTTTCTATTTCTTCCCGAGGAGCATTTACATCCATGATAATCAATCTGAAAAATACAGTCATTTTGATGAGACCTCTAGTGGAAGTTTTTAAAATTTACAGGTTGGGTTAACAACAAATTGTTCTCTACACCTGGTTCTGGATATACTCAATCTATCTTGTCTATATTGTCTCATTTTAAATATCAAATGTATCATTACTTGGAAAACAGCAGACTCAGAATGTCCGATCGAAATCTAGGTTGGTACTCCAAAATCCATAACATATTGTGCACGTAGTATTCATGCATATGGGTCGATTTATTATAATAGGGAAATTGGTTCCTAATTGACATCATTAATAATTCTTTACACCTGAAAAATCGAAGTTGAAGGTACTTTACGACATTTTTTTTGTTTTTTTACTTACATAGGTACTACACTTAATAATAAATTAATTAAAGCATGAATATTAACGAATTTATTATAGTCCTTTTCAGTTGGGTCTCCTTCGGGCCAGTCTGGTTCAGTAGGATCTGAAAAAAGTAACGAATTGAACTGGTAACTGTTTTGGGCTGTGGGCTACCACAAGGTTCAGTACTTGGACCACTTTTATTATTATGTACATTGATGATCTAGCAAATATTAATATCAGAGGTAAATTTACTACGTTGCAGATGATACTACAATATTGTGGAATAGTAACAACAAAGATGAACTGAGTAGACATATATCTGCAAACATATCTGTGGTAAAAACTGTTGTGATGCAAATAATTTATTTTCATTTTATGAAACTATGGCCTATCTATCTATCTATTATAATCATCCTGGAAAGTGAAAAAAATTGACAATTGAGATAAGAAACTAAACAAATACAATTATTAATAAAATAACCCTTATCCAATGTTTCTTTTTTGTATTTATTCAACGATTAACACAGTGACTATAGAATATTTGGTGATAATACTAACCTGGCAAAAATAATTTTACTAACTTGTCAACAACCATCTTCGAGTGATAGTTGTGAGCAGATAATAAATTCACAATGAACGACTGATACTGCGTAACAACTTGAGAACCTTTCGTAGCCCAATCGATGGAAAGCAGGGCTTCGACGAACAGCCTCAAATTCTGATTGAGAATAGATATGCATTCCGTTGCTTCGGTTAGAATCGACGAAACATCTTCGTCGGTCAGTTCAGCGTCTCGCAACAGGCACACCAGATTCTCATAGTCTCTCGATACCTTAGATTCGATATAGCCTTCGAGAATGGAGTTAACTTTCTGCGAATGGGGCAATACGAATCGAACTTTTATTGGGGTAGGATGAAATTCGCTCAGTCTGCTTTTGATACTCCTAGGTTTTTTGAGAATCGAAGACGGAGTGCGTGCTGTTCGTGTAGTTCTTTGAGAAGACGAAGACATTTTTGAAACGCACTGGGAACAAATACACGGACAAATATCACAGTTCTATTAGCCAAGTACAACTATATCTAGCACGACTTTTTTTGGGTGATTTTCGACTACTTCACTGATTGCATTATTTCATAATATTGCATATATCCGTACAACGTCACATTTTTCCTTATTCAACTAAACCCAGATGTACGACGCACGTGTTTACATTTCTAATTTCTGCCAACTTCACTACTTCAACGTCAAATGTCAAGTCAAAGTTGCCAAATACTTCTTCTTTGCAATGCGCTCCTTTTTCGATTTATTAGCTAATGCTTCGCAAAAGGCGAATTTGGTCAGCTCAATTCTCCGTACGCTACCTTACGAGCACATGCATGCGACAAAATATCTCCATTTCTTTTTAATGCTTGGCCGACAAAAGTGATAGAAATATTTTGTCGCATGCGATATAGGGTAGTCGACATTTGAGAATAGGGCCCTTGTGCACGAACACGAACACCTGATAAACTGTCACTTGTCAGATAAAGAAACAAGTGTCACTGATAGTGATATGTGATATGTCACGAACTCATGAATTCATGAATAGTGAATAAGTGAATTGTATTTGTAAAGTCATAGGAGGAAAAGTGTTGCAAGATACTTTCCAAAAATAAAAAAAATATATCAAAATTACTCAGAACGAACAAAAATAGAATAAGCTATAATATCAAATAATGTCCCACCAAACTGGAATAAAAGGTAAATATGAATAGATATTGAAAGCATATCGATTGTTCCCTTTGTAAATGAGAGTCATGAGACCAAAGTAATTTTCCCCTTTACCACACAAGTAATTCAATTCCTACTAGATTTCGAGAAACAATTTATCTTCATCAGTAGGACTACTAAACTGAGTGAAAACTACTTGTTCTCATTGAATGATACCTCAGACATTTAATATCCTTTTTTCAATCCCATTGTAAATATTTCAGCAAATGAAGAACTAAGAAAGTTTTTCGCAAAATGCAAGGATGGCAAAACTAGGGTCATTAAAGTCTCCATCAAAGAAGGTACAGGCATAAGCAGAAAGTTATGTGACCGTTCCTTTACACACCGTTTTTGTTTCAGAGCAATTAGTCCTTGATCACCACAAGAATGTGAAACACAATTGGGAAAAAGATTTCGATGCGTTTATATCACCTTTAATTGAAGAAAACCAACCTTGTTATCTACTCTACAGGTATAAAAAGCTAAAGACAGTCGAATATTTCATTTTTTATATGATAATCCTATACCAAAAAGTAATTGGGTCAAAAATCTATCAGAAAACAACTTCTTTCCTGGCCGATACGATAAGTATAGATCGATTTCTAGGTTTTGCCCTCATCAGTATAGGGTAGGTCTAGGCAGACAACTACTAATGTCTGCAACAAATATTTCAATCACATCTCCATTGTGAGGCCTCGGCTGAAACCATTCATTGAATGTTATTCAACGTTTGTCATGTATTAGCCAGGAAAGTAGTTGTTTTCTGATGGATTTTTGACCCAAATACTCCCATTGTAGATTCCTTTATCTATTTCATTTTCAAAATCACATACTTTTCAGGTTGGATAGTAAAAATCCGTCAGGATATGAATGGTTGTTCGTAAGCTGGTCGCCTGATACTGCTTCCATTCGACAAAAGATGTTATATGCTTCCACTAAAGCGACATTGAAGCAGGAGTTTGGTTCTTCGCAAATCAAAGAGGAATTGCATGGCACTACAATGGTAAGATTAAACTGAGAATAAAATTAAACGCTTTTGTATATTTTCCACTAAATGATCCTATATTCACTGAATAGTTTCAATTTTCTGAGATACATAGCTTTCAAAGTTCAAGTTGTTGGAGTACAGCCAAATGGAACATTATTGAAATATTCCACCTCTTGAATTTAGGAGGAAAAAACAAGATCTTACATTGCTGTTCAAGATAATTAATGATGAATGCGACTGTCCTGAACTGTTATCAGAAATGAAGTTATATGGACCTTCACGTACAACCAGGCAATCACAAACATTCTTTGTTCCTTTCCATAGGTATAACTTTGCCTTAAATTATTTTCTCCCAAGAACCCTTCGTCTGGCCAATTCATTGAATGATCTCGAATTATTTGGCTCATCAATTGCTAGATTTAAAAATCATTTAAAGAGAATAAATGTTTGGGTGATTTGAGTATTGCAATGTAATCAATGTATGTACTTAGTTTGCTTTTTTGTGAGTAAATGTTTTTACTCGTTTTTGTTATGGCACTGTACCTATTTGTAATTTTTAATGCATTCCTAATTGGACTTGCCCGTAAATAAATAAACAAAAATCAGTTCCAAAATTCAGAACACAAAGGTAGGAATCATTGATCAAGTTATTTGTAAGATTAAAGTTCGTTAGATTTGAATTTGTTGTTCTTTTAAGTGAATTTTTAGAGTTTGTCAGGAAATTCTGTATTGTTCTAATAACTATTTGTAACATACTAACACCTCTGGCAAAATTACTATTTCGTTAATCATTTCAGAGTGATATAACTCTCAGTGGTTACATCAAATACAAAAAATCTGCAGCAGCTCCTGCCCCACTGTCAATGCGGGAAGAAGAACTGCAAGAGATAAGGCGAACCGAGGTCAATACTAACATTAGCATTGATACGAAGCATCAAACGTTGAGTGGTGTAGCATTTCCTATAACTGAGACAGCAAAACAGGCTATTGTAGATATGGCAAGAGGATCTTATGATTACATCCAATTTAGGATAGGTAAGAATGCAGTTTTTACTATTCATTTGCCTTTGCAAATCAAACTCAAAGCTCTTTTTTGGAGAATAAAGAACGTTTGGAATGAATCAAGCTTCTAGACTTTCAAAATGTAATCCCGTTTGATTTTTGTGGGCAGATATTGATGAAGAACTGATCGATTTAGCAAGTGCTGAAAATATATCCCTAGAAAAGCTTCCATCCAAAGTTCCCAACGATGGCGGCAGGTACCATCTGTATAAATTCAGGCATACCCATGAAGGTGATTACAATGAAAGTATAGGTAAGAATTTTATCGAATTTGTCTTATGTTTCAACACTTTCATACTTGTTGCTGTAATTTAAGATTATTAACCTTCAATCATCTTAGCTTGTCTGTCATTTTTATTTCTAGTTTTTATTTATTCTATGCCTGGATACAATTGTCCTATCAGAGAGAGGATGTTATATTCAAGCTGTAAGAATCCTCTTACCGATACAATAATTAATTTGGGGCTGAGCATTGATAAAAAGGTAAGTCAGATTATTGTTTGTCATTGATTTAACAAGACGCTAATAATATATCTCTCATCTATTATATAACTATAATTAGCACAAAACTGTTTATCACAATATGATGCAATAGAAAAATTTACTTGGTTGAGGTAGGGTATTGCAGCCGGTTCTGGGTACCATGTGTACATGGATACATGGTCGCAAAATGCGAAAAATGTAAAACGTGCGCTAAAATCTGGCATTCTAGCACACAAAGCCAGCTATAACGTCTACAAGCGAACTGTTAGGCAAACGAAGGATAACTTCATCTTGTAAGAAATTTTCTTAGCTTTCTTTCTATACAGATATGTAGTTAACGAATGTTTCTTGTTATGATCGCAAAATACGAAAAATGTAGATAGTACGCTACAAACTGGCATCCTAGCTCATAAAACCACCTATAACACTTACAAGCGAATCAAATCAAATCAAATCAAAATATACTTTATTGTTCGAAGAATGAATTCTTGTTGACAAAGCGTTTATAAATATAAAAATAAAGTTATACAGAATATAAAAACGGTATGTGTAAATATATGTTGATAAAATCACAAGTCGTCAAAAAAGAATAAAAGTGAACAGGTTCATCATAGAATATTATTATAAAATATAATGGTATAATGTACAAGCGTGTATAGCATGGAAGAAGATAATGCTATTTACATGGCACAATAATGATAAAATAATTAACAAACAACAACATATATATCATGTGTAAAATTATGTTACATGTAGTTAAAATTAGACTACGCAAGAAGCGAATGTCATATAAAGAGAAGAGAATAGAATTAACATACGAGTGTACGAGGTTAAGATAAGTTCGAGCAATTCCAATCTTTGTCTAGATACTCTTGAACACTGTAGTATGGTTCATTGATCAGAAGACTTTTTACAGATCTCCTGAATAGAACTGGAGAGACAATTTTTCTGGTAGTAACCGGGAGATGATTAAATAATATCAAAGCATTATAAATGAGAGACTTTTTTGTTAAATTCGATGATGGAATGGGAAGTCTTAGATTATTATTTTGGCGGGTAGAACTAACAACCGTCTCATATAAGGATTTGTTACTGTGGACTAAACATACAGTTTCAAGAATAAATAAAGTTGGGAGGGTAAGGATTTTGAGATCCAAGAAAAGAGGTTTACATGATACCCTAGGTCCAACATTGAGGAGGTAGCGAACGGCCTGTTTCTGGAGGATGAAGATAGAATGGAAATTGTGATCATTGCAGATACCCCAGAAGGGTAACCCGTATCTGATGTGGGATTCAATCAAAGCGTGATAAACTACTTTGGCAGTGGCCATACCCAGTTCACTAGACACTACCCTCACGGCATAACAACCAGAGGCTAGTTTTGATCTCAGTGTTTTCACATGACTTTCAAAGTTGAGCTTATAATCTAGATGAATACCAAGAAACTTGGTATCATTTTTTTGTTCAATGAACATTTCAGTACCCATTTGAATCTCTGGTAGATTGCACTTGATCGATAAGAGACTGGTTTTATTTGTGTTAAACGAGAGCAAATTCGAATCACACCACTCCTTCACAAGGGAAATATCCTTGACAATTTTTGTGTGCAGGTTCTCTACTTCATTATCGTGCCAGAGGATTGTTGTGTCGTCCGCAAAAATTGTAAATTTACCGTCAATCTTTAGATTAGCTATATCATTGAAATAAAGTAGAAACAAGATAGGCCCCAATACTGAACCCTGTGGTACGCCATGACTAATCGAACCAGTATTAGACAATGTATCTGTTCTCACAATTTGGGTACGCTCTCCGAGGTAAGATTCCATCCAACTGAGGCTAAGATTTCTGAACCCATAGTGTTGGAGTTTGCGCAGCAGGATTTCGTGGTTTACACAATCAAAAGCTTTTGATAGGTCGCAAAATACCGCCGCCGCCGCACAATAACATTTTCTTGTAGGAAATTTTCTTAGCTTTCTTTCTATATAGATATGTATTTAACGAATGTGTCTCGTTATGGTCGCAAAATGCGAAAAATGTAAATGGTGCGCTAAGATCCGGCATCCTAGCACACAAAACCACCTATAACATCTACAAGCGAACTGTTACGCAAGTAAAAAATAACGTCATCTTGTAGGAAATTTTCTCAGCTTTCTTTCTATATGGGTATGTATTTAACGAATGTGTCTCGTTATGGTCGCAAAATGCAAAAAATGTAAAAAAATTCTTGCACACCTATAACACCTACAAGCGAACTGTTAGGGAAACAAACGATAACTTCATCTACATTATGACCTATTGAAAAACTCGCTACATACAAAAACGATTGCAATATAATAGAAAGAATCCTTTATGATGAGTGCAAAAATTTGGGTGAAGTAGTTTTATTCCAAAGCCAACTGAGATATTAACGCAAATACGTTTCGAGACATTTTACATGAACAGAGTAAAAAATTTACATTCAATTATTTTCTGGTTTGATAACAGTACGATTCTGTCCATGTTATCGCAGGTTTGCTATCGAAATAAAAATATATATTGTTTCATTTCAGCTTGAAATCGATTCGGGTGGTGAATTGACGGAAAAGTTCTTATACGATGAACTCCATCCTACAAACAGTTTGCATCGCCCGAAATTCGAAAAACCAAAAGGACCCCCCAACCGAGGACCCAGACGTATCACGAAACACCTGTGAAATATTCACATAAACAAGTATTACACTAACGCTTCTATTTGGTTCCTTCAAAAAGTTTAAAAAAACAACGTTTTGCTCAATGATTTCGAAGGTGCAAATCAATAACAGACCCCGAATGCTAAGACAATATTTTATTGGTGCATGGAAATTTCGGAAAAGACTGTCTGTTGAACGGATGTACAGATTTTTATTTATGAGGCCTAAGGATTGGTACTCATTTTTAGCGGTAGGTGCTTACATCAAATAACTTTCTTAAAAAAACAATTTATGGCGTTCTCTGTTACGTTTCATTGACTGCTATAAAATTTTTAAATTCATCCGGTAAGCTTCATAAAACCGTGTCCACTTGAGGTTGTGATTTTTGAGGTATTTTCAAATTATTTTAATCATGGATCATGAGAAAAATTAAGGTTTCTTACAGCAAATTCGCATGCTAACTACTTCAACTCGAATCTGAACGAGCTTAATAAAAACTTCTCCTCTGGCTAATGCCGCGACGGATATTGAACTACATCTGACTGTTGATGCTGCGACGTTTCTGAAGACGTGTTTCTTTTAATCTACCAGTAGGACGTGTTTCCGAGTTTTTGTCAGTGGTCGTCACAGACGGTGAAACCATCTGTCGCCCCAATACACCAATGCTCTGGCTGTCTGGTTCATTTTCATCTGGAGTTAATCAAGCACAGTGATGTGCATTTATGAAACTAGTCAAATTTCATTTCATCGCTATTGAACGCATTCCATTGGTAATTTTAGCGTTGTTGTGTCGGATATACAAAATTAACAAACCTGACGTAATTCTCTTCTCAACGTGAATATCCTTTGAAGACAATTCTTAATGATTTCTTTCCGGTGGAAAGGGCAGTACAATGTCCGTCTATATTAGCCAGGGTAGTAGTTGCAGGATTATCTTTTCAATGAGAATTGTATTTGGAAAACTCTGGGGACACTTTGAAAAAATGGACCATTTGGTTTTTGGAATCGGATGTGGGCTACTGCTGGTCTACAACATATCCGAGATTTGAGCTTAACTTGCTCAAATATGCCAAGTATTTAGCTCAATAAAACTAGTGTCTGTGTTTAAAATTATGGGAAATATAAGAGTATATCCTAGAAGGCCCTAAAGGATCTGTTATTTACTGCACTCGTTCTTGTCCACTTGCCCCTAGTTGTAGATTATGATATTCGTATTTTTGTATTGTAAATGTTTAGCACTAGCCGATGTGGTAGAACAATAAACAATCAAATTGTCATTCGTTGTCTATCAAATAAAGTATTATTTATTCTTTATAATTGACTTTTCATTTATATATCCTCGTAATTAATTTTTTTACGACCATCTCGCCAAAACCAGAAATTATGTTTATAAGTTAGGTTAGGAAACCACAAGACACTCGGTGGAAAACGTATACAATTTATGACGGAACATTTAACCAAAACACGTTTTAAATTTTTGAGAATGGCACAAAAGACACGAAAATATCGTTGTTAGGCCGGTAATATGAATTTGGCCTGAGTTTGGACGTCCCAAAAACGTTCCGAGTCGTACGTCCCCAGGATGTCCATATTATGTTCTGGGACGTTCGGACCTAAATGGGACATGAAATGAACATCCTCTGGACGTACAGTTTTATCTGGATACGAATACCGCCGTCATTGCCATTGGTACCATGGCAACAACCAATCTCAAATGCTTTGCTGCATCTTGAGTTGCCTGACAGCTGGCGACAATGATAAGTAAAACTTGAAATCTGAACACAAAGCTCAGAGTTCTTTTGGTAGATCATTTAATAACGATAGTCCTTGTCGACCGATGTTTTTACCCTTTTCATTCCCATATACCTACAACTTAGGCTTATTGTGGCAAATACCTATCGGAAAACAACTACTCCCATGGCTAATACCACGACGGGTATTGAATTATATGTAACAGATGTGCAATGTTACTCATTACAGAGGAAACAATTGCAAGTCCCCCTGCAAGCAATAGTAGAATTTCGATTCGGACAGGGGGGCCACCTGCAGGCTAGTTTCGCGGTTTTTGCCTCAACGAAAGTGTATCATACAAAGTTTTTTCTTTGACAGTTATTCAAACTGTAGCAATTCTATCATTGATTTGAATGTTTTATGTTATGAATTGTCTTTGTATTACGAATGATGACTTACCGAGTTATATTTAACGCACAGGTGATTTTTTTTACTCACTTGTGCGAAAATGTATCACTTTACGCAATGTCAACAGTGCGTAAATACTTAGTTTATGCACTGTCATTGAAAAAATACTTTATTTGACTAAAACAACTCTTACTTAACATCTTTATTTTCTTTACTATCCGCATCCAAGTTATCGATATTTTTACCAACTTCGCCAATACTTTCATTATGTAACCTAATGACAGCTAAATCTTCTTTCTCTAAATAATCAGCCATGCCCTTCCTGTAGTATTCCGATCGATAATTCTTCCATTTATATTGCCAATAGCGGGCCTCTTCCATGGAAACTCCCGTCAGTTTCAATATTCCCAAAGTTACTGCTCCGCAGAACATTCCCAGAACAGATCCTAAAAGAAAGTGTGTTGTGTTGAAAAATAGCAGATACAGATTTTTATCTGATGGCCCGAGAAAGTGCTTGGAATCGCCCCTTAAAAGGTAAGACCTTGTTAATCAAATTGTTAAACAAATTTATGCTCGGTATTATTTTTCTTATGATACTAGGAAACCTTACCTAAGCCTCCCCCTACAATCCAACCGCGAGGCCCCATGTTGAACTTATACATAGCCCCTGTTAGAGCTCCGGCTGTTACGTACTCCAGAATTCCATATTTTCCTCTATAAACTTGCATACTCGTTGATATCGTCCTTGATCAAAATGAAAAAGAAGTTAGTTTTCTTTCATAGCAGATGAGCCTTATGAATTCAATAAATGATGGAACTTATACACAGTTTGGTCGCGAACATTGCATACACTTTGCATTGCACGATTCAGAAAGTGTTTGTCAATGGGGGAACATATTAATAATGAGCAGATCAAAAGAAGTAGGCAAGAAAACTACAAAATAATTAGTTTCTATAAATGCTATTGAAATTGATTGTAACCTACGCAAAGGTGGTACAGAACAGTGTCAGCCTCCAACTCCATCTAAAAGCTGCTTTGCCAAAAGCAATGGCTACTTTATCTTGTAACATTCGCTAAAACAAAAACAGACAGTGGTAGTTAACTACCAATCCCATAACCCATATTATACCTTTGCATCTAAATGGCTTTTGAATTTTATAGCTTCCTGGTTCCTCATGAACTCTTGGAATGCTCCCCTACTGCCCACTAAGCCCCCATAGGCTGCTCCAATAACTATACTGCCAGCACCGACTTGGAGTATGCTATTTGCTTCGTATGAGAGTTTTCCGAACTCACTAAAACATATATAATATAGAAAAATGATTTGCATGGCTTGGGATCACTCACTCGACTTCGTACATTCGTTTTAATCTGTCCCAACCTGTTTCTTGTATCCCAGTTTTATCTGCTTTTCGTTCCGTTTCAGTCGCATCATCCAATTTGTCCCCTCCCAGAAGATTGGGGATCGCTAAAAAACTATAACGGGGACTATGATAGATTATATATCGGAACATTTGAAAACAATAAATAATAATACAATATTTTAAATTAAATATTATATAGGTTATGTTACTACATTACATAACCTCTAAGTGCTAGGGCTAAAGATTTCTGTGTAGGTATGATGCTCGGTGTTCTGTGGTCTCAGCCTAAGGCTTAGTTCATGCAAAGGCAAAATTCGCAAAAATAATATCTCTTTTTCATTTGAATTCCATGAAATGAAATGGAAAAAACATATTTTTTTACGAATTTCGCATTTGCATGAACTAGTCTTGAGCTCAAGGTAAGTTCCCAATGTTACTTTTTTGCTTTTCATGTCTCGTGTCACGCCTTCTTCACGCATTGATTGGAGAATTGGTGAATCACGTCGTGAATTAACCAATCAGAATGCGTGACGTGAAAAGCAAAAAAAGCGGCATTGGGAACTCACCTTAAGCTTAGGCTGAGGCCACAGAACACCAAGCACTATACCTACACAGAAGTGTCACTCAGTGGCGGCATTTTGACAATTTTACCAGGCAATCACCTGGTAAAATTCACAAGGGTATGAACGAGCCTAAAGTCTGTGTAATATTTTCCTAAAACTATGAAAATTACTCGATATTCCGGAAACAACCACAAGGAGCGCTAGTATTTGGGGAAGTTAGGTCGACATCAAGGTCAATTTGTGTTCATAACGCGCGTTTAATGATGTAATTATGGTGTTCTGTGGTGAAGATTTCACACAGTCATTTTTTTTTTGTGCGAGTCAAACTTCAGATGCAAATTGGATGCAAACAAACCGACTTTAGTCAATAGACCATTGCAGTATTTCGTCACGCTGGTGGGCAACCTGTCAAATTTAAATTTTTTCAGGTTAAAAGCTAGCCGAAAACGCCAAAATAATGCCACTTAAATCTTTTTAGGTTGAAACCCAGTCGAAAAATGACGAAATAATACCATTTGAAGCTATTTAGGTTGTAAAATAATGTAATTTTTGGTTAGAAATGAATGTATGCCCTCCAGAGATAATTGTCAAAGTCATGTGTTCTGGAATGGTCTACAGCCGCTACTCTTTGCAACAAATTTGGTGGCGTGACGTCACATTAAAGGAGTGTATTGAAGTTGAAGAGCAATCTCAAACCTTAAAATTAAAATTCTACAAAAAAATGGGATTGAAGGAATTATTTTTACTAAATGTAATTTCTGAGACCCGAATTTTGATGCAGAAAACCTGAAACAATCCATGCGTATTCCCTTTTTCAAAGCAGCTTCGTAGCTTCAACCGTTGAAATTTGGTGGACGCACCCAATACCCGTCATTAACGTACCAGAAAGTACACCGCTGTCATTTTTATGTCAACCGCTACCGGAACCAAACGCCAATCGAAAACGGCTTATGTCGCTAAAAATTCCCTTCCACATTTGCCTTCTTTTTGATATCCCAAATTAAGGTTATCTTCATCAACAGACACGGTTTGGGAAAAAAAGCAAATATTTTGTTGTTTCTTGCAATATGGGCACGTGTAGTAAATACATCGAAAGTGTATTCCCTTCGATAGACGACGATCTCAAACAATATGTTGAAGGTAAATTCCCAAAAAGTTTCAGCCACGAAAAAATTAACATACCGTATTTTTAGGTGTCCTGGCGAATGGAGCTGACGATTTTGAGGACAGTGAAGAAATCTATGACGCCGTTGGAGAAGTTCTGCAAGAAGTTTCCAGTGACAAAACCGAAGAAGACATAAGGTGATACAATTTCGATAACGTAGAAAGTGGTGATTCATTACATTTAAAAAAACTAAAAAAATACTTTCTAGGAGTATATGTGATGATTTACTGTGTATGCTGAAACCTACCAAGGCGAAAGCTAGTAATGGATCCATGAAAGTATTAAATGCACCAGTTCATTTAGGGTCCATAGTTGATAATACCGATGGCAATATCGAAGACATTAAAAGCATATGGGTAATGCAGAGGGACGATTCATTAGTAAGTATTACCACTTCCATTAGGTTTTGCAAGAAAATCATTCAACATGATCATCTGGCAGTTATTGCTCTTGTTCAAGTTCTCAAATATGTGTGAACAGATTTAGTTAACTCTAAAAAACTCTCTATAAGTCATTACTCATTGAGATACGGCTTCACAAAATTATCCCAATTATTCAGGTCTACTAGGCAATTGTTTACTGTGCCATATACGGTTTTAGAAAACCTAAAAGCACTGAAACTGCAATCATAACATTTCTGGACATGATAACAGAAAACCTAGATAAAGGAAAGAAAGTTTTGGGTCTGTTTCTTGACCTCGGTAAGCATTCAACCAGGTCAATAATGGGATACTCTTAAACAAAATGGAACATTTCAAGAAACATGGAATTCGAGGAATACCACTTCATTGGGTTAGAAGTTATCCGCAAAATAGAGTTCACTATGTTCATGCAATCGGCAAAGAATCTAAAAATCTGTATATCACAAGAGGAGTGCCTCAGGGTTCTATTCTGGGGCCACTATTCTACATAATGTATGCAAATGATTTTCAAATGGAAAATTGTAATGTATGCAGATGATACTGCATTATGAACAGTTACAACATTGAAAACTTCACACAAAGCTACAAAGCCCACCCCCTGGGTGCGCTAGTGGTCGATAAGAGCAACAATCTATGCATTCTCTCCATTTACAGAGTGTTTATATTTAAAATTGATGTTTCAGAAAGTCGATGCTAGGAAATTAGAAAAGGCACAAGCTAAATTACAAGAAAAACAAGACAAGAGAACAAAGGAAGTGAGGACTATAATACCTCCAAAATTGCAAACTGCCTCGGCTTCGCAAGTAACTAGTAAAAAAGAAAGCAAATTAGAAGCAAAAGGAAACAACAGGACACAAGATATCAGGATAGAAAACTTTGATGTAGCATACGGGGATAGGTACCAATGATCCAATTTTTTAAACCTGAAATTTTATGAATTTTTGCATTGTTTTAGGGTGTTACTTCAAGGAGCAGATATAGTTTTAGCCTTTGGTAGGAGGTATGGTTTAGTAGGTAGAAACGGTTTAGGAAAAAGTACCCTGTTGAGGATGATCTCTTGTGGCCAACTGAGAATTCCTTCACATATTTCCATTCTTCATGTAGAACAAGAAGTAAGTTCATTATATATATTCTCTATTCACTTTCAGTTTTCAATCCGGGGTATCTTATTGCACGATCATTTTTTCAGGTAGTAGGTGATGAGACTTTGGCCTTAGATAGTGTTCTTGAATGTGATACAGTCAGAGAAGAACTTCTCAAAAGAGAAAAGGAAATCAGTTCTGCAATCAATTCTGGGTGAGTCTTGTGAAAATAGATTGGTAATTTATCTTGATCGTCAATGTTTGCTGTCAATGTGTGTCTTTTATTGTGAATAGACATTTCTTTTTTTTTAACTCTGGGTGAAATACCCTATTGATTGATTTTGAATTGAAGTTCAGCGGATCCTGAACTCAACTCCCAACTAACTGAAGTCTATACTCAATTACAAAACATCGAAGCTGACAAAGCGCCAGCGAAAGCTTCTATAATACTCAACGGTCTCGGGTTTACAACGGAGATGCAACAACAACCGACCAGGACATTCTCGGGTGGATGGAGAATGAGACTGGCTCTTGCAAGAGCCCTGTTTTCGAGGTAAGCATTAATTCTACGGGAACATAGTATAATAAATGAAATAGAAGAATTAACAGTCGGACAACATTAGAGTCTTCCTGCCCCAGCCCAATGAATTATAATCCACTGTATAACTAATATTTCCGCACAAACGAAGCGGCGACTTACAGTAAAGTCAGTCGCAGCGCCACCTGCAGGGAAAACCAAGAAGCACTCCTCGGTAGCAGAGACTCCAGAAAGTGACCAGTTCAAGAATTTTTGCATTGACATTCGATTTTAGTATTTCATTTATTCGATACTCTCCGGCAAAAATTCTTGAACTCCGTTCACTTCCTGGCGAGAAGTTCTCTGCTACCGAGGAGTGCTTTTTGGTTTCCTCGCGGGTGGCGCTGCGACTGACTTCACTGTAAGTCGCTGCTTCATTTGTGAGAAAATATTTTTTTCACTCGGCTCTGATTTTAGGCCAGATCTTCTGTTGCTTGATGAACCTACCAACATGTTGGACATCAAGGCAATTATTTGGTTGGAGAATTATCTACAGAATTGGCCGACAACGTTACTGGTAGTGTCTCACGACAGGAATTTCTTAGACACAGTGCCTACCGATATATTACATCTGCACTCCCAAAGAATAGAGGCATATAGGTGAGTATTCAAAAATGAGTTTATGGTATGGCAGTCGGCAAATTGAAAATAAGAGCTGAATTTAAAAAATGCACGAGAAAATGGATGCTGCAGTGTTCCTAGTCAAAAACAAAGGCATTCAACAGTATTACATCAAGGCCATCTCTCACCGTTCTTGAGTTGGTCAGATTTGAATCAGTTTTCAAATGTTTTCGATAAGTTTCCAACATTTTCGTTCAAAGATTCGGAATCAGCACGTCAAAATACGTTGGAGGACAAAAATTGAAATTCGAAAAATGAAAAATAAAAAAGTTCAAAAAATTGTCTATCATGATATACTCGACTTTTTTGTCCGTCGATTTTTTTCGTTCAAATTCTCGGCATATACTAATTTGGCCATTCTAAATCGATTGGCGTTCGCAGAATTGGTCTATCTCTATCCGTTCTCGAGTTGGTCAGCTCTGAATCAGTTTTCAAATGTTTTTTTTGCGCCAAAAATATTTCTGATGAGTTTTCGACATTTTCGTTAAAAAATTCGGAATTAGCATGTCAAAATACGTTAGAGGACCAAAAATTGAAATTCGAAAAATAAAAAATAAAAAAGTTAAAAAAATTATCTATTATGATATAGATACTCGACTTTTTTGTCCGTCAATTTTTTTCGTTCAAATTCTTGTTACATACTAATTCGGCCATTCTAAATCGATTGGCGTTCGCAGAATTGGTCTATCTCTATCCGTTCTCGAGTTGGTCAGCTCTGAATCAGTTTTCAAATGTTTTTTTTTGCGCCAAAAATATTTCTGATGAGTTTTCGACATTTTCGTTAAAAAATTCGGAATTAGCATGTCAAAATACGTTAGAGGACCAAAAATTGAAATTCGAAAAATAAAAAATAAAAAAGTTAAAAAAATTATCTATTATGATATAGATACTCGACTTTTTTGTTTGTCAATTTTTTACGTTCAAATTCTTGGTATATATTAATTCGGCCATTCTAAATCGATTGGCGTTCGCAGAATTGGTCTATCTCTATCCGTTCTCGAGTTGGTCAGCTCTGAATCAGTTTTCAAATGTTTTTTTTGCGCCAAAAATATTTCTGATGAGTTTTCGACATTTTCGTTAAAAAATTCGGAATTAGCATGTCAAAATACGTTAGAGGACCAAAAATTGTAATTCGAAAAATAAAAAATAAAAAAGTTAAAAAAATTATCTATTATGATATAGATACTCGACTTTTTTGTTTGTCAATTTTTTACGTTCAAATTCTTGGTATATATTAATTCGGCCATTCTAAATCGATTGGCGTTCGCAGAATTGGTCTATCTCTATCCGTTCTCGAGTTGGTCAGCTCTGAATCAGTTTTCAAATGTTTTTTTTTTGCGCCAAAAATATTTCTGATGAGTTTTCGACATTTTCGTTAAAAAATTCGGAATTAGCATGTCAAAATACGTTAGAGGACCAAAAATTGAAATTCGAAAAATAAAAAATAAAAAAGTTAAAAAAATTATCTATTATGATATAGATACTCGACTTTTTTGTTTGTCAATTTTTTACGTTCAAATTCTTGGTATATATTAATTCGGCCATTCTAAATCGATTGGCGTTCGCAGAATTGGTCTATCTCTATCCGTTCTCGAGTTGGTCAGCTCTGAATCAGTTTTCAAATGTTTTTTTTTGCGCCAAAAATATTTCTGATGAGTTTTCGACATTTTCGTTAAAAAATTCGGAATTAGCATGTCAAAATACGTTAGAGGACCAAAAATTGAAATTCGAAAAATAAAAAATAAAAAAGTTAAAAAAATTATCTATTATGATATAGATACTCGACTTTTTTGTTTGTCAATTTTTTACGTTCAAATTCTTGGTATATATTAATTCGGCCATTCTAAATCGATTGGCGTTCGCAGAATTGGTCTATCTCTATCCGTTCTCGAGTTGGTCAGCTCTGAATCAGTTTTCAAATGTTTTTTTTTGCGCCAAAAATATTTCTGATGAGTTTTCGACATTTTCGTTAAAAAATTCGGAATTAGCATGTCAAAATACGTTAGAGGACCAAAAATTGTAATTCGAAAAATAAAAAATAAAAAAGTTAAAAAAATTATCTATTATGATATAGATACTCGACTTTTTTGTCCGTCAATTTTTTTCGTTCAAATTCTTGTTACATACTAATTCGGCCATTCTAAATCGATTGGCGTTCGCAGAATTGGTCTATCTCTATCCGTTCTCGAGTTGGTCAGCTCTGAATCAGTTTTCAAATGTTTTTTTTTGCGCCAAAAATATTTCTGATGAGTTTTCGACATTTTCGTTAAAAAATTCGGAATTAGCATGTCAAAATACGTTAGAGGACCAAAAATTGTAATTCGAAAAATAAAAAATAAAAAAGTTAAAAAAATTATCTATTATGATATAGATACTCGACTTTTTTGTCCGTCAATTTTTTTCGTTCAAATTCTTGGTATATACTAATTCGGCCATTCTAAATCGATTGGCGTTCGCAGAATTGGTCTATCTCTATCCGTTCTCGAGTTGGTCAGCTCTGAATCAGTTTTCAAATGTTTTTTTTTGCGCCAAAAATATTTCTGATGAGTTTTCGACATTTTCGTTAAAAAATTCGGAATTAGCATGTCAAAATAGGTTAGAGGACCAAAAATTGTAATTCGAAAAATAAAAAATAAAAAAGTTAAAAAAATTATCTATTATGATATAGATACTCGACTTTTTTGTCCGTCAATTTTTTTCGTTCAAATTCTTGGTATATACTAATTCGGCCATTCTAAATCGATTGGCGTTCGCAGAATTGGTCTATCTCTATCCGTTCTCGAGTTGGTCAGCTCTGAATCAGTTTTCAAATGTTTTTTTTTGCGCCAAAAATATTTCTGATGAGTTTTCGACATTTTCGTTAAAAAATTCGGAATTAGCATGTCAAAATACGTTAGAGGACCAAAAATTGTAATTCGAAAAATAAAAAATAAAAAAGTTAAAAAAATTATCTATTATGATATAGATACTCGACTTTTTTGTCCGTCAATTTTTTTCGTTCAAATTCTTGGTATATACTAATTCGGCCATTCTAAATCGATTGGCGTTCGCAGAATTGGTCTATCTCTATCCGTTCTCGAGTTGGTCAGCTCTGAATCAGTTTTCAAATGTTTTTTTTTGCGCCAAAAATATTTCTGATGAGTTTTCGACATTTTCGTTAAAAAATTCGGAATTAGCATGTCAAAATAGGTTAGAGGACCAAAAATTGTAATTCGAAAAATAAAAAATAAAAAAGTTAAAAAAATTATCTATTATGATATAGATACTCGACTTTTTTGTCCGTCAATTTTTGTCGTTCAAATTCTCGGTATATACTAATTCGGCCATTCTAAATCGATTGGCGTTCGCAGAATTGGTCTATCTCTATCCGTTCTCGAGTTGGTCAACTCAGAGTTAGTTTTCAAATGTTTTTTTTGGCGCCAAAAATATTTCCGATGAGATTTCGGAATTTTCGTTGAAAGATTCGGAATTAGCACGTCAAAATACGTAAGAGGACCAAAAATTGAAATTCGAAAAATAAAAAATAAAAAAGTTCAAAAAATTATCTATCATGATATAGAGACTCGACTTTTTTGTCCGTCAATTTTTTTCGTTCAAATTCTAGGTATACACTAATTCGGTCAGTAGTGCTTATATGATTGATTTTCAGGGGAAATTATGAACAGTTCGAAAGAACAAAGACGGAAAAACTCAAAAATCAGCAAAGGGAATATGACGCACAGATGCAGCAAAGGCAACACGTTCAAGAGTTTATCGACAGGTTTAGGTTCAACGCCAACAGAGCGGCATTGGTGCAGTCGAAAATAAAGATGTTGGAAAAACTGTAAGTATTTTAGAAACATCCTCGGACCGCGCGTTTATTCCAAAACTTTTCAGGCCGGAACTCAAACCGATCGCCAAAGAGTCCGAAGTAGTATTGAAATTACCAGATACAGAGCCTCTTTCGCCTCCCATATTACAGCTGAATGAGGTTTCCTTTAGATATAATGCAGAACGGGTGATATTCAGTGATGTTAACCTTGGCGCCACCATGGATTCGAGGATATGTATCGTGAGTTAACTCATTCAACTTTTTCCAAGCTACACCACTTGCTGATGTATTTCAATTAATAAAATAAATTTCATATATTTTGTCCTGGTTGGTTTATGGGTTCTGCCACAATAAATGATTGAAATCTCCAAACGTTTCTACTGCAGTATTCTTCAAAAGTTTGTAGTCACCGAACACGCGTTTTTTGCATAACACGCATGTTTTCGAATGGGATCTGTTGGATAACGCGTGTTCATCGACAAACTTATAACTACGTAGTCGCCGAACACGCATGTTTTTGAACAGGATCTTCTGTTCCTTCGAAAACAAACCGAATAGTGTGCAGTTGCTCAACAGGCGTGCTTTCGAATATTTTCTTGAAAACGCGTGATCGACGACAAACCCAAAAGTCTGTGGTCGCCAAACACGCGTGTTTGCGAACAGATGTGGTCTCCGTCGGACAACGCGTGTTCGACGACAAATTGAAGATTCTGTAGTTTGTCCAGCATACTCTATCAGGAAATGCGTGTTTTCCAACAGGATCTGTATACTCTATCGAGAACCGCGTGTTCGGCGACAAACCGAAAGTTCTTTAGTCGCCAAACACGCATGTTTTCGAATGGGATCTGTTGGATAACGCTTGTTCATCGACAAACTTATAACTACGTAGTCGCCGAACACGCATGTTTTTGAACAGGATCTTCTGTTCCTTCGAAAACAAACCGAATAGTGTGCAGTTGCCCAACAGGCGTGCTTTCGAATATTTTCTTGAAAACGCGTGATCGACGACAAACCCAAAAGTCTGTGGTCGCCAAACACGCGTGTTTGCAAACAGATGTGGTCTCCGTCGGACAACGCGTGTTCGACGACAAATTGAAGATTCTGTAGTGTGTCCAGCATACTCTATCAGGAAATGAGTGTTTTCCAACAGGATCTGTATGCTCTATCGAGAACCACGTGTTCGGCGATGAATTATTTTCAGCGAAAAACCGAAAAGTATGTAGTGGCCGAACACGCGTGTTTTCTAACAGGATCTTGTATTCTTTGTTGTAGAACGCGTGTTCGGTGACAAATCGTGTTCGGCGATATACCGAAAAGTATGTGGTCGCCGAACACGCGTGCTTTTGTATAGAATCTTGTGTTTTCTATCGGACAACGCGTGTTTGGCGACAAACCGAAAAGTGCAGTAGCTGAATGCGAGAATTGTCGAAGATAATCTTGTGGTCTGCAGTCACTGAACCCTGCGTGTTTCGAAGAGGATCTTGTATTCTCCGAAAAGTCCGCAAAGTCCGCAGTCGCAAAACCGGTATGTTTTCGAACAAGAGCTTGTGTTCTCTGTCGGATAATGCGTGTTCGGCGACTGCGTGTTCGGCGACAATAAGTGTTCGGCGACAATACGTGTTCGGCGACAATACGTGTTCGGCGACAATACGTGTTCGGCGACAATGCGTGTTTGGCGAAAAACCTACCATGAGAGCAATAACGCACGAGCCGCAAAACGCGGCGGATGGCGGTAACGCGGATGTTGATGTATATAGGAATATATGGTGGACAAAGCACTGGTTTCCGTGCGGTTACTGCCGTAAAATCCTTCATTCCGGAGATTTTATACAAAGAGTATCGCGGGAACACCATGACAACCAACCAGAAAATTGACGCCTATAGTTCTTATATCGTTTGTTCTCTTTTTAATAAATTTCAGGTTGGTGACAATGGTGCTGGTAAAACCACATTACTTAAAATAATAATGGGTATGTTGTACCCAACGGCTGGTATGAGGAATGTGCACAGGAATCTAAAATTCGGTTACTTCAGCCAGCATCATGTAGATCAACTAGACATGAATGTAAATTCAGTAGAACTTCTCCAACAATCCCATCCAGGTATGTATCCTATTGCACCATCCGGAGGAGTTTAAAACTTTCATATAAATAAACTTGTTGTTTGTTGGAAAGTTTACGCCAGAATAATTTCGTTTTAGGAAAGACCACAGAAGAGTACAGGAGACAGTTAGGTAGCTTCGGGGTGTCTGGAGACTTGGCTTTGCAGACAGTATCAAGTTTGTCCGGAGGTCAAAAATCTAGGGTGGCGTTTGCTAGCATGTGCTTGGGGAGGCCGAATTTCCTTGTTCTTGATGAACCCACCAATCATTTGGACATAGAAACAATAGAAGCTCTAGGAAAGGCTATTCAAAAGTTCACGGTAATATTTTAGTTTAGTAAAATGAAGGTTTGATTGAAATTGTCCAGCGCACTTATCATTAAGTTAAAAAAATTAAGGTGTTCCCTTATTCAAATCGAAAAATTATTTCAGCTGTTAAAGAGCATTGCAAAACAGTTCTTCAGGATCAAACAGATATAATTTAACGGTCGTAGGGGGCAGTAGTTTTTTTCTGTGGGATACTTGAAATCTGATTTGTGCAAGGGTAGGCTGAAACGGGTAATAGATGGCTGAAATGACAGTGAGATACCGTCTACCTCTATTATCGTTCGTGGAAAGTCTATTCTTCAGAGTATTTATTGAACTCCACTTGTTATCCTAGTCGAAGTGGAGCTAATGGAGTCGCAGATGAAATGGTGTCTGGGACGGCTAATATTGCTACTGATTCGAAATCTTTTGAGCACTTGACAATATCCTTTCAAACACGACAATATTAAAAGATATACAATTTACAAGCGGCGAACGCGCCAAGTCGAACGCAGTACACAAGTCACACGTCTGGCGTGACGGCATGAGAGCGTCATGCCGTTTGCCGTCACGGCATGAGAGCGTCATGCCGTTTGCCGTCACGGCATGAGAGCGTCATGCCGTTTGTCGTCACGGCATGAGAGCGTCATGCCGTTTGTCGTCACGGCATGAGAGCGTCATGCCGTTTGCCGTCACGGCAAGAGTCAGTTTTACTGCCAAGGAGCACCCATAGATGATTAACCTCAAAAATAAAATGAAATATGGTGTAGTTATGAAACAAAATGAGTTTCGTCGAAAAATATTGTGTTTACATGCCTAGGCCGATAAAGATTATTTTCCATCCAAGCCGCGTGTCGGGTATCCGCAGATATAACGCGTCACTACGAGTGATGCATTATCAAATACGACACTCGTACGATATAGACGAGACGCCTTACGCCGTGGGGGATATTGAGTCCGTTGTGGAGAATGAGAAGTGCCCAATTTATTGAAACTACTCATTTCCCACCCTCAGGCCAATACAATCTAGTAAGCCTAATGTCCTTGACCATCAGAGTTTTCGTCTCCTGGCGAAACTAACATCGTCCGAAAGTAGGAGGAAAAACGGACGAAATATCGAGATTTACTCTTCGAACTCTGCAGATTATTCTGTGGAAATGGCTGTTCTGATAGGGTTCCTTGGCAGTGTGATGAAGTCACTATTCTCTAACCTAAAATTAATACCGGCATGTCGCAAGATAGCAGAAATCATAACTAGATGAATGCAGAAGGCTGTCATCATCGGTTCATTGCGTCTGCTCAGAGCACACGATTCTCGGATCTAGTAGCTGCTTAACCATAGTTTAGGGAATGGTTATTGGGGTAATGATGAAATGTTATTAACAAAGTATATATCGATCTAGATGTGAAAACCATGAATTTAAAATTGACTAATTGTTGTTTAATGATAATGAACCAGTGCCAGTGGACAAGTCCCTCAGATCTTTACAATTTTAATGCCAACGTTTCGGCGAAATTGGCATTAAAATAGGGATCGAAGGATACCGATATTTATATCGACCTATCGGTTATATCGGCCTTATTGGCCAATTGTCGTATCTGCCGATATCAAAAGCCGATAGACCGATACACTTTTTTATTGGAAAATTTGAACAATAAATAAAAAAAACACACACATACGTATATTTTATGTTTACAAGTTTTTGCTACATACCTACAACTTGGCAAATCTAGCTGTGAGAGTGAAATCGCCACGCCAATCGATGCTTCGCGGTACTACAAGGAATCAGTGTATCTGTCGCATCTCAGAATGCACTGTGAAGTTAAATGATTTTTGGATTACTGAATGTACATTTTTCCTTTGGCACCCAATGAAACAGATTTTTGGCAGATTTCGCAAATTGCACTTTCGAGTTTCTCATCTTTTTCAATATTTTTTCAAAATATTGCCCTAAAGTGTTTGTTTTCGGCATTTTGTCACAACATACAATAATAATATTTCCACTTGGCCTCTACTCTATTCGTTACTTCAAACACAACTAAAATAAGGCACGACTCAAAATTATCATGAAACGACAGAAGACAAATACAAGGTTAGGACCTGCAGAAACATGCGACGACGATAGCAAAAAGGAGAAATTTCCAAACGAAACATTACGAACCACGATAAAAAAACATGAACGGCCGATTGGCCGATATATCGGTATTTGAAATATCGGTGTTGGCCGATTGTCGGTATCGGCCGATTATCGGTATCGGCCGATTATCGGTATCGGCCGATTATCGGTGTCGGCCGATTATTGGTATCGGCCGATTGTCGGTATCGGCTAAAATTTCTCTGTCGGTCGATCCTACATTAAAATTGTAAAGATCTGAGGGATGCTTTTTACTTGTCCACTGGCTCATGATCATTACACGACAAATCATCAATCTTTGGACGTGAAAACAGCATACATAAAGTTGACTACTTCCAGGGAGGCGTCATACTGGTTTCCCACGACGAAAGGTTGATCCGGATGGTCTGCAGCGAGCTGTGGGTATGCGGCGGCGGTTCAGTCAAGAGCATAGAAGGAGGTTTCGACGAATACAGGAAGATCGTAGAGCAGGAATTAGAAGCGGCGGCCCAGGCGAAATAACCCTCGGCTAGCCAATTCTCAGAGACCTAATCAAATTCTAAGCACTGTGATTACTGTATCGTCGGTGTGTTTCTTTCTAAATGAAAATTTTTATTGTATAAATGTGCCTGTTTTAGATAACTTGTGCTATTTATGATTTTTTTTTGTTACATTTAATATATTCATATTTATAATTGAACAAGTTCATATGAAATAAAATTATTTATAGTATATGTTGAAGACTTATTTTCATGACGATCGTAGACATATACTTTTAAATCACATATAATAATAATAAAATTATAGGTCGAAACTTCGAGTTGATAAAGTTGAAATTTTGAGTGCCTAAGTCGAAATTTCGCGTTATCAAGTCGAAATTTCGCGTTAGTAAGTCGAAATTTCGGGTTGGTAAATTGAAATTTCGAGTAGCTAAGTCGAAATTTCGAGTCGCCAGGTCGAAATTTCGAGTCGTCGCCAGGTCGAAATTTCGAGTCGTCGCTAAGTCGAAATTTCGAGTTGATCAGTTGCAATTTCTGATTGCTAGGTCGAAATTTCGGGTTATTAAGTCGAAATTTCGAGTAACTATGTCGAAATTTCGAGTTAATCAGTTGAAATTTCTGATTGCTAGGTCGAAATTTCGGATTAATAAGTTTAAATTTCGGGTTAGTAGTCGAAATTTCGAGTTCAAATTCGGGATGATAAGTCGAAATTTTGCGTTAAGTCGATATTTCTGATTAGTAAGTTGAAATTTCGAGTTGCTAAGTTGAAATTTCGAGTTGCTAAGTCGAAATTTCGAGTTGATCAGTTGAAATTTTTGATTGCTAGGTCGAAATTTCGGGTTGGTAAGTTGAAATTTCGAGTAGCTTAGTCGAAATTTCGAGTTGCTAAGTCGAATTTTCGAGGAAATCAGTTGAAATGAAATTTCTGATTGCTAGTACGAAATTTCAGATTAATAGGTCGAAATTTCGAGTTGCTGGGTCGAAATTTCGAGTTGCTGGGTCGAAATTTCGACTTATAAATTGGAGTTGATAAAGTCGAAATTTAGGATTATTAGGTCGAAATTTCGTACTAATAAGGTTAGTTCAGGTTAGTAAGTCAAAATTTCTCGTTGTTTTTTTTATTCGCACTGGCCCTTTTGTTTGCAGAAGAATTGCGAATTCGGAAGGGTATGTTTTGGCCTTAAATCGCAATGGCAAGGAACAGTAAGGCAGCATACAAATATCAGCGTGTTACATTCACAACTTTTATTGAATATCACATTCAATATTTTTTTAAACGAAAATTCTACACTATAATCAATAGACACAATGAAAAATTACAAAACATAACCTAAGTGTCAACAATCAATTAATTATCTTGGCATTTAATAAATATTCAAACTATAATCTGACCACCAAATCCAACCATACAGTCTACAAAAAAATGTAGAACTCTCAACCTCCGGTACATTCTCAAAGAACCGACGATACACTTCATGAGCAAATCCTCAAATTTGTCTGGCCAACCACTTTTTCAAACCCTCAATATCGTGACTTCCATTTTTGTGAAGAGCAAAACTCTCTGCCATATCCACTTTGAGGGTCAGAGCTGCGAAGTCAAAGTCCTCGTCGGGGTCTCCTAGCATTGCGATTCTCTTCGCCTTTGGATCCACTGATTCCAACTGGTTGGATTTTGTGATACGAAGAGTATTTCTAAAACATAAGTTTATTTTCAAGCTATAATATATATAAAAAAAAAATTCTACAACAGTGTGTAACTTATAATCAAAGAGCTGTCTTTCAGCGCAGATGATTTTACAACAGATTTTATGAATATTCTATTAATATTTTCGAACAAAAATCAAAATGATGTTAGTAATTATTCAAAGAACCAATACTCACAATTCCTTTTCAAAAATGGACTTGATCGCTGATGCCCCCTTGGCAAAAGTCTGGTCTTGCTTATTGCACAGTATGAGCAAATTAGGGCGGTTTTTCTGAATGGCGGGATCGACTAGAATATTATACAAGTACTCAGCGGCATCCCTTATGTCATGTGTCAGGGTCATCGAGTCGACAACATAAACAATTCCCTTCGTAATGTCCTTATACTGATCAAAAAATTTGTTTCTTAAACGTTCGTGTCCGGGGATGTCTACGATTCGCAATATACCCTGAAATGATAACACCATAATGATGGTAGTGGAAAATGGAGTCCAAGAGCCAGAGCCGATAATTTTCTGAGTTTATTACCGAAATATACTCTGGTCAGTCCAGCGAATTGTAGAACAGGTGACTCAGGAGCGACATTAAAGATAGCATTTGCCAGGGTAACAAAATGGATTTATTGAAGCTGAAAATTGTTATACAGCTTCTATAATGCATGTCAATGAAAGTTTTATAGGTTAGTCACTCATATATAAAAACAGAGCTGGTCAGTCAGTCCGAATATACAGGATGTTCCATAATTGAATGATGACCTCAAAGGGTGATAATCATTGAATTATTTTAGGAAATATTCTTCATGTGAACACACAGAACATTTTCGGCTCTGGCTCTCCGTCTAATATATGGTGATTATGTATTACTTTATTGCTGTTAACATAATTTGCGATATTTTCTTTGATGGAAGTGTGACTTTGTATCTGTTTATTGTGAATTAGCTGGGAAAAAATCAGAGTTTTTCCACTGTCACAAAGTCCTGTTAGTAAAATTCCTTGTCTTGAACTCTTCCTTCGTTTATAAAGTGCCAGAAGAACTGAAAAATATCAATGAAATTATAAACATATGTTAAATTTTGGAAATTAGCATACCCAAGGAAATAACCACAACAAAAACAGCTATGAATATCTGTGTGAAATCAGTTCCGTCCAGTTTTACTGGGACCTTTTTATCAGCCATCGTAAACTGATAATTGACGACTATTCCTACTTTCTACTGTATATTCCAAATTCAAATTCTTCAAATTCACAAAAAGTAAAATGAGTAAAATGACAACTACAACATAACCTATAAGTCCAAACTACGCTTTTTTTCGTTTCCTTCTTCTTCTTCGTGAGTTAATAGCTATGGTTTCCCATGGGGTTGATTTGGCCAGCTCGATTCCAGAGGGTTGCCGTTGGGGCCATACATATAGCAGAATGCAAAATATCCAACAGGTAATTCGTAATAATATACAAACAGATTCGTACGTTCTTTTGAAAGCTCTTTTGCATGCTCATGTGCATGCATGTGCTCCCTTGTTGGTGTCATGAGCGATTTGCTCGTTCCAGATCAGCTTCTCTGGGGTGCTATTCTTGACCGAGTGATCGTATCGTTACAATCTGAGTTACTAATAGCATTCCAATACCTTGCAGAAAACATCAGAATGTGAGGCTGCGAGTCCACCTTATCATTGCAAACGGTCAAGAATAGCACCCCCGGGCGTCTATCGTGACTCCTTTTTGTAGACCCTTTGTATTGAAAACACATTTTCAGAGTAACAACAAACATAGGGATGTCCCGCCTATACCTACACAAATAGGTGTTTTGAAGTGAACTGCGAATAATATCCATGTATCATAGTTCTTTCTATCTTTGAGCTTCTCAATCTAAGAACTCCGGATCCATTCTGATTTTTTTTGTATCGTACTTTACTTGAAAAGTGCGATAAGCTAGGCCCATAACCTATTAAAAACGAACATAAACCAGTGGATTCCAATATACTGTGAGGTATTATATTGTAGAAAGAAACTCAAACCTTTTGATATTAAAGAAGTTTTAATGTCAACAAACTTTAATCTTTTTTTTATAAACAACAACATATCATTTACAATGCTACTTAAATATTATAATTCATAAAATATAAATATGCAATACAATTAAAATAAATTCACAGACCAATAATTTCAAATGATAGTCATTAATAATTTGTCTTGTTTTTACAATGTGACTTTTATATTTTTTGTTAAGTACTTTTTAAGTGACTGACTGTTCTATGAAGAGCATTATTTGCTAATAAAGAGTAATATATACCCTTCAGCCTTTTGAATTATCTTTACTTAACGGTTTTAACGCTAGATGGCAGTGCCTGTTCGATCGATTGAATAAATTTAAACTCCGCCCATTTCTAGCTTGTCGACTCTTCGCGCAGTACAGGACCGAATTAGATAATTCGGTGTTTGTTTTTCATATTCGCTTTTGTGGCAATCTAAAAATTCTCCAGTAACAGAATGAATCGGAAATTGAAAGCAAGATAAAAAATCTGAAAATCTGTCGAAGATGAAGCGTTAAAATAGTAGGTATAATTGATTGACGGGCGGAAACTATCTCGAAGATGTTTTGAATGAGAATTTTTAGACGAAAAGTGTACCATAAAAAGTGTACCTCGAAAAGTGTACCACAAAAAGTGTACCGCAAAAAGATATACCGATGGTCTCGTCTAGAATATTGGATAAAAGGTTATAACATGCATGCAGCGTAAATATACAGTGCTGGCGTATGAAGTGTTTATCCTATTATTTTTTGAAGGTTTTTTTTAAACATATTGGAACAAAATTATTTTATTGGGATACTTGTTCATAATTCCGGTGATGATCGTCCCTTTCGATTCAAAATTGGTATGAGAGGGTTTTAGAGGGCGGAGACTAGGAATATTTTGTCAAAATCAATAAATTCAAGATGGCGGACGAGATTTGTGATTATGGTCAGAATTTTCATGACTGTAATTAGTGTTTTAATGATTTCATTTTAACTCCTGTTCATGTCAACTGAAAATGAATATGAATATGCTCGAAAACATGTTTTTAATTCATGTTTGATGCAACTTTTTGACAAGTGATTGCCAAAGAGGCGTTGACAACATCCCCCCTTCTCTGTGATGAAATATATATTGAGGAGACGACCTTGAGTTTTACTTAACGGGGCTAAGGTGTCAGCACATGTGAAATCCCTCATAGCAAGTTATCCACGTCTCCAGGGGATTAAAGTCATGCCATCTGGACGTTTGCCATCATCTCTACTTATTCCTGGTGGAAGACCAGTGGAGATCGAAGCTCTTTTCAATAAGTCGTCAACTTGATGATGACTAGAAAGGCGACCTGCACTCCTCCTACAACTTAGTCCATGTACTCCGTTGGCTTCAACGTCAGAACCACATACACATTTATGAGGAGCACAAATCGATAATCCAAGTCTCAAAGTAACTGCTGTTCTGACTGACTTATCGTCTAATAGTGTTTCCAGTGAAGCTACTGGTAGAGTATTAGGCCAAGCTCCAGATTCCTTCACAGATACAGCATTGATTCTTGCCTTTTCTATAACTCATGAAGCCAAATTTTTCCTCCTCTCATGAATTACCAAATTAATCTTTCGACTCTAACGAAATGAATAAGAAACATTTTTACAATTAAATGGTTTTCACTGGCGAGACTCTTCATGAATTCTCAAATCAACCAACAAATGTTTTTTCACCAGTGTGACTTCTCTCATGAATTCTCAAAATATTTCTTCGACTAAAAGATTTTGAACAAACTTTGCAATGAAACGGTTTTTCACCAGTGTGAATTCTCTCGTGTATTTTCATATTATCCTCTCGACTGAAAGATTTCGAACAAATTTTGCAATCAAATGGTTTTTCGCCAGTGTGCAACCTCTCATGATCTATCAAATGACATTTTTTACTGAAAGATTTTAAACAAATTTGGCAAAGAAATGGTTTTTCACCAGTGTGCAACCTCTCATGTTCTATCAAATGACATTTTTTACTGAAAGACCTTGAACAAATTTGGCAATGGAATGGTTTTTCGCCAGTGTGCATCATCTCATGATTTCTCAAAACAACCTTTTGCCTAAAAGATTTTGAACAAATTTGGCATTGATATGGTTTTTCACCAGTGTGCACCCTTTCATGAATTATCAAAGAACCCTTTTCTCTGAAAGATTTTGAACAAATCATGCAATGAAATGGTTTTTCACCAGTATGCACTCTTTCATGCATTTTCAAAGAACCCGCTCGACTAAAGGATTTTGAACAAATTTGGCAAGCAAATGGTTTTTCCCCAGTGTGACTCCTCTCATGAACTATGAATTTACTCATTTTATCGAAAGATTTTGAACAGCTTTTGCACTGAATCCTTTTCCCTGATACAGAAAGATTTTTTTTAAGAGGCTTTGGAGAGAAGTTACGTTTCATCTTATTGTCAATTTCCATAGGCGCTGAAAGCTTCTGAAGCACAGCAGAAAAGGCTTCTTCGACACCTTCACTTCCAGTTATCATTTCATCTTGTACTTCAAGTGTCTGCAAACTCGAATCTGGAAAAAAATTATAATAAAACAATGGAAATGATAAAAACCAAGAGAAATATATCTCCAAAAGGGGAATATTAGGTGTAATTTCTTTTTGGTGACTTTTTCATATTTATTTGTCACCACCAAAGCAAAATATTCGAAAAAACTTACCTTCCTCCAATTCCCTGGAGGTGCCTGGCCTAGCGTCTTCATCTTTGAGCACGAAGTCTATATTCGTCGATAAATACTCAGGACTATCGAGGTATTCTTCCTCTTCAACATCAAATCCTGCATCGATTAGCTTTATAATGGAATTTTCTTTCCGAGTTAAGCTACTCTCTACTTTCTCTACTTTTGGTTTCACATCTTCGTTAGAACCTGAAGTTTTATTTAAGTATTAATAATAATATTGATAATAACGGATAATGATAAACTTTATTCATCTTTTTAGATCACACAGAAGTGATATAAGACAGGTCAACATAAGTAAGAGAGAGAAAATACAGGTACTGAAAATTAATGATACAAACAAGTATACTTTAACACATAAAATGGTGGAAATGTTACACACACATTTCTCCACTAAAAAATTATTTAGGGGTCTTTTAAATAGTTTAAAATCTTTATTTTTCATGGATGGTGCGAGATGATTGAAGAATCTTATTCCATTATACAGTGGGCTATGTTCAAAGAGAGCTGTTTAGGGATACAAAATTGGTCAGCATCTTGTAGAGTAATTACGGAAAACTCGGTTTTTTGAGAATTCCAAAAGAATTATTTCTGGTATACAAAATACATTTGGGGATATAAATTGACAGGAGGGTCAGGAATTGATGTTTCTTGAAATGTTCTCTACATAATTGTTTTAATTTAAGTTGAAAATCAATAGTACTGCTGAAAAAATTAATTATATCAATATGGATATAGAGGGGTTACTTCTAAATGGTTTGAATCATGTCTTCTCAAGACAAAACAAAGTGTTAAAATTTCCAGTGGAACCTGCTGTTTGTTTACATGCCAAATCAAGAGTTCCTCAAGGATCAGTGCTTGGCACAGTTTTGTTTTTATTCATTTCAGTCAAAGATTTAGCATCTGAAGCTAAGGTTGTGTCATCAGTATATAGTACAGTGTGGTCAGCATTAACCCATTAACGTGTAGTGAGAGGTCAATTACATATAATAGAAATATGAGTGGACCCAGAACGGATCCTTGGGGGACTCCTCGTTCAACATCTTTAAGCTCCGAAATGTTATTTTATTAGCCTTAGATCCGATTAAATTCGTCTGTACTTACTATTGGTCAGCGGATCATCTGCTGAATGCAAATTGGGCGCTTGCAATTTGTAGTCTTGCTTATGCTGGGAAATTTCAGCCTCTTGAAGGGGTACAGACTCGGTTTCGTTATCAGAATACTCGCTAATGAATTCGCATTTAATAAAAACTGCTTCCCTAGGCTCTTCTTTCACAATTTCGGGTTTTATACTATTGTCCATGATTTCCTCAGTTATGGAAATTATGGAGTTCTCTTCCTTAACTGCGTGTATACCGCTTTGAAAACCGAAAATTTCGTATCACAATAAGAAACTATATTGAACAAAACCAAAGTAGAACGCAAATAATTACTTGAAAACTGTGCCTTGAAGCTTGAAGCTTGAAGCTTGAAGCTAATAAACTTTACAATATTATCCATAGACAAGAGTTATATATTATCATTATCACCAGATCTGAATCTCTGAATGTCAAAAATCACCAGCATAGAAGGAATAGAAGCGCATGCGCTAAGAAGTACCAGGGTTTCATCGTTATGAATTTGTGTAGTATCTGTTTTTTCATGATTCATGAAGCGCTTGCGCACAACTGACAAAATCCACAAAACGTCATTTTCAAAATGTGACATTTGATGCGTCGTCATAGAACCGATTACATTTCTTTTGAGAACATCAACGATAAACGATAATGTTTTGCCGATCACTATCATCTATTCTCTTAAAATATTTAAAATATGACAATTCACTATGATAATAACCATTGGGCGAGTTTTTAAATTCATCGATGGATAATACGCATTCGTGCTGTCATTGTCATTTTCCATTAGTTAAATAGGGATGCAATGCTCATTGATGGATCCATCGATGAATTTAAAAACTTGCCCATATTGACAATTGAGAGAATTGAAACGCTGTTCTGTGTTCGATCCAGATCTACCCGTAGACCCGGTCGACCCGTTGTTACTCGGAGCTACTTGAAGCGGCTCTAACCGCACAGAACAAACATATGGTTTCGTAATTTCATGTTCGTTCCTAATTCCTCGCAAAATACGTCCCCGCTAGGTGGCGCTAAAAATTTAGGCGCAATACAATATAATGGTGATCAGCTGCTAAATTCCATATGAGACCATAGTTTTTAATTTCAGTCTCATTCAGATTTGAATGAAGTACTTGAGATGTCGAAAATTGAAATGTAAAATAATTTAAGGAAAATTTGTATTTGGTACTATTGATAGTACATTTAGCATTGCAAATATGCCTAGTAATGGGACTTTTGACTTCTGTCACCATTTCAAGTTGACTTATTCTAAAACTATGAACACTAAAGAATGTTACTGAACTCAATTTATTCTCCAAGAATCGATTTATAATGAAAATAAAATTAAAATTGATGCACTACCGCTTATGGCATGAAATATCTGATCTACTTTTTATCAGTTCAACCACTCAATTATAGATGTCGCACCATCGAGAACTAGCCCCATCTATGTTTCGAAATCGGAACTACGCAGACGATAAAACAGAACTTGATATTAAAATATTAACTGAAACGCCAATACGCCATCCATTTTGGCATTTAAAAAAAAACTGATAAGTGTTTTATTTATGTTGTCGGTTGTTGTTTTGTATCGTTCATTGATACTTTAAATAACTGTTGTTTTGAAGAATTTGTGGACGCAGAAGAGCGCCGGTTTATTTTTACGAATATTACATAAAAGGTGAGTTAATTTTTTCTTGGCTAGATCGTACCGATAATTGGAATGTTGACTACTTCACAACAATTTTAATTTCACCGATATTTGTTCTTTGAATTTAATTTCATATTAGCTTCAAATTGTAGCAAACAAAATTGAAATCGGTAATATCCTTTATTTCTAGGAAATTTGCCGGATATCTAACCCTCAA